>NW_026847549.1:23779032-23987517 GCF_025583915.1 Anolis sagrei ordinatus
ATAGACCAATCTAGACCAAACTTAGCACACAGAGCCCCCATGACCCACTCTACATCCTGCTGCAGTTTGAAGAAGGCTGGACCATGGATGATGGCACTTCAAGTACCTTCACTCACTTCCTGAAAACAATGCAACCATCATCCAATGACCAATAAAGACCAAACTTGGCATAGAGAACCACCATTACCCACTTTCTCTAATAACCCGGGCAGCGCCGGGTCCCCAAGCTAGTAGAGGTATAAACCGGATAGAGTTATCCACTAAGTGGTTCACAAGTAGTCCAGTGGTAGGCATATTTTGAGATGGCATTTTGCTGTGTTATCACCCACCCGCCAATCCCCTTTATTAATGCTAATTAAATGAGTGTCTTGTGATTAATGCCCTTGTAAAGTATTAAATTATACTTTCTTCAAAATAATAAAAAAGCCCGCAAGCTGCTAATAACATTTTTGCAGTGGTGTTAAAATTTAGCTCTGTGTTCAGTGGGGACTGCTGGAAGGCAAAAGTACTGTGAAAAATGCTGTTAGAAAATCCACATCAGCTGCAAACATTTCCAGTGCTGACCTAAACACCTGTGATTATGAAACACTCGTATGTGAAATACTGAGCAGCTGAACAAAGCCCTAAAGAGCCAAACTGAATATGGCATCTTTAGAGTCATGAATGCTTCTGTTGCTGATAAAATAGAAATGAACAATCCAGATCTGTTCACCAGTTTTGTTATAGCTTGTAAAAGACAACAACAATATTTCTAGTGTGTAGAAGTAGCTTTATAATTGCAATAGGTTTTCTTGCAGTGTTGGAAGGTCTCCACAGTGGACACAATATCAATGTTGAGATGACCTCTTTGACTGTTTCTTCCATCTCAGAGAGGAGATAGTGCAGTTCTCCAAATGTTGTTGATCAATGACTGCCAGGATTCTTTACCATTGGGAATTTCAGTTCAATAGCATATGTATGCCCAAAATAGCAAGATGTTTTTCCAAGTACTGAAACTTACAAAAAAAGGCAAGCCACACATAAGGGTGGTATTAGTAGACATGGAGGAATACATAAGGGTGGTATTAGTAGACATGGAGGAATTAGTAGACATGCAGAAATAAATAATCCTAAAAGAGAGGACAGCCTGATTGATTTCTCATAGAGAAAAGAGCATGGTCAGAGAATGCTAAATGGCTCTTGTTGAAATGAATGAGATATTCTGGAAAAGGACATAGTTAGCCCATTTGGTGACCCACTGGCGAGAAATCCGAGCAGAAGTATTCCACATTGCAATATTTCGTTAGAGATCCCACCAGTTTTATCCCAGAGGAATGAAACAGGGAGAACAGCAGATGAAACTGGACAGTCCCTCTCCAGTTTTCTTGTTGCTTCTCATTGTCACTCATTTGGTTGATAACCACCTTGTTTACATTTTATCTCTCCCAATTTTGGCAAGAAAGCAAATTTGAACCTCATCGATGCTTGGATAGGAAACCAGTCTGGAGTATCAGGTAGAGCTAGAAGAGCCAATGGCTGTCCAGAATTTGACAGTATTGAGCAAGGTGACCATACTTTTTATAAGGTAGTAGTCTATCAGCACACAGTGACAGTCATTTTCTCTTGCATCTCCTGCTGCTATTTTGTGTGTGATTACAATGAGGATTCAGATTTCAGGTCATGGGTGGCAGGAAACAAAACACTTAAATTATTGCATAGTAAGATGATGCTGGGGAAAGTGGAAGGGAAAAGGAAGAGGGGCCGACCAAGGGCAAGATGGATGGCATCCTTGAAGTGACTGGACTGACCTTGAAGGAGCTGGGGGTGGTGACGGCCGACAGGGAGCTCTGGCATGGGCTGGTCCATGAGGTCACAAAGAGTCAGAGACGACTGAACGAATGAACAACAACAACAAGATGAGTTCTCCATTGTCAGTAGTTTGGATGGGAAGAGAAGAACCAGCTGGTCTCCTGTAGACCTAATGTAGTTGCCCAAATTGCTTCCCCATTCTGTAATCAACCACAGATCTAGGTCTTCTGTTGGAGTTCCATATCAGAGACTAAAGATTATTTTCTAATCATGGCAGACTCTGAAAGACTCAACACAATAAAGTTCTTTGGAAGACTTCATTCCACTTGCATGACTGCTTGCCTGCCTGCCTCTCCTGGTGTTCATGAATTTCAGCTCCAGTCTCTAAGCCCTGTTGCCTCCACTAATTTGTTCCTGTTGCCTTATTTGATTACTTTGGCTCCTCTGTGTAGCTTTCTACTTGTTGGCTAATTTCTCCTTCTGTCAAATATGTTCTGCTCTACTGCAGCTCTACAGCTATTGGCAAGTGTGTAGTTGTGATCGGTTTTGCTGCTACCGAAGAGAAATTTCTTTGCTTGTGTATGTTGGCAGGAGCAGAAGGAGGATGCTTTCTCCCCACACAACTGTTTGGTCCCAATTCTGTCTCTGCTTTCTATCCTCACTGCCCCCTGTCTTTGAGTGCGTATGCTGTATCTTCATTTTGCAAAAATCTACTAATTCCTTAAATAAGTAAAGATAATGTAGGCTGATAATGTTATAGCTGGAAAAAAATCTTGGTGTAATGTATCATATACGTTGACTTCATGTATTGGTTGAGGATATATTTTGGGGCCAAAATTATAGATTTTGATATGACCCATAGATAGATTAAGGACCATTCTGTGGAGAGGGGAAATACCAGAAAAGGTGCTATGGCAGAGAGAGGAGAGCGGGATGGTTCTTTTTTTAGGTTCTCCCAGAACAGACTAAGCTCTTGGTTTTCACTATTCTATTCAGAGATGGTTCTTTTTTGAGGTGTGTTAAGGTGCTGTGCTTACCTTGGCCCGTGGATAAGTCATTGCAGATTTCTGTGTCGATATTTTTGACTAAAATCTTTAGACTTATAACATGAGTATATATAGTAAATTTTATTTCACTTCACATTTACACACAACTTTTGGGCCTGAGTGGGCTTCTTTCCCAGTACTTTTTTTTAAAGCTTTGCAAAGGCATAGGTGTCCATTAGTAGGATCTTATCTGTAAATGTCATATTTCTCCCATTCTTTCCTATAACCTTCATAATTTGTTCATTCAAATCATTATTTAAAAAGGTAAAGGTTTTTCCAGACATTAAGTCTAGACGTGTCTGACTCTGGGGGTGGCACTAATCTTCATTTCTAAGCGTAAGAGCCGGCATTGTCCGTAGATGTAGCTAGCATGACTGCATGGAGCACCATTACCTTCCTGCCAAGGTGTACCTATTGATCTACTCACATTTGCATGTTTTCGAATTGCTAGGTTGGCAGAAGCTGGGGCTAACAGTGGGAGCTCACTCTGCTCCCCGGATTTGAACCGGCAACCTTTTGGTCAGCAAGTTCAGCGGTTTAACCTGTTGTTCTATCAGGGGACCAAAAATCATCATTAGTATATCATAAAAAATTGTGGCAATAACAATACTTTCTAGAAACTTCATTTTGTAGTTTGACAGTCCCTATGTGACTCCTATTCATTCTTTAACAAGATAATGCCTCATAAATATATGTATCTGCTATTTAATGGACTGTCTTCTTGCACATAAACCTGTTTGTTGATTGCCTTCAAAGGCACATCCAGTTTGCCTTCAGAGGAATTATTCGTTGAGACATATTTTCAGCTATAGTATCCAGTGTGGGGGGAAAAAAAATCTACTAAAGAGGACCATTAAGACTTCTCTTTCTTGATGCTTTAGCACATTGCCAAACCTTTTCTTACATGAGATGTTTTCCTCCCTGCTGTGGTTTCTACCTAGTGTTTTTGTTTAACGTAATGGATTAGAAACATTTATGTTCTATGCCATTAAGATGGGCCTGTCAGGAGCCAAGAGGCAGAACACAAAGATAACATAAATATTTGCCCTATGGTTGGAAAATAACAAATATTATTTTTAAAAGACTTCTGGGGTCTTTAATATTGAATAAGATAGCCAAACACACAGGAATTATATTATGCTGAGCTCAAATTTCCTGTAACTGCTACATCAAATTTTGCAGCTCTCAGATCATTGCCTTCCATAAGAATGCATACATTTTCTAGAAACTGCGTCCCAACAAAAGAATGTGAAATGCTAGCAAAGAAAGTGCTCCAAGCAACTTGTACAAAGAGAAGCTGAATGCATAATGTATTATTTTCCCCTTTTCCCTGGACTGACAAATGCAGAGCTTTAGATCAACAGATGTGTCAATGAATATTCCTTCTGAAAAGGCAATGGTGATGAATTAAACATAAGATGATAAAGCTGGGTTGGGCAGCTCAGGGCCTGCATATGACCCTAGGAGATTGTTTGTGTGGTTCACCACAGGTGATCAAAACCGCCACTCCTGAAGGTACTTGTGTCGGTGTATTCAGGGAAGAGAGTACATAGGGTTAATTCTCCTCCTGATGCTGATAGGATTCCCATAGGAGACCAAACAGATGTGAGCTGTTTGGATTCCCAAGTGGTGCTGAAAAAGTCATTCTGTTATCACCTTCTCCAGTATGATTGGACTCTCAGTGCCCATTCACACAGCCCTATAACCCAGAATATCAAGACAGAAAATCCAACAATATCTGCTTTGAATTGGGTTATCTGAGTCTACACTGCCATATATTCCAGCTCAAAGCAGAAAATGTGGGATTTTATTCAGCTGTGTGGAAGGGGCCAAAATAGCTCACCAATCAGCTGCTTTAGGGATTGCTGTCCAGCCAATCATGATGACAAGAAGATGAGAGTAAATCCTGATTTGTAATGGGAAGACACTCTAAGGTGGCTTCTTTCTAGAAATCTTGCTTGGGATTGATGGAATGGATGTAAGATTCAAGTTTCCCCTATCAACACTCCTAAAGCAAGGTGGAGTGTCAGAGACATTGACTTCACCCTCTCACCATGGTCTTAAACAATTCTACATTGTTAAGGATTTCCTTAAAAAGCATGAGATCAAGGAAGGTGAAATGTTTGGTCTGAAATAATAGCATCCTGTGGATTCCTCTTAAGAATAAACCCTGTTGAGAAGTTGGTACATATCCCACAGTTTTGTTCTCAGTTGATTTTCATCTCTCTGCTTCCAGGAGGAGGAAATGATTGTGAATGGTGTTATGGCTTTACCTTCATAATGCTGTAGAGCTCTCACTTTGCTCAGAATCTAGGTCATGAATCTATACTATCCACTTTTGGTGCTGGTTCACTCTTCGATTCATCTGTTTAATGATATTTTCCCCTAGATTGCTCTCACAGAGGCATTTGGAATGGGCCTTAGAGTTCATATTCCCCATAGCACAAGGCCAAACCAAGGAATCCCCCCATTTCCTATTTCTCCTATGTTCAAGGAATCCCCATGGTTTAAGTCAGAAGTATGGCTTCATTTCTGTCACACACTTGGTGGTTTGGAAAATGGGCAGTGAAGGAAATGGAGCTGAGGGTGTCTCTTGCGGTACAGCTTGAAGGTAAGCAGTATAATCCGAACACCTTAATGAGGTGATGCCCCCGCTAGTGCGCTGCTGCTTCTACTGCAAATTGCCTGTCACTGTGAGGTGTGCACTTCCCAAATTGGAGAAGTTAATGAAAGCTTCAAAGCTTTGACACTTCATTTCATGCATCAAGATGATATAAATCCATTCAGCTGAAGCAAAATATTTAACACTTTTCAGGTGTATCTTTTGAAAAGTCATAAACCCTCTTCAGTGACAGCTGGATTTCATTTGGCTATTCCTGTGGGGACCAAGCATGTTTTTTCCAAGTAGGGTAGAATTGGAGACAGCAGCAGCTCCAATATTCCCTCACATGAAATGCTCATTGGTGGAAAACTAGGGGAATTACAGTTTTCCATAGGTATAGCTGTATTGGATGGTTGTTGTCAATGCAGGTAAAGACTCTTCTGACGTCTGAAATACTAATAATCATTTATTGTGATGCTGTTTTCCATGGGTTCAAATCTACTTTGCATCAAGTATTATTCTACATTTGCAGGTACACAATAAGCATACTTGCACATATGCCAGAACCATAAACTCTATGGTCAAAGGAAAATGAAATGCAATCAGTGATAAAGCTTAAACATTCATAAAATTAGTAATGACCATCCACCAAGAAATGCTGCTAATGCCCCACCTAAACATTGGCAAAACACGTAAAAGGTAAAGGTTTCCCCTTGACATTAAATCTAGTTGTGTCTGACTCGAGGGGGGGGGGGGGGGTTGGTGCTCATCTCCATTTCCAACCTGAAGAGCCAGCGTTGTCCGTAGACGCTTCCCAAGGTCATGTGGCTGGCATGACTGCATGGAATGTCATTACTTTCCCGCTGGAGCAGTACCTATTGATCATCTCACATTTACATGTTTTTAAACTGCTAGGTTGGCAGAAACTGGGCCTAAAAGCGGGAGCTCACCCTGCTCCCCGGTTTCGAACCACCTTCCTGTCAGCAAGTTCAGCAGCTCAGTGGTTTAACCCGCTGCATCATGTGCTAGGATTAAAGAGCCATTATGTTGATTAATGCGTCAGGTGATGTAACTGAGTGTCTTGACATGTTGCAACACAATGGTTTATTCTATACCTTTTTCAGAAATGACCAGTTACAGGTAAATAGAGGTTGGACAGATAAACAGCTCTTCTGAAAAGATGCCGGTATTGAAACCATGAAAGTGGGGTGGTTTTGTTTGACTGCAAGTTGACTAAAGTGTTTTGAAAAGACTAATATTCTGGGATATCTTCCACCCTTGGATACATATACCTGTGGTTTTTTAAAGACCTTGTGTGGCTTAACTTTTGAATTATGATTGTAATAGTGGAAAAATTAATACTTGGTGAAATTCAAAGCAGTAGGTAAAGTGGAAGACGACATTACAAATGGATTTACTCAATAAAGGAAGCCACTGATCTGATTTTGCAAAACCCAGTAACAGGGTTGCTTTAAGGTCCCTAATTACAAGGGTCACATAAGTTAAAGCTGACTGGGTGCACGTAGCAATATTATTTATTTATTTATTTATTTATTTACAGTATTTCTATACCACTTTTCTCACCTTGAGGGGGACTCAAAGCGGTTTACACATAAGTAATGGCAAAATTCAATGCCAGTACAAACAATTACAATTATACACTACAATTAAACATAAATCAAATTAAAATAATACATCCATAAGCAATAAAACAATAATTAAAACAATAAAACAGTCTCGTTCATAAAATCGCCATTCCAATAACAACTGCCTAGCAGTTTGCATGCTCAGTAATATTTTTAATAGGAGACTTCCTAAATTAGCTTTAAAGTGTAAAGCATACACTTCCAATAAAGTCTGAGAACAACCTTGCTAATGCTCCTGTTTCTTCTGAGAATATAGTAAGACCATGTTTGGCGAATAGAGAGCAGGACTGAGCAAAGCAACATTTTTTGAAACTGATGGAAAGCAATTTTCTCTTTTAATAACCTGTGTTGACCTCTTCCTGAAGTAATCTTTGTCTCAAAGCAGTTCAACTTACCTTTATTTTTGAGTTTATTGATTTTTGGGGTAAGAAAAACCTGGGCCTAAAGAAATAGGGCATATTTTCCCCTGCCAGCCAGTTCCTGTGGGACTTTTTTTGGCTGAGTACTGTTAAGCCCTCCCTTCCAGCTCTGTGTGTGTAAAAGGAAGGAGGAGAAGAGAAGGATAATCTAACAACATTTGGGACTATATTAGTTATTCATAAGCATCAGTTGAATATTCTGTCATGCTGAGGGCATAAAATTAGTAGGATATATGGCAACACTTTTGTTCACATTCAGGCTTCCCATAGTTACCATTTCCGAATATACTGTCAGATTTGCTGCTGCTTCAAGGATACAGAACAGATAGGACAATGTGTGGCCTTGGGATGCCCAATGTTCCCCAATTCCCTCATCCTTTTTATGATCCAGAAAAAAAGATGAATTACCTTTTCTTGAAACCTCCAGTGCATAAATAAGTCATAACCTCTGCTTTTCAGAACCAGAAGTACACTTCTGACCACATCTCATATTTTAAAAACTTGTTAAAATCCATACAGTTCTTGTCCTGAGGGCCATCAAGTGAATTCAGAAGAATGACTAGATCTTTAAGACTGGGAGAACTCTTGCCTTGCAACAAACCTATAGCTAATATATGTTTATTCATTTGTAATATTGGTATTAAGGGCTCCCTGGTAGTGCAGCGGATTAAGTTGCTGAGCTGCTGAACTTATTGATCAAAAGATTGGTGGTTCGAATCCAGGGAGCGGGATGAGCTCCCGCTCTTAGGCCCATGCAAATGTGAGTAGATCAATAGGTACTGATTTGGCAGGAAGGTATTGGTGCTCTATGCAATCACGTCGGCCACATGACTTTGGAGGCGTCTATGGACAACGCAGGCTCTTTGGCTTAGAAATGGAGATGAGCATCACCACCCAAACACAACTAGACTTAATGTCAGGGGAAACCTTTACCTTTACTTTTTAATATTGGTATACCATTTTATAACATGAAATCTGGATGATTTATAACATGCCATAAAATGGTACAAAAATAAAAATACCTAAAGCAAGAATAATTTTAACAGTGAGTGCAGGACCAGTGGGAAGCAGTGAAAGTGCCAACTTAACTGATAAGTGTCATATTTTTTCAAGTATAACAACATTTTTTTCCTTCCTGATCTCATTTTGTTAGCACCACCAAGTCAGGGGCTAATGTTGTCTGATGGCTTTCTACAGATTGCAAAACAACCAGTGGAATTGTTCTCTTGGGCAAATAATGCCCAAATTTCATGAGAATGAAGGAAAGCAATCTGTAGTACAAGCGTGAACATCTTTGAATGTGGGAATCTGAGACTGAATGGCATTGGCGTAATTAGATTTCTTGTATGAAGTCGTCACCCAATGATCAGCATTCAAACGTGGCAACACCATGCAGCAAGAAATCCTGACAACGATTGACAGGGTCTCCATTCTCTGACTCAGCTGACCAACCAAGGGTTGATGGTTGCTACATTATTGTATTCCCCTCCTGTGAATTTGATCTGACCCTTTATTCTGTTGGGGAATAGGAGGTTTAACATTATTGCTGCACTCATTAATCTCGTCTTCAGCTTTCTGTGACGTGATCAGGCTCAACGCTTCTGGCTGTTTTTCCGACCAGCTCTTTTAATGCTGCAGCCCAGCTGTTTTCTTCTCTTTTTCTGCCAGCTTCTTTGCCCGTCTGGGGGATCTCTGGCTGCCCAGTTTAATTAGCTTACTGGGTGAGAAGGACACAGCTGGAGATTTCATCCCTGTTGGGGTGCTTGTCCGCTTCAGATCTTCCGAGACTGATTCCACCTGGCCTCTTTTGTTGCTGAAGAATGTATTTTGACAGTGAACGTGGCCAAAAGCTGTTTAAATTAAGTTGATCTCCATTCTTAAGTTCTTTATCCAGGCTCAGCTCATCAGCACCGGAGCCGCGTTTTGTCGAGTGGCAGGTAATGAGAACAGCCAAACAACCGTGAAGTGCAGTTTGCTGGAGGGCCTAATTACACCTCTACTTTATGCTTTTTTTTCACCTCTTCCTTCCACCCATCAGATGATGATTAGACCTATTTATAGGGGCAACACTTCTTATTATTCAGTGCACCGAAACCTTTGCCAATCAACTTCGCGCCATCTGCATTTCTGATTGCTGCTTAATAACGCCATGGAACACAGTTTAATTAAGCCAAGCTATAAATAGACTTTATCCTTCTTTTTCAGCCTTCTTTTTGACTTACACTGTTATTCGACACCTCCTTGCTTATTCTAAATAAATGCAAATTGAAGGTTACTTGGCTTGGCAACCAACACATATCCACCCTCGAGTCGCTCTGTTAAATCAGACTTTATCCTGCACTCTCTCAAGATTTATCTGATTTGTGCCTCTTTGAAATAGAACATATAATGTTTCTCCTGGTACACAGAAATACATTCAACACAACCAATAATCGACTGGGCAGCACAGATAGGATTTGACAGACTAGCAACACCGCGTCAGAAGCATTTGCATGTTCAAAAATTACATGCTAATATTAAACTGCCTAAAGAGCTCCATGGAGCAAAAAAAAAATATTGTGGGTGTTTTGAGAAAAATTGTTCAGAATAGACTGGTTCTTTTTTTGCCCCTGTGGGATATTTGAGACTAGATTAGTTATGTCCCTGTCACTAGACCAAATGTTGCAAAAGACCACCTACTTCTGTGGGGTTTTTTTTTATCCTACAGTCTACAGCTATAGAAAATCTAGCTCTCCAGTCCTGCCTTAAATTAAGCATCAGAGTCTCAGTTGTCATTCATGAGGGACTTTGATCTTTTTGTGAGGAATGCTCCTTCTCTGGCAGGGTTTCTTCAAGGGAAGCCTTCTTTCTGCTCAGGAGTTTCAGAAGCCTTGGAAAAGTTTCTCTTTTTGGACTAAAGTAAAGGGCAAAGGTTTCCCTTGGCATTAAGTCTATTCATGTCCAACTCTGGAGATTGGTGGTTCTCATCCCCATTTCTAAGCTGAAGAACCAGGGTTGTCCATAGACACCTCAAAAATCATGTGGTTAGCATGACTGCATGGAGTGCCGTTACCTTCCCTCCGAAGCAGAACCTATTGGTCTACTTAAATTTGCATCTTTTCCAACTGCTAAGTTGGTAGAAGGTGGGGCTAGCAGTGGGAGCTTGCCCCGCTCCCCAGATCTGAACCACTGACCTTTCGGTCAGCAAGTTCAGCAGCTCAGCGGTTTAACCCACTGTGCCCCCGGGGGCTAGAGCTTCAAAAATTATTATTATTATTATTATTATTAACTTTATTTATACCCCGCAAAATCTCCCGAAGGACTCGATGCGGCTTACAAAGGCCAAGACCACCAACAACAACTGTATACAAATACAACAATAAACTCAAAAGGAAATAATAAAACATCAAGCAAAACAATAAAAACAATGACCCTTGACATTAAGTCTAGTCATATCCGACTCTGGGGGGTGGTTCTCATCCCCATTCTAAGCCAAAATATACTGGAAACTATAATTCCAAAAAGAAAATTTCCAGCCTCTGGTGCTGAAAGACCCAAAAATACGACAAGTGAGATATGTGAGATTTTCATTTCAAGGGTATGGAGGTGTTTTTTTTGTTGCTAGAATTCTAAAATTTTGAGTTCAGAATGGAAATAATGAATGATTATTTTTAAATCACATGATTGAGAAAAAATACATCTAAAAGATTCATTTGTCCAATCTCAGGGCTTTTGAGTTCTTGAATATTAAATGTCTAGAGTGTGAATCCAGGTATATTCAGCCAGTTGGAATTGCCTCTTCTTTTTCCTTCTTAGAGGCTGATCAGCTGTAATATATAATATAACAAGCAGGTGCAACATGATTCTTTCTCAGTTGGGAATCTGCTTACAGGATTTGGTTAGTAAAAATGAGAGAGAGAGAATTTTGTTTCAACTGGTTTTGAAAAAAAATACCAAACTGCAAAATTATTTGTAACTGGGACAGAGGCGAAACATGTCTTCCTGTACGATGACAAAGAGATCAGTCACTGTGTCACGTTTAGGAATAGGGAAATTAACTAGTTCTGCTCTCTGCTGCTGGAGATGTTTTTAACTTGAGGCTTCCATATTTGCAGTTTCACTTACACCTAGAAGAAATTGGTTTCTCCAAGGATTTGTTAGGTCCTCCAGGCAATTCCAGTCCCAGTTGAAAATAGGTCATACTCTGTGTCTGAGCAGTAGCAAATCTCATGTAAGAAATAATATCTATAGAAGCAACTCAGGCTGGTAGGTTTAGATATGAGATACAAAGAACGGGAGTAGATTTGGAAAGGAATCTTCCAGTTGTGTAGCTTCATTGAAAACCACATTTAATAATAATAATAAAGTAAAACTTTGCTTGTCTTGGTTTAAATGGTTATTGTATGAACTGTGGACATGCTGGCTACGTGATCTTGGAGGTGTCTATGGACAACCTGGCCTTTCTACTTAGAAATAGAGATGAGCACCACCCCCCAGAGATGGACTCGACTAGACTTAATGTCTGGGAAAAACTTTATCTTTACTATGGACTACAGTTGAACATCCAGTTTTGTGCCTTTCAGTATGTTGAATTGGGAGTAGTTTGTGTTCCATTTTGTACTCATGTATAGTCACATACAGCGAGAACTTAATAACTCTGGAATCTGCAGATTGCCTAACTGGGGGAGATATGGTATCTGTAGGGATTTGCTAGGTCCTCCAGGTGATCCTATGGTATTCTTCCTTTATGGCAGTGGTTCCCAACCTGTGGGTCCCCAGATATTTTGGCCTTCAATTCCCAGAAATCTTAACAGCTGGTAAACTGGCTGGGATTTCTGGGAGCTGTAGGCCAAAACACCTGGGGACCCACTGGTTGAGAACCACTGCTCTATGGTATTATACCATAGAGGTGCATTGGCGATCCCATTAAATTCCTAAAGAAGATACCTTTCTAGGAATCTTTAGGTCCTCAAAACAAGTCTGTGTTATGATGGGACTAGAGGTAATGTTATTTACTGGCATTCGGTCAGAGCCATACATTCAGGTAACCCTGGTCCAGCCAGGAACCTGCTCTTGATGGTTAGTAGGGTCTTGCTTCTTTTGGCCAATTGCCTTCTCCCAGAAACTGCCCTAGAGAGCTACCTGATAAGTCCTTTTGCCTGATTTACTCTCACAGCTTTTCTTGCACATCTTTTGCCTCTTCCTAAGTTCTCTGTTAGCTGCTAAATCTGCTGGCCACCAGAGAGCCCTTCTCTGTCTGCAGTTTCTTCTGGGACCCTTTGACCTACAGTTACCTTAGCATCTGAAACTGCAAGCCATAGGAATGTGCCAATGAGAGCCAATATAATGCTCATTAATGGCCTGTCGGAATTTTTGAATTCTCCTGTCTTAAATATAAGCTGGCAGAACTGACTGAAAATCGCTGCCAAGGTGTGTAATGGTTTCTTTATTGTAACTGACAGTTCCAGTCTGGCTGTCGTATGCCCAGTTTCAGAATTAGCATTTAGGCTTCATCCAGAGCTGACATTTTTGCTCTTACTCTCAGGTGTTGTCAAGGGTAAGTCAACAGGATTTATTTAACTAACACACTATATGCATATTTAGACAAACATTTGGATAACACCGTTATGGTTTTAGCCACTTTCATGAACTCCTAATGCATTTTCTCCCTAAACCTGGGACACCCACTGTACATAGACTTGAAAAGAGTAGGAAAACATTGTTTTAATTTTTTTAAACTGCGATTCTCGCAATTCCCCCAGCCAGCAAGACCAATGGATAATTCTTCTAGACTCTATGGGTTGATTCTCATTGTTGGAAGAAAACGTTCAAGATCTTCTGCCATTTCTAACTGGATCATGCCTGCCTTCCCATTCTCTTGCTCATGTGGAAACGTGTTGTCATTTGCTCAAAAGGTCCACCTCTCACCATCCCGTTGGCCCACTTCTGTCACAAGGAGAAATAAAAGTCTCTCTTGATGACATTTCATATTAGTTTTGGGTCCCTGTAACTTCACCGGTGTCTCTCATTTCTTGTTTTTGACACTGCTGAGCTCTAGTCTGTCATTTTGAATTTATACTGCTCTACACTCCTGACTTATTTTGATGATATAGCTGCCAAGGCCTATGATCCCACTTTCGGGTGTTCTCTTTATCACTTTGTATCATTTATGACACAAAAGCAGTGATCCATCAGAGAACTTGCACAATATACAGGACAGTCAACTCTCCACATTTGCTGGGGTTAGGAGCACAGGGTCCCTGTGAAATTGAAAATCCATGAATAACAAAATTGCTTTTATTTACCTGAGAGAGCACCTCTCTAGGAATCCTTAGTTCTGGAAGCTGACAATAGAATCATGCTGGAGGACCTAGAGCAGTGGTGCTCAACCTGTGCGTCCCCAGAAGTTTTGGCCTTCAACTCCCAGAAATCCTAACAGTTGGTAAACTGGCTGAGATCTGTGGGAGTTGTAGGCCAAAACAGCTGGGGACCCATAGGTTGAGAACCACTGACCTAGAGAGAACACTTAAATCAAGTCCATGAATAATCAGACCTGCAAATATAGAGGTCAACTGCAGTTTGAATGTTGGTCTGGGACTTTGGAGGACCAAGTTCTTCTACTCCCAGCTTTACTGCTGTTCCCCCCTCTCCCCCCTCCCTCTATATAAAGTCAAGCAAATGGCTGATTCCTGATAGTGCTTCTAAATACCTAATAGGAAGTGAAAGGTTTCTTGGATTGTCATAATCACTGCCATGTTATTGGTAATGATTAGCAGTATTGATGCAAAGAGTGTGGAGATGAACAAAATCAATTCTATTCCTAAGTAAAATCATGCCTGTGATTCTAAAAGATTTTAAAATGCTCATACAAAAAAATTAAATAATTAGCCTTATACAATCTGAGAAAGCCCTTCAAGGTGATCTTAAGGACAACCCCTAGAGCCATTAGATTTGAATATCTGTTTGTAACAGATCTCTGCATAGCCCTACATTTTGTTATTTCACTCCCATTTAACAACTGAGAGTTTAAGCAATTCATTCAGGGTTGGCCTAGAAAACCAAGCTCCTGGAATCAAGGTATTGACATAGCACTAAATAAGCTCTTAACTAGCTGCATCTCATGTGTGTGGTGTTTTTTCCCCAGGGCAAATGGCTACTGTAAGCCAGAAATATTTCCTGGAAGGACAGACATACTCCGTTCCCCTCATCCAACCTGGCCTTCGGAGGGAAGAAGCTATTCATCAAATAGCAGATGCACTTCAGTACCTGCAGCAAGTCTCAGATGATGTCTTCAACAGGTATGGTTTGTCCACACTGAAGGAGAAAAAACAGGTGGAGTGGCCTTTGTCTTTAACATTTAACTTAAGCCCCCTCCCCCAGACTTTGTGCATTTAATGATCCAAAGGATGGTGGAAGCTAAACTAGTTGACTTAGGTTTTTTGTCCTGTTATGGGTCTTGCTAATACATCAATATTATGAAAATAGAAGTTCAGTTGATCCATAGCTCATATTCAGACCAAAGAATCCTAATGGTGCCTTTCATGAGATAGGTGATGTATGGATTTGGAATTTCCAGGAGACTTGACTAGGAGAATAGGTAACACCCACACTAATCCTATAAGATCAGGTTAGCTTACTACTAGCTTTGGGTGATATGCCAACTGCAACCATTCCTAGAATCAGAAGACTGAAAGATGGTAGTGTGTGTGTTGATAATCTCAAGGTTGGACTTCTGCAATGCACTTTACATTGGGTTACCTATATACCAAATTCAAAAACTCCAGTTAGTTCAAAACATGGCAGCCAGATTGGTTATGGGATCACCTAGGAGTAAGCATGTTACACCCAAACTAAATCACCCTGCTGTCTACCAATTAGTTTCTGGGTGAAGTACAGGGTTTTGGTTTGGACCTTTAAAGTGCTACATGATTTGGGTCCAGGTTATGGACAAGATGAATTGAATCATTATATATGGTTTCCTAGTAGCTCTGCCAGCAGAAAGCACAAGTTAAGCATATATCTCTTATGCCCTCTTCTATAGAGAAATGGAATCTAGTTTCTTCCCCAAAGAAAATGAATAATAACACTCTGATATTCTAGCTCAGAGGTGGGTACCTGTGGCCTATAGTAGGGGTCGTTAAACCTCTAACTGCTTAGATTTGCTTATTGCAATATGGACATATTGACTTTCCTTTTGGGTGACCCTTAGTCTAAAATTTAGGGTGGAGGGCAGGTAGATGACCTTGGAAGGTTGCATCCTGCCCGTGGGCTTTAGTTTAGGGACCCCTGCCCTATAGAAAAGCATGCCTCCAACTATAAATGGCTCGTAAGCCGCAGTTTGACCTGGAAAGTTGCCAGTCTTTGTCCAAGGCCTTCATGAACTAAGTTGTTATCTGTAAATTAAGTGAAAACAGATATCTATAGCAGCCCAGGTTTGCATCCTCCAGAGTTGTAATCCAACACATCCAGGTTAGTGAGGGTTGAACTACAGCAAGGGGAACATTTATAGCACTAGTACCCTGTTTGAGACTTGTCTGCATTTGCTCCTGCAACTCATTTCTTAGGGAAAATGGCAAAGTTTTGTTGTCTTACAGGATGAGAGTATGTTGCTGCTCTACCCTGTTATTCAAATTATCATTAAGATTCAGTGTGTTTCAACACCTGACTGTTTTCAGCATTTTGGTATTCCAATTTGATGTTGTTCTTAAATGTTATACTCTTGTTTGTTTGTTTGTTTGTTTTATATTCCATGTGTCTCCTGCCTTGTTGTAAGGTGGCATACAATGAGTTTAAACAAGATATAACTAAAAACCTAACAGAAATTAGTTAGCATGTAAAATCTAGAATGGCCCCCTTGTGGCGCAGCTGGTTAAACTGCTGAGCTATTGAACTTGCTGACCGAAAGGCTGGAGGTTCAAATCAGGGGAACGGAGTGAGCTCCTGCTGTTAGCCCCAGCTTCTGCCTATCTAGCAGTTCAAAAATGTGAGTAGATCAATACGTACCACTTCTGCGGGAAGGTAACAGCACTCTATGCAGTTATGCTGGCCACATGATCTTGAAGACGTCTATGGACAACACCAGCTCTTCAGCTTAGAAATTGAGATGAGCATCAACCCCCAGAGTTGGACACAACTAGACTTAATGTCAGGGGAAACCTTTACCTTTACCCTAAAATTTAGAATGTAACACAATATAGAATCATTTTATATCATTACAATATAGATAATAATATATCATGCACCCCTCTTTGAAAAACAAACAAACCCATATCCTACACAACCCATTAATCATCAAATGCCTCTTTTAAATAAAGTTTTTTTTATTTTCTCTCAAGCACAGTGAGATTCAAACAAATCTAACTGGTAGCAGGGCTGTCAAAAGACAAGATCTTGGAATGCTACAAATTCATTTTGAGGGATGTACTGGACTGCTTTCCTAGTTGTAATTGTACTTTTTAAAGGGAAGATATGATTTAGACTTGAGGCATTTTTGGGTTGTGGGGGCTGTCTTCAGTGTTAATTTGAAGCAGTGTTAGCTATGGTAAGTTGTTGTTGCCCCAACAGCTATACAGACTGGGAGATGCTGCTGTCATATTCTGTCTTCATCCACATTAAATCCACAGTCTTGGCTCTGAACTGTTTCTGTACACTTTTATAAGCAATCAGGAGTCTTCAAGAGTCCAGCCACTATTTTGTCAAAGAAGGGGCTTCAGGGCTTGTAACTGATCGTCTGTTTCACCTGACCATCCACTAGGCGTGTAGCTGGGAATAAAACAAACCCCCTTCTATTTAGGATTCTGCTCCTCCAATGAAATGCCCCTTCAATCCCCAAATGTCTAGCATTGCAGAGAGTGAGACATTGAAAATCGTTTATATCTGATACTCTTATATTTATTTACTGTGTTTGCATTCCCAGGGTAAATTTTCTATTCCATTTTCTTGAATGCCTAACAATATTTAAAAGGCTCATCTGAGGTTTTAAGTTACTACAATGCGAGATATTTTGGAACATAAGGAAAATTTCATGGATGTGGAGAGTACCCTTGATTTGGAGTGTGTGCTGCGATCTTCCCATCTCTGTAGCCATATCTTATGGCCCAGTGGCACAAACATCTCACACAATTAACAATAACAGGAAAAGAACCCCCCCCCCTTTTTTTTGTACACTCTTTGAGATCAGCAGTAATTTCTTTCTTCTTTGGTAAAGAGGTAGCTCCCAGTCTAAACAAGCTGTTGAATATGATTTAAGGAACCAGTCTTTTCAGAGAGAGTGGCACCCTTCTGATGTCTTTCTGCAGTCAGGTTAATACTTTTATTTTGGCAGTCCTCTGAAGACTGCCTGCTCAAGGGGACTAGACTTTGCAGAATTGTGCTGTACCATCTACCCACAGTATTGTTTGTTTGTTCTAAATGGTTTTATTTGTTGTTGTTGCTGTGGTTGTCTGTGGGCTTATGGCAGCCCCATGAATGAGAGATTTCCAAGCCATCCTATCATCCTGCTCGGGTTTTGCAGACTCAGAGCTGTGTGATATTGTCTCAGTCTTTTATGGAAAGTTCCGGCTGAATTTGCTCTAGAACCCATTTTTTATCTTTTTGGCTGTATCCATAGAACTCTTCTCCAGAACCCTTCCAATCAGCTTTCTTTGCTATTTAAAATGGCATGGACCATCCTAACTTTAGTACTTAATGATATACCTTTACACTTCAGGGTATTGTCCAGTTCCTTCAAAGCTTCCCTTCCAAATCCTAGTCTTTTTCTCTTTCTTGACTGGGCCAAGGTTTGGAAATCCCTGAACTGTTTCAGTGTCTTCGTTGTTTACTTTAAAATTATGTAAATCATCTGTATTCATTATTTTAATCTTACAGATAGTTTAATAGTATTGTTAACTTTGGATTAGCTATATTTTTGAGCTTTATGTGTGCTAACAGTTGTAAGATGTCTTGAGGCCCAGACTGGGGGAAAGTTGGGTATAAATAATAGTAAGATTTCATTTATTTCGTGATGCATATAAACCTTTTAGTACTACCTTCACATAATAAGTATTCATGTGTTAGGACTGCATGATGGTGGCAGGTGAAGCTTTTAGGTGACAGCAGCATCCCACTTTGTATTCAGCACCTGAGGTCAGGAAACCCTGCTTGGTTAAAATAAAATGCTGGTTTCATGATTAAACCAAACCATTATAGCCAAGGGACTCCTGGTCTCTTAAAATATACTTCTGATACCTTGTTTCCTTCATAGGATCATCATGTCTGCTGCCACTTCATATGCTGTTTAGGGAAAGTTGGACTTTGAATTAATAAAAGTGAAGGCATTAACTACTGAAAGCACAATTCAAACTATCCTTCAGCACATTAAATACATGTACTTTAAAAATATAATTAGAGTGAGCACTTGCCTGGGGCTAGTAATCCCTTCCATGCAATTAAGTTTGCTACTCTCGTTGAACTGCGATGTGAATGTAAACGTGAGTGGAGGTGGAAAATCATCTTTGTCATTGAACCAGGAATAGGGATCAAGTGGCCTCTCAAGAACATTTTTATTATCCCCTTCCTGTGCTTTTTTTGAGGTGGGGGGCATGGGATGGTGATTATTGTCTTCTAGAAGTCTCCAGTAGACGAAATCAAGTTAAAGCCCCAACCTGACATGTAAATTAGATTTATGAGAATAGTTAGAAATTGGCCTAAGGACCCACCCTGTACAATGGGAGCTCTTGCATTAAGCAGAGAGATATGGAGGCCCTGTCTGTGGTGGACCTTTAAGGAAGAAAAGTCTCAAATGTTTACCTAGTAGCAGTTCTTGAAGGATAACTTAGTGTGCTGCTTCAGGCGAAAGGTAAGTAAGTGCTCCCTCCTGCAATCCATACAAAATGGGAAACCGGGCTGGGAATTGAACTTTAAGTCAATTCTGGTAACAGGCCAGTATCCTCCGTCACCACTCTTGAGCTGCCTCCCACCCAACATTTTTGATCTGTGGCAGATGACTCATGTAAGGCTGGCCCTGAAGGGCAGTCTTTTGGAAGGATTCCTGGAATATGGTACAGTATCTGATGGAGAACAAACCCACATCTCTAGGGCATCAACAGCCCCTCTCTTGCAGAAGTCTTATTCTTTGTGGTCTTGGAGGCACATGCTAAGGTGAACCTTCTCTCTAATTTCTCTCAGTTGGATTGCCCTCCCATCCTTCTTCCACTTTTGCATGCCAGTCACACTCAGATCTTGCCACTCCAACCACAGCACTGCTCCCTCACTCTTGAGTGCTCTTATGGCTTGTAATTACTAATTCTATCCAACAACAGAAGAGACTCCATCAGGCCCTTTGTTTGCTTTGCCTTTCCTTGGAGCCCTCTGATATAATTAATAATGATTTGGTAATTATGCAAGCGTCTGATTAAAAGTTCCACAACCTTGGGTGTTCTGTGCCAATCAAAGGGAATGCTTTCAAGGTGAGTCTTGCCACTTAACAGAGAATGACCTTTTTTCTTCCTTTCTGGTTTTTGAGATAAGGTGCCTAGATTTCATATTTCCAGGAAAGCTGTGGCTTATCGGGAAGAAGCATTCAGCTCCAAGCCTTCAAAGACAGAGTATGCTGTGGTTATGGATAGGAGAGCCTCTAGAGCAGCATATGCAGTGAATGCATCAAAAGAATGGTGGGTTGAATATCAAACTGGCACAGGAGCTCTTTGTGCAACGAATTCTTTTCTTCTATCCTAAAGATTTGCCTGTAAAGCAACTGTGTGTATTGATGCTTTGATTTTGCTTGAGCACAAAAGTCTGCAGAAGAAGCAATCCTAGCGCTCTGGGTTTATATTTTGAAAGCAAAGTTTCTAGGCCTTACGGTTTTAATTATCTGCTCAACAACATGGTAAAATCGCAAGACATTGGAGGACTTGTTGGGTACGATTCCAAGAAGCAGGGCTGCAATATATTGTGGAATTCTTTGACTTTGTATATTGTCATTTGCTATGCCACAAACTGCTAGATGAACAACAGAATAAATGATGTAGAATTTCAAGAATGGTGATCGTTAGCTTATGTATTCAACAGTTGAATGGTAAACAGTTGAAGAACTTTTTATGCAGCCAGGGCACAAATACAGGAGCTGCCTATCATTGTGAGGTACCTACACTTGGGAAATGTCTACTTGTTCCAGTGAAATTTTAGAGTTGAAAGTTAGAGGAATACTAGGAATGGTAGTTGGTGGTAATTTAATCATCTACCAACGTTTGGTGTAGATGTTTAGTCAATTACCATGGTGGAACGGTAGTCCAACAGTAAAGGTTGGACAAATCTCAAGCCATTGAAAACAAGACATCGAGATGCACAACCATTTAAGGCCCTGGTAATGAATAAGAAAACATTACTTTTAGGGTGATAGCTCCCTCAGCCAGCATGACCATTGTCCATAGTTATTCAGTTGGTTGTTGATCCTCCAAGCCAGTTCCACAAGACATTGGGTTTTCGTCACCCCCTTGAGAGAGAACATGTTCAAAGTGTTGTACTCATCTTTGGAGGGCTTAATCTCCAGTGTCTGAAATGCCAACAGTTCAGTTAAGCAAATGTTCCTAAGGGTGAACCAAGTCCTTTAGTCACTTAAAGTAGATGACCAGTCAGGTTTTAAGTTATCTTTTGTAAAGCACCTTTTAAGAGTAGATTAAGCTAATTTTCCTGTGTTACATTTTTGTAACCTTCAAGGAACCATGAGATTTTTAAAAATATCCTTGTTTCAATGGTTTTATGCTCAAATCCCATTCTAGAGTCTGCTGTGAGAGTTGGAGTTTTTGAAATTTGTTCTAGCTACAGAGCAATAGTTGGTAAATCTTAAAAAAGTTATTTTTTAATAAAACAAAAACAAAAGCCTTTCTCACCTTAACAGTGTGTATATATTTCATGCTGAGTGACTCTTGATCAAAACAGCAGGCATTTTGTAGAGCCTGAGATTTTGAAGGCAGGAAAGAAACTGAAGGAGGTTTTTTAGTGGCACTTGAAAAATAAGCAGTCCCTCTTCTAATAGTGGCACTTGGGTCTATGAGCAATTATTAGTTGAGCTTCAGATGACGCCAGGACAAGGATGGCATAATAATGCAGTGTGAACGAAGCACTTTTCCTTTGAGCAAAGATTCTCCCCAAAGTGGAAGATCTGTTTTCACACAGCAGAGGAAAGAACAAGAGGAGTAAGTCGTGAACATTGGATTCATGGTAGATGGGATTCTGGTGCATTAGTTAAATATGAATTTCTAACAGAGGAAATTTCTTATCCCAAAAATATCTGCACTGCTTGTCATATAGGTTTTATTTATCATATCTGAAGGGAACTAAGGGTACAGTTGTGATGTATTTTAAGAATACAAAGTTTGAAAACTTGGCATTATATTAAATGTCCTTTGACCAGTAGCGGGCCACTTGGAGTGCCTCTGCTGTTGCTGCGAGAAGGTCCTCCATTGTGCATGCGGAAGGGCTCAGATTGCATTGTAATAGGTGGTCTGGGGTTAGGCTCTACTCCACACTCGCATGTTGTGGACTCCACTTTGTGGCCCTATTTCTTAAGGTTGGCTCTGCATCTTGTGGTGCTAGAGTGCAGTCTGTTCAGTGTCAAGTCATCCAGTCTTCAGTATGCCTAGGGGGAAGTGTCTCATTTGGTATCAGCCATGCCTTGAGGCTCCAGGTTTTAGCCTGCCACTTTTGGACTCTCGTTTGCTGAGGTGGTCCTATGAGTATCTCTGTAGATCTTAGAAAGCTATTTCTTGATTTTAGGTATTGGCGTGATATCCGAATGGGCCAGAGATTTCACTGCCTTAGTCCTTTCATTATTGGCTGCTACTTCTCGGCAGATGTCAGGTAGTGCAATACAGGCTAAACAGTATAATTTCTCCAGTTGTGTTGGGCGTAGCCATCCTGTGGTAATGTGGCATGTCTCATTAAGAACCACATCCACTGTTTTAGTGTGGTGAAATGTGTTCCACACATACTCAGCAGCAGAGTAGCACAGCGCAAGGGCAGATGTCTTCACTGTATCTGGTTATGACCCTCTCATAGAGGTTGATTTTTTTCCTTTGGTCCTGTGACTTGTTCTGATTCTGGCCCCTTATATGGCAGAGGTCTTTAGCCATTCTACATCATTGTTTTAAAATAATAAGGTTCCATGATGGAGATAGGTGGGTTTTTTTTTTTTCTTTTTACTTTTTGTAAGTGGCTCTGCTCCACTTTCTGTTGCCTTCTATCACAAGTCATGATGCCCACACTTTCCCTTTTCCCCATCCAAATAAAAAACAATAAAAGTTTGGAGTGACCTCCTATTTGGTGTCACAAAGGAACAATGACTATTGCAACCAATGATGAAATCCACATGTAGCCAAACAGCACAGACTTGTGATGTTGCAGTCGGTGGCTGAGTGCACTTTCAGGACTGATAGCTGGTGCACCTCCAGCAAAGGATCACCGCCTTGTCGGGGCGCTGGAGCTTGAGCACCTCAATGATGTCATGAGCGAAACCGTGAAGGGCCACCCAAGACGGGACGGTTGTGGCAGAGAGGTCAGACCAAACGTGATCCCTGGGGAAGGCAATGGCAAACCACTCCAGTATCCTTGCCAAGAAAACTAAATGGACCAGTACAACCAGAGATATGTCGGTATGCCATTGGAAGATGGGACTCCCAGGTCGGAAGATGGCCAAAATGCTACTGGGGAGGAGCAGAGGATAAGTTCAACTAGCCCCAGATGTGATGACGCAGCTAGCTCAAAGCCGAAAGGAAGGCTAGCGGCCGACGGTACTGGAGGTGAACGACGAATCCGATGCTCTAAAGATCAACACACCATAGGAACCTGGAATGTAAGATCTATGAGCCAGGGCAAATTGGATGTTGTTATTGGCGAGATGTCAAGACTAAAGATAGACATTCTGGGGGTCAGCGAACTGAAATGGACTGGAATGGGCCACTTCACATCAGATGACCACCAGATCTACTACTGCGGACAAGAGGAACATCGAAGAAATGGAGTAGCCTTCATAATTAATAAGAAATTCGCTTAAGCGGTGCTTGGATGCAACCCAAAAAATGACAGAATGATCTCAATTCGAGTGCAAGGAAAGCCTTTCAACATCACAGTGATCCAAATATACGCCCCAACCACAGCTGCTGAAGAAGCAGAAGTAGATCAGTTCTATGAGGATCTGCAGGACCTACTGGATAATACACCAAAAAGAGACATTATTTTCATTACAGGAGACTGGAATGCCAAGGTGGGAAGTCAAATGACAACTGGGATCACAGGCAAGCATGGTCTGGGAGAACAAAATGAAGCGGGACGCAGGCTGATAGAATTTTGCCAGGAAAACTCGATGTGTATAACAAATACTCTCTTCCAACAACCTAAAAGACGGCTTTACACATGGACCTCACCAGACGGTCAACACCGAAATCAGATTGACTACATCCTTTGCAGCCAAAGGTGGCGGACATCCATTCAGTCGGTGAAAACAAGACCTGGGGCTGACTGTAGCTCAGATCACGAACTTCTTATTGCACAATTTAGAATAAAACTAAAGAGATCAGGGAAAATACACAGACCAGTTAGATATGATCTCACTAACATTCCTAGCGAATATACAGTGGAAGTGAAGAACAGATTTGAAGGACTAGATTTAGTAAACAGAGTCCCAGAAGAACTATGGACAGAAGTCCGAGACATTGTTCAGGAGGCGGCAACAAAGTATGTCCCAAAGAAAAAGAAAACCAAGAAGGCAAAATGGTTGTCTGCTGAGACACTGGAAGTAGCCCAAGAAAGGAGGAAAGCAAAAGGAAACAGGGATAAGGGGAGATATGCCCAGTTAAATGCGCAATTCCAGAGGTTAGCCAGAAGAGATAACTATTTTTAAATAAGCAATGCATGGAAGTGGAAGAAGACAACAGAATAGGAAGGACCAGAGACCTTTTCCAGAAAATTAGAAACATCAGAGAAAAATTTCAGGCAAAAATGGACATGAACAAAAACAAGAATGGCAGGGACCTAACAGAAGCTGAAGAGATCAAGAGAAGGTGGCGAGACTATACAGAAGATCTGTATAGGAAGGATAATAATATTGAGGATAGTTTTGACGGTGTGGTGAGTGAATTAGAACCAGACATCCTGAGGATTGAGGTTGAATGGGCCTTAAGAAGCATTGCTAATAACAAGGCAGCAGGAGACGACGGGATCCCAGCTGAACTGTTTAAAATCTTAAAAGATGATGCTGTCAAGGTGATGCATGCCATTTGCCAGCAAATATGGAAAACACAAGAATGGCCATCAGACTGGAAAAAATCAACTTATATTCCCATACCAAAAAAGGGAAAGCGAAAGACTGCTCAAACTTCCGTACAGTGGCCCTTATTTCTCATGCCAGTAAGGTAATGCTCAAGATCCTGCAAGGAAGACTCCAGCAATACATGGAGCGAGAGTTGCCAGATGTTCAAGCTGGGTTTAGAAAAGATAGAGGAACGAGAGACCAAATTGCCAATATCCGCTGGATAATGGAGAAAGGCAGGGAGTTTCAGAAAAACATCTACTTCTGCTTCATTGACTATTCTAAAGCCTTTGACTGTGTGGATCATAATAAATTGTGGCAAGTTCTTGGTGGGATGGGCATCCCAAGCAACCTTGTCTCTCTCCTGAGGAATCTGTACAAGGACCAAGTAGCAACAGTCAGAACTGACCACGGAACAACAGACTGGTTCAAGATTGGGAAAGGCGTACGGCAAGGCTGCATTCTCTCACCCAACCTTTTTAACTTGTATGCAGAACACATCATGCGATGTGCGGGGCTTGATGAATGCAAGGCTGGGGTGAAAATTGCTGGAAGAAACATTAACAACCTTAGATATGCAGATGACACCACTTTGATGGCCGAAAGCGAGGAGGAGCTGAGGAGCCTTCTAATCAAGGTGAAAGAAGAAAGCGCAAAAGCTGGGTTGCAGCTAAACATAAAAAAACCAAGATTATGGCAACAAGAATGACTGACAACTGGGAAATAGAGGGAGAAACCGTGGAGGCCGTGACAGACTTTGTATTTCTAGGTGCAAAGATTACTGCAGATGCAGACTGTAGCCAGGAAATCAGAAGACGCTTACTTCTTGGGAGGAGAGCAATGTCCAGTCTCGATAAAATAGTAAAGAGTAGAGACATCAGACTGGCAACAAAGATCCGCCTAGTCAAAGCTATGGTATTCCCTGTAGTAACCTACGGATGTGAGAGCTGGACCTTAGGGAAGGCTGAGCGAAGGAAGATCGATGCTTTTGAGCTGTGGTGTTGGAGGAAAGTTCTGAGAGTGCCTTGGACTGCGAGAAGATCCAACCAGTCCATCCTCCAGGAAATAAAGCCCGGCTGCTCACTGGAGGGAAGGATACTAGAGACAAAGTTGAAGTCCTTTGGCCACATCATGAGGAGACAGCAAAGCCTGGAGAAGGGAATGATGCTGGGGAAAGTGGAAGGCAAAAAAAGAAAGGAAAAAAAAAAAAAAAAAGAAAGAAAAAAAAAGAAAGAAAGAAAGAAAAGAAAGGAAAAAAAAAAGAAGGAAGGAAAGAGGTAGAGAAGGAAAAAAAGAAAGAGAAAGGAAAGAAAAAAAAAAAAAAAAAAGAAAAAAAAAAAGAAAGAAAGAAGAAAAAAGAAAGAGAAAGAAAGAAGAAAAAGAAGAAGAAAGAAGAAAAAAAAAAAGAAAGAGAGAAAAGAAAAAAAAAAAAAGAAAAGTGGAAGAAAAGAAAGAGGGCCGGCCAAGGGCAAGATGGATGGATGGCATCCTTGAAGTGACTGGACTGACCTTGAGGGAGCTGGGGGTGGTAACGGCCGACAGGGAGCTCTGGCGTGGGCTGGTCCATGAGGTCACGAAGAGTCGGAGACGACTAAACGAATGAACAACAACAAGCTGGTGCACTTTTTAAAAGTACGTTTAAAATACTGAGTGCTGACTCCAGTGTGGATCACAACGCACATGTTAGAGACTTGTCCTCCGGGAAACTGCTTCAGAAACAAGTCATTCTGCAATCACCACATGATGACTTTTAGCTCTCCAGGAAGGAACAGAGCTCACAGCATGTGCATGAAATGCCGCTAAAAGATCACAGCAACTCTAATGATGTGGCTATATTTTTCTTCAAGAGCTAAAATTCAATATTGTCAGTAGTCTATGTGTCCCCCTTATTTACCTTTTAAATAAAATTGCTTGTTGTTCCCTAGTGTATGTATGACCTATTAAAGTTCAACTACATGGCATCACACTTTTTAAAGACTAGCAAGTCTTTGATTTCTGGAAAATGCCACACACAGGAGACTTAATCTCATTAGCCCTTGCACATTTGGATTCTAAATGCTGCTGTATTTAATGACTGTGGCTGTGGTTCCTTCTTTTGCTATATATTTCATGAAAGTGAGACTTTGGAGGAATGCCTTTTATCCTACTAGCATAAAATAAATATTGGTTCAGCACTTATGTAACATATTTTCAGCACTCAGAGCCCAAATCTTGGTCATCACCGTTGGCTGTGGACAGCATGTTCCTTGTGGAGGTGTTGTGATTATCTGGCCAAACTGCTGTAGGCCTGGACCATGAAATAACTTTCCTGCGCATTTTGGTTGTGATATCCCTGGCTCTTCACTTTCTCCACTGAAGCACCTGTTTAATCAGAAAATAATTCAGAAGTTTCTGGGGCAACCTTTTGGCATCTAAGTGCCCTGATATCACCTAGCATTCTAAAACATAACCAGGAAGAGGGTAAAGATTCAGAAGATTAAGGCAAAATTTGAATATGAGCAGTAGTCTGTGTTTTCTCTGGCCCTTTTAGGGCTGAAAAATGAAGGTTCTATATATTGTTGGCATTCATTTCCCATCAGCCCTAGCTGGCAAAGTTGATGGGGATGATCTATTGTTCATCCCTGGCATAAATGATCTCTGGCAAGGTACTTAGGATCAAAGGACATAAGAAGAGCCTTATTAGATGTCTCCAAAAATCTATCTAATCCAATAATGTGCCTTTTCCAAGAACCAACTAAATGGAGAACACAGGTAATAATCCTCTTTTTCTGTTGCCCTGCTGTTACTGGTACTCAGAGTCATGTATGTGTTTCATTTAGGATGGCCAGTCCTTCTTTAAGCACACTTTTAGTTGCCACTGTGGTTTCCTAACATGACTTAGACCAGGGGTCCACAAACTTTTTAAACAGAGGGCCAGGTCACAGTCTCTCAACCTGTTGGAGGGCCGGATTATAATTTGAAAAAAATAATGAATGAATTCCTATGCACAGTGCACGTATCCTAGAACAAAAATAATAATTAAAATGAAGAACAATTTTAACAAATATAAACTTATTAGTATTTCATTGCGAAGTGTAGACCTGCTTTTGGCTGATGAGATAGGATTGTTGTAGTTGTTGTGTGCTTTCAAGTTGTTTCAGATTTAGGTTGACCCTGAGCGAGGGCCGGGTAAATGACCTTGGAGGGCCGTATTCGGCCCCCGGGCCATAGTTTGAAGACCCCTGCTGTATGTTATTCTCCGTTTTCTATCTATACGAGAAAACAACATCAAAGCATGTTACACTGTGTACATACAGTCATATTACCTTCACATTTATCTGCAAAAATGTGCCATGTTCTCCAAGCTTCCTGTCATATAAATTGTTCCCATATGTTTGTCTATAGCTATGAGTTTTGACATTACCACTCTGTCCCAATCACATAGCAGGTTGGGCAAAGACAAAATCGAGTCTTTAGCAACTGTGAATAAACTGATAGCAGTCTCAAAACTGTTGTCTACTGTTGTGTACAATTTTCAGATCAGAACCTATTTTTCTCTAGATGTTTTGACTTCATCTTCCACAATACCTTCTCAGAGACAATACTGACCGAGGTTTCTGGTAACTGCAGTCCAAAACAAGGGCTTTCTATACATCAGCCTTAAAAAAAAAAAATCAGAAACGTTCTCACAAGTGAGGTTTACCTTCAGCCAGCCATTCGTGGTCCCTTGAATGTCCCAAAAGATGCCACCTGCATGTTTCTATGCCTGTGTTAACTGTCTTAATGATAGAGGCCAGAACTGCCTTTTCTCATCAGAGTCAACTGTGGAGCCCTCCCACCAGCATTAATTTTATATTTCTGCTCTTGTGGATGAATTTCTTCCATTCCGTCAGCCCCAAAGGAGAAGATTCAGGGAAGTCACTTCACTTTACAGGCATGACTTCCATCAGAGGTTTGGCGAGGAGGGAACTGTCTGGAAATATAACACTCTGTGATTTGAAATATCTCTGGCTGCAAACTCTTAGCAATAAAGTGGGGAGGCAAGGAAGACATGTGAAATGTCCGCTCTTCACACTTGGTTGGCAGAGAGATTACAATATCTCCCTTTCTTCCCCCCCCCCTCCTTTTAACAAAATATAGTACTGCCAATAGGCTTTGTGTGAAATTAGAAAGGTTTTGATGAAGTATTATGGTTAACAGGATCATGAAAAGAAGCAAAACAGAATGATTCAGCTTCAAGTAACTTGCAAGGTCTCAAGGATTGCAAGGGGTCATATGCTGGGGAACAAGAAAACCCTGAAAAGAAATGGTGTGAAAACTACTTGACATGGGAGCAGGAACAATTGTACAAGTTAAATAAGAAGCTTCACCCAGATCAAAATGGGAGCAGCAAAGGAGTGCAAGGCCATTTCTAAAACCATGCTTATAAAACAAAGGCGGACACAGCAAGTTCTGAAATTGCAGTAAGGAAGCTTAGACTTTACTTTGTTCATAACTGTTATAGGTAGCTCTTGGCAAGCTGTCTTTCTCTTGGCTACACACCTTACTGGTTATTATATGGTAATAATAAACGTGTTAGTTGCACTGAGAGCATAAATAAAAGCACAGCATCAGTGTTTTCCTATCCAATGCCTGCTATGTAGGCCCTATTGTAGGTGACCCTATACATATAATAACAAACCAGATAGTCAATTCAATTGCCTACAGATGTAAGCTTTGGTTCCAAGGGAGTTGAAGATGTGATGGGACAAAGAAAAGCAGTTTGTTCAGTTGACATACTAAGATTTAATAGATACATTCACAAGAAATGGAAAAGGGAGCAAATCACTAAAGAGGAATTCAAACAATTAACCAACATATGTAGGAAAAAGGTTCATAAGGCTAAGGCACAAAATGAACTCAGGCTTGCCAAAAAGATTAAAACCAAAAAAAAAAAAGGGGGGGGGTGTTCCTTGGTTATGTCAGTAGAAAAAGGTAACAGTAGGGCCTCTGCAAGGAGAAGGTGGTGAAATGCTAACAGGGGATAGAGAAAAGGCAGAGTTGCTCAACACCTTCTTTACCTCCGTCTTCTCACACAAGGAGATTGGGGGTTCAACCTGAGCAATGCGGAGCAGATGAGGTAATAGGGGAAATGTAACCCAAAATAAGTAAAGAAGTAGCCCAGGAATACCTGGCTACTCTAAATGAATTCAAGTCTCCAGGGCCAGATGAACTACATCCAAGAGTATTGAAGGAACTAGCGGAAGTAATTTCAGAACCACTGGCAGTAATCTTTGAAAATTCTTGGAGAACAGGAGAAGTCCCAGCAGACTGAAGGAGAGCAACTGTTGTCCCTGTCTTCAAGAAGGGCGGGGGAACGACGACCCAAACAGTGACCGTTCAATCACCCTGACATCAATATCAGGAAAGATTCTGGAGCAGACCATTGAGGAAGTGGTCTGTAATCACTTAGAAAGGAAGGCTGTAATTACCGAAAGTCAATGGATTTCTAAAAAATAAGCCATGCGAGACTAATCTTATTTCTTTTTTTTATAGAGTTACAAACTTGGTAGATGCAGGGAATTCTGTGGATGTAGCATATCTTGATTTCAGTAAGGTCTTCAACAAAGTCCCCCATGACCTTCTTGCAAGCAAACTAGTCAAATGTCGGCTAGGCAATACTACTATTAAGTGGATCTGCAATTGGTTAAGCGGCTGAACCCAAAGGGTGCTCACCTATGGTACCCTCTTCATCCTGGAAAGAAGAGACTTCTAGTGGGGTTCTGTTCAACATCTTTATTAATGACTTGAATGAAGGTATAGAGGGCATAATTATCAAATTTGCAGATGACACCAAATTAGGAGGGATATCTAATACTCCGGAGGACAGGATCAGAATTCAAAATTATCTTAACAGATTAGAGATCTGGGCCAAAACTAACAAAATGAATTTCGACAAGGACAAATGTAAGATACAACACTTAGTCAGAAAAAAATGAAATTCAAAAATACAGAATGTGTGATGCCTGGCTCAACAACTGTCCATGTGAGTAAGATCTTGTAGTCTTTGTGGACAACAAGTTGAACATGAGCCAACAGTGTGGTGCAGCAGCTTAAAAAGCCAATGGGATTTTGGGCTGCATCAAAAGGAGTATAGTGTCTAGATGAGTGGTCCTCACCCTTTGAGTGCCCAGGTGTTTTGGCCTGCAACTCTCAGAAATCCCAGCCAGTTTACCAGCTGTTAGGATTTCTGGGAGTTGAAGGCCAAAATGTCTGGGGACCCACAAGTTGAGAACCACTGGTCTAGATTGAGGGAAGTCATGGTGCCTCTCTATTCTACTTTGATTAGACCTCACCTGGAATACTATGTCCAGTTCTAGGCACCACAGTTCAAAACAGAGATTGACAAGCTGGAAGGTGTCCACAGGAGGGTGTCTAAAATGATCAAAGGTCTGGAAACCATTCCCTATGAGGAGCAGTTAAAGACCTGGGTATGTTTAGCCTGCAGAAGTAACGGTTGAGAGGAGACATGATAGCCATGTATAAATGTGTGAAAGTGTATGATAAGGAAGAGGGAACAGACTTGATTTCTGCTGCCCTTGAAACTAGGACTAGGAGCAATGGGTTCAAATTACAGTAAAGGAGAATCCACCTGAATGTTAGGAAAAACTTCCTGACCATACAAACCATTCAACAGTGGAACTCTCTGCCTCAGAGTGTGGTGGAAGCTCCTTCCTTGGAAACTTTTAAACAGACGCTGGATGCCCATCTGGCAGGGATACTTCGATTGTGCTTTTCCGTCATGGCAGGGAGTTGGACTAGATGGCCCATGTGATCTCTTTCAACTCTATTATTCTATGATTCTAAGATTGTGGGAATACTCCTTGTCCAAGCTCCGTCCAGTTGGTACAAAGCAGCTGATGTATCTCAAATCATGGCAGTTACTTGCTTTTGTCCAATCCTGAATAACAATCGGCTTGAGATTCCTCACGCTGTGAATTCAAGACCTGTTGTTGGCTTGTGTTTTGTCAGCTAGCTTGTATTTTAAAATAGGCCCTATCTTTCAAAGAAAGAAAGAAAGAGATTGAAGGGAGTTGATCATAGGAAAGCAGATCTGGCTGTAGCAGAGGAAGGCAGCAGGAAAGGTTTATTTTGGGGAAAGGAAAAAAAAACAGTAACCTTGACAAGATTTGTTTATCGGGGGGACTGAAGTGGATATAGATAAAACAAATTTCAAGGATGAGAGCACCTCTTAAGTAAAGTTTCACAATTGGAACTGTGAGTTTAAGAGAGAAGTATAATGGAGCAAGATAATCAGAGCCAGGAGAGTGGAGAGCGGGCGACAAAAGAAAATTGCACCTAAAATCAACAATATTCATCACTCCTTCATACTTGACAACATCAGTCAAAATACATCTATCCACATTCACATGCATCCATCCATTGCTTGTGCATTTTGTCAGTGTTATTTAATTAATTACTGTTAATAGACAGATGCTGTATAATCTATTATATTATGTTAATCGTTAATAGATAGATTTTTTTTTCGTACCAGGAGTGACTTGAGAAACTGCAAGTTGCTTCTGGTGTGAGAGAATTGACCATCTGCAAGGATGTTGCCCAGGAGATGTTTTACCATCCTTGTGGGAGGCTTCTCTCATGTCCCTGCATGGGGATCTGGAGCTGACAGAGGGAGCTCAACCCATGCTCCCCGGATTCAAATCTGTTGGTCAGCAGCCCTGCCGGCACAAGTGTTTAACCCATTGTGCCACTGGGGATCCAACAGATAGGTGCTGTATAATCTTAAGGACTAATAAGTGTGTGTTGACTTGAAAAGAGATAAGGAAACTAGCCAAGTTATAAAATGGGAAGATGCTGATAGAACAGGCAAAAAGAACAAATTAAGTGGTAATGTGGGAAAGGCAAACAATGAAGGAAAGCTGCAGGTAAAGTAACAAAGCGAGTAATGTGGGCTATCTAGCTGTAAAGTAGCACAGGATGACTGAAGTAGGAGCAACATTGACAGAGGTCTCTTTATAACAGTTTGGTGTCAGTTCCACTGTGATGCCTCCATCCTATGTTGCCCTGGGATTTGTAACACTATGAAGTATTTATAATTTCCTGCCAGAGGTCTCTAGTTTCTCATTAAATTACATTCCTCATGATTGTTTAGAACAGAACCATAATAGTTAAACATGGTTCAAAAGTGCTGTGATTGTGTAGAGTGAAAGAGAGAAAGATGACTGAGTGTTAGGGCTTATATGACTGGAAGTGGCCTCCTTCCTTATGATCCGAATGAAAAAAAACCCCTTCATACTAGAAATGCTGCTACTTGTAAAAATTACTTATTTTGTACCAAAGTGGTTCTTTTGTCATTCTGAAAATATAGTTGTGATACGCATGTCAGTTTCATTGAACAACTGTCAAAAGCTGAATCATCTTTGGGTTACATGATTCCCAGTTTGGGATACTGTTTTCCATAGATTATATAAAAAAATATGTTGATGAAGCATTCAGTAGCTAGCTTACCAAAAGGGCTGAGCTTTAGTACAGCAGGTTAACCACCAGCTGCAGTAGATCTTGTCAACTGAAAGACTGACAGTTCAAAGCCTGAGTCAAGGTGAGCTCCTCGCCTTTAGCCCAGCTTCTGTCTACGTAGCAGTTTCAAAAACAGCAATGTGAGTAGATAAATATGTACCACTTAAGCGGGGAGGTATTTAAGGCAGCCATAAGGAAATGCCAGAAAAATGCCAGCGATTCGATTAAGGAGGAAAGTGGACCAACAGCACCCACCCCCCCACCCCCCCGTGCTGGAACCAAGCACAGTCTCCAAGATGCTGAAGATGGGAAAGACAATATATTCCCTCTATCTATGTACAGTTGTCTGTCTTGTCAGTGTACAATGTTCCCTCAATTATTGCGGGTGCTACGTTCGAGGACCACACATGAAAAGTGAAAATCCACGAAGTAGGGATTCTGTACAGTATGTACTCCCTCAGACTGCGCAAGGTGTAGGACGGCCCCCTCCTAGAAGTGGCTCCACCCACTCCTCTCTCCTGCTCTCCTCTCTCTCTTTCTCTCTCACTCACTCAATCCTTCACCTTTTCTTTCCTCTCCTCTTTCCTCCTCCCTCCCTCCCCCCTCCCCTTGCACACCACACGTCCCTCTGGTTCCTCCTCAGGTGCCTGGCTCCCTCTCCCCTCCTTTCCCCCCCGCTCACGTGCGCCTTCTTCACCTTCCAGTGGCTGCGCTGGAAAACATGGTGTCGGAGGGGATAATTTGAACCAACCACGACCACAGGTAATGGGTATACAGTGTTCCCTCGCTACTTGTATATTTTAAATTCATTTTTTTAAAAAAAAACTGCGAAACGAGTCCACAAAAAGCGAACCGCGAAGTAGCGAGGGAACGCTGTATAACTACATTAAATGGGTTGTTTTGAGTTTTCCAGGCTGTATGGTCATGTTCCAGAACAATACTGCATTAAATGCTTGTTATATATGTGTTCTGTGATGTTCTCTGAGTCCCCTTTGGGGTGAGAAGGGCAGGATATAAATACTGTAAGTAAATAAACAAACAAACAAACAGACAAATACATGCATGCATGCTTTGCAGTGAAGGCCAAGGCCATAAATGTGCATTTAAAAATGATTAGTAATGACTGAAGACATTGGAAAGCATACAAAATCAATAAAAAAATCTGAAGGACAAACCTTGACACTCTGTTGAAGAACATAGTCTCCCCTCAGCTTGTAATACTGAGTGTAATGGCAAAGCCCAGAGAGGGAAGTCAGAACTCATATAATGGAACATTATTCCATCCATCCATGGGAAAATATGCATTGGCATTGAAAATTACAATGGGAAGGCTCTAGATGGATGATTTGGAAGAGTATGCAAGTCCCTGCTTTGAAACTGGTAGAATCCAGCCACAGGTTTTCCACATTAATTCTTCAACATAGGGATGCAGGTTTCCACAGCTTCCTGACAAATACCCCAATATAAATTGTTTAAAATATTTATCTGTTAGCTTTTGGTGTACATGTAAACAGCAGAATGTGTGAAGCAGATAGTAGAAGACTGTTTTGCTCATAGCAGATGGCTGAACTGGCTTGCTTTCTATGCCAAAAATGACTAGTAACTCAATCTGTGCAGATTTTAGAGACTGTTAAAACAAAAAGAGGATCGGCAGGTAGCTCTTCATACCATTGAAATGTTAAGTTTACATCAGCATACAACCTTATCTTGCAAATCCAGAAGAACTCTGTGGTTTTTCTCAGAGAGATACATTAGTTCATTTATTGAAATACTTGCTCAGTTTTATAGGCTTTGATTCCTTTAACAGCCAGATTTCATTTTCCCTTGTTTCACCGTTCTTACTTGTGTCAATAGAGAAGCTGACACTCAAAGTGATAAACTGATTCTAGAGGAAGCTGTTCTTACTCTTACTGCTGGAAACACTGTAAGGAAATAAACAAATGAAATGGCAAACTACAGGAAAGGAGATTCCACCTGAACATGAGGAAGAACTTTCTAACTGTGAGAGCTGTTCAGCAGTGGAACTCTCTGCCTCAGAGTGTAGTGGAACCTCCTTCTATGGAGGCTTTTGAACAGAGGCTGGATGGCCATCTGTTGGGGGTTATTTGAATGTGATGTTCCTACTTCTTGGCAGGGGCTTGGACTGGATGGCCCACGAAGTCTCTTCCAACTCTATGATTCTATGTTTCTATGATTCTAATGAGAAAGGGTGCCATTTGTACTGTTGCATTGTTGGGTGTCATGATCAACAGGCAGGCAGCTGACCAGTTGACTATCACCATTTGAGGAGTCATATCATTGATGTGCCTGTTCTGTCTTTATCATTCCCTGCTGTTTTTTCACCTAAACCATATGCCCCTGTTAGTGTGTTTTGGTAATTGACAAAAAAGTATATATAGAGGACACTGTGCACAGGTAGTTCTTGGATTAGGATCTGGCAGCTGCCCCTGGGATGGAAGCCACTTCTCTCTCCGACTGGCTAAGTGCTCTAGGGCCACATTTTTTATTAATTGAAAGTACATAAAATTGGCCACATAAATGTAAAACAACTCTTTAAAGGTTAAATAGATGAAAAGAGTTAGAATTATCTGCAATCAATCTAATTTATTTTAATCTAATTATATATTGATTAGAGAGTAAATTAAATTCATTATAGAGTGATTTTAATCCATTGTGGAACAATTTTTAATTTTAAACCAACCTGAGAAACGATTAAATGTAAGTTAACTTAAAAGGAAAGTGCAGCACAGGCAGCAACAGAACTGAACGCCAGCCGCCACTGCCTTCTAGTCTTTAAAAAGTTTGCTAAACTAGGGTTTCCATGCAAATAAATGGTTTCCTATGTGAATGGAGGCAGCTGACTACATTAGTCGTTTGCACTGTGTAGTGCAGTGGTTTCCAATTTGTGATCCGTGGACCACCAGTGGTGTGCAAGAATGAAAACACAGCCTCACCATTACTACACAGTTGCCGCAAAAACACATGGCAAAACCCTCTTATAGTGCTGTGGCAACAGGGATGTCGGGAGAGGAGAGGCTCACTACCCATGAAAGATTACTACTACCACATCATCTCTAGATTATTAAATATGGTTTTCTGTGGGTGAGCAGATGGCGACTACTGGATGGCATATGTTCTGTATCAGAAACTAGAGCTGATGTGGTCTATCCAATGCAATTTTCTGAATCAGCACTCCAAATAATCAAAATAACCAAACCAGATCTAAAGTTGACCAAAACTTGATTCGTAACCTTTTTGGTACTAATGTTGGAGAGTGGTCCCTGGTCAGAGTGATCCCTGGTGAAAAAAAGGATGGGAACCACTGGTGTTGTGGAAACCTTGGGTTTACTTTCTCTGAGTTGAGGTATCTGGCAACATTAGTCATTGTACTGTTTGCATTGCAAAAGAGTGCTTTCCCTGCAAACCAAAAGGCTTTCTGTTTAGCAATTTGCTGTTAGATTTTGGCAATAAAGTTCAACACTGATTTAGAGATCTTTGGATTTTAATTTTTCTTGAAGTACAAGAAGGCCACAAAAATGTTGGGGGCTTTTATGGCCTAAGGGGCCAGCCTATGTCCATCCCTAACTTACATGCACAAAAGTACTCTAATAGAAATTCTCAGCTCAGTTAGATGTGATCAAATATTATGTTAGATATATGCATCACTATTTTTAAAAGCTGCCATTCAATTGTTAATGTAGGTTGGTTCTTAACATTCTATAGGTTTTCTTACAGTTCTTTCGATTTAGTGAGGTTCATCGAACTATAGAGTTGGAGGAGTCTTATTGGTCATCTAAACTCATTCTTTCATAATTTGGAAATAGCAATGATGGTGACCAAGGGTGGTTGGTCCCTCTGAGACAGGACTATACTTTCCCCTCTCTGCAGATTGACACTTGATTTATCCACCGGTCAGATCCAAATCCATAATTATGTCTCCAAAATCTACTGTTGATTTATATATTATAGAATCATAGAATTGGATGAGACCTCATCAGCCATCCAGTCCAACCCCTGCCAAGAAGCTGGAAAATTGCATTCAAAGCACCTCTGACAGATGGCCATCCAGCCTCTGTTTAAAAGCCTCCAAAGAAGGAGCCTCCGCCACACTCCGAGACAGAGAGTTCCACTACTGAACAGCTCTCACAGTTAGGAAGTTCTTCCTCATGTTCAGTGGAATTTCCTTTCCTGTAGTTTGTAGCCATTGTTCTGCATCATAGTCTCCAGGGCAGCAGAAAACAAACTTGCTTCCCTCTCCCTATGACTTCCCTCACATATTTTTTCATGGCTCTCATCATGTCTCCTCTCATCCTTCTCTTCTGCAGATTAAACATGCCCAGCTTTTTAAGCCACTCCTCATAGGGCTTGTTCTCCAGAGGTCAACTTATACATGAGTATATATGATAGATAAGTTGAGATAATTTACAGTAGATAAATTGATGGGAGAATTGGGCTATCAGTGATTATTAGTCAGGATGACTATATATTTCCTTTAGGATCAGATCTTGTGGAAAACAAGAAGGAGGTGCAAGCAGCACTTGTGTTCTCTTGGAAAGCTATCCATAGACAACTGATTCACCACTTTGTCAGTAGAACATGGACTAGATTTTTCCAATGGAGCTCTTGTTATATTCTTACAAAATATTATTACAGAATTGGTGTGTCCCTACATTTAGTGCTGTTCAGATTATGACTGAATGAAGAAGGAACAGATGTTATTGATTCCCAATGTGTTGGCAACACCACCTCCAAGAAAGTGGAGAAGAAGCTCTCTTATGGACTTATCCCGTATAACAAAATGTGTTTCTGACATTTCCCAAGCATGATAAGAAGTTACCACATCACAGCAGAGTTCACACAGTGTAGGAAACATGAAAACATAGCTTTGAAAATTGCCACCTTTTAAGTCTGCAGAGTGCTTTATGGAGAGAAAAAAGCTGAGAAACCAAAGCTAATTTTGTAGGTCAAGAACCCACCCCGTGGAACCTGCGGCACAAAAGATCATGTTGTGCGACTGTGTGTGTGCACGTACGCCTGTGTATGCGCGCAGGCATCCTGACAGCTCTGATCTTTACAAGCCCCACAAGGTACTTTAGCACCTTCCAAAGTGGAGCTGTCTGCCAGCACATCAGCACCTGCAAATCAGGCTCAAGGAGTAATCAAAGTGTGATAAACATTAATTAGGATAATAACCAATAGCTTAGTGCGGGGGAAGAAGAAATCTTGATTACGTTTTCTCACGGGATTTCTACCCATCATCTTCTTGATTGCACTTACTCAGACATGAAATAGGACGCAAAGAAACTGTTTGCTTCTTTGTAAAAGGCAGAGAAAGGAAAAGAGCAGAAGGCAAACAAATTGGGCTGGGGTGCTTTGCTCCCCAGAGACAGAAGACTTGAACTTATATGGCTTCTCTAGAGGGAAGAGAAAACATGCTGCGTAATTTGATGCCTTTCAAACTTTTGAGGTGAAACTGGAATTTCTAATGGACTTTTAAATGCCTCCCTGAGCAGTCACAAATTGCAAATGTCTGTTGCTTGCTCCTGTACTCTCATGCGTAAATTACAGCCTTGCTGGTGGAATCTGTCTTGGGAATGTATTGGCTGTACAGCACTTTCCTTACCTTTAGAAGGCCAAAGGGCAGAAGTTACTTTTTTAAAACTATCCCCTCCAGGTGCCGCATGCTGGGTGTGGATTGTGGGAATGGTAGTTCAAAAAGACCTTTCCCAAGTTTTGAAGTGGATCAGGGGGTCTCCTGTCTTTTCCTCACTCTGGAAAGCCATTGTTGGCCTCCCACTTCTACAGTGGAGGCAACAATGTCAAAATGGCTGAAGTACAGAAGGTAAGAGCCTCTGCCCAGCCTAGATTGAACTCTTCCTTCAGACTCTTTTACTTCATAATGACAGCAAAGGCAAAATTGACCTAGTAGGTTGAGATCAAGTTGGATGATGAGATCAAGTTGGATGAGATCAAGTTGGATGATGCTTCCTGATGCAACGTGGACCTTTTTGTTGTATGAGGACAGGCAACATGGAGCCCTCAGATCTTGTTGGATTGCAAGACAGTGAAGAAGACTAAAGGAAAGTGAGCCGCAGTGCAGTGCAGAGATATCTCAGAGGTTGCAAATTGTCCATATCTGGTGTTGTAGAATTGAATAGAATAGGGTTGGTCAAGTGGAAACTGCAGATGGCTCTTCAGTCTTTGTTGGTTGTGTGGAAGAAGGAATTTCTACTGGCGTTGCTCTGCTTGCAGTGAAGTAACGTTGGCTGACATCACTCTTCTGAACAACCATTAATGGTACTCTGACAATGTTGATATATCATAGGGAACTATATCAAGGTACCCTATGATATAGATTTCATTTGAGTGGAGTATTAAAAATAAGATTTCTCTCTCTGCTGTCTGAGATGGTATGTAGCCTTTTGTCCCATGCTGATAACTTAATTGTGCTGTGTTATGTAGACTCAGACTGAGCCTACATTGCTGTTTGCCTTTCATGAGTGTCATGGGCCTAATCATGAGGTTGGCATTATCTCAAATAGTAATTGGGTTTTTTCTTCTTTCATGTGAGTGTATTCTTTTGCTCCTAAAAGAAAGAGTTGATCTTCAAGGACATTTTTTGTTGTGTCGGTGACAAAAGTAAACTAACTCTTCCTCTTTCCCAAACTATGGGACAATATGAATTTGTGACCAGAATATGCAGAGTGGAACTGAAAAGAGAATATATGGAATGTGTAATATTTTAGCATATATTCTACAGAGGACAGAGTCTTTGGATAATACCTGTATTTAGGGTCATTTTGCAAGTTGAGGAAGTGTCCAGAGTTTGCTTTCTTTTCCACCCATTTGTTGTATGGAAGGACATGTGCTTGAGATTTCAACAGCCAATGTCCACATACTTCATAGTTTAAACGGAGCATTGGTTTGTGTTGACTTCATTCTTGGTGTCCTCTTACTTTCCAATTTTCCGTATTTGCAATCTCAAGATCTTCCCAGAGAAATAATCATTTGCCTAACCTTACATTAAACATGGATTGACAAGGAGCTGAGACTAATAGTTTAGGCCCTACTATCCCCTTTCATGATAATTTTTCTGTGCCCATTTAATCCAACACTTATAAGAGGGGGCTGAGAATTGTGTTAAATGAATTTTGCATTGTGCTCATTCTGAATTTGCCATTTTACACATTACAAAATTAGGGCTGGAGGGTGTGCAGATCAGCAGTCCTGCAGCCTAGCCTCCCTCTTGCTATATGTGGTAGGTCTTCAGGAAAACTCATTTAATAGTTGAGCTGTTTTTTCCTCTTGTGCTGTTCATTTCTGATTCCATTCTGTAATGTTCTTTCTCCTTGACTGATCATTTACTTTTGTACTTGAGACATGAAATTGGGGTTGTTTGGTATTCTGGGGAGGTCTACCTCACAGTTTCTCTTGACGTTTCTGATGCTCAGCTATAATTGCTTAACCTTCTCCCATTTTTTCCCTGGCTCCCTCTTTATTGGAGTGAATTATTGCCAGTCGATTGTTCATGCCTTGGACCCCAGTACTGATTGCAAATGACCCTTTGATGACTTGTTCCCTTCAGGAAGATGGTATTGACTTATCTGTCCATAAAACATTGCCTTTCAAGCAATTTGGCATCTGTATAGTACATACTGAGAACATATGACTGATTCATCCCTAATCCTGTAGTGCCCATTGTAAAACACTTTGGCTTTCACTGTCTTTACTATTGACATGGTGACTTGACTTTATTCAAGTACGTCTTCCCTTGCTGTGTCCATCAAATCCAACTGTTGGCAAAACATTGAGTTTTACCTTTCTTAGGAGTCAGCCATATCTGTACAATACTCCTATCCAGATGTACATGTCAGTGTTTTAAAATTGAATGTCTTTGATTGTCTGTTTGAGGATTGGAAAGTTTAGCTGAAAAGCCTGGGGGTCATATCCCATAGTCGTTCCTATACAGGATTCCATTATCTACTTATCACCATTTTTTTTAAAGAAAACTGATGAAACTGTTGAAATACTGAATACCCCGAGACAAGTTTCTGCTTTTCCCAGCTGCATTGTAGACAAAAATGATTGGATTGGGATGCCATTGATTGGAATGCCATTGAGGCAAAGGTGATTAACTCAACAGTTATGTGATTTCTTTCTTGAACAGGTTTAATAAAATACATTACTATCTTATTAAACTATTCATTTAGTAATATTTTTAAGATGTCCAGATGGGCATTCTTTGTATTAAGAGGGGTTTTTTTTAGTTAGAGAGCTTCCTGAAATCATGCTTTCCCCTTCCTTCCTTCCTTCCTTCCTTCCTTCTGCCTAAGATGCTTTAAAATAATTCCATATTCAAAGTTAGTTCAAAGTGCTGGCTTTAGCCTATAAAGCTCTAAATGGTTCCAGCCCAGCTTACATGTCCAAATGTATCTCCCCCTATGAGCCATCTCGGAGATTAAGATCATCTGGGGAGGTCCTGCTCTTGGTCCTGCCTCCTTCGCAGGCATAACTGGTGGGGATGAGAGACAGGGCATTCTCAGTGGTGGCCCCTTGGCTGTGGAATTCATTCCCCAGTGACATTAGATCAGCCCCCTGTCCCCTAGCCTTCAGAAGAAAGGTAAAAACTTGGCTGTGGGATCAAGTCTTCGGAGAATTAACAGATTTGGAATATATGGAATGTCTTGGATTATGACTGTGGATGGTGTGATTTTAATATGGAATGGAATGTTTTTAAATGTTTAATATGTTTTAATTTTAATCTAATTTCATTTAATTTTTTTTGTAATTGTATGTGTTTTAAGGAATTGAATAATTGCCTCTGTGTAAGCTGCCTTGAATCCCTTCAGAATAGAGAAAGATGGGGTATAAATAGAGTGAATAAATAAATAATAAATAGTTGGTTTTGGAGGTGCGGGTCTACATGAAGCATCAATCAAGACTGGCTCCCTTTTGGAAGGAGTTTTGCTGAAATCACTGCCTAGATTAGACCTCATTCCGGAGCAGACTAAACCCCTTTCACCATTCTGCTCAGAAAAGCTGATAGTTCCCTTTTGGAAAAGAGTTAAGATACAATAATTACATTGAGCCATGGATAAGCTGACCCAAGGTTTTGGGACTAAAAGTTCTAGACTTTCACATGAGTAAATATAGCAATTTCCCTGCACATTGTTGCTCCCAAAAACTCTCCCCTCTTTTCTAGTTTGTCTTAAAAATGTTTTATTGTCTTTATATTCGAAAATCTCTGTTCCCGTAGCAACCCTTTAAGTATCATGCTACTAAGCTGTAAACATTCTCAGCCATGCAGGTTTGCTCATTTGAGTTAGTATTTCCTCTTTATAAAGCAATTGCGTCTGTTAAGCACTTGGTTGTCTTTTCCATGGTACTGTTCATCATTTATGAAGTTCTAACATGTAGTCACTATTTCCTCATTCAGTTATTGTGTACACATATATCTTGATTGTATCATATTTAATAACATTTTCCTTTCAGATAGTTCACTGTGCATTTGGGTATTGATTTCAGTTCATCAAAGATGTAGCTTTGGCCAAAGTCACAAGGTGTTTTGTAGACATGTGCTCTCAGAACATGCCTGAGTTCACTGCTGTAAAGCCTTACCTAGTAATATTCTATCCAAGATATCACACTGCACAATTAAGAATATCAGATCTCAACATTTTTCTCTCCATTGTGCACTGGTACCATGTGTACTGGATCATCTGTAAACAGTTTAGAATGGAAGAGTATGAGAAAAGCCATAAAAGTTCCTTGTAGTCTAGTCTCCTGTTCCCAACAGTGACTCCCCAAAACATGAGCAGAAGCCTAGAAACAATGGTATGAAAGCAGGTGCCCTTTCCTGCTGAATGTATTAACAGACAGGGAGGTCTCAGTTGGTATCCACACCTAAAATTCAAGGTGGCTTGGACTAGCAATAGCTATTTAAGATTTCTGTTGTGTCATATGGCTGTGAGTTTAGCAAATTCTGCATTTTGTATGAAGTATCACCTGCTTATCAGATGTCCCTGTTGTGAGAGAGTTTTCAAAGATATTGGAAGAGTGTGAGTTGGATAAATGGGTAGCTGTTAAATGGCAGACCAAAATCTATATACCGTATATACTCGAGTATAAGCCAACCCGAATATAAGCCAAGACATCTAATTTTACCACAAAAAACTAGGAAAGTGTATTGACTCGAGTATAAGCCAAGGGTGGGAAATGCAACAGCTACTGGTAAATTTCAAAATACAAATAGATACCAATAAAATTACATTAATTGAGGCATGCGTAGGTTAAATGTTTTTGTATATTTACATAAAACTGTAATTTAAGATAACTCTAAACTCTGATTAAACAATTATTCTAACCTTCTTCAATGTAAATGTGCTTACATATCCTTCCAATAATAATAAATAGAGTAAAATAATAAATGTAATAAAATAATAATAGAATAAAATAATAAATATAATACTACTAATAATAGTAAATAGAATAAAATTAATGTAATAATAATAATAACAACAACAGTGTAAAATAATAAATAACTTGACCTGAGTATAAGCCGAGGGGGACATTTCAGCCTTAAAAAAAGGGCTGAAAAACTAGGCTTATACTCGAGTATATACAATAAATTAGTCAGCACCCCAAATAGCTGCAAAACTAGTTTAGAAGATAAGGTGTGATGACGCCTAGCATTCTGCAACAGCTTCTGAAAATTTGGACAGCATTTCAGAAAAGGCATTGTCTCTTGTGCTTACCCACCAAAATGGACAAAACACAGATCTGGTTCTGAAGAACAGCCTAACCATTAAGTTCATATGGAACACATCAAGTTGCCAAAATACAAAGATAACCCAAATATGTGATTCCTCACCTCCTCTTCCATCTTTGGTATTCTTGCGTCCTTCCGTGCGTCCTTACACAGGTCTTCCGTGCCAAATAGTGCAAAAAGAACTCCAGAAGATTTATTGATTTGGGCAAGTTGGGGACAACCAAAAGGGAGAGAGACAACAAAATTTCTGTTCTTGCTAACATGTCAACATATATTAGTCCAATCAGTGTCTCGACTTGACCTTGGAGCTTGATTGAATCCTGCAGTAGACAGTCAACTCACACAGTCACAGGGTGTTTATCTGCATTGTTCCCCTTTCCCACTTGCTCTTCTCTTTAATTTTAATTCCCCAAATGTACACGAGAATTGCCATTTTCAAACTTTTGAGAATTGACTGACAATAACATTTTCCATACTTGCCTTCTGCATATATTTATTGTTAAAGAGAAGATGTATACAGCCAGCAAGCCACAAGATTCCCACTCCTCCTTTGACTTCTACACCAGATTTAGCTCTCCAGATATTGTAGACTATCGCTGCCATAATTTCCAGGCAACATGGCCAATGAGGGCTGATGGCCCTAAAACATTGGGAAGCACCTATATCAGGGAAGGCAGCACTCTGCAGTTATGTACTAAAAATCATTTTTCATGTAAGTTGTTCCTTGAATTGCCAAAGTATTTTGTTTATGCACACTCCAGAAAAAATGCTGAAAATGAGAGATGTGAGTGATGGTAAAGTGAGGCAGCTTGCATACTAAGTATGCTACCTGCTGTTTACCATTCTGCAACAGAGAGCTGACCTGCCTGAGATTAATATCACACACCTCCTTAACACAGTATCTCTGTCCTTCAGCCTCGGGTGCATTTATCTTCCAGTGCCTAAGCAAATTGGGGAAAGGGAAAGAAAAATTAGTTTATTTTCTGCATGGATCAGTCCCACCCTGATAAGCCTCTGACTGAATGAGTCTCTATTTTAGAAGGCAATCTAAAGGAATGTTAGATTTTTTTCTGGATATTAAGGCTGTGCTGTGCTAAGAGGAGAGAAGTGATGTGCCTTCTGGTTCATTAATTCAAGGAAACCCTGACGTTATACACACAGGAGAAGGAGGAGGGAAAGAAGTGCATGAAAGGCAGATGGAAAGCCTTTGGGGGGGAAACGGCATTCATTACTGGCCCCAGTCCAGATGTAACCTGCAGTGAAGACAGATGAACATTTTCCATGCATTAATATATCATGGCATGTCTATTTTTGCTTGGTCAAGAGGTTGACTTCGTTGGCCTGCATCTTAGTGAGAAAAATCTTAGGATACTTAAGCACCTGATCAAAACGGGTAAGCAAGCAGGGTGGTGGGTGGGAAGAGAGAAGTGATACTGAAGACCACTTTCCTAAGTGATGGGATTCGCAGTGTGGTAAATTAGCAGCTGTAAGCGACGTGTGCATTTAACCCATAATTGCAGTTTAATCCCACTGCTATCAGCAGGACGCATGGTAGTAACCTGAGCTGGATTTGGTGTGCTGACAACACTTCCACAGACAGTGGGGCACCAAAGAGATTGAAATAAATAGAGAGGATGGCCTCACAGTTCATTGGCAGATTGCATGGACAAGGTCCAAGGTTCAGTCTCTGAAGTTCAAGGCTTTTTAAAGCACATCACTTGTGGATCACAAAAGTAATGTTTCCCAAGATCTGCTTAAGAGATCCATGGGCCAGAAGCCCATGGGGTATCTTTTCCAGTCAGTCTAAAACAGCATTTCTCAACCTGGGAGTTGGGACCCCTGGGGGGGGGGAGGGGGTGACACCCTGAGGAGGTGGCAGAGGGGTCACCAAAGACCATCAGAAAACACAGTATTTTCTGTTGGTCATGGGGGGGTTCTCTGTGGGAAGTTTGGCCCAATTCTATCAATGGTAGGATTCAGAATGCTCTTTGATTGTGGGTGAACTATAAATCCCAGCAACTACAACTCCCAAATGTCAAGGTCTATTTTCCCCCTAGCTCCACCAGTGTTCACATTTGGGCATATTGAGTATTCATGTCAAGTTTGGTCCAGATCCATCATTACTTGAGTCTGTAGTGCTGTCTGCATGTAGGTGAACTACAATTCCAAAACTCAAGAACAATGCCCACCAAATCCTTCCAGTATTTTCTGTTGGTTATGGGAGTTCTCTGTGCCAAGTTTGGTTCAATTCTATCATTGTTGGAGTTCAGAATGCTCTTTGATTGTAGATTAACTATAAATCCCAGCAACTACAACTCCCAAATGACAAAATCAGCCCCCCCCCCCCCCAAACCCCACCAGTATTCAGATTTGGGCGTATCGGGCATTTGTGCCAAATTTGGTCCAGTGAATGAAAATACATCCTGCATATCAGATATTTACATGACGATTCATAACAGTAGCAAAAATACAGTTATGAAATAGCAACTAAAATAATTTTATGATGGGGGTCACCACAATATAAGGAACTGTATTAAGGGGTCGCAGCATTAGGAAGTTTGAGAACCACTGGTCTAAAAGTACACTTTCCTTGTTGGGACATCTGTGTCTCTGTGAAAAAAGGATCTAAAAAAGGAAGGGATGCTGGTAAGTTCATCTAAGGAGCACTTGATGGAGTCAGATGATCTTCTTCACAGTCTCATCAGGTCCACCACAAGTGGATGTAAATTCCCTGGCCTTTTTATTTATTTATATATAGCTGTAAGACTTTCTGTTTTGATCTAAGATGGTTTTTCTCAGTTTGGACTCCCAATTTCTTCATTAATTTTTTTCCACCGTAAAATTAATAGAGAAGAGGAAGGAATAGATGATGTGGAAGCAAGGCTCCTTGGTGTGTGTGCCAGTAATATGCATGAACATGTCTAACACGGTTTCAGATTCATTTGTGAAATCGCTAGATTAGTAAGATCAAAGTCACTATCACTTTTCTCGCCCCCTTGGTCAGCAACAATTGGATTACTCACCTAAGGATCATGTATGCCGTTTGAGCACTTCCATGCGCCTTGGGCTAAGATTTGAATGCAAAGCTCAAAAGAATTAAATGGAGGGGAAGAATATATTAAAATGGCGATGGTTCTTCAGCCCAAACAGCACTTGCATGGACTCTTAGAACAGAGTCAAAACTCTGATAGAAAGAGCTGACCAAATTCTTTCCTGCTGACCTCATTTCCTTGGCTCTTCACCTCCAGAGCTCTCCTTTTCTTTTCGTATCCAAATGAAATCTCTTTTGCTTTGTACCTTCTGTTCCTTAAGCCCTTCCAATGCCCAACTGTCTCAAATATGAGGTTGTAGAGGAATGACCGCCAGTAAGAGCCAAACCTTGAAGCTGTTTGAAAGTCAAGGGGGATTATCCAGTGATCTTATTAGAGCAGGGTGAGCAAACTGGGGGCCCTAAGGCCACTCACAAGTCATAAAGCTGGGGGGGGGGGGGGGGGGGGGGGTTGTGTGTGTGTGGCCTCAACTCTGTTTTCCCTGAAATGCACTTTTTGAACCAATCAAAAAAGGTAAAAGCCTCCAGCAATCAACCTTTTAAATAAGTGGTATGGTCCTATTACACTGTTTCACCTTAAAAAAAATCTAGAAGATGACATCTGGACACATTTAGTTATATTTTGGGGTTGTTTTTTTTAAAAAGCAGGCTGTGCAGTCCCAAAGAGTCCCAGGGACAGATAAATTAGCCCCTTGTATCTTGAAGTTGCCCACTGAGTCAGGCTGTTCTTAATTTTTAACTTGCCTTTCCTCCCAAACTGGAACGTCTGGTTGTTTACAAGTAGAACCACATATAGCTAAAAGCATACAAAAAAGAGAGATGAAACTAGTACTAAACTGTCCATAGAAGTCAAGTCATTTTGAACATTTAAAAACTTAGAATAAAAAAATAGAAATAGAAAAATAGAAGAAAGATCATGAAACAAAAAGCCTTTAAAATGTAAAACAACCAGTTACCAAAAGCAGATGACGAAAATAAAAAATGGCCTGCCTCAGGGGAGTGTGCTCGCTCCATCAATGTTTAACATTTACACAAATGATCAGCCATTGCCAGAAGGGACAGAGAGTTTTATCTATGCTAATGATTGGGCCATCACTGCCCAAACAGGGAGCTTTGAAATGGTTGAACAGAAGCTCTCTGAAGCTTTAGGTGGTCTTACTGCCTATTACAGGAAAAACCAGTTGATTCCTAATCCATCTAAAACACAGATGTGTGTTTTTCATTTTAAGAACAGACAAGCATTCCGAACTCTGAGGATTATCTGGGAAGGAACCCCAATGGTGCATTGCTGAACACCCAAATACCTGGGAGTTACCCTGGACTGCGCTATGACCTACAAGAATCACTTCTTGAATACCAGCCAAGTAGCAGCCAATAATGAAAGGACCAAGGCAGTGACATCTTTGGCCCATCCCGTTTGGATATCAGCTGGCACGCCAACACCTTAAATCAAGAAATAGTTTTCTAAGATCCACAGAAATACTCGCAGGAACACCTCAGCAAGTGAGAGTCCAAAAGTGGCAGGCTAAAACACGGAACCTCAATCAGTGACTGATACTGGATGAGAAACTCCCTCCTGGGCATACAGAAGACTGGGTGACTTGGAAGGCACTGAACAGACTGTGTGCTCTGGCACCACGAGATGCAGAGCCAACCAAGAAATGGGGCCACAAAGTGGAGTCCACACCATGTGAGTGCAGAGAAGAGCAAACCACAGTCCACCTGTTACAATGCAGTCTGAGCCCTGCTACATGCACAATGGAGGACCTTCTTACAGCAACACCAGAGGCACTCCAAGTGGCCAGCTACTTGTCAAAGTTTTTAAAACTTTGGTTTTGTTTTTTTAAAAAAAAATCTTTACAGCTGTACCCTCAGTTTGCTTCTGATATGATAAATATAAATACTAAACACTTACCGGAATAGAATAGTCTTGACTTGAAAGCAAAGCAAGGAGGGAACAAATAGAGCCTCCCTAAGAAAGGAGTATAGGAGCAGCCACAGAACAGGCCATCTCCCACCTTTATACCAAACATGACCATGAAAGTGGATTGAGAGAGATGCCTCTTGCAAAGATCTCAGAACATAGGCAGCTTCATATAGGAAGACACTGTCTTACACATAGAGTGGATAAAAGTTTTACATAATGTGATAGGCCATAACCAGTACTCTAAATTGTGTTTTGAAACAGAATGGTACCAGTGAAGCTGTAGTAACAAGAGAGTGACATGTTCCCTATAAACAGCCCCTATTAGGAATCTGGCTGCAGCTGAAATTTTCAAACATTCCCAAGGACAGACATTGCTGGAAAAATGCACTTTGCGTAACAACTTCTCTATAGGAAATTAGATTATTCTTCCTTTTCCTCTCCATCTTGCATCATTTATTCATTGCCAGTATTATGTCAGAGTTGTTGGAACTGTACAGATCGCAGCTTTGTTAGGCAGTTGTGTTGCAAGATCTTGTTAAAGGTGCTTTTAGTAATTGACACGTTTTTCTTCTATTTAATGTGTATTTCACTGGATGTGTTTTTTTACTGCATAAATATGATTGTACGTTAACTAAAAATATACTTTCTTTCTTAGGATTTCCCAACAAGTGGAGACCAGGCAGAAACAGCTACGGGCAATCAATGACAGAGTCAGTCTTACTCAAGCCAAAATTGAGAAGATCAAAGGCAGCAAGAAAGCAATCAAGGTATTGGGATGCTGTTCTTATGCACTGCAGTACATCCCTTACCCCAGGACTGATGGTCAGACTAAATTGCAGGAATGATTTTTAAAATATATGAACAGCAAGTGCAAGGCAGAGGGAACGCAACAGATCAAAATATTGTGAAGAGGATTCCCATTGTGTGTACTGAAGGAAAATCTTCCATTGGTTTGGATGTAGAATCCTTCCATCCAGGATATTTGTTTTGGAAACTGCCCCGAGAGCTATGGCTATTGGATATTGTAGAAAAGTATTAAATATATACATCCCTTTTTGCATGTCTATCCCAAGGTATTTTCCAGTTCAAAATACCCTGCTCCTGATCGGCTGCAAGAATACTCCTCCATTTTTGCTGGTGCCAGGGGTCCAGATGCCCAGAAACGGCAAAGGCGCAAGATTCTGAGCAAGCATCGAACGTTGGATGAGAAATCCTTGCAGGTAAGTGAGATACCTGGTGAAATTCCTCAAGCAAAGTAGGACTCCTCTTGATTTTGGATTTTCGCATGGAGATGGTGGTGAAGGACCTATTGGAGATGGACATAGTCTAATGGAGAATTTAGGGAAGCAAAAGAGAAGAAGAGGTCTTCGGAAGTGGAATGGATTGTTTCAGAATGTAATTGGCTCTCCTTCTTTGTAGGTCTTGAGGCATCTTATATGTATGTTCAAGTTGCATATTTATATATGGCAGGTTGTTGAATTAGATGGCCTTTGTGGTTCCTTCCAGCTTCATGATTCTTCTGATTTTAAATTGCTCTTCTGGGCACCAAACACAAATGCAGAATTATACCACACTATACAACTCAGCAATAATTTTAGAAAATATATTTTTAGTTTAAGGGGAAATGTCACTGTCAGGAAAATGCCCCATCTTCAAAGAAAATCCAGTGCATGACATCTACTTCTGGGGCCTGAAATGCATAGAAAAATATTTCCAAATAAGAGATCAGCTAAATGCCTCTGGGCTCCCACTTTCTTTCCTTTATAGAGAACCCAAAAATAAAGCTGTCTTTGAATAATTCAGTGTGTTAAAACTTTCCTGCAGTTCAGTGGAATCCAGGCCTGTCACAGTCAAAGTGGCATGAATATTTCAGTCTGGCCTCAGAATTCATGGAGAGTTGAGCTGCAGGGTGTGTGGAGAACATATTAACCCAGCCAAAGTAGAGGTCTTGCCACCTGCTCCTCTTGGCTTCCCGCTGCTGGCTGTCGAAAGAGTCCACCAATGGTTTTCACAGAGAGATTGATAAAACAAGCTTCATGGTTCAATCTCAGAAACCACAGGTTGCCTGCATAGTCAAAATGTGGATTATGAATAAGTGATTTCATTTTACTATGTCATTAATTTGCCTAGCTCAGTAGTAACTAATTGTAGGGATTATCCCAGATTTCAGATAGAGAATCTTTGCAAGCCCTGCTTCTTGAGATCCTCTGAAGATGTAGGAGATTGTCCCCAGGGTTGTCTTCCTACAGTTGAGATCAGTTAGACCAGGCATGGGCAAACTTCGGCCCTCCAGGTATTTTTGACTGCCACAATTCCTAATAGCTGGTAGGTTGTTAGGAATTGTGAGAGTTGAAGTGCAAAATATCTGTAGGGCCGAAGTTTGCCCACACCTGAGTTAGACAGTCTGTTCAGATGTAGGCCAGGGCAGGAGAACCAGCTTAATGCAAACAGTTCTTTAGTAGGCTGTGTTGTAAAAAGTGAGCCTTGGAGTGTAGTCAGATAGCTTTAGGTTGATCAGAAGGGAGCAGGAAAATTGTAGGCAAAATGTTAATCTCTAATGGAACTATGCATATAACCATTTAAATATTTTTTGATTAAGTCTCCCTATACTTGCTAGAGCTCATGGGAATTGAAGTCAAGCAAGAGCTAGAGCAGTGGTTCGGAACCTGTGGGTCCCCAGGTGTTTTGGCCTACAACTCCCAGAAATCCCAGCCAGTATACCAGCTGTTAGGATTTCTGGGAGTTGAAAGCCAAAACATCTGGAGACCCACAGGTTGAGAATCACTGAGCTAGAGAGCCAGATTGACCACTGCTGCTCTTAGAGCAGTGGTTCTCAACCTGTGGGTCTCCAAGTGTTTGGGCCTACAACTCCCAGAATTTCAGTTGTTACGATTTCTGGGCGTTGGAGGCCAAAACATCTGGGGACTCACAGGTTGAGAACTACTACCTTAGAGGAAAATGGAAATGAAGGCATGTTGCAGTGGAGCCTAAACATCCACTTTCCCCATGACACAACTGGGATCCCCACAGGGCTAGAAAACTCTAAGGGAGCCTTGGAGTCTCTCGAGAAGGAATAACACGGTTCCAACCAATCCAGAGCAAAGTTGTGGAGGGGGCTCTATAGTATTCTGGCATTCCTGATGTGCAGCGTTCTTGACTTTCTCTAGCTAATATGGAGGCAAGCATTGCTGTACAAGTGAGATTTAAAGATTGCTTTAGAAAGTCTTCCATTTCCTGAAAGATGACCAAGGAACCCGTTCATCGCAAGTGTTGGTCCTAGTGGAGTACTGACTGCTGCATTGCTTGTGTTTTGTAGGAGAAGCCAGAATATTTTCCCGTCTGTGTCACTACAAAAGTCCATCAGGAAGATGATGCCGAGGAGGGCCTTGGCAGCCTCCCAAGGAATATTAGCTCTCTTAGTTCCCTTCTGCTCTTCAACACCACAGAGAACCTGTAAGTTTTGCTTGAAAAGGGCTGCTCTGTCGGTTTTGAAGGATCTTGAAATACTTGCATTTTATTTTTCAAGTGACCTCATCTGGCTCGGCATGCCAGAAAATCCCTCTCTTTCTGAGTGGGAAAGCTTTTGAGTTGCTAGCCACGTAGACTCCCAGTTTTCTGGCTAATCGTACAGTGTGTGGGATTTTTCTCCCTCTTCTCCAAACTCTTCAGTTTGACATGCGTATTGTGTATGCCAGCCATGCTCTAGGCAACAATTCAAGTAGCACTGAATGTGAAGTTATACCATTTCGGTGTGGTTTTTTTGTTTTTGTTTTTTTAAATGGAGAGACAGATGAGCTGTGTTCAAGAGGGACAGTTCTATCAGGCTGAAAGATTTGTGCTTGTTCCTGTCCTTTTTCTGTGAACCTACAATATCTTCAAAGCACAGCTTAAAAACATCATTTTTAGGGTCCACAACCTCCAGTGCTCAATTTCACATGGCTTTTTTGGTACTTGAAAGAAAAAATACCCTTGCTATCAGGCCTGTCAGCAGTGTGATTTTACAAGGTATTCCATGAAAACCAGACTTTCGGTCTCTGGTTCCCTTCACATTATACACTTGTAGCACTTTGATTCTGCTTTAACTGCCATCTGATTTGCATTTTGGTGAGGCTGCAGTGCTCCTTTGCAGATTACATAAAATTATAGACGCCACAAAACTACAAATTACATTCCATGGATGAAGTCAAGGCAGTTCAAGCTGATATCAAAGGGTTTATAATTAAATAAGGTGAAAGAGGCTTCCCAGATGCACATCTCTTTGAGCAAGCAGCAATATCCAAACCTTTGTTTTTCACCAGTACAATAGAAATAGTAATTCAGCCAAAAATACATGGACAGAAATAAATGCTGTAAGAAGAAAAAAATAGACATAGATAAAATTCAGATGTTCTTCCTCTGACTTTGCACCACTGCTGACTCTGTATCTTCAGGGTTTTATTTTACAAATTTTATTTTTATGCTGCCCTTTGAGACAAAGTCTTCTCAAGGTGGCTTACAGAGTATTTGTACAGCAGTAAAATATCCAGTATAATTAATAAAAGTGGCATTCTACAAGAATCCTAAATCTGACTTTTACTTCTCTCTCGTCTCACATCCTATTTTCTGGAGTAAATTGGGTGAGAGAGCCCTTGACCAGCTCTTAATCTGCCATACAAGTATGTTGACAGTGCCTTGAGGCTCTCTCACTGTGCAGAAAGGACAGGGCAAGTCAGCAGAATTTCATTGGCCAGCAAGTCCTTGGTTTGGTCGAAAACCAGAGTGATTGGTATCTGGGAAACCTTTAGAAGAATCATCGACCCTGGCCAGCTCTTGGGAGAGGTTATAACACAGGGTTCATACTGCTGCTTTTGGATAATGTGTTGTCGAAGGCTTTCATGGCCGGAATCACTGGGTTGTTGTAGTTTTTTCGGGCTGTATGGCCATGTTCTAGAAGTATTCTCTCCTGATGTTTCACCATCTGTGGCAGGCATCCTCACTACCTCTGAGGATGCCTGCTATAGATGTAGGCGAAATTTTAGGAGAGAATACTTCTAGAACATGGCCATACAGCCCGAAAAACCTACAGCAACCCACTGCTTTTGGATAAATTGTGCAGATGTAGAGTCTCATAGCTTAAAGGAAGCTAATGAGTATGCTCTCCACCTCATTGGCTGACCAGGATATCTTCAATGCAGTTATCAAACAAAACCCATTTCTTGTGTACCAGCTTCCTTGTTTCTGGAATGTGCAGCTTTCAGACCATACTCACTCTGAACAGTGCGACCGAGCTGTGTCTGATCTAAAGGTGATCCATTGGAGCTTGCCAAAAGAACCCCTGGTAGCACAGCGGGTTAAACCGTTGAACTGTTGAAGGTGCTGCCCAAAGGTTGGCAGTTCGAATCCAGGGAGCAGGGTGAACTCCTGCTGTTAGGCCCAGCTTCTGCCAACCTAGCAGTTCGAATCCAGGTAGCAGGGTGAACCCCTGCTGTTAGCCCCAACTTCAGCCAACCTAGCAGTTCAAAAACATGTAAATGTGAGTAGATAAATAGGTACCGCTCCTGTGGGAAGATAATGGTGTGCCATGCAGTCATGCCGGCCACATGACCTTGGAGGTGTCTATGGACAAAACCGGCTCTTAGGCTTAGAAATGGAGAAGACCACCACCCCACAGAGTCAGACACGACAATGTCAGGGGAAACTTTTACCTTAAAGAACAAACTTTTATCTTAAAGAACCTCTACTTTACATTTCTAGAATATGATGGGAATCTCCTGAGGGGAGAGCTCTTTGGTTGGTTGCCCCAGTGAAGCTGATGTCAACATTGAAAATCACATTATTTCCAGCCCTGGTCCTATTGTTCTGCATTTTACACAAGCCTTACAATCTCAAATCTGAACATGTCCACTTTTTCCAGTTACTGTTGGTTGATGTTGATTGATATGTTTTATGATGTTTTACTTTTCTGCTTTTAATTGTTTTAATTATATTTATTTTTATGTTTTTTATTATGTAACTTTGGATTCCTTGTTTATGCTAGGCTTGGTCCCCATGTAAGCCGTCCCGAGTCCCTTCGGGGAGATGGTGGCGGGATATAAGAATAAAGTTGTTGTTGCTGTTGTTGATATTTAGCAAGGAGAGGGAGATTTGGGCAGTTGAGGTCTCTGCCACCATTTCACTCCCTGTAAAGTCTCCAGAGGATGTTGAAACTTAGAGACTTCTTTCCCTCTCTCTTTCTCTCTCTTCCCTACCTGTTTAACATTTTCTAGTTTCTTTTTAAGAACTTATTTTAGAAGCATTTTTGAAGGCATTTTGCAGGAATTTTCTTCATGTTTTATGACAAATGTTTATCATGACTAAAATTTAGGGTTTTTTTAAGTAATAGAAAGTAACAAGCAAGAATGTGAGATTTTTGAAACCTAAAATATGCAACAAAAATCTTTTTGAAATGTTATAACCAATAGTTGGAAGAAGAAATTGGCTTTCCATTATAGTTCCTTATGTGTGTTCAGCAACAGATTGATGAGGCTTTCTCTGCTTCCTATCCTATTCTACTTGCAGATATAAGAAGTATGTATTCCTCGATCCTCTGGCTGGAGCCGTAACAAAGACCCATGTGGGTCTTACAACCGAAACAGAGAAGCTCTTCGATGCCCCACTTTCTATCACAAAGAGAGGGCAGCTGGATCAACAGGTGAGCCGTTTATGTGCAAGGTGGAAGGTCATGTGGCCAGCATGACTGCATGGAGTGCCATTACCTTCCTGCAGAAGCAGTACATCTCACATTTGCATGTTTTCAAATTGCTAGGTTGGCAGAATCTGGGCCTAACAACAGGAGCTCACCCATCTCCCCAGATTCAAACTGCCAACCTTTGGTCAGCAAATTAAGTAGCTCAGCGGTTTAACCCACTGCGCCATCAGTGAACCATTAAGGGTACTTAATGGACTACAAATCCCTGAATTGTCATCCATGCTGGCTGGAGGACTGCATTTATTTATTTATTTACTTCATTGCTATCCCGCTTTTCTAGACCCGAGAAGGGACTCAAGGCAGCTTACAAATTCGGCAAAAATAAACAATAGCTATACAAAAAAAAAAGCTTTTCCCAACTTGGGTCACAGGAGAAAGTTACAAGGTTTGCCTTGTTCCTGCCTCGGCTCATTTTGGATGGTTTGTTTATTGTATCCTATCCATCTTTTTCATGTACATCAACTCCTGAGCTTTATTTTGGGACATGAAAAACTGATACCTACTAGACTGTAGAAAGGAAGGTGAATAGATATAAATTGTTGATACAAAAGCGATTGTATAGTTGAAAATAGAAGGCCAGGTTTTCCTGGCAGTAACACAAGGTGTGTGGCTGAGGGCCAAAACAGAAGAGAGAATTTTTCTACCAACTGAACAGAACTTTGCCTAAATTAGAGTTCCAGGAACCACCGGCCAAAGCATGATGTCAATTAGCCTTGATCAGTTGATAACAATTCTTCAGAAGGAAAATTCTAATGAGGTCTAATTGCAAAACCTTGGCATTGATAGAATAACATCATGTCCAGTTGGTGCGGCTCCTAAATTGGACAAGTTTCACTCCTTCCTGCATTGTTCTACAGGGCCTGCCATATGCCTTAACAATGACCAATTAGTTTCAGGCAAGAAGATCTGCAAAGAATATAGGGTTAGTGTGTGTGTTTGTATATATTAAAACAGTTTATAAACTGTTTATAGCAGCCATGGTGTATCTTTGTAGATTTGGATAAAGCTTGGGAGTTGCTGTTTGTTCATCCTTTAACTTTCACACAGAACATTCTGGAACCAAGCATCTTTTGGTAGGAACTCTATCCCCAACCCTCAGCATTCATGTTTGAATTTGCAATTTTTTATGGTTTGCCATGTTACCACCAGCATTTGGAACATTTTTGGTTGCTGAATGGAAGATTATGGGAACTAAGGTCTCCCAAAGTGACCCAAGTCTGGATCATAGAAGGAGTCTAGTTTCATCAACTGCATATATTTTTCCATGTTGTATCCAGTGGAGAAAATCTTGTTTCACTTAACTCACCTTGAGCTGTATGTCCATCCAGGTAGTGAATGTCTGCCTGTAGTGGCAATTACTGTTTTTGTGATTTTTCAGATGGCGGAAAATTACTTTTATGTGCCAGATCTAGGGCAGGTGCCCGAGATCGATGTGCCATCCTATCTGCCTGACCTGCCTGGTATCGCTGCAGATCTCATGTACAGTGCAGACCTGGGTCCTGGCATTGCACCCTCTGCTCCTGGCACTGCGATTCCAGATTTGCCCACTTTCAACACTGAACCTACTGAAAGTTTCCGTCAAGGTATTTCTTCCTCCTGCCTTCCCTCTGCAGTGGAAATTATGTATGTCAGTTGTTCCCAAGCTTTGATCAGGCACCACTTAGACCAGTACCCACTTGACCAGGGCCCACTTGGACAGGGCCCAGTTGAACAGGGACCACTTTGACCTGGGCCCACTTGGATAGGGACCACTTTGAACAAGGCACACTTTGACCAGGGTCGACTTTGAACAGGGACCACTTTGAAGAGGGCCCAATTTGACCTGGACCCACTTTGACCAAGGACCACTTGGACAGGGCCCAGTTGAACAGGGACCACTTTGAAGAGGGCCCACTTTGACCGGGGTCGACTGAACAAAGCCCACTTTGACCAGGACCCACTTGACCAGGGACCACTTGGACATGGCCCAGTTGAACAGGGACCACTTTGAAGAAGGACCACTTTGACCAGGACCCACTTGACCAGGGACCACTTTGAACAGGGTCCACTTTAACCTGGGTCCACTTTGATCAAAGACCACTTGGAAAGGGCCCAGTTGAACAGGGCCCACCTTGACCTGGGATCACTTTGACCAGGGACCACTTTGACCAGGGCCCACTTCGATAGGGACCACTTTGAATAAGGCCCACTTGACCAGGGCCCACTTTGTCCGGGACCCACTTGAACAGGGCCCACTTGTACAGGGATCACTCTCCAATATTAGCATCAAAATGGGCAGGTCTAGTCTGCTCTGTGGAAAGGAGCATAAATAAAATAAAGAGGAAGGAGTTTCACCGCGGACCAGATTTTCGTTCTCACAGCCTACTGCTTGGACGCAGGCCACAGGTTGAGAACTAGTGGTGTACAAGAACATAAAATGGGGAGTATGAAAGAAAACATTGGATAGCCATACCTCTTCACATTTCTGCCAAGGAACACATAACTGACTTGTTTCCCATACTACAAATCTGGATGCTATTGTAGGAAAGAGAATCTTTCTTAAAGGAATGCAAAAATATACTAATTTGGATGTGAGTTGGGGTATGGTTGGGAGAACATACCAAAACAAGCCTTTGTTAATCTGGCTTGTAGCTGTATGCAGTGTGTCAAGAAAAGGAGTGGGTTTGTATCAGGTCTTACGCTTTCCAGCTTATTTGTATGTCACCTGGCGACAAGTGAATAAATGGGACTGCCAAGTTTCCAGGCTAATCCGTTTTAAGTAGGAAATGATGACTCTAATCTGTGCCAACAGTTTGAAGAGTTAGACCCTGGTCATCTCTCATTATCTTTTATAGTTCTTGTGAACACCTGGAGATAGCAATTTCAGGGTTGGCTTGTGACTCTTGTTCCTTAAGAGGTTTAGGGTGGCACTGGTGTATGTATCTGGTTGGCAGCTGATAAATGAACTGCAACCTCTCCGCACAGTAAGGAAGGCTGTTTCTATCTCTCTGCTGCATTATTTTCCATAACCCATATTGTTATATTGTTCTAAAAATGCAGGGATGCAAATACATCATTGTGGTTTTGATAGTGTGAGACTTGCAAAGTAAAGAGAGCATCTAGAGATGAATGACTAGAAGTAGAAAAGGCTAGTATTTTCAAATGTTTACTTGTGTGATTATTGGCACACTCTTGGTGTTTCAGATCTTCATGAGGGGGCACCTCCACCACCTCCTCCCCCGCCGCCTCCACCACCGCCACCACCTGAAATGCCAGTTGGTGTCCCACCACCCCCGCCTCCTCCTCCCTTGGCCTTACCCCTGGCTGAGTCTCAAGAGACCGAAGAGATGAGCGGTGCAGGGCCATCAGGTAAGTGCGATGGTTTGCAGCTGAGAAAACAAGCAATTCTTTCCTGCATTTCAATAATGTAAAGCAACACATAGGGATTGTGGAATTATAGGTTCATTGAGTTGGAAGAGACCACATGGGCCACCCAGTCCAACCCCCTGCCATGTAGGAAAAGCACAATCAAAGCACCCCTGACAGATGGTCATCCTGCACCACTCTGAAGCAGTGACTTCCACTGTTAAACAATTCTTGTGGTCAGGAAGTTCTTTCTAATGTTCAGATGGAATCTTTTTTCCTGTAATTTGAACTAATTGCTCCAAGTGGTAGTTTCCAGAGCAAGAGAAATGAAGACTACTTCCTCTTCCTTGTAACATCCTTTCAAATATTTAAACAAGTAAAAGTCTCCCAAACCTTAACTGTAGATAAATTGAGTTTTTGAAAAAGAGGGAGATATTATACTTGGAAGTTTTGAATATTAAAATCCTCTGTAAAGATATCTACAAGATTAATGTGTAGTGTGAATAAACAAGGAAGAGATTGCTACTTGAATTTGTGTTTTTCATTTTGGGATGGCAAGTTAGATGGTAGGGTGCATTTTGTGGGGAGATGGAAATAGCAGTGTCAAATGCATCTGGTTGTGCTGCATTGTGTTAGAATGCATTGTATGATATCTCATGTTTTAGTTTGCAATGTATTGTTGGAATACAAAAAGCCTTAAACATAGTTCTACAGGAGATAGATCTGTTCTGTTGATTGGGGTGCTGCTCACTCATTCCCACCTGTAAATGACCTCCAATGGGAAGAGGAAGAGTACTGTTGCACTGGAAATCATTTGTGGAAATGTCAGTCAGCTGGGCCAGATCAACAGAAAAACAGACCTGTCACTTGCAATGGCTGCTGCAGGGTAGTCAGGTTGGGAGACACCGCTTAGCTTGAAATTACAGCCAATATTTCTGTAGTGTTTTGAAATCTCCTTGTGCATCATCCAGTTGTAATCCATAGATGGGAACAGTGTGGCCCTCCAGATGTAATGGAACCATGATTCCCAGCATCTCTTAACGAATCAGTGCTTGACTAGAGTTGCAGCTCCAATAACATGGAAAACCATGCATTGCCCATTTATGTTAGCAGCCTTGTCACAACCATGTAAGAAGTGGCCAGACATGGTGAATAAATATTGCAAAATTCTGGTGGATGGAACTTGCAGAATTCTTCTGAGTCTCCATTTCTCTCTCTCTCTCTCTCTCTCTCTCTCTCTCTCTCTCTCTCTCTGCAGCTGCCCTTCAAGGAGCACCAAAAGAAGTTGTGAATCCATCAAACGGCCGGGCCACTCTGCTTGAATCCATCAGGCAGGCTGGTGGCATTGGGAAGGCCAAGCTCCGTAGTGTCAAGGAGCGGAAGATGGAAAAGAAAAAGCAAAAGGAAAAAGAACAAGGTATTGCCTGTTCTCCCCACTCACTTTTCATCTGAGTAGATCTGATTGATTTGTCTGCTGGGTGTCTTGAACAGCATAGAACATGGCAATGCCTAAAATCCTCACTATATACACAAGAGATGAGTAAACGGAGTACTACAAGCTCTGTTCCTAATTAGTTCCTGGATATACTAAGCAAAGACCACACTGAACCTATAGCTGCAGGGAGACATTAATGCAGGACTGAAATAACTGCTACTCTTCAGCTGTTCTTAGGCTCGCCATTCTCATCAGCCTTGATGAGGTCAGCATGGCCTGTGGTCAGGAATGATGGGTGGTGTTGTTTGATAGTATGTGGACTATGTTTTCAGTATCTACATTGCTACCTTAGAATACTTCTGCTGCCAGTAGGAAAGTTAAGGAGTAAAGGAGTGAAGCCCTTCAGACTGGGAAGCTTGAGAGCAGTTTCTCTTGAGAATACAATTTGCTTCCTTCTTGGTGCCCTTTCCATATCTGGATTGTGTCCAATCCATGTTCATAAAGCCCAGAAGTGGGACAAATGAATAAAGGTTAGCTGCTATTTGTAGTTTCTAGATGCCAATATCCAGCTTAGCCTTTCAGTACTAACTTCTTATATGCAGAAATATTACATTGTACTTTTTCTGTTGAGAAATGCTGCTGCTACTGCAGTAGTAGTACTGAACCATAACTCTGTTCTATAATCAGTTTAGTTCACTCTTTGATTTCTTGGAAGATTTCTGCATTATGATTGGATGTTTGTGGTTTGGTTTTGCTTTTTCCAGTCAGCACTAATCCGAGATCAGGGTGAAGCCAGTAGCTCTGCCTGGCATTGAAGGCTCACCCACAATATTAGACCTGTGTTCCAGAGTCTCGGCACACAATAATTTTATCCTTTCATACACATGAATCCTTAGCTCTAGAGATATATTTCTGCTTTCTTAAATAGGTAAATCTGAAGTCTGCCTGTTTTCTGTACTTGTGACATTTACATTATGCACACACCCCTGCTCAATACTATATGCTGAGATGGCTGTCATTTTACAAAGCAGAGTGCTTCTTTCTTCTATTATATGAAGCTGTTGTAGTGCTGTAGATGTCGACCCTCCGATCTCTTTAATATTCTGAGCATTTTATGTCTTCCCTTTCTGATTGGATGCTTGTGGTTTGGTTTTGCTTTTTCCAGTCGGCACTACAGGGCAAGGTGGGGACCTGATGTCAGACCTCTTCAACAAATTGGTCCTCCGACGCAAAGGTAAACTATCCTGTGCCAGGTTATTTCTCTCCAGGGATATGACAAACCTCCAACTGTTTTGGGACTTACCATGGAATGTATTGTAACAATGGGATAATGTTTGGATAGTGGAACAAGGGAAGGGTCGATCTTATTTCCTTGGTGGTGGAGTTCGGGGTCTAGAAGTTCAAGGCAGGTCTTGAGCTCTCCAGCAAAGGGTGGACAAGTCCTTGGCCTTTCTTTGCACAAGGGACTGAAGCTACCCATTTTGCTGGGTCATAGCCAAGTAGTGGGGTGAAATTACTTTACTGTAAGATTTAGTCCTGGCCTGATTATAATGCCCTCTAATGATCCCAGAGACCCTCTTCTCTTCAGTGTTGCTAGCAGGCTGTATGCGGCCTTCAAAGAAAATGTTAGTTCCAAAAGCCACCCACACATCATCCTCTATCTTTTCCTCTTATTTTTGTGCAACAATATATTAAAAAGTTTTTTCTCACTCATAGTGGCATCTTAGGCCTATATAGTTTTCTAATAGAATAGGGTCAGGACCCCAATCTCTAGCCCAGCCTCAGAATGAAATCTAGTTTGATGTAGATTTCCAGTTATTTTTTGTTCTGGTTTTATTATATCATCATTATTGTTACTTAGGAGCCCCCGGTGGTGCAGCGGGTTAAACCATTGAGCTGCTGAACTTGCTGACCAAAAGGTTGGCAGTTCAAATCCGGGGAGCAGAGTGCGCTCCTGCTGATAGCCCCAACTTCTCCCCACCTAGCATTCAAAAACATGCAAAATGTGAGTAGATCAATAGGTACCGCTTCGGCAGGAAGGTAATGGTGCTCCAGGCAGTCATTTCGGCCACATGACCTTGGAGGCATCTACAGACAATGCTGGTTTTTCGGCTTAGAAATGGAGATGAGCACCACCCCCCAGAGTCAGACACGACTAGACTTAATGTCAGGGAGACCTTTACCTTTACTTATTGCTACATATTTTACTGGTGTGGCATGTTGATGAGTTTTGAGGAAGACTTTGAAGTTGCCCAACTCTGCCTTATGTCTTTACTGAGCTTAGCACAGAACTCTATAAAAGCCAGTGTTTTCACTTGGCTCGGTATATTAAAAACAGGGTGTCTTCATCTCCTTCTGACCTCTGGGCTGCATATATTTTTGAACTAAAAAGTTTACCTTCTTTTTAAAAACAGCGTTTGAGCAAAACAGTGTTTGATATCTAGCTTGGGGGTAAATGTGCACTTCATTGCATTTGCTCCTTCCAAAATCCTGAATGCCTCAGCAAACACTTTCCGACTTTCCAAGGCTAATATAATCTTGATCCAGTGCCCCTAGATTTGAGACATGAAGGCTTTCACATTACAAATCTCAAGTGTGGGGGTGGCTCTTGTTTTACATTAAAAGGGTTCTTGCTTCTGCTGTTTTGCAGGCATCTCTGGCAAAGGGCCTGCAGCTGGAGGGGACAGCAATGCTCCCAACTTGCCCGCTGGTGCCTTTGGTCGCATATCGGACACTATCCCGCCTCTGCCTCCCCCGCAGCAGCCAGCTGGCGAAGACAATGAAGATGACTGGGAGTCCTAGACGGCTGCCTTCCTTTGGCAGAGAACGGCTTCGGCGTTGCCAACACATGGCAGCCACTAGACTGAAAAAGAGGCACTCAGAAAGAGGGAGCCCTTGTGTAACACAGAGACCCTCTCGTGCAGTCTCTTTCCCTCCCATTCTGGCTTGTTTCCCACTCCTGCAATGTATACTCATCAGTGGACATTATTACTATTCAATTTGCCTCCTCTGCTGCCCACCAGCCTTCCAGTGTGAATTATCTCCTCCTTGTATATACTGCCAAATCTGCTGCTGGGCAGCTGGTGCTCACTGGCGATCAAAGGCAATTCTCTTCTTGAGTGAAAAGCCCCTGGTCAAGTATGATGTGACACTCACAATTCATGGAGGCAGTCTTTGCCTCCTGCAGTAGAACCCATCCTGGGGTAGTTTTGCTAGGATAGAGAATTGGTAGGGAGAGACCTGGGTTTCAGGTGCAGACAGATAAGTACAATTGAGAGAGACATTTATATCACTCAACTCAGTTCTTATTTCCTTTCCATGTAGAACTAGCTCAGCAAGTAAAACTGCTTGCTTCGCACATGTGAGTAGCTGACTGATTAAAAGTACCTCTTAATAAATGTCAATAACCTGTTTTCTGTTGTGTACGTCAAATTGTTCTAAGATGGAAAACAGGGCCTATAGCTCAGGCTACTTTCTCAGGAGCCACCTACTTCAGCCAGCTTTAGCTCTTCAAGGGAAAGCAGGAGTTGACTGAAGGTGGTGTCTGCAAAGTCAGGAAAAGTGCTATATCACATTCAAGCCTTTTCTAGATTCTCTCCTTTTTAAAACACCACATCGTTACTAGCCACCTCAGTTTAGCAAGAAACCTTTTGGTCCCTTTAGTTCAATATTATAGTAACCTATTAAAATCTAAGTACATCCTTGCACACTGCAAGGCCTTGGGCTAGTTATGCACTCTCAGTCTCAGAGGATGGTAAGGGCAAACTTCTTTTGAACAGATTCTGCCAAGAAAACCTCACAATAGGGTCACCATATATTAGAAATGACTGGAAGGCACACAGCAATTAAGATCCATTTGTATACGTCTTAAACAATAATGAGTAAGGGGATATTATATTAATAACAGCTAACATCCTTTTGGTGCATTATGTCAACCATTGTACTTTCTCCAGGAACAAATACAAGAGGCAAGAGAAGGCCAACTGTGGCTGATCATCTTAGGGCTGATGGATTTAAGTTAGGCAGCCCCTATAATGAATGCAAATGGATCAATGGTAAGCACACATGGCTAACAATTGCAATGCATAAAAGTAAAGCAAGAGCCAATGCTCATTTGACATGCTACTCGGTGCACCTCAATGCAATACACATATGCAAAAATTCCAGATTTGCTATTGTCAATTGGCAGTGACAACCGTCCTTGTCCAAAAAAATTTATGCTGCATGCATAGTACAAATTAAACCTACGTACCGTATATACTTGAGTATAAGCTGACCCAAATATAAGCTGAGGTACCTAATTTTACCACAAAAAACTGAGAAAACATATTGACTCCAGCATAAGCCAAGAGTGGGAAATGCAGCAGTTATTGGTAAAGTTAAAAAATAAAATAGATGCCAATAAAATTACATTAATTGAGGTGTCAGTAGGTAAAGCCTTTTTAAATATTTACATAAAACTGTAATTTAAGATAACCATTATTCTAACCTTCTTCAATGTAATGTGCTTACATATCCTTCCAATAATAATAGAGTAAAATAATAAATGTAATAATAATAATAGTGAAATAATGAAAATGTAATAATAACAGTAATAAGAGCAAAATAATGTAATAATAAATATATTGAGTAAAATAATGGAAATGTTATAATAGAGTAAAATAATGAAAATGTAATCATAACAGTTAATAGAGTAAAATAATGGAAATGTAACAATGAGAGTAACATAAATTTAATAACAACAGTAAAATAAATAACTTTGACTAAAGTAAAGCTGGGGGGGGGGGTTCAGCCTAAAAAAGGGCTGAAAAACTCGGCTTACACTCGAGTATATACAGTATGTCACTAATAGGATACCAGTTTAAATCTGCCTGCTCAAAGAAGCTTGGCTCTCAAATGCCTGATTTCCTTCACAGCTGTTAGGAAAGTTTTTTTCTCAGATTTTTTTCCTCTTGCCTTCATTGGCATGGGGCACAAACAGGACTCTAGCTTGAGTGGAGGAAAACATTAATAATTCAATAATATTTAATTATTGAATGAAAAATTAATTTTAGTTACTAATATTTAATCTGGCCTCCACACAGATAACCACATTTTAGAGCATTTGATTTGCAAAGTTTTTTTTAAAAACCCACATAAAATGTTGCATGCAAGCCTCTGGCCATTTTGAAAAGTGGCACCTCAAGCCCTTGGCAGTTACCCAGGCATGTTCTTTGCCAGTACAGTAACCCACCTGGGTTTTCATTTATCTCACCTGCCCCATGAGACATGGTTGTCATATAAAGGAAGACTCTATTTCTCAATGACCTGTTCTACAAATGTGGAAGATGTTTTTTTGCTTGAGGCTTTAGCTGTAAGGATCCCTAGCTGCTTCATTATATTAAGGCAGCATACACTTGATCTGCAAACCCAGAATGTCAAATGCAGTTTTGGGTACATCTCAGGAAACTTGTCTGGGCTAAGAATCTTGGTCATGTGCATAGAGCTCTCAAAAATGTGTATTCAAGTCATACATGTATATCGTTCCAATCACTCCTGGAAGATATTGTACACAATATGTGGCATCTTTGCTTGTGTACACATTGTTGCATAAAATTGTGGCCGTTTAAACTTTTTGGAGGCTGGAAGAATCAAAAGAATGCCTCATAGGTCTTGCTCCTTGACCTCCATCCTGGCAGGAAGCTTGTCTGGTTAAAATACAGCTACAGACCTGACTTGTTCTTCTGCCAAGAGGAGCTTTTGCTTAAAGTTCAGAGAAACAAGCTGAAGCTAAGCATCCCTTTGGTCAAGGACTTCATTACACTTCTTAATAGCCAGTAGAGGTGGGCACAGTATTTGTTTCATTCGGATATTCATTTTGTACCATCCATTCGGGTGGCATGAAACAAAAGAGCCATTTCAGATTAAACAAAAGGTGGAACAAAAGAGAAAATTGCACCATTTCTGTTTGTTTGATTTTTGTTTGTTTGTGTAGCTTTCCTCACCGCCAGGGAGTTCTTCGGCATGCATCAGAGGAGGTGGTGGTGTTTGGGCCAATCAGAGCCCAAGAAAACAGTGAGTTCACCAGGCTATAGGTGGTATCTTAAGCCTTGCCATTAAGCTGGGGTCTCCTCCGCATAGCAAGAGGGAAACCTCTCAGAATCTGTGGTATCTGAAACCCTGCTCCTCTGCAGATCAAGAGGAAGGGAAAGAGGGAATGTTTTAAGATGATTTATAGAAAGGAAAAAAATCCTAAAAATTGGGGACCTAAAATTTTTACCCCTTTAGTCCTAAAACCTGGACCATAGGGAAGGCTGAGTGAAGGAAGATAGATGCTTTTGAATTGTGGTGCTGGAAGAAAGTTCTGAGAGTGCCTTGGACTGCAAGAACATCCAACCAGTCCATACTTCAGGAAATAAAGCCCAACTGCTCATTGGAGGGAAGGATATTAGAGGCCAAGATGAAGTACTTTGGCCACATCATGAGGAGACAGGAAAGCTTGGAGGAGGCAATGATGCTGGGGAAAATAGAAGGAAAAAGGAAGACCAAGGGCAAGATGGATGGATGGCATCCTTGAAGTGACTGGCTTGACTCTGAAGGAGCTGGGGGAGGTGACGGCTGACAGGGAGATTTGGCATGGGCTGGTCTATGAGGTCACAAAGAGTCGGAAATGACTGAACAAATAAACAACAGCAAAGTCCTAAAACTGAGGGGAAGGGGTACCTGGGAAGGCCGCCCATGTTGGCCAATGGTCCAAAAGTTTTGTTCATTCGGACGAAAGAACAAACAAATTATTCGAAGCAGCAGTCGAAAACAAAAACCGGGGCCCTACGAATGAAACAAACCAAAATGGATAGCAATTTTATACAAATGGACTAGTAGCCAGACCTACTGGTTCAAATGCTGCATATACCCTCAATCAGTGCCCTATTGACAAATCATGAGATGTGCTCTTTTTCCCTTGCATGTTTTAGCTGGTCACATTTGACGGGTTGTTCTTGCTTACAAAGCTGTTTGAAAGAGAAAAGGTCAATAATGTGTCGGCCTTTACAGTTGGGGAAGGGGGAGGCCTAAAACCCTTGTGGAATAATCTGCAATGACCTGTTCTGATCTTAAAGGTAAGTGTCTTCCTTGGACTTTTAAGCAAGACACATTCAGGATTGAGAGAGAGAGACTTAGACCCATCAATGGTGCAAAAAGCAAAAGCTATGCTTGGGCCAACAATCCAATTCTGCCCATTGAAGATGGAAGAAAGCTCTCTGAACAACAGACATGAAAAAAATGTAATTATTAGAATGGAAAATATGTACACATTATTAACAATAAACAATAAACAAAGTGGTAATCTAAATAATGTAGTAATCAAGAAGATACAGCTTTACCATTTGATCTCTTCTCCCAGTGGAACTGTAAGACAAAACAGGAACAGTAAGAGACACAAAATATGGAGCACAATACAAGCCAGAAAAAATTATTCCCTACCTATGTATTTTATCAATTCTCATGTTCTTTAGGCACCAATCATTCCATATAATTCACATGTAGCCTAGCAGAATCTGGTTTAGGACTCACCTTTCTTAGTGCTGCAAATGCTGGTCCAAAACCAGCCTTGACCTGAGTTTGGCTTTTAATCCACTGAGGCAGCTTGTTGAAAATAGCTGGGCGTGAATACCTGTGATCTAAGAGCACAATGCTAGCAAAGTCCTTTTGATGTCGAATGGCTCTCCCTGAAAGAAAGGGCAAACACAGAGTGATCACGTAGTACTGCTCGCAACCATTACACCTGTCCTGCAACAGTAATCCTAGATTTCCTTTGAAGAATGGGAATTGTATGCACACAGATCTGAGCAATATGAATGAAACAATGGCGCATGCTACAAATTACAGTTTAGCCACCCAATATTCTTTATCCTTCAAGATGGATGATTATCTTGACCAACAAAGTGAGGTAGTTTATGTTTTCTTTTTAAAATGGAAAAAGCTTGTAATATAGAAGTTTTATATTCATTGGGTTGCTGTGCGTTTTCTAGGCTGTATGGCCATGTTCTAGAAGGATTCCCTCCTGATGTTTCGCCCACCTCTATGGCAGAGGTTGAGGGGTCTGTTGAAAACTAGGCAAGTGGGGTTTATATCTGTGAAATGTACAGAGTGGAAGAAAGAATTCTTGTCTGTTGGAGGCAGGTGTGAATGTTGCAATTGGCCACCTTGATAAGCTTTGAATAAACTTCCAAGCTCTGAATCTTTGCAATAGATATGGCCTGGACAGGACTTAGGAGTCTTTGCATACAACATGTGTTTTCTTCTTGATCCTTCGCCCTTTAGTTGCTAAAGCAACCTTGCATGTAAATTCCCAGGAACATTTATTAGACAACAATATAATGGTGCGGCTGCTGATTCCACATAGGTCTGCCAAGTTTACCAGTTACCAAGGAAGAGCTACCCAAGCACCTATTTGCCAGCTTGGGATGATGTGTTGATGCTCCAAGCAGCCCTCTCCCCTTGCCTCTCTGAATTCCAGGCCATGTTCATCAAAAAAGTGCAACAGTTTCTAGCACTTCCCATGGCTTCCAGCCATTAGTTCCAGAGGAGTTTCCCCAGCTAGGAAATCAAAGTGCCATTTTGGCTAGAAATTGAAAGGGAGATAGTTTGCAATGATACAAATCAGACATTTGTTATTGTTATCATGTCATTGCTACTATATTTTTAAAGAACCAGTATATAGAATAAGGTTTAATGTTGGGAAGTGCTTATTGTACTTTTAAAGGTTGTATATGTGATGTCATGGCCTATGGCTGGTACAATAAATCATTCATTCATTCAAGTGCCATTTTGGGGGATGATCAAACCCTCAGCTGCCAGTAGCCTTACCTATTGACTGGTTGACTGCTTTCATGCACAAGTTGTCAATAAGCGTCCTGCCTGGGGCCTGGCCTGCTGCTTTGGGCTGGAGAGAGGAAACCAAGACAGCAGAAAGTGAATGAGCGACTCAGTCTGTCCATTCCCGCCTTCATTTCTAACTGCCTTGTTCCATTCTCTCCCAGTAGTATACCAGCATATATCCAAGCAGCACAGTTACCTAACCAGTCACAAAGACTAATACCTCATAGACAAGTTCAAAAGTACAAGATAGTTGAACAGAAGCAGAAGTTGGCTGGGTATTCTAGTCAAGGTACATTACCAATCCTAGGTGGATCTGGGTTGAGGAGAGATTAACAGGATGGGCTCCTAAGGAAACCACATTGCCCTAATGAAATATGACAGACACTATTAGGATGCCTACGGCAAGGACAAACTGCTTGAGGGCAGAGGCGAAGATAAAATGCTTTTCAAAGCCAGTGAACAGAAAAATGCCATGGAAAGCCTACAACATCCGCAGTGTTTAGGTACAGCATAAACAGCAGAAAATACTACAGAAACAAAACGTGAAACTCACTACTTAGAAAACTGGGGCAGATGCTTCCCTTCTCTCTTTACTGCCGCTTTCCAAAAATAAATCTTTTTACAGAGAAACAACAGTATAATATTTTCTGGATGCAACGAACTGCCCCTGGCTCCATTTGTAGCTTTAAGGGAAAGTTCACACATGCATCATGAATGGATGATATTGAAGCATCAAGTAGCCATGAACCACTCAAGCAAAATGAAATATGCATGGTTTCCCTTCAACTTGGTCATAATTAATTTTCTGTTAAACCAACCGAAGGAATCCCATGTTTCATAAGCAAATCCCAAGTTCTTCCACCTGGTCCTATGAGTCACTGTCGCAAATCACTAAAGTAGCAGTAAAGTAGCAGTTAAAATTCCATTATTACTTCTTTTCTCCCTGAAAAATTGCAAAGGCTGCAAAGCAAAAGCTTTCCGTTCAAAGGTATTGGATTCAAGATATGCTTTCAGTAGTGGGACATATTTCAATCCTAAGTCTTTTCCTGAAGTCTCTGGCATTTTCTGCAGGTTTCCATTTCTCTCTGCACACCACACCTCAGCATAATAGTAATCATCATAATCATAATCAACTTTATTTATATCCCACCCTATCTCCCCAAGGGGACTCGACTCTCCATTAGCATTTTCAAGGCACTAGAGGTTGTTGTGAGGAGAAAGAAGAGACAGAGAAATACACATCTACAGCCCAGATCCACACAAAAAAACTAGATCCAACCCATTGGACATTGTAATTAATGTGATTGCAACAAGAAAAAATAATAAGCTGTTTCAATCACAGCTCCCAGAACTCCCCAGCCAGAATTATGACAGGCCATGCTGGCTGTGAGACTGGGAGAATTTTTCCTCAGCTTCTGTTCATCGCTAACAGCACAGCAGACCACAACTGTGAAGGAAGAGATGCTTGAGGCAAGCACACTCTTGTATTGTTTTTACAGAATGCTGCTTAACAAGCAAACTTAGCTGAGAAGCAATGTGGGGGCTACATACCATTGTCTTATCAAGGTAAGCGATTTTCTCTTGAAGTTCTGGAGACTTGATGTTGGGATAGGGCATGCCCACCATGATCACACACCTGAGGAAAGAGGGGGAAGTTAAGCAGTGATGACATAATAGATAAACACACTTATACACAACCCACGCCTGTTGCTCACAAACTAGTTATTTACCTTCCCAGGTCATCAGAGAAATTGATTCCTTCACTCATTTTCCCACCAACTACTGAAAACAGCAGCGCACCTGTCATGGGCCCCACTGTTTGGTTGCAACGCTGTGGTAGGGAAAGAAAAACGTTCAACAAGCTGAAGGAGAAATAATAGAACAAACACTGTGCTCAGCCCTACCCCAGAACTTTGCAGCCTGCCATTCCTCCCTCCCTCACCTACCTTGATGCACTTGGCATACTCAGCCAGCACCTGCTCCACTTGGTTGGCTCTCTTTGGTTCTTGAAAAATCTGTTAAAGGAATGATGTGTTACTTACTATACAGGGAAGCTACATGAAAACATGCATGCACACACAAAGTAAGAGCCTTGGTGACCTACAGAGGCAAGTTTTTTCTGTACAAAAAGAGTGAAAAACTAAAATGGATTACAGCATTGCATCAACTGAAAGTGGTTTAAGCTCTTTTAAGCACAAAACTACTGTCCAATTCGCTTCTTGGCTATGGATGTTACCACATGGAGGTAGCAAACAGCCATAGAGGCCATCACACAGTTATTCATTGCTGATCTATCACCTCCCCACAACAAAAACCTGTAAAAAGTCCCCCATTGCACCACAGAGCTGCAACTTATTTGTGTGATAATCTTCTGCCATCACAGAAATTACGTCAGAGGTAGGAATGGCCTTCTTCCCCATTCCTTTCACTGTCATTGATCTTATTTTATTTTCCCTTTGCTGCAATTGAACAGTTGTGGCTACTAAAATAAATAATAATAATAAATAATGAAACCCAGCGTACCTATCCAAACGTATCTCTCTTTATGAACCATCTCTAAGGTTAAGATCATCCAGGGAGGCCTTGCTCTCAGTTCCACCCCCCCCCCCCTCACAGGTGCGACTGGTGGGGACGAGACACAGGGCCTTCTCAGTGGTCGCTCCTCAACTATAGAACTCTCTCCCCAATGAAATTAGATCAGCGCCCTCCCTCCTGGCATAATAGATAGTTATATGTTATTGTTGTTTTATGTTAGGTTTCATATGTATGTGAGGCATTAAATTTTGCCACAGGTGTGTTGGAAACTGCTCTGAGTCCCTCCCTGGGGTGAGAAAAGTGCTATACAAGTGAAGTAAATAAATAAACTGCAAGATCTGGCCATTCGGTTTATAGAAATGTAACTTCTGATTTGCAAAAATAAAAACAAAACAATTACAAAGTCCCTGATTGGCTTGTACCGTTTCAATCTGAATCCTAAGCAAATACTATCATGCTCTCTGCACTTCCAGAAACCATGTAGCAGCAGTTAATGTAATTTAGATCCGAGTATAAATGATCAGGCATCCAGCAAAAATCATTTATTCATTACTGGGTCAGAATTTGCCATATAAATGTCCTCTCCGCTTCACTGTGCAAGAAATGAGTGCAATGTAAGGAAAGAGATGAAAACTCTGAGCAGAGGCCCCTAATCAGCCAATAATTGTTTGGTTTTAAAAATGATCTGCTTCCATTCAAATACCCCATTCGCAGCACTGGCTGTGCAATCACCTTCTTCTTTGCAGCCAGTTGAGTTAGCAGCCCCGTCTTGCACCAGTGCATGTACACCTGCTTCTCATATTCATAGGAAGGGAAGAAGCACACCATCCCACCAGGGACAATGTTGCACAAGTTGCAAAGAATCCTGCCTGTCTCCTCCATCTGAAAAAAAGGAGATTCAGTGACTAGCAAGGTCTTCAGTGAGCAACCCAACTGCAGACTCCAAGCCACCCATTTTCGCCCCCAACTCCAATAGCAACATGATAGGTAAAAAAGAGGAATGGTCCTACTTAAAAGCAAGGCACCGCCATTACTCAAGGCGAATCCTGGTGAAAGGATGCTACAACTGGCAGTGAATTTGGTGGGTCCAATGTTCCTACTATAAACTGCTTGCCTCTGCAATGTATCTGATAACTAAGCACTCATTCCAAATGCTGGTCATAACACAAATCAATCAATTCATCCCTAGGTGATGTAACAACTCCAGCAAGAGGGGCACTAGGCCCCCCTCCTTAATATAATGCCTTCCAGCTGTACTGGATGACAACTTCCATCATCCACCCCCCAGCAAACATGGCAAATGGGAGCTTTATACTACATGGGGAGTGTGGGCAGGGCCTCCGCCAAAATGTTTCAATCCTAGAGTTCTAGAACAGCGGTTCTCAACCTGGCGGTCGCGACCCCCAAGAGGGTCGTTTGGCCATTTTGGAGGGGTCGCGAGGCTGCCTCCTTAGGCCCTGCCCCAATGCGTGAAGCCTCCCTTGGCTGGGCCACAGTCCCGCCTTCCAGCAAGACTGCGACCCAGCTGAGGGCCCACCTCGCCTCGCGCAAAGTCTCCCTCGGCTGAGCCTCGGTCCCGCCTTCCGGCAAGGCCGCAACCCAGCCGAGGGCTCCTAAGTGCGAGGCCTGGCATCACGCGAAGCCTCCCTCGGCTGTCTTGAGGTTTTCCCAGCCGGCAAGGCCGCAAGCCAGCTGATGGCTCCAAAGTGCGAGGCCTGGCTCTTGCCTGGCTCTCAACACTTGCCAGCCAACAGGGATGTGAGCCAGGCAAGAGGCTCCATGTAAGGCCAGGCGGCGTGGTGGATCCTCCCACTCCCGGTTCTCACTGCAAGAGCCTCCCTATCGGATGTGGGCCCAGACTCCTCCGTAATGCACCAACAGCAACTTCGTAATGTCAAGGTATTTTCCCCAAACTTCTCCAGTATTTTATGTTGGTCATGAGAGTTCTGTATGCCATGTTTGGATCAATTCCATAATTGTTGGAGTTCTGGATGCTCTTTAATGACAGGGGAATTATACCTCCAAGCAACTGCAACTCCCAAATGTCAGGGTCTATTTTCCCCAAACTCCGCCAGTGTTCAAATTTGGGCATATTGAATATTCGTGCCACACTTGGTCCACATCCATAGTTGTTTGGGTTCACAATGCTCTCCAGATGTAGGTAAACTACATCTCCCTTAAATCACTGCCAATTCCTCCCAAACCCCTCCAGTATTTTTTGTTTGACATGGGAGTTCTGTGTGGAGGTCTCAGTGGTCTATGGAAGTCAAAGCTGAATCGGTTGAAGGTACTGCAAATCCCATCATCTGTTTTCCATACTCCCCAAACATATTTTTTTCTTATTAATCATGATGCTTTAATTATGCTGAATTTGTAACAATGAAAACACATCCTGCATATCAGATATTTACATTACAATTCTTAACAGTAGCAAAATTGCAGTTATAAAGGAGCAACAAAAATAATTTTATGGTTGGGGGTCACCACAACATGAGGAACCATATTTAGGGTCACGGTGTTAGAAAGGTTGAGAACCACTGTTCTAGAAGGTTCCTAAATGCTGCACATGCGCAGGAAAACCCTATAAGTGCGATTTTCACAGACACCACAAAGAAGAAAAGAGCAGTTTGGCATATTCCACCAAACATTCCCCCTATCTATCTACCTATCTATCTAGAAACAATTGAGTATGCATTGCATTTTTAACCTTCTAGACCACACCTAAAAGCTTCTTCCAAAATACATCCAGGGATTACTTCCCCCAAAGCCTTCATTTCTCCTACGATTTCCATTTTGGTGCCCAAGCTCATAGATCTGTTATTTTTCCTTTTTAACATGCTGGGAGCAGCTGCTGATTTGTTGGGCTAATGCACGCTTCTTCAGGTGTTTTGAACTTCAGCTCCCAGAATTCCTGACCATTGAACACGTTGCCTAGGGCTTCTGGGAGTTGGAAGCCCAAACACCTGGAGGGCCACAGGTTTAAGTCACCTGGTCTAATCTGTTCTCCCCTTTCTTTCACTTTTGATGCTGATACAAGTTCAGTACATAATTCTAGAAGCAGCTGCTTGTTTACATGGCCTGCTTCAGGTATGCAAACACAGTTCCAAAAGGCATCGGTTACACCAGATTCGTACTTGGATTTCCCAGCTCAAGATTTATTTCATTGTTTTCTGCAGATAGTCTATGCTGCAACCCATCAGTCTGTGTTTCTCCATTCCTCCTTCACCATCCTACCAATTCAGATGCTTTAAAAAAGCATCCAGCTAACAGAGAACAAAGAGGAGAAGAGGAAGCTGGGTGGGCAAAAAAAGCCTTTGTTAAAAAAAAAAAAGAACATCACTGTTGGAAACTGAGTTAACTGAGATATGCCTGCATATGAAAGCGGAGCATTCACATAAAACTCCAGAGATGCTGTGTAGAGCCTTCATGCCTACCCCTTTTTAACATCGCATTAGAAAGAAATGTGAATTGATTAAGTTCTTTTCCCCAGGAACCAACCTTCAAAAGATCAAAATGCTCCAGGAAAGTATTCTAAATCCACATCCTGATTCTTTCCAGAGGAATCAGTGTAAAACCTTGTCCATATAAGAATGCCATCCCCATTTAGTCTTTATCTCCTTCACCGAGCCCAAAACATGAAGCACCACAGAAAGGGACAAAGATACTGACCATCTGAGGCAGGCCTCTCTTCTCATAGGTGAATTCCAGCTGCTGATTGGATGGACCGCTGCAGAGGATGATGGGTAAAATGTTGTCTGGGGGAATCACATGACCTGATAACAAGCAATAGACAGAAAAATAAGAGGCAGAAAAGCTGAACAGGAGTCTTGTAACACGGGCTGGTAACCTGAATAGGACAGCCTTACATCTCCCAGAGGTTTGGCCTACATCTCTTACTGCCTCTTACCACTTAACATCCTGGTTAGGTGCTTCTGGGAGCTGCAGTCTAAAAAAACCGGTGGGCCAAAGGCTCCCCAGTTCTGTTATAAGTCAAGTGATGCATAATAGATCCTCTGCATGCAGGTACTCTCAGTCCCCACAGCAGATTTCAATAACCAAGCAAACAGCATGAAAAAGAGACCCTTCTCCTACTAGCATTTAAATATTCTAAATCAGAGCTGTCAGATCAATGTGAATAACTGAAAAAAGCAAATTAAACTAGTGTCAGGAAAGAGACTAGAATCCCCAATACTTTTTAAAAGCTGTTAAAACATTAGAGAAAAGAGATGGGAGGGGTAGTTTGGTCATGACCCTGAAAAATGTCTGGAAAAGCAGCATTTTCAGAATCCCATAAATACAAGAAATCTGTACTAATTCTGCCTTGAAATTTAGAGATAGAAAATATTACCTTTTCACGATTTATTTATTTATTTATTTATGGTCTTTGTTTATAATCTCTCAGCACACAAGGGCCCACAAAGGAATGCACAATAAAAGCAGTGTTCCTTATTTTTCCAAGCTCTGGTCATCCACATGGGTCACAACAATTCTGCATGGGTAATGCAGTGTAATGTAGTAGTTGAACATCAGGAACTTTGCTATAATGAGCTACCACAGCCCTTCTCCAAGGCATTCTGAACCTTGTGGAGATCAGGGTGAGAAGATCAGAAAATCACTTCACTACGTCTCCGTAAGCAGATGCAAAGTGATTACATTGCTTGTTGAGATCCTTCAGAAATTTCTGTAAGGAATTCAATCATTTTGCATCCAATTCTGGGGACGTTGACAGATGCTTCTCCATCAGGCATGGAATGGCTGGGGAAGAGGTTCAGTGCCTCCATAGCAAGTGAAGGACTTTGTTTACTGAGGATGGAGGAATGGGATACCAACTTCTACAGTGACCAGAAATAAACATATTCCAGCACAAGGCTAGTTTACACCTAGGTATACCACTTACAGTATGCTGGCCACTGAATGACACTTCTCTCATTCCATCTTAGGCAGAACATTTGGGGAGAGGTTAGACATGTTTTCATGACAATATCCTAAGCCGCCAATAATCTCCAAAAGAAAATAAGCCTTTGAAATACCACCCAAAAATTGTCTCTGTTTTGGCAGGAAAGGGAGAAAAGATGGCTTGGCTCTCAAGTAACATCGTGCTTATGCTAATAGTGAACTTCTCTGAGCACCTGTTCTTATGTAATCAAAACAAAACCACCCCCACACAAGTAGGAGGGATGAACACAAGGAGGAGGGGGAAGGTTGGCAGATGTACAAAAATCCCAAGGGGCTTATTAAAGAAAGAAAGAAAAAGCGGGGGGCAAATCATAGCCTAAAAGAAACTTAAGAACTTAGTACTGATCAGTGTTTCTCAACCTTCCTAATGCCATGACCCATTAATACAGTTCCTCATGTTGTGGTGACCCCCAACTATAACATTGTTTTTGTCACTACTTCATAACTGTAATATTGCTACTGTTATGAATCATAATGTAAATATCTGATATGCAGGATGTATTTTCATTCACTGGACCAAATTTGGCACATATACCCAATACATCCAAATCTGAATACTGGTGGGGTTAGGAGTGTGTGTGTTGATTTTCTCATTTGGGAGTTGTAGTTGTTGGGATTTATAGTTCACCTACAATCAAAGAGCATTCTGAACCCCACTAACGATGGAATTGAAACAAACTTGGCACACAGAACTCCCATGTCCAGTAGAAAATACTGGAAGGGTTTGGTGGGCATTGACCTTGAGTTTTGGAGTTGTAGTTCACCTACATCCAGAGAGCACTGTGGACTCAAACAAGGATGGATCTGGACTAAACTTGGCATGAATACTCAATATGCCCAAATGTGAACACTGGTGGAGTTTGGAGAAAATAGACCTTGACATTTGTGAGTGTAGCTGATGGGATCTATAGTTCACCTACAATCAAAGGGTATTCGGAACCCCACGAACAATAGAATTGGGCCAAACTTCCCACACAGAACCTCTATGACCAACAGAAAATACTGTGTTTCCTGATTGTTTCTGCTGATCCTTCTGACACCCCCTCATGGCCCCCCCCCCCAGCTTGAGAAACACTGCTATAGATGGTCTGCATGGAATGTTGAAGAGGAAAATCAAAAGCCAGCGAGCATGTGGTATGGAACAAAGTACCTTATAATTGAATCTAGCAGGTCGTCCTCCTAAAGAACACTACACACAACATTTTTTTACCATTTTCAGTTGTGATTGACATATTGCCTTATCTTAAACAAGCCACGCTCAATTTATACAAATTTGAGATATGCAGACCACTGGTGCCATAATTACATTCCCCATCTTAGTTTGGGGGAAAAAAACCACAATGGTCCTCCCTTCAATCCCCGTTTCAGAGGGGTGGAAACACAGCTGCTATTGCCAGATGATGCTGGCTGAGGTTCCCCATGTAAAGCACAGCCAGAGGTGAATGACAAGAGGAGTTGCTGTCAGCTGTGGCATTTTGGCAGGGAAGGAGGGAGAGCAAGCAAAGCTCAGCCCCACGCAGTGCCACCCCATCTGCCTGGGCACACCTGTTGTGATTTCTGACACAAAAAGCACATTCCCCACCTGAAAAAAGCACTCACCACAGGAGAACTCTTCAATCCTGTCAGCACTGGCACCTGCGCTTTGGAGCAGCTGTTCCCGGAAATCAGCTATCTGCAATTCAGGCAGCAAAATATTCTGAAGTTGTTTTTCAACCTTTAAAAAACTTAACTGCTGGGTTGCCCCAGTCTTTGTTTACATGCATGATCAAAACCATAAACGGGCTCTACTATTCCTCTCAAAGTTATCATATGTCAGTCTGAGTGGGATTCCAGTTGAGACATTATTTGGGCAAACCTACTGTCGCACTGACAAAATTTTACAGATTTTTTTTTTTTTTGCTTTCCACTGGTAATCTTCTTGTATTTTCCCAGCAGTAGTGAAAAAAAATGTCATTTTATAAAAAAGAAACCCAAAAAACAAATCAAAACAAAAAAAACCCTGTGTATTTTGAGTATAAGAGTTAGCCCCCTGTGGGCATAGTTCAAAAAGTAAACCCTGTAATTATTGCCCTAAAAGTAAGTTTCCGAAACACACACCCCCAACTCCAATATTTGGTACCAGCTCTCTAAGGAAGGAAAGGTTCTGCTACTAACCATGCCATCTCCCAGGTAAGACCCCTATAGGTTATATAAACGAAGGTTTTCTGGAACTTTGAATTATGAGGCACACCAAATGCAGGGCAGCACCTCAACCCCCAAACTCCACATTGTTGGTCATGCTGGAAATGGGCTGCTGTGACTTACAAATATGGAGGGGAGAACAGTGCAATAGAAGACACAGAACCCTTTTCTCTGGACAACTCTTCCGGTAATTTTCGAGTTTCTGAGATGCTATCTAAAGCACCGGGACTGTGGTGCAGCTGGCTGAGTGTCAACTGCATTAAGATCACTTCTGACCAAAAGGTCATGAGTTCGAAGCCAACCCGGGTCGGAGTGAGCTTTCAACCAATTGTGTAGCTTGTTGCCGACCTTTGCAACCTGAAAGACAGTTGCATCTGTCAAGTAGGAAAATTAGGTACCACCTATGTGTGGGGAGATTAATTTAACTAATTGACAAAGCCATAAAAGACTCCAGCAAAGCACCCCAGCAAAGCATGCTGGGAATGCGGAAGTACTTAATCAGTGTCGCAGATGGACGGTGAAGCGACGGCTCCCCTGGTGGCCAGAAAATTGGAATGTTAAATAGCCTCTGACTGTCTGTCTATATGTGTTGTGTGTCTTTGACATTGAATGTTTGCCATGTATGTGTACATTGTAATCCGCCCTGAGTCCCCTGTGGGGTGAGAAGGGCGGAATATAAATACTGTAAATAAATAAATAAGTAACTGTTAGAAACATCCATGTGCCTCCCTCCCTGGGCCCCATTGCCCTCCTTGAGGCAGCCACAGAACCAACGGCCCAGGAGGGCCACACCATTTACTCTTGTTATTCTTTGTTTGTTTTGGCAATGAATATTTGCCACTTTGTTACTTTGGTCTGTAAACCGCCCTGAGTCCCTTTGGAGAGATAGGACAAATATAAATATTATTATTATATGTGTTTTTCAATAAAAAGCACTACAAGCAAAACCACGCTAAAGGAGGAGCCAAAGCGAACCACATGGTTGCAGGATGGGCAACTGTTTTGGGATTCTGGACCGATTTTCTGGGGGCTAAGCAGGCTGTCAAAATGCCGTAAAATGAAAAGAATGAGACCAAAGTAGTCAGAATACCACTTCTGGATTTGAAAAAATGATACTTTTAAGTAAACATTCCAAAAGGGTCCTGTAAGCTACCATATGTAAAAAAAATGACCCCCAAAATGGGTCTACTTATACATAGGTAAGTGTGGGACCTCATTTTCTGTTGCTGCATCTTTGAAATGGCAACTTGACAAAAATTGTGACACTGATGGCTTTTGGTGGCTTCCTGACCAGAGTAAAGAAAGCAGAGCCGATGGGTCCTTCTTTCTTTCTAGAGCAATATCGTGTCTGTTCCTCTGGCTTTTTGTTTCATCTGCTTTGCAATTAGGATGACACAACATCACCTTCATTTGGCTACTAAAGAAAGAACTATAGTGCCACCGTGTGGTCTTGCAATACCAAATCATCTGATGACTATTTTTAAAAGAGCCATTTCTCCCCATCACTTCTCTCTTCACCTGTGTTTTATTACTGGTTAGAAAATAATCCATGAAATGCTCAACCTAAGAAATACCGGCTGAAATCTTCAGACACCAATCAATATGTGAGGCACTCAAACTTGTTGCTTGGTGGAAGGGTCCTTTTATTTATTTATCTAACCCAGTGGTTCTCAACCTGTGGGTCCCCAGATGTTTTGGGCTTCATCTCTCAGAAATCCTAACAGCTGGTAAACTGGCAGGGATTTCTGGGAGTTGTAGGCCAAAACACCTGGGGACCCATAGGATGAGAACCACTGACAGAAATGCAAAACGGTCAGGAAGGGGGCAGGCTGCTAGCCTGTGCAAATATGACACCAAGGAATAAAAGAATGTTTAATTCTTCTTCCTCCTTTTATGACTTCTCAAGTTGGAGGTGATATATAGAAAGAGAGGCTTTGTTTAAAATGAAACAGTAACTCAATTTATTTCTAGCATTCTTGCAGCAAAAGCGTAACGGCTACAAAGGCACAAATGCTTGCGGATACAAAACAACATTTCAGTATGGGTTTCATTCAATCTTTTCCTTCTTCCCAAGGGGACTGTTATACTAATACATAAAAACAGACTTCACGCTATCTTTAACCTATTCCTTTGACCAACTTTCCAGCTGCTCTTCAGCTACGTCCTCACTGACTCTATCTCACTGACCAACCACACCAGAATGTACACTTGGACTTCTCCAACTGTCATCCTTGACTCGGTTCCCCTTTCAAATCTTAGCACCTGCTCATTTGCATCCAACCAATCAGATAGCTCGCATGCAAATAGCTTCCCCACTGGTGCTATTGCTCTCTGGGCACCACAAAATTGTTTCTCTCACACCAGCCCTTTAAGGTAAGTCACTTCCTAACTTTCTAAGGCGAGCCAAATTTGCTACAGTCTGCTACAGTTTTTGTGCTTCCTATACATGTTTCAGACCAAGGATGATAATATACTATGTGATCCATCATCCTAAACGGTTCTGGCCCAGACTACTTGTCCTAACGTATCTCCTGCCACAAACCATCATGAAGTTTAAGATCTTCAGGAGAGGCCTTGCTCTTGATCCCACTACTATCGTAAACAGGGCTGATGGGGACGAGAGACAGGCCCTTCTCAGCAGTGCCCCCCCCCCCCCCACACACACACACACCTATGGAACACCCTCCCTAGAGATATCACATTGGCCACCTCCCTCTTGTCTTTTAGAAGGAAAATCAAGATCTGGTTATGGGACCTAAGCTTTTGATCAGTGAGCAGCAAGTGGAAGAAGATCACACAACTTATGGCAATGAATTGACCCAGACTGGTTTTTGGATTTCGATTTTAATGGATGTGTCTTAATTAATTGTTTTAATTGTTGTTTTAATTTTTAATATTTTGATCATACTGTGGTTGTTTTTATGATGCTAGCATCGTATGATGCTTTCGTTAGGCCGCCCTGAGTCCCCCTTCGAGGGGAAAGGGCAGGATATAAATATAGGAAATAAAATAAAAATAAATAAATATATTTAAACATATTTAAGAAGCAATATTCCTGCTTTTTGGCAGGGGGTTGGACTGGATGGCCCATGAGGTCTCTTCCAACTCTTTGATTCTATGATTCTATGTTAATGCCTTTTACAGTTCCACAGGGATATCAACAAGCACCCAGCTCCCCAACCCTACTATTGCTTACTTAGAAGGAAAGGCTACATTAATCAAAAGTTATTGAAAGAAAGCAGAATCGCCCCTTACGGGTTGCATGGTGCCCCCGGCGATGATCACAGCCCGACATTCCTTCAGCACTTGGGCAAAGTGCACTGCTGGATTCAGAAGAAGAAATTTGAGGCTGCTGAGAGCTAGAGTGCCTGAAAAACAGACATGCCAACATATTAGAAGAGTTAGCAATCTACCAATTTAAGAGTAGTAAAGAGTGGCCATATAGCATCTGGCTCCTATTATACTGATTCTAAGGATTGTCAGCATAGTATGAGGAAAACATGAAAGAAAGGTAATAACTGATTCAACAGAAAGCTCTAACCAACAGGCATCTTTCCCACCTTTTCATGCTGGAGTATTCTTATGTACTACTTTACACAACACCTCTGCTTTTCGACATGCCAAAAGGCACCAGAAACTTTTTTTAATGGCTTTTCATTCATTACCTTTTACCTTCAGAGGGAAATCGCAGCCATATTTTATCTCCATTGGATGCAGTTATTTCCTTACTTATATATAAATATAACTAATGTTTACATGCACAGTACCTTGCTTGGAGAGGATTACTCTTCCGTCTTGGTTTGCATTTGTCAAGGCAGCTAGAAACCCCTCGATGTGCATCAGAGGAGATGCCATTTTGGGCTGGTCATCCTCAGCCTCTTCAGAGGCATCTTGTGGAATGGCTGTGGATCAAAAATATGGAAATTTAGGTTCCCAGAGTATTTTTGTTTTCTCTTTTACAACTCTTTTGCAAAGTCCAATTTGCAGCCAAGCTCACCTTCCTTCCCTTGCCTCTTATTCAACGTTTCCAGGAAATTCTGCAAGCCAGACATCTTCTGGTCTGCCTTTCTTATTTTCAGTGCTCCAGCCGCTCCGTATCGCTCAACAAACCCAAATAACTGACCAAAAGCAGAGAAACCAAAAGCAATTATACTTCCAAGACTCCTCCAATCTTCAGCTATAGACCATTTCAGCTTCAGTTCCCCACATTTTTTCAAATGACCACTAGATGGTAGCGGAAGACGCTGCAAGTTACTTAACTCTAATTTCCCTTTTTATCAGCCACCTTGATCTAATCTGTGTTTCAGAGACAACATTAATTGCTGCTTTCTCACAGTAAAGGAAGCATTTGAGCTCAATAATTATTGATTTTCCTCTTTCTTCAAAAAAATTAATTTCCACTAGCTAAAGTTCTTTGAACAAGGGTCCTGTGCTCCTAACACTACCCAATATAGTGGACTGACAGTATTTTCATTGGGTTGTTGTAGATTTTTTCGGGCTATATGGCCATGGTCTAGAGGCATTTTCTTCTGACATTTCGCCTGAATCTATGTCAAGCATCCTCAGAGGTAGTGAGGTCTATTGGAACTAGGAAAGTGGGTTTATATATCTGTGGAATGACCAGGGTGGGGCAAAGAACTCTTGTCTGTTGGAGCTAGTGTGAATGTTTCAACTGACCACCTTGATTAGCATTTGATGGCCTGGCAATCTTTTGTTGAGAGGTGATTACACGTGCCTGATTGTTTCCCCTCTGTTGTTTTGCTGTTGAAATTTTAGAGTTTTTTTAATATTGGTAGCCAGATTTTGTTCATTTTCATGGTTTCCTCCTTTCTGTTGAAATTGTCCATGGTTTCCTCCTTTCTGTTGAGATGGTATTTTATTTATTTATTTATAGCTTTTATAACCCGGTCTTCTCGACCTCCGAAGAGGGACTCAGGTCGGTTAATTTTCATTTTTTCCAAAATGCAGACGCCACCAAAGTACTACAGTCAATCCAAATCTTCAAACAGAAGCCATTCTCTTCTGCCCTGATATAAGTGACGTGTTCAGAGGTTTGCACAATCTCTGTGTGATTTTTAGGATCACATATTTTTTTTCAAATAGATAAAACAGAAAAGCTTTCTGGTTGGGGAAAGTAATTAAAACAAGCTTGAAAGTGAGTTGCTCTGAATTTTTTGGGCTGTATAGCCATGTTCCAGAAGCATTCTCTCCTGACATTTCACCCTCCTTACAACCTCTGAGGATTCCTGCCACAGATGTGGGCAAAACGTCAGGAGAGAATATGGCCATACAGCCCAGAAAACTCACATCAACCCAGTGATTCCAGCTATGAAAGCCTTCAACAAAGCTTGAAAGTGTTAAGAAAATGTCAGGCAGCATATAATTAGGCAGGACTGTTTGGAGAGGGGAGGGGGGACACAAGGCATTTCATAGATCTTTCCCCAAGACTATTCCGGCAGATGCATCAAAAGTTAGAGAAAGGGCAGCAAAAATAGTTACCTTCCGGCTGATTAGACTTTTCTCACAGTAGTGCTGAACCTAACAGGAGAAAAAACACAAAGAAAGGTTATTTGTCATGTCATATCTTAGCCTTTACTCTTTGACTGTCCCAACTGTGTACTAATTACAATAACAGTCACTGGACTGCCCTTCATTCTAATGTGTCTCCCCTATGAGACAGTAAAGGGCAATTTTGATGGAGAATACAATCACATAATATAGTTGGAAGAAACTCCAAGGGCCTCCAGCCCAACCCCTTGTTGTACAGGAACACAAAATTAAAGCACTCCTGATAGATGGCCATCCAGCCTGTTCAAAAGTATACAAGAGCCATTTTCCACCTGCACCTTGGAATTAGTGAAGGTTCAAACCACTTGTGCTAAAATAACCAGGACCTTTCATACTGCAGTTATAACACTATGATTCTATCTTCTGGCCTTCTAGTCATGCTGATATTCAAGAGTGCTAGGAGGGTATCAGAAGCATCAAAACACTCTTTTCCTCTGCTTTAAATAAAATTTGTGGGATAGCACCACTAAAATCTTTACCGCTAAGGAAGATAAAATATGGAAATTAACACAAACCAAAATGAAGTATCTCCTGATCAATTCAAAATAGAAAAGAGGCAACTCTGTCCAGGGCTGGGGCATAAAAGCATAACTCTACTACAGGTTCATTAGCAAAACTCCAAAATTTGGTGAAAGCCAAGTAATTGCTTACTTTGAAGAGATTGATATTGTCAATCTGACACTGGAAGAGGAAGTCGTTGATGGATTTCAGCTCCACCCCTGAAGAAAAGATAATAATCACATATAGCATAGAGAGAGAGGTTTTTTATTCCCAGCTAGATATCTCGCCACCTGGTCAAAACTACCAGTTTCCACAACGGAGGCAATCCGATGCCTAACCTACCTGCCTCTAAGATATTCTGTGTCTTGGGATTTTGATTTACATTTCCTAAAGAAAACAAACAATAATACATCAGTTAAGAAATTAGATATCAAATAGCCAAATCAAAGTATCTTTTGCAAAATAAGCTCAATCAAAACAATATTCAACCAATCAATTGCAAGTAGTACAATGGGCATGATCAGGTTATAAAAGGGCTGGGCATGGGATAGCGCAAGCAGTGTATCATAGGGCCGGGAAATGGATGAAGTGCAGAGAACAAAATATTATTAAGGAACCTAGAGACTGGGCATTTATAACTAGGGACTAGGCCTTCTCAAATGCAAGCAGAAACATCCAGATTTTCAAATCCCTGCGAAAAGAGGACAATTTAGGGGCTTGCCTACTTTCCCTTGGGAAAGAGTTCCAAAGTTGGGGGGCCACCACCAAGAAGGCCCTCTGCCTCATCCCTACCAACCATGCTTGTGACGGTGGTCAGAGCGAGAGGAGGGCCTCTCCGGTGGATCTTAGAGCCTGCGCCGGTTCATAAGGGGAGATGTGGTCCTAAAGATAAGAAGGACTCGAACTGCTTCTTAGCAAAGTTACTTGTTTCGGAGCCCCTTCACTTCACCTTCTGTAAAATGGGGGCTAGAGCAGAAAAGTGTAGCCTCTTCTGTTGGGTTTTAGGGGCAAGTTATTTATGTTGAAAGGGCTTAAACACTGAGCTGCTGAACTTGCTGACCAAAAGACTGGTGGTTTGAATCCAGGGAGAAGGGTGAGCTCCCTTGGTTAGCCCCAACTTCTGCCAACCTAGCAGTTCAAAAACATGCAAATGTGAGTAGATCAATAGGTACCGCTTCTGCGGGAAGGTAACGGCTACAGCATTATCTTCAGACAACGCCACCTCTCCAACTTAGAAATGGAGAAGAGCACCACCCCACAGAGTCGGACACGACTAGACTTAAGGTTAGGGGAAACCTTTACCTACTATTTATGCTGGCTACAACAGTATGACTTCTAAAAATGGATGCTTTTTGACTGACAGTATCTACTACTGAACCCATTTTGTCAACAGGAAACCTCATAATCATCATAGCTCTCACAAATTTTGTGATGTTCCCATGTTAGTCTCAGAAAGATCCACATGTGTCCACCCCCTCCCCCCACCCCACCACCACCACCAAAATATTACTTCTTTGCTAGTGGGCATCCCCCATTGAAGGCTGTTTTTCTTATTTCTCAGAAGGTCCATAACCAAAGCAGCCAAGCTGCAGTTTTTCCTTTGCCCATAGCAACATTTTCTCTTCAAGGCTGTTCTTTAGAAGGAATCGAGTCTTTTCCTACACTATTGATTCAAGGCTGTATCTCCACGAAATACAGATGTAATTTGCTTCCTAATTTGAAAAGTTGTACACACATTGTACAGCTTTATTGCATTTGTACACACATTAAATTCAACAAGCAATTTGGAGTTTAATTACATTACGCTGAGAGCAAGTTCAGTAAATACTGAAAGTTAATATAATTTACACGGCACCTCTCCAAGGTAAAAGTATACGCTCAAGGAAAGGAATGAGGAAAAAGGAAAGCAGTGATTTCTTTCTCGCTTAGAAATCCGCAGACCTGGTTTATTAAATTGACTTTAAATTTGTTTCCTCTTCCAAACCAACCCACTGACAGAGCTACAAAGCTCAGCCGGTTATTCCAAAATTCATTGCTCTCCCTCGATCACATAGGACAATGCAAAAACTCCTAGAAAGAGGAATATATGTACAATCCATATAACATGGGGAAATAAATTAAGCTCGGAGCAAAGCCACCTTATCTCACAGTATTATTTGGCTACATAACTAAATTATATGAAATTTCAGTGCGGAAAGTAGAAAATGCAAGGATGGTAGGAACAGTGGGTTATTGTGAGTTTTCCAGACTGTATGGCCATGTTCCAGAAGTATTCTCTCCTGACGTTTCGCTCAGATCTATGACAGGTATCCTTGTAACTTCACAACTTCTGAGAATGCCTGCCATAGATGTGAGCGAAACATCAGGAGACAATACTTCTGGAACATGGCCATACAGTCCAGAAAACTCACAGCAACCCAGTGATTCTGGCCATGAAAGCCTTCGACAAGACATGGTAGGAACATATTAACAGTCAGGTCGAACTAAGTTTATTTCTTACCTCCCAGAACAATAACAAATCTCTCCAGCAAAAACAGAATCTGTTTAATATACATCAGGTTCTTTGCTTTCAAGCGTTTCCTATGACAAAGATCAGAGGTTATATCATTTCAAGAAGAAGAAAAAACATCACTAACATGGGCTCAATTTTGCAACTCAGAAAGTTTTTTGTTTTGTCGTGTCAGGAGCGACCTGAGAAACTGCAAGTTGCTCCTGTTGTGAGAGAATTGGCAAGGACGTTGCCCAAGGGACGCTCGGATGAATTGATGTTTTTATCATCCTTGTAGGAGGCTTCTCTCATGTCCCCGCATGAGGAGCTGGAGCTTATAGAGGGAGCTCATCCGCCTCTCCCCGGATTTGAACCTGTGACCTGTCGGTCTTCAGTTCTGCCGGCACAGGGCTTTAACCCACTGCGCCACCGGGGGCTCCAACTCTGAAAGTGCTTAAAGAGAATTACAGCACTAATATTGCCTGAACAATGCACAGTCAAATATCGTTAGTGTTTTATTATAGTTCCTATAAGAAAGTCAGCAGTACCAGTATTAAATTTATTGCTGTAAAACACATATCATTGTACTTCAAATTATCAATTACGACCCAGTTAGGAACAATGCAATTATTTCAATCATGGAGTCACTGGTTAGAAATAACAGCAAACTATAATTTGCATTTTTAAGGATAAGCAGTTTTTTGGCCTTGTTCCTACACACGCAACAAGAAAAGAAAAGAAGCCCATAGCAGTAACAAACTGAAGTATAGATACAAATTATGGTTATGGGCAATATCTCAAACTGTGAATATCCTCACCTATATCGTTCCATGTACTGCAACAGCTGGGAATGAGCACAGCATAGCTACAATGGAAACAATATATAAGAACATCAGAAGAGCCCTCATGGATAAAACCAGAAGTCTGTCTAGACCGGTGGTTTCCTACCAGTGGTCCACAAAAACGAAAATATTGTCTGTGGTCTCACCATTACTTCACTGTTGCCTCAAAACCATGCGGCAACTATAGCAACTGATCTCATGAAACCCTCTTATAGTGTCAAGGAAATGAGGATGTTGGGAAGGGACAAACCAACTACCCATGAAAGATTACTACTACCATATCAGTTCTAGATTATTAAATATGGCTTTCTGTGGGTGAGCAGATGGCAACTACTGGATGGTATATGTCTGTATCAGAACCTAGAGCTGATGTGGTCTATCCAATGCAATTTCCTGAACCAGCACCCCAAATAACCAAACTGTATCTAAAGTTGAACCTTTGGGTACTAAAAAAAAGGTTGGGAACCACTGGTTTAGGCATGCATTCTATTCTCCAATGAGACATCTTAATAGCAAGTCCTCTAGTAGGACATGACCACAACAGCAGCCTCCCACTTGTGTTTTCAAGCAACTGGTACTGAGAAGCTCATTGGCCCTCATACTGAAGAATATATATGGTAATCATTACTAAAACCATCACTGAACCCGCAGGCAGTAAAGGTGCCTTGCAAGCACTTCTTGGAAATCTGAAGTCCTCATTGCGTGCCGCATATACTACACCCTATACAAGTTGGCCCGAATAGGGTAAAGACTGAGAAAGCCTTCTCAGTGGCTCCTCTCAGGTTGTTGAACTCCCTTCCATGGGAGGTCCAATTTGTCTCCTCACTACTCGTTTTCTGACAGCAGATAAAGACCTTTTATTTGGGCAGGATTTTGTTTGTTTATTTTTAATCAAATGGTAGAATAGCATTGAGAGTGGTATGGTGTATTTTTATCATGTATGCTTTTAAAGTATGCTTTAAATGTTTATTAAATAATTTTAACTATTTGCTCCTAGCAATGTAATTTCATTGTTTTTTACCTTTTGTGTCTAACATAGAATCATAGAGTTGGAAGAGACCTCATGGACCATCCAGTCCAACCCCCTGCCAAGAAGCAGGGATATTGCATTCAAAGCACCCCTGACAGATGGCCATCCAGCTTCTGTTTAAAAGCTTCCAAAGAAGGAGCCTCCACCACACTCCATGTTAACCAACATCTACTTTATATTTTAAATTAATTTTTATTGAAGAAATAAGATAATTTTGGAAATCACTTTATTAGATTTGCTTTGATAAAAATTTGGGAAAAATATAAAAATAGACTATACACAAAAACACCCCAATGGATTTCCCCATTAGCAGCTCTACGTAAAAGAGAACTTGGGCAAAATAAATGCCTTACATATAGACAATTATTAAAGAAAGAAAATGGAGATGTTGTTCTTAAAACAGGGACGAAATCAAAGAATTAGACTAAAATATATCCTGGCTCCAGTACAGACAAATAAGAGAATGTTATAACATAGACAAAAATTGGGATTTATAGATATAAAAACCTTCTGGGACAAAATAATGAGTGCAGAGAAGAAATTAATACTGAAGCTGTATGGGAAATTACTGGAATGGGCAACAGAAGAACAAATAATTTAGGACTGTATGGTAAAAAGAGATGTTGACAAGCTGGAATGTGTCCAGAGGAGGGCAACTAAAATGTTCAAGGGTCTGGAGAACAAGCCCTGTGAGGAGTGGCTTAAAGAGCTGAGCATGTTAAGCCTGCAGGAGAGAAGGCTGAGAGAAGACATGATAAGGGCCCATGTATTAATATGTGAGGGGAAGTCATATAGGGAGGAGGGAGCAAGCTTGTTTTCTGCTGCTCTGGAGACTAGGATGCGGAACAATGGCTCAAACTACGGAAAAGGAGATTCCACCTGAACATTAGGAAGAACTTCTTGACTGTAAGAGCTATTCAGCAGTGGAACTCTCTGCCTGGAGTGTGGTGAGTCTCCTTTTTGGAGGCTTTTAAACAGAGCCTGGATGGCCATCTGTCGGGCATACTTTGAATGTGATTTTCCTGCTTCTTGGCAGGTGGTGGAGTGGATGGCCCACGAGGTCTCTTCCAACTCTATGATTCTATGAAAATGGGCCGCAAATATTGGAAACATAATAAGGATAGAAGATTGGGAAAAGATATAGAATAAAAAAATAAAATATACATACTTATATGATTTTTTAGACATTGTAAAAAAATGAGCCAACTTCCACTTTATATTTTGTTATCTACCTTGGGTCTCTTGCTGAGAGGATGGGTTACACATTGAATAAATAAATACAAAGAAAGCAGAGTGTCCTAGCACTATTTACCTGAGACCCACTAACTTGGGCACTGTAGATGGAGGTGATGGTATCAATCAGATTGTGGGCTTCATCAATGATCACAACCTGATCCTTTAGCTTGATGCCAGATGCACTTCTAGTAGCGTCATGCAGAAGCATTTGATATGGCAATATCACCAGCTGCAAGAAAGACACATACTTTTACAAGAGATGTTTGTCAGTCTTTCACTAGACCAAGACCAAAGGAAATAAGGGATGATAGCTAAATTTAAATATCTGAGGGAATGTCACATAGAAGATGGAGCAAGACGGTTTTCTGCTACTGAAAACTGGATAATGAATCAAAGAATTCAATTTACAAGGTAAGAAGTTCCACCTAAGCATTAGTAATTAGGAGGCATGCAAAAAGTAGCATGATTTTCATATGTCATGTTAAAAGTAAGAATTCAAGGTTGCATGGCAAGAATGTAAGTCTGGGGCTGTTTTGAGGTAAAGCCCTTCAAGATTATAATACCCACCTGAGCAGCTGGGATGGCGTATCGGCTTCCATAGTAAGGGCAGGCCTTCAGTTCCTTCCCCAGAGTCACCAGCTGCTCTATATCTTTGACCTGGACCAAAACTTCATCCCGAAGAAACTGCATGTGCTCATAGGAGTAAAATGGACACACTGTCCGGCTTACTCTCGTTTTCTTCTTTTCAGTTTCTTCTCCTGTACTCTTCTTTTCTGAGGACAACATGAAAGAAGAACTGTGAGCCAAAGGGAACACTGTGTTATTAGCTATGTACTGTGAGATCTGTGCATGCTTGCACTCCCTAGACTTCAGCTGTCTTCAATCCAGCAACTCCTGTCATTTTGGACTATAACTCACATCACCTCCAGCCAGTATGTCCAACAGTCACAAACAATTGACACTGTATGGTGCAATTCTAGGACAAAGTAACATAATAGCAAACAAATCTATCTCCAACCTAAGCTCATACAAATGTAGGGAATGAAAGAAGTAACAGGAAGTAAATAAACAAAGAACATTGATCTATTTCTGCATTTCTATCTGGTCTTTCTAAAAAAAATATTCAGGGCAGGGAATAATACAAAATTCAACACTCTAAATAAAAAAAATAGAAAGCAAGAAACAACAGGAAATATCTTAGAAAGAAGGACCCCAAAAGCAAGTAGTATTATGACAAAGCAACCTTATTTCTTTTTCTTTTTTTGCAAGGAATTTGATGTCCTGTGTAATCTCAAAATATGGGACACTCATCTGCGTTACTTTCAATAGCAGGAGAGCCTGAAGGTGATGCCAATCATCTTAAAAGCCTGCCAAATTCATATGGAAGGAACTAGTCTTAAAATTCTGTTTCTAGGTTAGACTTTTTTTGAAACTCAAGGGCATAAATAAATCAGGAAAATGAAGCCATAAAACATAGCATCCAAACACGAATCCAGAAACATGAAAGGCACTGCAGACTACTTCGATCTGAGAAGTCAGCACCTGATGAACCCACCTGGACACAGCATATTAACACAGAAATACTGGACCCCTCTAACAACCAACATGTCAGACTACACAAGGAAGCCACTGAAATCCACAAGCATGTGGACAATTTCAACAGAAAGGAAGGTGGAAACCATGAAGATGAAAAAATCTGACTACCAGTATTTAAAAAACACTAAAATCGGGACAGTAAATAAAGAGCAACACTCAAAAAACAGAGGAATTCCTGACAAGAATCAATCAAGGCCAGTTAAGACCGCCCAACAAAGAATTCCCCCAGGCAGCAATCCATCAAGCTTTAAAGTTACAAGGCCATGAAATGTTAAATGCTAATCAAGGTGGTCAATTGTAACATTCACACTTGCCTCAAGAAGACAAGAGTCCTTCTTCCACCCTGGACATTCCACAGATATATAAAACTCACTTGCCTAGTTTCCAACAGACCTCACAACCTCTGAGGATGCCTGCCATAGATGTGGGTGAAACATCAGGAGAGACTGCTTCTGGAACGTGGCCCTACAGGCCGGAAAATTCACAGCAAACTAAGCCATGAAGTTTGCTGATCTTGACACTTGGTCTAGCTTAGTTTACAGGGCACTTCTGGGAGTGAAATGGAATGGAGTATCCTAGATGACGACATGGAGTAGTTCACACTTCCAACAGTTTACTGACGTTTCTACTTGTTTGAAAGATAAAATCCACCACTTTTTGCTTATATCACTCAAATCACTAACCCCAGCAACCCAAGAGGAAACAATGCCTTACCGTGTTTATTCTTTTGCATCTCCATACAACGATCATTGATGAGCTGGACAGCTCCCATGCTCCGCACCTCTTCATTCACACACAGGTTCTGGAATAAGCAGATAAAGAAAAGCAAAGGATAGAAAAACAAGTATCAGATTGAGTGCACTGTTTTAATAATTGGTAAAACATCCTGGGAAAATTACTGAAATGAACCAATCCTTTCCTGAGACTTAAAACACACATATGGTGTGTTTTCAAGCATTCCTCCAAAGTAATAAGTTAGAGGAAGTCTGCTCTAAAGAAGCCTAAAGCTTATTTATCAAAGCGAATTCAAGAACAATATTCAGCATTACAGATGTCACAAGCACGACATACATCCTTTATGGCTCAGTGGCAGCACAGTAGTCCTGCATGCAAAAGGTACAGTGCAGACAATCATTCACCATTTCCCAATCCTGTGAAATTTCAGCCCCAAAACTTGTGGTTTTTACCTGTCGAGACCCCAAGGACACCAGCCGTATCTCCTTGCCAAATGGGCTCTTCTGAACTTCATGCACAAACTGGGCCAGCTGAGAATGTGTTCGACTGCAATAGTAAATCTGAGGGATGGAAAGGGAGGTTGGGATCAGAAGCCCACTCGTATGGTTCGTTCTGGATGGCATTTTGTAAGATTTGCACTTCTTTTCACCTTGCTTCTGCAATAAAACTGAAAACTATTTGTAGGACACAACACGTCCTATAAACCTACGAGGAGAGAGGAACCGGGGAGGGGGGGTGGGGAGAGAGAGCATGTTGTTCTCTCTAGTTTCCCGTCATCTTCTGCAAGAATGGCCAGACAGTAGTAGCAACCAAGCACATCCGAAGAGCACCAAACAGGGAATGGTTGACTCCTGGGAATTCACTAAAGAACAGTGTGTGTAGTCTTTGAAAAATTAAAGAAGCATTTCCTTCTTGGGCTGGAATTCAGCAAATTAGGCTGACTCTGGAGTGAGGGAATGGCTTCAATTTGCAACAGATTGTAATTGCTTTTGTTTTGTTTTTTAAAAAGGCCCTACTGATCATCTTTTATAATAAAATCGGACAGGTACAACAAATAAGATGAAATATTTAATGGCTGAGAGAAGAAGCAACAAATTTCCTATTTCAAAGCACATCTATAACATTTGCTGGAGCGAGCAGCAGGCACTATTTTCCTTACCTTTGTCACATGCTCCTCTTCTATATCATCATCTTCTTCAGCTTCACTTAACCTAAGGAGTGAAAATAGAAAGGTGGTTCTATTTTCAATAGCCCCAGAATATTTGTCATGCACAAAATTAACATCAAAAGGGCATTATATAATAATAATGCAAACACACCGACGATGTCAAAATGGGTTCTGTCCATATGATAAGCAGAAGAGTTCATAAACCTGGCTCCATCCTAGTGTCTTGCTCTAAGGTAAAAGCAAGGGTTTCCCCATGACATTAAGTCTAGTCATGTCTGACTCTGGGGGTTGGTGCTCATCTCCATTTTCAAGGAAACCTCCAGTGATGAAGACCGAAGTTCTCCCCAGCAGCTTAAATCCTTGCTTGAACATTTTTGAGCCATTCTTACCTGTTTCCCACTTTCTTCTCATCATCGCTCTCATACTCTGCAAGGATCAGTTCTTCCTCACCCTGATCCAATGGCTCCAAAGCACCTGACTCACTTGGGCTGGACAAGATGTCCTGACTGAGCTGGAGCAACTGCTTCATTTCTTCCTCCTCCTCATTTCTCTGGGAAAAAATACATCAGGATTGCCACTCATCGAATCATAGAGTTGGAAGAGGCCTTGTGTGCATCCAGTCCAACCCCCTGCCAAGAAGCAGGAAAAGACAGGGTTTGCCATTCCCTCATTTCCCATATACATTCCCAGGTCAGCCAGCAAACCCATAGGGGACTGGAGGAAAGAGTTACTTCTCTCCATGTTGTTTCTCTCTAGTTTTGTGTGTATGTACTTACTTCTCCAAGCTTTGGAGTTTTCTCATACCTACAAATATCCACTTCTTGTGAGCTGATGGTAATATAACGACTGACACTCTCAGAATGAGTTCTGTCTTATTACTAACACACATATGGTTCCATGCAGATGCAAGTACACTGGAATGGTTTATCTTCCTCTTCTCATATTCCAAGCTAGAGAACTCACCTTTCTTTTAGAGGCGTATTTCAGGTGCACATTGTGACGAATTTGCTCCAGACGTTCTTCTCGTTTTTTCTTCCTAATTTGTTCTTCCTAAAAATAATAGTAAAATGCAACCACATGAAGGTTCTCAAAGAGAAGACCAAAATCAGTCTATGGTTTCCATAACCTCTATAATTCTTATGCTTATGTTTTTAAACCTATTTATTATTTATTTACCACTTTTCTTACACCAGGGGGGCTCAAAACAGTTTACAACAAATAATGGCAAAATACAATGCCTCACATACATATAAAACAAAACCATACATCTAAACAAAACATATAACTATGCATTAAAATCAGTAAGACAATTAAACATAAGATAAAACAATACTTAGACATTTAGTGTTGTAAAGATGCAGCAACTATGCAGACTAAAAACAAGTGTTAGGACCTTATCACCATAAAGCTTAAAGAGTAGATAAAGAGTGTGCATCCCACTTTAAATTACTATATATACTCAAGAATAAGCCTAGTTTTCAGCTCTTTTTTAAGGATGAAAAAGTCCCCCCTCGGCTTATACTCGAGTCAAGGTTATTTATTATTTTACCCTGTTAGAAATACATAATAAATGCATTATTGTTGTTGTTATTACATTGATTATTTTACTTTATTATTGTTATTATTATTACATTTATTATTTCACTCTAGTTATTATTGTTATTATTTCCATTATTTTACTGAGGATGCCTGCCATAGATGTGTGAGAAATGTCAAGACACAATGCTTCTGGAACATGGCCACACAGCCCGGAAAACTCACAAGAACCCAATGATAATTTTTCGTATCCTTATTGCCATCGAAATTCTAACAAACCTTCTGGGAGAAATGGGGTGGGTAAGGAGACTATTTTACACCTCTGCTGTTAAGAGAGAGCACATGCCAAAAGTGGATAGCACTGTATGGATGTGATTCAAAGAAAGTAATTGAAGTTACAAGGGTAACACTTAGAAGAGAACTTCATTCCATTTACATCTTACAGTTCACCATTTCTGTTGGTTTTGCCCTGCCCCACAAGTAATATATGTTTTACCTTCAGTCTCTGTGTTGTTTCCCGCTCTTCCTTCTTTTGCACGAATTGAGTTATCCAGTCTGGCTCTCCAGTTGACAGCTGGCTGGTTGCAGACTCTGTGCTGCCTTTCTCAAGCTGTTTGTTTGTATCCTTCCCATTAATTTCACCTGCCAAGAGCTGGGCCTCTTCCTGTTTCTTTTTCTCTTCAAAGTCTCGGAGCCAAGTAAGGGCTCCACAAATAAGACTCAAAGATTTCCCCTGAAATAAAGATGAAACACATGCTGCTAAATCACAATACATAGTCATAACAGGATAAAGGCAAAATCATACCATCGCCAAAATTCGTAATACACCATATGCTGACCAACTGATACTCCAGAGAAAGTAACAGTCACCACATCCAATACATACTAGACAAGAAAACAACACCACTCTTTTCTTCTTTCTTCCACTACTGCCAATTGAATCTAAAATTGTTCTCCTTATAGTACGAGGTATTTCTACCCTTTCTAAAATACAGGTCTACTTTCTGTCTTTGTGATGTGTTAGCTGCATCTACTGATACATTATGTAGCATGTATAGTAAAATTTGAAAACCTTAAATGGCTCTCCACAATTTCATCTACATTAAGCCTTCGAGATGCCGGAAGTGACCAGGATCGGATTTAGGTATGGAAAGATTGTGCATTTCATTTACTTCTCCTATTCAAGATAAATTCCTTTAGAAATCTGATATTCTAATCTAACATTTTAATTTGCATTTCATCAGTGGATTTTAAGTTGTGTTTTAACTCTGTGTATTGTGTTGTATATGTATTAATAATGTTTTCTCTCTTGTTTTAATTATGTTGTACCTTGCCTCAAACCGCGGGAAATATTACTACTACTACTACTACTACTACTACTAGAAGTAGTTCCCAAGATACAAACATGATAGATTCTGTAGGTTTGTTCTTAAGCTGAATTTTTATGTAAATCAGAACAGGTAAATTTTCAAAGTGTAACCTCAGCCAAAAATGTTGTGTGTGTGTAAGCTTCAGATAGCATAGGGAAGGGAAGGGTTAATTTATTTGAGTTGTTTGTCAGATGCTTGTAACTCAGGGACTGCCTGTATATGGGGAAGGGAGTGCTTTTGATTTGCAGCAGACTCCAGAACTAACAGCCTGTTAGGAACTGTGGAAGTTGAAGTCCAAAGCACCTGGAGGCCGAAGTTTGCTCATGCCTGCAGAGGCGGCCCTAGGTAATTTTCAATGGTATGAAAAACAGTATTTTGCCCCCCCCCCCCCCCCAACCAATCACTGATATATATATTCTGCTCATCGTGGGAGTTCTTTGTGCCATATTTGGTTCAATTCCATCATTGGTGGAGTTCAGAATGCTCTTTGATTGTAGGTGAACTATACATCCCAGTAACTACAACTTGCATATGTCAAGGTCTATTTTCCCCCCAAGAGCGCCTCAAGAGCGCCCCTGGGCAAAATCAACTATACTGCAAATGCTTACTTTGCGTAATGGGTTGAACCGCCCCTGCATGCCTGCTATAGACCAAAAGCTATCTAGACCTCAGTTTCCCAGTTCTGAATAAACTAACAAAGTAGATCCTGCAAGTGGGAAACCCATCTGCCTCTAGCTTGCTTATTTATTTATTTATGACATTTATATGCCACCCTTCTCACCCCGAAGGGGACTCAGAGAGGTTTACAAGATATATATGTGCATATATATATATATACAATATATTATATTATTAGCACAGCATAATATCAGTATTATATACTATCAGGAGTCCTCAAACTTTTAAACAGAGGGCCAGGTCACAGTCCCTCAAACTGTTGGAGGGCCAGATTATAATTTGGAAAAAAAAAAGAATGAATTCCTATGCACACAGCACATATCTTACTTGTAGTGCAAATAACAATTAAAAACAATGCAATAATTGAAATGAAGAACGATTTTAACAAATATAAACTTAATAGTATTTCAATCAGAAGTATGGGCCTCCTCTTGGCTGATGAGATAGGATTGTTGTTGTATGAATTCAAGTCGTTTCAGACTTAGGTTGACCCTGAGCAAGGGCCGGATAAATGACCTTAGAGGCCTGCATCCGGCCCTTGGGCCTTAGTTTGAGGACCCCTGATATATTACTATATTGTACTATACTATTATATTGTAATATTATTAGGAATATTACATGTAATAAAAATATATAATTATAATATATTATTAGTAGTAGTATTATATTGTACTACATTATAATATTAGAAATATTATATGTACTAGCTGTCCCCTGCCACGCGTTGCTGTGGCCCAGTCTGTTGATCTGGAAAATAAAGTAATGAGAAAGTGTTGGTTTCTAATATATGTAATTTCTTTATGCTTGTGGGTAAACAGTATTTCTTGCTGTTTCTTTGTCGGTGTTGATGTGGAGAGTGTCTGGTTTGCCTACCCTGGAACATGAAACATATAACTGTCCTTCTTTAAGGGTCCCTTTCAAATCTATGATATTATATCTCTGTGTGTGTGAATCATATCTATCTATCTATCTATCTATCTATATCTATCTATGGCTGGATTGTTCTTTGTCAGGAGGACTTTGATTATGTTTTCTTGCTCTGATGAAGGGAGTTGGATTGGATGGCCGTAAGTATTTTGGTCATGGGTGTTCTGTGTGGGAAGTTTGGTTCAATTACATTGTTGGTGGGGTTTAGAATGCTCTTTGTTTGCAGGTTAACTGTAAATCCCAGCAACTACAACTCCCAAATGACAAAATCAATCCCCACACCAACCCTACCAGTATTCAAATTTGGACATACCGGGTATTTGTGCCAAATTTGCTCCAGTGAATGAAAATACATCCTGCAGATCATTATTTACATGGTGATTCATAATGCTAGGGTTATAGTTGGGGGTCACCACAACATGAGGAACTGAATTAAGGGGTCGCGGCATTAGGAGGGTTGAGAACCACTGATCTATGGCAAACATCCTCAGAGGTAATGAGGTCTGTTGGAAGTAGGAAAATGGGTTTATATATCTGTGGAATGACCAGGGTGAGACAAAGAAGTCTTGTCTACTGCAGCTAGGTGTGAATGTTTCATCTAACCACCTTGATTATATTACCATATTTATATCCCTCCCTTCAACATATACTTACATATACTTTAGTTGAACTAAAATGATCAAGGGTCTGGAGAACAAACCCTACGAGGAGCGGCTTAGGGAACTGGGCATGTTTAGCCTGAAGAAGAGAAGGCTGAGAAGAGATATGATAGCCATGTATAAATATGTGAGAGGAAGCCACAGGGTGGAGGGACCAAGCTTGTTTTCTGCTTCCTTGGAGACTAGGGCGCGGAACAATGGCTTCAAACTACAAGAGAGGAGATTCCATCTGAACATGAGGAAGAACTTCCTGACTGTGAGAGCCGTTCAGCAGTGGAACTCTCTGCCCCAGAGTGTGGTGGAGGCTCCTTCTTTTGAAGCTTTTAAGCAGAGGCTGGATGGCCATCTGTCAGGGGTGATTTGAATGCAATATTCCTGCTTCTTGGCAGGGGGTTGGACTGGATGGCCCATGAAGTCTCTTCCAACTCTTTGATTCTTTCTATGATTCTATGTTACATAGCTTATGCGACTACTTTGATGTTTTGAGATCAGAAAACCAAGTTAACAAGTTGTTACTTAATAAATAAAAGGCTTACTGTGCCAGTCGGGCTCTCAAAGATGCCAATCTTTCCCCTTTCCAAAACCTGATATAGTTTTGCCATGAATTCTTCTTGAATAGGGTATGGTGCATATGGGAAAGGAAAGTTCATCCTGGGCTTTTCTTGGCTTTCCCCAGCCATCCCCTGAAATAAAAAAATAAATCCAAAAGGCACAAAATAATTATTAGAAATATATATTATTATAATACACTATAAACGTGGATCCTGCTGAAGGTAGAATTTAAAATGGATGTAAATATACAATATGCAACAAGCATGGGCCAATTTGGGCCCTCCAGGTGTTTTGGACTCCAACTCCCATCATTCCTAACAGCCTCAGGCCCTTTCCTTTTCCCTTTCAGCTTTAAGCGGCTGAGGGGGAAAAGGAAAGGGCCTGAGGCTGTTAGGAATGATGGGAGTTGGAGTCCAAAACACCTGGAGGGCTCAAATTGGCCCATGCCTGCTTTAGAATGTAGCCAAACCCACTAGATATCCACTAATGATAAGAAGGCCTTGTTATGAGGTCTCATGCGGGAAATCCTTTGCTATTCTAAGGAACTGTGAGAAAACCAAATGTACCCAAACGTGTTGATCCTTCTCTCACAGGATCTCCACAAGGCGCATTTCAAAAACACGTATCGTGCCTAATCTTGTCCTTCGCCGGCCACCGTCACTCTTATGCTCACACGGATCCATCCAAAGGCGACGCTTCGAACCCGCCGCCAAAGGGAAAGCTCGCTTCGAGAGGCCCCTCCCTCCCCGCTGACGTCAGAGGCTTCCCTCTCGCGATCGGAAAGCTCTTCTTCCCGCTGCGCAGTGTGTTTGGAGTTCCCCAAACGCCGGGCTTTCATGTAATTGTGGACTTCATCTCCCAGAAGCCCTCACTATTCACCCAAGCTGGTAAGGCTTCTGGGAGTTGAAGTCCACACGAAGGAATAAGTGGTTTTAGCGCGTTCCTCAGTCCACGCGCTCCTAAATGCCATTGGCTAGAATGCCTCCTGCCGCAGCCAATAGGAAGAAAGGGGAGGAGTCAGGAAAATCAACTCTGCTCTTCCCTCCTCCCCTCGCCTATGAGAAGGAAGGGTGAAGGGATACAAATGTAATTTTTTCTGCTGTTCTGTTTTTCCTTTGGCTCTTTCCTCTCTTTTTTCGTCTTCGTCTGTATGTGTGTGGGTGCTAGAAACAATATCATAGGAAAGCTGACTGGCACAACCTGGGGATCACAACCAGACACAGTGAAGACATCTGCCCTTGTGCTGTGCTGCTCTGCTGCTGAGTATGCATGCCCAGTGTGGAACACATCTCACCACGCTAAAACAGTGGATGTGGCTCTTAATGAGACATGCCGCATTATCACAGGGTGTCTGCGCCCCACACCACTGGAGAAATTACACTGCTTAGCCGGTATTGCACCACCTGACATCCGCCGGGAAGTAGCAGCCAATAGTGAAAGGACCAAGGCAGAGACATCTCCAGCTCATCCCCTGTTTGGGTATCAGCCAGCACATCAACGACTTAAATCTAGAAATAGTTTTCTAAGATCTACAGAGACACTCGCTGGAACACCTCAGCAAGCGAGAGTCCAAAAGTGGCAGGCTCAAACCCAGAACCTCAATCAATGGCTGATACCAAATGAGAGACTCCCCCCTGGGCACACAGAAGACTGGGTGACTTGGAAGGCGCTGAACAGACTGCGCTCTGGCACCACGAGATGCAGAGCCAACCTTCAGAAATGGGGCCACAAAGTGGAATCCTCGACAAGTGAGTGCGGAGAGGAGCAAACCACTGACCACCTGCTGCAATGCAACCTGAGCCCAGCCACATGCACAATGGAGGACCTTCTTGCAGCAACACCAGAAGCACTCCAAGTGGCCAGATACTGGTCAAAGGACATTTAATCAACTACCAAACTCACAAATTTTGTATTTTGTCTGTTTGTTTGCTTTGTTCTGTTAGAAATGTAATATAATTGACTGGTTGCCCTGACACGACAAAATAAATATAGGTTCTTGTAGGTTTTTTCGGGCTATGGGGCCATGTTCTAGAGGCATTTCTCCTGACGTTTCGCCTGCATCTATGGCAAGCATCCTCAGAGGTAGTGAGGTCAACAACCCAGTGAGGATGCTTGCCATAGATGCAGGCAAAACATCAGGAGAAATGCCTCTAGAACATGGCCCTATAGCCCGAAAAAAACCCACAAGAACTGAGTGATTCCAGCCATGAAAGCCTTCGTCAAATATATGTGTGTGTGTGTGTGTGTTCTTTTTTATGTATTAGGAAGTCTTGTGTGTATGTGTGTGTATCTGTGTGTGTATATATCTTCTATATAAATAAAAATGTAATGTTCTTTTGTCTCTGGAGGCGGGACACTAAAACTTATCAATAAGTTTTACTCCCTTATTAATAATAAATTAATAACTATCTAATACTACAACTATACTAATCTATGGAGTCATCCTGTGAAACAACCAAGTCCATAATTGGTCTCTCAATGATTCTGGATCTCAATGTCTTTGACATCTTCATTCTTACCTCATGAGTCTCCTTCATGAGGACTATATCCTCTCTGGTTGAAGTGTACTTGTAATTCTGGAACCTAAAAGGCAAACCTGTCCATTACGATGTTGCGACACATGTCTCGGCTTCCTTGGACTGATGTAAACACTTGTCTCAGCTCTGGGATCGTCGCTATCTTCACTCCATCTTCATCCAGGTGCTTCTGGTGATCTCTTCTTTGAACAGTCTCTGCAACTTTCACCAAGGCAAGTGAATCAGTCTTTGCCTTCACCTTCAAATCGGATTGACCTTCTCTTTACTTTTATTCAACTGACTGCTTGGCTCTTGATGAGATAACACAGTCCTGAAAAGGTTTTAGAAATGCCTTTTGCTCTTGAACTTGCTGCAAGTCATCTTGGGTTTCTGGTATCTCTGCTGTAGGCCAGATTGCTTGTAGTGCTGTTGCTCTATTTTATCTAACTGGCACTGCAGTTCAATTGCATTTACTGCTTTCTTCTTTAGCTTTTCACTAGGTGACTGTTTCTGCTCTTTTAACTGACTATGAGCTTCTGGACTTCAGAGGCACGAACATCATGTTTTGGGTTTATACTGGCCAATTTTGGAACGAAATTACAATGTTGCAAACAGGAATAGAAGAAGAAGTAACATACTTGTTTCCTTACCTTTAAATAATAACAATTGTTGTTGTTATGATGATGATGATGTTTGTTTATACTCCACCTTTTCTCAAAAGAGGAGACTCAAAGCAGCCCGATGATACCTGAAAACATGGTGATCCTCACTTGCTTCTAAGGGAGATTTTTGGGGCACAAAGTTTGCATATTTTATTTTTTGGCAGTGTAGCAGATTGTTACAACACCCAAGGTCCTCTATAAGACTAATGCTGTAGTTGAAGTAGATTTGGACTGTAGAATGAAAAGGGGCATCTAGTCCAGCCCATTGTATCTATTGGAAAGAGGAACCTCTGGTATTTCTCATTTAGAGAGATAGAAAAAAAATACCTGGGGATTTACCTAAATATGCTCAAAACTGATGGAAGGATATACTGTAGTTTCCTTCTCTCAGGGTCCATGAGTTACTCAGTCTTCTTAGTGTGAAAAAGCCAAAATTCTAATTTGCCTGAGATTGTTGTTGTTCATTCGTTCAGTCATTTCCGACTCTTCGTGACCTCATGGACCAGCCACAAATTGTCTTATACTTTTAATTTTATATTAGTGAAACATGTCTTAAATATTATATTTGTATATTAAATTTTTTGATCTTGTTTAATTTGGGAGATTTTATAATTATATTTTGATGTTGTCAATTTATTGTTTATGATTTCATCTGTTTTGTCACATCTCGTTGGCATTGAATGTTTGCCATTTTTTCCTGTAGTGCACCACCTTGAGTCCCCTTGGAGATATAGGGCAGGATAAAAATAAAGTATTATTATTTATTCTTTCCACCATCTCTTTCTCTGTCAATGTAACTATTCCTGACTATTTCTGCCTATTGTGCTCCCAATGCAGTGGTTGAGAGTTAAAAATGAAGTCTCATTCCTGTTAGTTATTCCCATTATTCCTGACTAAACAACATTAGCCTTATTCTTGGCATGAAGTAGAAGAGAAGAATTGCATAGGATGGAGGTATTTTCATCCCCTCACAGGTCACTCTGGTGCCTTTGGGGTGGCTAGTAACCTCATTGACCCCATTAATCCAAAAATTCCCAGTTTGGCAAGGTACCAGCACTCTTTGGCAGAGAAGGCTCAAGACCTTGTAAAACTAGTTCCAAGGATTCCAGACCATTGAGCCATTGCACCTAAAGTGCCACAAAACTGCTTTAATTCTACAGTGTGAATGCACCCTTAGGAATCTATGAAAAACAATTCCAGAAAGGTCTTTTTGAAATATATTTATTTCAGACTTTCTAATATATTAAAAGGAGGGGAAAATATTCATGAAGCTGAAAAAGGAGACAGAAACAGCCAAAGCAAAAAGAGGAAAGAAAAGCAACAGAGCAGGAAGAAAATAATATTGATTTCCAGTTTTCATCTCCCAAATGCCAAATTGACTCTTTTTATCTAAAAGAGAGACCATAGTTTTTGAAGCCTACTCTTCACCCTCAGTGAGCACTTTGAACTTTTCTGTAGACTGGCAAGTTTCAATGCCCTCTCTATTTCAGAAAATATGATTTGCAACTTCTTTTTATATGCTATTTCCGAATTAGCTACTAAATTTCCCATATTTTCCATGAGCTGCTCCAGAGCAATGAACCTTAGAGGACCTCCAAGCTTTCCCTCCAAGATGAAGGGAATGTCTGTTTTACATTTGGCGGAAGTCATGGGGATGGAAGACTCAGCAACAATAACTTCAGCCACTGTGGCCGTAAGTTCAGGAGAAGTGTCCTCAACTGACTGTTCCTCAGAGGCAGTGAGATGTTGTGGTGAAGCTGATATTTTAGGTTCAGCCTCAGTGGGTACAGGAAGATCTAGAGTGGTCATAGGGGCTGAAGCCATATCGGGGATCTTCAAAACAGATTCTGTGGGTACAGGAAGATCTAGAGTGGTCATAGGGGCTGAAGCCATATCAGGGATCTTCAAAACAGATTCTGCGGAGCTGGCTACAGAAGCAGTGGTGGTATGAAGTTCTGCACTAACCACAGGAGATGTCACCATGGCAGAATGAAGCTCAGCCGATGGCTCACTGCTGGTATGAACTTCAGTAATCACTACAGAAGTAAGTGCAACAGAATTGCTCTTAGTAGATGACTGTGGGATGGTTGTTGTCATGGTGGATGTGAAAGGCTGAGCAGCAGATGCTATAAGGATTTTGAAGAAGGATTGTTTTGTAGTGATTTTCTTCATAGAAAGTATCTCTGCCATGGTGGCTGAAGCAGGAGGAACAGTGAGAAGAGAAGGCTGGATCTCTGTAGCCATTGTTGAAAAAAGCACAGCCAGTTGCTCAAGAAATGACTTGGTGGTGGTGGAAGAGGCAGTGGCAGAGGTAGCACTGACGATATTGTCAAAGATCTTTACGGATGATGTGGTCCCATCAGATTCCACTTTACGTTCAATGATTTCAATTTCTGTAATTGGCTTCTCCTGTGTTTGTGCTTCTACAGTGAGAAGCCACCCTGAGAGAGTTGAATAAAACAAAGTGGGGAAAGGAAGAATAAACTGTCACTGGCACCTTGAGAAAATGTACTAAAATAGCATTGCTGTCTAAAATGTATTGATTCGTTTACTCGTATTTACTCCATTTTATCCTGCCTTCTCCCAATAAAGTGACTCAGGGTAGCTAACAAGAAATAAAAACAATACTAAAGAAAGCATAATTAATACGTTAAACTATAAATATAAAAATTTATGTATAACATACGAGGAAAACCGTTCAAAATTTAAATATCAAAATGCATTAAAAATTCCACTACCACCCCACATATCTCAATCACACCATCCCCAGATGCTGACTTGTCATCAGTCCTTAAATCCTTGATGGCAGAAAAATGTTTTCACCGGCTTATGAAAGGCAAGGAGGGACAAGGCCATCCTGGTTTCTCTAAAGAAGCAGCTCCAAAGTCTAGAAACAGCCATTGAAAGAGACCTCCTCCTTGTTTTTATTACAGGTACTTTTACCCTGCCCTTCTCAACCCCCAAGGGAGGACTCAGGGCGGCTTACAAAAAAGGCACAATTCGATGCCTATACACTTTACACAAAATATACAAAACCAAAGTTAAAAACAGTTATCACAATTAAAACAATCCACAACTAGTACATAACACATCATATAAAAATCATATAAAAACTATTCTCGTGCTCAGCGTTCCGTCTTTCAGAGTTCCATAGTTCTAATCCATTAATCATTTCCTAATCATCGTCAAAGTTCTTTCTTCATCTGCCCAATTGTCCGAATGCCTGGTCCCAAATCCATGTTTTCAGTTTTTTCCTGAAGGAAAGGAGCGATGTTGCAGATCTAATTTCCCCGGGGAGTGAGTTCCAAAGGTGAGGGGCCACCACCGAGAAGGCCCTGCTCCTCATCCCCACCAACCTCACTTGTGATAGAGGCAGAGTCGAGAGCAGGGCCTCCCCGGAAGATCTTAGACTCCGGGGTGGGATGAGCTTGAGAAGGTGGTGGGATAAAGGAAGGCCCTTTACAGATGATGGTAATGTTCGTAGCATCTCCATGGCTAAATCAGTCCAATAAAGTTTTTTTAAATGTGGTTACAAAAAAACATCTAGCATACCACAAATACAACACAAGGCATCTGAGAAAAAGATAATGGCATAACTCATCACTATCTATAAAGCATAAATCAGAAATGTCCTTGGACACAAACTCCCACTAGACTACATAGTCAATGGGAAAGCATGATGAAAGCTGAAGTTCAACATCTGACACTGTATTTCTCATCTCTGATGTAGGCTCTGCTACTTAGTGTCACTGGAGCAAATAACTAGAAGAAGACGTATTTTTCTTTACAGGTTTTGAAGCATCAAACACAGATGTTCTTTCTCGGGGAAGATCAAGCCGCATGTTGTGTATCTTCTGCATAGATTACTGGAGGAAGGTGGAGGGAAATCAACATTTTCACTCACCAAAACCAAACAGGAGGACCTGTGTGATAGCTGTGTGCCACCTCATGTTTTTGAGAGCTTTGGGTATGAGAAACTGGTTTTATTCTGTTTCACTAAACGTTGCTTCTCTTCAGACCTCTGGGTTTTGAACTGAAAGCAGTCCAAGAAGAAAGGCCAAGGGAATACATCACAAGACGTGCTTATGACATCACTACCCAGCAGCATTTCCGCTTGTGATCTCTTCTGGCCTAATGGTTGGCCTGCCTCTATCATTTAGTGACTCAGTGTTGCTCTTTCGCCTCAGTGAGGATGCTGGCATTGCAGGATTGAATGGGAGAGGTGAAGGGTTAAGTACAGATTGGTCTTACCAAAACAGGAACAAACATATACTAAAAGAAATAAATGACGCAACTCACAGGTTCGGTAACAACAACAACAAATACAGCAAGTCAGGAAATTGTAATATAAGTATTGTCGAAGGCTTTCATGGCTGGAATCACTGGGTTATTGTAGGTTTTTTTCGGGCTATATGGCCATGGTCTAGAGGCATTCTCTCCTGACGTTTCATTTCAAAAACCTACAACAACCCTGTAATATAAGTGTTAAGTGTTAATAAGTTTTCAGTACAAAAACAACTTTGTCCTTAGGACTTCTTCAGATCTCTCTTAAGGCCAGAAGCAAATTAAGTTCACACAACCTTTCAGCTGAGTTTGAGATGAAATTCTGGACATTGTCATTCCTGTTCTGTGAAGACTTTCAGACCTATCTGTATGTTAAGGTTTGAACCCTTGTAGCTGAAACTGATTTCATGTAGCTACATTTCATGAATTTTGTGTAACTACATTCTTCAAGAAATAAAGCCTTGCTGCTCATTGGAGGGAAGAATAGTAGAGGCCAAGATGAAGTACTTTGGCCACATCATGAGAAGAAAGGAAAGCTTAGAGAAGACTAATGATGCTGGGGAAAATGGAAGGAAAAAGGAAGAGGGGCCGACCAAGGGTAAGATGGATGGATGGTATCCTTGAAGTGACTGGCTTGACCATTAAGGAGCTGGGGGTGGTGACAGCCAACAGGGAGCTCTGGCGTGGTCTGGTCTGTTAAGTCACGAAGAGTTGGAAACGACTGAACGAATGAACAACAACAACATTCTACTAATACCTCAGATTCTGAATAGTGGAAGGAACTAAAAGAATTTTTGTAATAAAGGATTTCAATATATGTGTTGAAAAGTGTTTCAATACTGCTTATGGTAACTTTATTCAAAAATGTCACCAATGGTTTTATTTTAATTAATATTTGTTCATTGGAATTGCACAGAATTGAATGGATTAATACACCTCACGTTTCTTGCAGAAAAAGTAGTCTTAGAAAAGTTACTTGTTTACATTGCTACTCCTGGAATTTATCAGCCACACTGACTTTTCTAGAAGTTGTCATCCACAAAGTAATTTGGCCAAGCTTAGAATTATAAACAAAAACCAATTAATAGATCTAAGCTCCCTATAATAAGCAAGATAAACAGCCAAGTGTTTCCGAAGTTGCATATTGAGCTTCTTGAGCAACACAACAGAGAGAAAAGGGAGACAGCAGGCAAGCCTTCCTCACCAATTATTCCACAGCATGTCGAAAATATTCAGATGTGTCAATGATTTACAATTCAAGAAAGAATGTTATTGGAGAAACAGGTATAATAACAGAATCCTAGAAAAGCAATACAAACCAAGCAAGCTTCTGCAATCTGTTGTTGGGAGCCCCTGGAACGGCATTTTAGCCAGCATGCAAGCACCTTCCTGGTTATAAGCATGCATCAAAGTTCAATTTTTAGGCTGATATGTGAAGGTTTTATATCTTGCCAAGCCAAGGTCCTATGTGCTTCCCAGAACAACATCTTAATCAACCAACTCTGTTTTCCTCAGGTGTTTTTAACATGGTGATGTTTTCCCATAACTCCCAAGATAAGTTTCCAGCTAATTTTCGGCTTTGAAAGCACACAGAGAATTTTATTATTTTAGGGGACATGGAAATGAATGGAGCAAATCTATCTCCTCGATATTTCAATAGTCTTCCATGAGTTTCGCCTAAACTCCACTCCTTGGTGTTATGTCTTCCAGTTCAGGATGAAAAGGTCATCACTGAAAGATGCTTCAAATTTGTTGCTAATTCTAAAATGGTTTGAAAGCAATTTAGTCCTGCTGTGTAGACTAAAAAGCTTCCAGGTGACATGTTTGAATCAAATCTTTCAAGTCAGCATCTGAAGAGGGAAAGAATGTTACTTCCAGCTAATGTCAACAATGGGAATTATTTTAATAGTAAAGTAGTAATATTATATCCTGCTTTCCTCTCTTAGACCAGAACAAAGACACTTGCAAGATTAAAAATAATGCAATGTAAAACCTACTTTATATAAATATGAAAAAACATAAAATTGCCTTTTCAAGGAGAAAATCTACCTATTTTTTCACTTGAATATAACATGCAATCCTCTGCCCCAAATTCACAAAGCGTACGACAATGTGACACTACAATATTGTTGCTCTATCATTCCACTTGAATTGCTATTTGACTACCTCCCATGAATTTCTGGTGTTTGTATTCAGTGGAACCTAAGAGCTCTCTGGCTGAAAATTACTAAATCTCTTCCCTAAACTATAAATCCCAGCATTTTTAGCAGGCAGCCATTGCAGTTAAAGTAGAACTATGTAATAGTATTGTGCATTTCTATAGAATTGTTATCCGTTTCTGTTTGTTTCATTCATATGACCCCATTTTCATTTTGAGCACCACTTCCGAAAATGGGCGTTTTTGTTCTGCATCCGAAAGAACAAATTTTTTCGTCCCATTGGTGGCAATGGGAAGGCTTCCCAGGCTCCCTTTCCCCTCAGTTTTAGGGCTAGAGGGAGGAAGAGAGAGAGCTTTTTTCCCAAGGGACTGTTGGTAAGAGGCAAGGCCTGTGTAGTGTGGTATCAGAAGTTTGACCAAGTGTAGTCAAACTCTTTTGAAGGTGACACTACGACACCTTTTCCCAACCCTATGTCTGTTTTTCTTTAAAAGTATTACAGATGTGATTTAACTATTCCTGGAATTGCACTAACAAGGCAGGCCAGGTACAGAGATAGAGATTGAAGATATGATAGAGAGATAGTGGTTTTCAGAGGTGGAGAAATTATTTTACTGAAGGCCAACAATTACTTTCCTTTGAAAAATAATTATTTTAAAAAATTAGGAGGCAGAACAATCAAAGAGAGAAATATATCACAAGTAGAAAGGCAGGGAGTTTCAGAAAAACATCTATTTCTGCTTCATTGACAATTCTAAAGCCTTTGACTGTGTGGATCATAATAAACTGTGGCAAGTTCTTGGTGGTATGGGCATACCAAGTCACCTTGTCTCTCTCCTGAGGAATCTGTATAAGGACCAAGTTGCAACAGTTAGAACTGAGCATGGAACAGACTGGTTCAAGATTGGGAAAGGCGTACGGCAGGGTTGTATACTCTCACCCGACCTATTCCATTGTCCATTGTATTTACACAAAGTTGACTGGGTTAATACATCTCATGCTTCTTATTCTCGGTGTGGAGCAAATGTGACCATTTGCACAGGAGGAGGGGCATTTTCATCCTCCGCAGTTCACTCTGGTGCCTTTGGGGTGGCTGATGACTTCTTTGGCCCTCTTAATCCAAAAGGTCCCAGTTTGTCAAGGTACCAGAACTTTTTGACAGGGAGACTACAGCTCCCAGGATTCCATAGCATTGAGCCATGGCAACTAAAGTGCCCCTAAACTGCTTTAATTCTACAGTGTACATGCACCCGTACACATCTATGAGTAATTCCAGAAAGTTTAAAAAAATATTTTTATTACAGACTTTCTAATACCTTAAAATAAGAAAATATCTATGAACATGAGAACAGAGAAACAGCCAAAGCAAAAAGAGAAAAGGAAGGCAACAGAGTGCAGAAAAAATAACACTGATGTTCGCTTTTTCTCTGCCAATTGAGAAATTAATTATTTGTTTATCTACAAGAGAGACCATAGTTTTTGAAGCCTACTCTTCACCCTCAGTGAGCGCTTTGATCTTTTCTGCTGGCTGCCAAGGGTCAACACTCTCTCCTTTTCAGGAAATGTGATTTTCAACTTTATTTTATATGTTATTTCAGGATTAGGCATTAAATTTCCCATATTTTCCAGGAGCTGCTGCAGAGCAATGAGTCCTATAGGATCTCTAGGCTTCTGATGGAAGAATTTAGAGAAGAGGGGAGTGTCTGTTTTGCATTTGGCAGCAGTTGTGGGGATGGAAGACTCAGCAACAATAGCTTCAGACACTCTGGTAGAACGCTCAGGAGAAGTCTCCTCAGCTGACTCTCCTTCAGAGACAGTGAGATGTTGTGGTAAGGCTGATATTTTAGGTCTGGTCTCAATAAGCTCTAGAGTGGTCGCAGGGGCTGAAACCATATCAGGAATTTTTGAAACGGATTCAGTGGTGCTGGCTACAGAAGCAGTGGTGGTTTGAAGTTCTGCACTAACCATTGGAGGTATAAGCATTGTAGGATGAAGCTCAGCAGATGGCTCATTGCTAGTAAGAACTTCAGTACTTACTACCTCAGAAGTAAGTGAAGTAGGATGAATCTTAGCAGATGACTGTGGGATGGTTGTTGTCATAGTAGAAGTGAAAGGCTGAGCAGTAGGTGCTATAAGGGGTTTGAAGGAAGATTGTTTTGTAGTGATTTCATTCATAGGAGACTCTGGAAGTGTCTCTGCCGTGATGGTTGAAGCAGGAGAAACAGTTAAAAGAGAAGGATGGACCTCTGTAGCTATTGTTGAAAAAAGCACAGCCAAGTGTTGAAGAAATGATGTGGTGGTGGAAGAGGCAGTAGCAGCAGCACTGAGGGTGCTGTCAACGATCTTCAGGGATGATGATGTGCTCCCATCAGGTTCTACTTGACGCTCAGTGATTTGTATTTCTGTAAATGGCTCCTCCTGTTTTTGTTCTTCTACAGCGAGAAGCCATCCTGAGAGAGTTGTATAAAACAAAGAAGGAAGGAAAAGGAAGAATAAACTGTGACGGGCATCTTAGAAATTGTACTGAAATATCACTGCTGTCGAAAATTATTCATTTACTCATTTTATCCTCCCTTTCTCCAGATAAAGTGGCTCAAGCCCATTCTACACTGCCATATACAATCCAGATTATCTGCTTTGAACTGGATGAGATGGCAGTGTAGATTCATATAATCCAGTTCAAAGCACATAGTGTGTATTATCTGCTTTGATAATAAAGCTGTGCATCTCCTGCATAGATGATTGAGCGAAGGAGGAGGGAAACCAACATTCTCACTCACCAAAGCTAAAGAGGAGAATCTGAATGATGGCTATGTGCTGCCCCATGTTTTGGTAGCTTTGGGCACAGTGTGGTTCTGAAGGAGAAACCTTTATCAGACTGAACAGTTAAAGTTCTTTGATTCTTCAAATTTTGTTTACCAATACTAATTCTCTTCAGAGCTCTTCTGTATGAAGTGAAAGCAGCCCAAGAAGAAAGGCCAAGGAAAACTCCTTCATGGGAATACATCACAAGAGGTGCTTATGACATCATTAGATAGCAAGATTTTCCCTTGGATCTCTTCTGACCAAATGGCTGGCCTGCCTCTATCATTTTGTACTTGTTTTCCTTAGTGAGGGTGCTGGCATTGCAGACTTCAAAGGAAGAGGCAGAGAAAAGGGTTAAGAACGGGTTGGCCTTACCCAAACAGATGCAAACGTATGTTATAGAGAAATTGACCCCCCTCCCTCTTTAGCAATAACAATACTTTATAACATATTTTTTATAGTTTAACTGGGTCTCAGCCAAGCTCAGCCCTAGTGCAACCCCAGACATTCCTGGGAGGATTAATCAGATCAACTCTCTTTTCGTGATTCTGAGGCCCCATCTACATTGCCTTATAAAATCCAGATTATCTACTGTACTTTGAACTGGAATATGGCAGTGTAGACATATATAATCCAGTTCAAGGCAGATAGATTATCATTTTAAATAATCTGGATTATATGGCAGTGTAGAAAAGGCCTGGGGAACCCCTGGAGCCAAGATTAGTCTATGGCCCCTTCTACACTGCCAAATAAAATCCAAATTATATTTTAAAATCCAATTAAAATCCAATTAAATGTTCATTATCTGCTCTGATAATCTGAATTATACGGCAGTGTAGAAGGGGCATATGACTCCCAACACCTTGAGATTGACCTTCCTTCGCCTCCCGAGCCCCACCCTCTCAGCCTCAAGACAAATAAAAATTAAAAGATAGCATTTCCTTAACCTTGTCATCTGAAGAAACACCTACACATAGATATGTATGTATGACATCATACATTTCTTTAATTAACATAACTGACCTTTTCCAGTAAGTGTCTCCTTTTTTCCTAACTTTTTTATTGTTGCAAAACTTTACACAATCAAACTCCCTGCTCCAAGATTTTACCATTCTGTTTCTACAACTAAGCTCACCATAGTTAATATCTGGGGTTTTTTAAAGGTGGGAAGTGAAGCCAATATATATTCCAGGTTTTATTTGTCTGTTAATTGTGCTATCTTTTGCTTGTTTATACAGACCCATTTTTTTCCTTGTATTTTGTGTTATTGTTATACACCAGCTCGAGGTCATTTATGTAAGAGGTGCACAAAGGCAGTATGTGGACGTCTTTATAAATAAATTCTTTAAAAAGAAAGAGAAAAAGAGAACTAAAGACATTTACCAGTAGGCAGGCCCGTAGCCAGGATTTCGTTTCGGGGGGGGGGGGGGGGGGCTAAAAAATTTTCAGGGGGGGGGGGGCTGAGTTTTGGGGGGGGGGGGGGGGGGGGCTGAGTCTGAGTGAAAGAGGGTCTAACCTAGCAAACCTTTTGTATCATTACCCCAATACCCCCATGCATATGGGATATATTGAGTATGGTGATCAGATCATGATATGAATAAACATAACAGTTTAAATAATGCACCAGTAAGGCCTTTTCGCGAACCACCATGAGAATTTGGGGGGGGGGGGGCTGAAGCCCCCCGAGCCCCCCCCCCCCCCCGGCTACATGCCTGCCAGTAGGCACCAGCCAATCCCCTTGCAATGCCAGAAATATATCTAATTGGTGTAAGGCTAAAAAATGTTGATCATTTCCACTACCCAGACCAGGGGTCCTCAAACTAAGGCCCGGGGGCCAGATACGGCCCTCCAAGGTCATTTACCCGGCTTTCAGGGTCAACCTAAATCTGAAACTACTTGAAAGCACACAACAACAATAACAATCCTATCTCATCAGCCAAAAGCAGGCCTGTACTTGCCATTGAAATACTAATAAATTTATATTTATTTAAAATGTTCTTCATTTTAATTATTGTATTGTTTTAAAGTGTTTATTGCACTACAAATAAGATATATGCAGGAAAATCCTGCAAATCTCTTGGGAAGACAAGCGAACAAATATCAGTGTGTTGGAAGAAGCAAAGACCACCAGCATTGAAGCGATGGTCCTCCACCATCAACTCTGCTGGACCGGCCACGTTGTCCGGATGCCCGACCACCATCTCCCAAGGCAGTTGCTCTATTCCGAACTCAAGAACGGAAAATGGAATGTTGTTGGGCAGGAAAAGAGATTTAAAGATGGACTCAAAGCCAGTCTTAACAACTCTGGCATAGACACTGAGAACTGGGAAGCCCTGGCCCTTGAGCACTCTGGCTGGAGGTCAGCTGTGACCAGCAATGCTGTAGAATTTGAAAAGACATGAATGGAGGGTGAAAGAGAGTAATGTGCCAAAAGGAAGGCGTGTCAAGCCAACCCCGACCAAGACTGCCTTCCACCTGGAAACCAATGCCCTCACTGTGGGAGAAGATGCAGATCAAGAATAGGGTTCCACAGTCACCTACGGACCCACTAGAACGTTGATCTTGGAAGACCATCCTACTCGGACAACGAGGGATCGCTTAAGTAAGTAAGTAAGTGTGCATAGGAATTCATTCATGATTTTTTCCAGGTTATAATCCAGCCCTCCAACAGTTTGAGGGATTGTGACCTGGCCCTCTGTTTAAAAAATTTGAGAACCCCTGACCTAGACAGTCACCTCTCCACAAAAGTCTACATTGACACTAAAATACAACACCGTCTGTGTTCTGTGAGTGCAGCATTTTTTCGAATGAAGCCGAGTGTGTTTGAGGATCAGAACATTCATAGGGATACCAATATGCTGTTGTCCTTCCAACCCTGTTATAGGCCTGTGAAACATGGACCATCTAAAGATGTCACACTCAACTTCTGGAACGGTTCCATCAGTGTTGCCTTCACCACCAAGACTCTATCCTTAGAAGACAATCATACTCGGTCATGAGTGATCACCTATAGTATAGCACAGCACAGCATGATTAATATTATTACTCATTCCCATTAGAGTTATTAACTCTATTGGATTCACTTGTGTGTTGACTCATAATTCAACAATTGATTCAATGGAGTCTACTCTAACTGGGACTGATTAAAAGGGATCCAGCCATGTAGTTGCACATTCTTGAATGGCATGTATCTCAGCACTGCCTTCATCTGGTTCATTGGAATAGCAGAAACAGACCACTCTGCATTCACAGACTTTGAGTTTTTTTAATATAGATTTTGACTTTCTCCCAACACTGAGACCCAAGACGGACTGCAACATAACTAAAAATAGATACCACTAAATCCAAAGTAAGATATGAAAGCATGATTATAGTGGTCTGTAACAACTCAGGAGTTGAAGTCCACAAACAAAATACTTGCAAGAGCTGCAAATGGAGGTTCTGGTTTCTGGGAGATTATTTTGCTCTCAAATGTAATCCACTTCAAAGATCTCACTGGACATCTCAGATCTACTTCTCTGTAGTCATGCTAGAATCTGAGAGTACATTGGAAACTGGCTGTATATGTATATGTTGGTTTTCATTTAGTTTGTAATATAGGACACAGACAAGTGAAACTCACTCAGTTGTAGTCTTTCTGCCAGAATGTTCGTAAATATTTTATAGTCAGTATTAAACAGGGTCTAGATTTTCTTTATATATCATAGTTCACCTACAATCAAAAACCATTCTGAACCCCACCAACAATAGGATTGGGCCAAACTTGCGAACCTCCCTCCAGTCTTGCATGCGTTCCCTCGCCTGCACTGCCATGTGCCAAGCACGCCTGCTCTCCCCTCCCCATTTGAAGTCTCAGAAACAGCCTTCCCCTTGGATGAGAGGCTGACCAATTACAGAGGAGGAGGGCTTTTGTGGGAGGATTCGCCGTCTGTTTCCTAAAAATTAAGAGAAGGACAGGCGGAGAGATCTTCATCCTTCTCTGCCAAAGAGGTTCCAAAGACCATCAGAAATATGTGTTTTCTGATGGTCTTTGGTGACCCCTCTGAAACCCCCACAGGAGTCCCGACCCCGATGTTGAGAAATGCTGGCCGAGACTAAGGACTTTCAAACTCTGGTGGTCAATATCTCTCGCCCTCCGTGGCCATCAAGGGTCAACACTCCATGACCTCTTCAAGCCAGGGTACAAATAAACATAAACATAATAATAATAATAATAATAATAATAATAATAATAATAACGCCCCCTCCTTGGCCAGTTGGTCAAGCCAATTTTGGACAGAGTCGGACGCTTGACCCGGAGGCCAAAAAAACCACGCAGCCACACAAAAGGAGGTTCAAATAACCTATATTATTTTTTTAGTTACAGAATTATAAATATAGAGATGGAAAAAGTCTATGTATAAATCTGGACGCCCCCTCCGCCGTTACTCTGGGTGTCCCCTCCGCCGTTGCTCTGGTTGGTGCTACTTGAAGGAAGCTGAGGAGTGGCTGCAAATGTGGAGGAGCTGGACCTGGCCTCAATTATCTCCATCTCCTTGATGACAGGCGGCAGCAAGCTCGAAGGTGCCAGATGAAAGGAGGTTCAAATAACCTATATTATTTTTTAGTTACAGAAGTATAAATATTGAGATGGAGAAAGTCTATGTATAAATCTGGACGCCCCCTCCGCCATTACTCTGGACGTCTCCTCCGCTGTTGCTCTGGCTGGCGCTTCTCGAAGGAAGCTGAGGAGTGGCTGCAAATGTGGAGGAGCTGGACCCGGCCTCGATTATCTCCATCTCCTCGATGACAGGCGGCAGCAAGCTCGAAGGTGCTCCTGGGCCAAATGTATTTTTAGTTAGAGAGGTATAAATATAGAGATGGAAAAAGTCTATGTATAAATAAATAAATAAAAAAATGTTGACTCTCCCTCCCTCCTTCCCTAGCCCCCCCCCCCTTATTCTCAAATAAATAAACTAACAAGTAAATAAATATATCCTATTGAGTTGCAAGATCCATTTAGAGTCCCACCCCATCAGGGGTCATTTCCTGGCTGGTGTCTCCAGGCCTAGAGCTGCTGCTGAGCCCCCGACTTGGCCCCAGTTGAAAAACTCAGTGGCAAGGAACTCTGCCTCTGGAGAGCAGTTGGAAAACAGCGGTGAGCTGTGAGTAAAGAAATGAGGTGGGGAGATATTTTATGGCACCATAAAACAAAGAAATACCAGACTCTTGACACAAATAAATTTCAGCCTTCATGCTGAAGCTTCACACACGAGGCCTCCTCATATCGAGGCCTACCTCACACTCTGAGGCCTACTTCACACTTCTCTCACTGAGCCATTCTCTCACACTGAGGGGTTTCTCTTACAGACGGAGGTGTTACTAAACAACAGGTGCACCTGCTTATATTGAACCACAGCTTCTCTGAGTCACTGCATCCATTTAACCCTTTCAGTGCTCGACTCGAGCAAGACCTTCAGGACACTGAATTTGCAAAAAATGCTGACATATATACAGCTGTTATCTGTCCTGTCCGTTTAACGGCATTGAATGTTGGCTGTGTACGTGATCTGTGATCTGCCCTGAGAGTCCCCTTCAGGATGAGAAGGGCGTAATAGAAATTCGGTAAATAAATAAACAGATAGAGGTATTATATCAGCATTTTTCCCAACTTTGGCATCCTAGTCTTTCTTGACAGAGACATCGGCTCCTTCTCACCTCCTCTTTTCCTTTCCGTCGTTGTCGTTGTCCGCATCCGTTCCCTCCGCTTTCCTCTTCTTTGCCCTCTTCTTTTCCTGGAGAGCCTGGACCACCGTCTCCCTCGTGCATGAATCCGGAGCAGAGCCCTTGGTGGGAGTCACCACAGGGCCAGGAGGAAAAGACTGTTGGTCCATACTGACCTGAAGGAGACGGGAAGTAGAGCTGAAAGGCAGAGCCTGGGTTTCCCTCACCCCTCTTCCTCTTCCCTTTCTTCCTTTCCTCCCAACCTTTCCCTCATACACCTCCTCCCACTCAGTTATGTCGGGAGGGCTTTGATCAGGATGTTCGTAATGTCTGGATGGCCATCTGTCGGAAGGGCTTTGATTGCCCTGCGGAGGAGACTTGCATAGAGTAACGGGATCGGCCGACATTGAACTGGCTGCTGCCCGAACTGAAAATAGTGGGTTTATCCCACATCCTCTGCCAGAATTCGTCATACTCAGACTCCCTGGGAAAGAGGGAAGGAGAGAAGGGATCACAGGAGGAAGAAGCAACAGGAGGCGGTCAGGGGCCAGACCTATGGCCCCAACAAGTTCTCATGAGACACCATCAAATTAGTAATAATAATAATAATCCTACAGGTTCTTGCTTAACTCAAGGACCCAAAATATTAATATTATTAATAATAAACAAGTGCAATCTCAGTTAACTCAAGAACCTATAATAATAATAATAATAATAATAATAATAATAATAATACACACCAGTGCGCTCTCAACTCAAGGATCTAATTATTACTATTACTATTATTATTATTATAAACCAATGCAGCCTCAGTAACAACAACAACAACTATTATTATTATTATTATTATTATTATTATAAACCAGTGCAGCCTCAGTTAACTCAAGGACCCAATAATAATAATTTTTTTTGTTATGTCAGGAGTGACTTGAGTAACTGCAAGTCGCTTCTGGTGTGAGAGAATTGGCCGTCTGCAAGGACGTTGTCCAGGGGACACCTGGATGATTTTGATATTTTTATCATCCTTTTGGGAGGCTTCTCTCATGTCCCCGCATGAGGAGCTGGAGCTGAGAGAGGGAGCTCATCCGCCTCTCCCTGGATTTGAACCTGCAACCTGTCAGTCTTCAGTCCTGCCGGCACAGGGGTTTAACCCACTGCGCCACCGGGGGCTCCTATAATAATAATAATAATAATAATAATAATAATAATAATAATAATAGACCAATGTGCTCTTGGTTAACTTAAGAACTTGACAATAATAATAATAATAATAATAATAATAATAATAATAATAATAATAATAAGCCAGTGCGCTCTCAGTTAACTCAAGGGCCAGAATTTTGGAGCACAATATTCCTGACCTCACAATCGTGTTAAAAAACAACGTATGGATTGCCAATGTTGCAATCCCAAGTGACAGCACGATTGAAGAGGAACAACTGGAAAAGCTGACACAATATGAAGATTTAAAGATCGAATTGCAAAGACTCTGGCACAAGCCAGTCAAGGTGGTCCCAGTGGTGATGGGCACACTGGGTGCAGTGCCTAAAGACCTTGGCCTGCACTTAAACACAATTGGCGCTGACAAGATTACCATCTGCCAGCTGCAGGTGGCCACCTTACTGGATCTGCACACATTATTCACCGATACATCACACAGTCCTAGACACTTGAGAAGTGTCCGACGTGTGATCCGATACAACAGCCAGCAGAATGATGCTGTGGACTCATCTTGTTGTGTTAATCATAATAATAATAATAATAATAATAATACCAGCGCACTCTTTGTTAACTCAAGGACCTGTTTCTTCATTCATTCATTCATTCATTCATTCATGTTTGGAGTGTCTTAAGAAACTTCAAGTCATTTCTAGTGTGAGAGAACTGGCCGCCTGCAAGGACGTTGCCCACAGGACACCCAGATGTGTTACAATCCTACAGAAGGCTTCTCTTATGTCCCTGCATGAGAAGCTGGAGCTGACGGACGTTAGCTCACTCTGCTGCCCAGATTTTAACTGTTGACTTTTAGGTCAGCAGTCCTGCCAGCACAGGGGTTTAACCCATTGTGTCACTGGGGGCTCCTAGATAGATAGATAGATAGATAGATAGATAGATAGATAGATAGATGGAGCGATAGATCAATAGATCGATAGCTGATAGACAGATTGACAGACAGAGATACATACATACACAGGGTTGAACTGGATGACCTTTGGGGAACCTTCTCATTCTAGGATTCAATGAGATAGAAGTCCAAAGCACCTGGAGGGAGGACCCAAGTTTGCCCATGCCCGCACAAATGTCTATGAGGCTGGACGGCCATCTGTCAGAAGGGCTTTGATGGTTCTTTTCCCGCCAGGCGGAAAGAAGGCGGTTGGACTGGATGGCCTTTGGAGGACCCAAGTTTGTCCATGCCTGCACTCCCCGCTTTTGAACCGCTGACCTTTCAAATACAGGAGGGCTTTGGGGGAAACTGACCTTCATTTCTGGGAGTTGTAGTTCACTTACAACCAGAGACACTGTGAGAACCGTCGAGGGCCAAACATGGCACAACACAACCTACTGGAGGGGTTTGAGGGGACCGATCTACCATGGCTACCAATATGATAGGAGGAGACTTACCAGGGGGTGGAGGATGTGCAGCTGTTGGCCGAGTAGGTCCAGGACACACTGTGGGGCTCAGTTATGATGGCATTGTAGTCCGCCAGGAGGTCGCTCCTCTGTCTAAAGTTGACCTTGTGGGCCGAGGTGAACGTTTCCTTCACAAAGCTTGACGAAAAGGTGGCCCAGGGATTCCTGCAAAGGGGCAGGAGAAAAATCCCATTGGTTTTTCGAGCTGCTGCACCACACTCTGGGCTGAGGTTCAGCCCAAAGATATTTTTCACACAGACTGTTGTCAAGCCAGGAGTCACCCATTTTGTATTACTGCATTTTAAGAAGGGGATTGGTCTCTCACCTTCTCCCACCAGGTAAGAAGCCAGACCCCAGGGGCCAAGGAGCGGAAGAAGAGGCGGCCCGGCAGTGGAGACTTAAGAGTAGGAGTAGGAAGAATGGCCATATTGGCCCTGGTTGCCGTACCATCTGTGGGCACTTGAGGGCATTCTGCTCTCCCGGAAGCTGCTCTGGTAGTACCAGGGACCAAGGAGTGGAGAGAGGCAGCCCAGTGGATGAGACTTACGAGGTGGAAAAATGGCCATATTGAGGCTGGTTACCATTCCATCCGTAGAAAGTTGAGGGCATACTGCTCTGCTGGAAGTTGTTCTGGGTGGAGTACTCTGTGTTCCTAGAAAGGGGGAGAAGAAAGGAGCTGTGTGAAAGGATCAAACACACTGCTTTCTTGGGAGTCTCTAGGAGTGCTGCAGCCTTATGTCGGGAGAGCTTTGATCAGGACGTTCCTAATGTCTACGAGGCTGGATGGCAATCTGTTGGGAGGGCTTTGATTGCCCTTTGGAGACTCACATAGAGAACTCATCGTACTCAGACTCCCTGTGAAAGAGGGAAGTAGAGAAGGAAGAGATCACAGGTGAAAGAAGAAGCAGCAGGAGGCAGTCAGGGGCCAGATCTATGGCCCCAAACAGGCTCTCATGAGGCACCTTCAAATTAGTAATAATAATAACCCTATAGTCTCTTGCTTAACTCAAGGACCCAAAATATTAATATTATTAATAATAAAAAGTGCAATCTCAGTTAACTCAAGAACCTAATGATAATAATAACAATAATAATTATAGCTTGCTTACCTGTAACCGTAATTCCCTGAGTAGTCACCTGTGAATTCGCACATATGGTTATCTGTGCGCCTGCGCAGACCAGCTTCAGAACCTTCTGGAAAATAAAACAGACATTTTTACCCCCACCTTGCCCCACCCACTCCCTCGAGGAGGCATGTCGATGGGCACAATACAGAGTGCACTTGGAGTTGGACCGGGTCGCAAACAGGTCAACCTCCGGATCCCCCCATGCTCGAAAGAGTCTCTGAGCTTCTTCCTGGTTGAGTGACCACTCGTGGTGCACTAGAGGATTCCTGCTGAGGGAGCCTGCCAGTGTGTTCTGTTCTCCGGGAAGGTGAGTCACCAGCAGGTGGACCAAACACAGCCACGAGACAGGGCAAGTGAGAGCACACACCAACAGAAGAGTATTTTCTTTTTTTAGAATATTTTTTGTATTTTTTTAAAGAATAAAAGACAGGTATTTTTTAAAAATATGCAAAAATGGAAAATCAACCCAAAAATGGCCCTGATAACAGCTAACACAGCCAAAAGACAGGGCAGTCGAGAGCAAACACCAACAGAAGAGTCTTCTCTTTTTTTAGAATATTTTTTGTATTTTTTTAAAGAATAAAAGACAGGTATTTTTTAAAAATATTCAAAAATGGAAAATCAACCCAAAAATGGCCCTGATGAACAGCTAACACAGCCAAAAGACAGGGCAGTCGAGAGCAAACACCAACAGAAGAGTCTTCTCTTTTTTTAGAATATTTTTTGTATTTTTTTAAGAATAAAAGACAGGTATTTTTAAAAATATTCAAAAATGGAAAATCAACCCAAAAATGGCCCTGATGAACAGCTAACACAGCCAAAAACAGGGCAGTCGAGAGCAAACACCAACAGAAGAGTCTTCTCTTTTTTTAGAATATTTTTTGTATTTTTTTAAAGAATAAAAGACAGGTATTTTTTAAAAAATATTCAAAAATGGAAAATCAACCCAAAAATGGCCCTGATGAACAGCTAACACAGCCAAAAGACAGGGCAGTCGAGAGCAAACACCAACAGAAGAGTCTTCTCTTTTTTTAGAATATTTTTTGTATTTTTTTAAAGAATAAAAGACAGGTATTTTTTAAAAATATTCAAAAATGGAAAATTAACCAAAAACTGGCCCTGATGAACAGCTAACACAGCCAAAAGACAGGGCAGTCGAGAGCAAACACCAACAGAAGAGTCTTTTCCAACAAAGAAGAGTCTTTTGCAAGTCTACCGCAACCAACCAACTAAGCCAACCCAAAGCAAGCAGCAGCCCTCCCGTCCCGGACCTCTCTCCTCCCTCGCCTCCGCGCAAATGAGCTCTGCGGCCACGCGGAGCCGCTTTTAAAGGCCTTCCCGGCCAATCAAAATCAGCCACGGTGCACTGCTTGGGTGCTTGGGAGCGCCGGATTGGCTCCCAGGCACCAGCATCCTCCATCCAATTTCCGAAACGGGCGGAAGCTCGTTAAAAGGATGGGGGATGCCGCTTCGATATTTTTAAACCCTTCCGGGTTTGAAAAAGTGTTTTGATATCGATTCGTAAATGCTAAAAATAACGAATGTTTAACGAATAACAAAATTAACGAACGAAACCGCACAGGCCTAATAGATAGATAGATAGATAGATACTGTAGATAGAAAGATAGATACCTGAGTAGGTAGATTGACAGACAGACATATATACATAGGGTTGGACTGGATGACCTTTGGGGAACCTTCTCACTCTAGGATTCAATGAGATAGATAGATAGATAGATAGATAGATAGATAGATAGATAGATAGATAGATGATAGATAGATAGATAGATAGATAGATAGATAGATAGATAGCTGTGTAGATAGATAGAGAGGCAGTTAGATAGATGAGTAGATAGATAGAAGGATAGGTAGATAGGCCTTTGAAAATGATTAGTAACATCCCCTTAAGATGGGTGAGGTCTTTGTTTTACAGATACAGTCAGGTATTTTGGCTTGTGTTTGAGCTGTGTCTTAACTAATGTGTTTTTGTTTGTTTATTGTTCAATTATCATTAACATTAGTATACTCTCAATGATTAAGATTACTTGGTGTTATGCCTTCTTTTTAGGGCCATTCCATTGCCTGTCAATTTGGAAGCTCAAAGTTTGTACTTTAAACAGATATAGACTAGCTGACCTATAACAACTGATTTACACATCCCTCAAATAAATAGATGGAATGGAGAAAACTTTCTTGCTTCACTTTTAAAAGTTTGTTTCACAACTAAAGTTCCTGACAGTGTTATCTACCATTGCAGGTTAGATTGGAGCTTGGAAACATGACTTCCAGACTATAGCTCCCCAAATCCCCCTCCTTGATAGGCAGTCCTGAAGATCTCTGGGATTTGTAGGCCAAGATCAACATTTCCACATTCTAGGTCAAATGAAGTCTTAGGTCTCCAGGAATATTTCATAACCTTTCAAAAATTCATTCTGAGTCTTCTCCAAGATCTACAAGTACCATTGCATTTAGAGTAGTGTTTCTCAACCTGGGGGTCGGGACCCCTGGAGGGATCACGAGGGAGTGTCAGAGGGGTTACTAAAGGCCATCAGAAAACACAGTATTTTCTGTTGGCCATGGGAGTAACTATGTGGGAAGTTTGGCCCAATTTTATCATTTGTGGGGTTCAGAATGCTCTTTGATTGTAGGTGAACTATAAATCCCAGCAACTACAACTCGCAAAATATCAAGGTCTATTTTCTCCAATCTCCACCAGTGTTCACATTTGGCCATATTGAGTATTCGTGCCAAGTTTGGTCCAGATCCATCATTGTTTGAGTCCACAGTGCTCTCTGGATGTAGGTGAACTACAACTCCAGAACTCAAGATCAATGCCTACCAAACCCTTCCAGTATTTTCTGTTGGTCATGGGAGTTCTGTGTGCCAGGTTTGGCCAATTCCATTGTTGGTGGAGTTCAGAATGCTCTTTGATTACAGGTGAACTATAAATCCCAGCAACTACAACTCCCAAATGACAAAACCACCCCCCTGAACCTCACCAGTATTCAAATTTGGGCATATAGGGTATTTGTGCCAAAATTTGGTCCAGTGAATGAAAATCCATCCTGCATTTCAGATATCTACATTATGATTCATAACAGTAGCAAAATGATAGTTATGAAGTAGCAAGGAATATAATTTTATGGTTAGGGGTCACCACAACATGAGGAACTGTCTTAAAGGGAGGAGGAAGGTTGAGAACAACTGATTTAGAGTATCCTTTGATACTCTAAATGAGGGTACTCAATGAGGGTGTTTTGCCAGATTGGTTGACTTTCATAGCAGGAAGTTCAGCAGATGGCTTGCCAGTGGTGTCAGCTTCAGAACGAACTCTTGTGGAGGTACGTGTGACAGGATGAGCTTTTGGGGTGGTCAAGATGACTCTGAATGTACAAAATTTAAAGAGGCATCTTTACATCTTTAACTGCCATTCTACTGGCTACTGATTGAGAGGGACCCAGTCTACCAACCAGGCACTCTCCAGCAGCCACCAAGAGGCCCTACCGCCATCTTTAACTGCCATTCCACCAACCGCTGAGTGAGAGGGAGCCAGTCTACCAACCAGGCACTATCCATCAGCCACTGGGAGACCCGGCTCCGGCCATCTTTAATGGCTTCAGGGCAGCCTTTTCCATCAACTGCTTGGCTGACTAACGTTCTACTGAGGGCCTGATTCCATGCAGACCTGACCACCGGCGAGAGCAATGAGCGCGGTGACTTGATTGGCGGCTTCCCTGAGCTGCACTTCACTTTGTGTATGCATGCAGGCCAGCGAGCAAACCAGTTAAATTAAGGAAAAAGAAGATGAAATACCTGGGGATAGATATACCAAAAAAATCTCAATAATATCATAGCAATGAACTTTAATCATTTATGGAAAAATATAAACAAACAAATTAACACATGGGGTAAGAAATTCCGGGATATACCCACAAGGTTAAAAATTTATAAGATGAAGATTTTACCCAAATACTTATTTTTGTTCCAAACCCTCCCGGTGAATATTCCTAACAATTTGCTGAAGAAGTGGGATAACTCTATCAAAAATGGGTAGTAGGAGGAAAGAAAAATAGAATTGCCAACTTTCTATATTATAGTAAACAAGAAATAGGTGGATGCGGGGGGGGGGGTGTCCCTCTTTGGGAATATACTACGAGGCAAGTCAGTTAGCGAGGTTATTAGAATTCAAATTGGAAAGGTGAAAAAGATGGGTGCAAATAGAAAAACAAGTAAATAGTTGGCAAAGGGGAACGTATATGGGAGAGAGAATAAACAGAAAAGACTTAAAGAACTTAAAAGTTGACCCCTGCTTCCGGTGGGTAATGGCGACGGGCAAACCTCGTTGAGAGGGAGCTCCGACGGGGGACCAGCGTAGAGGTGCCGAAGGGTGAGCTTATATCTCCCCCAACCTTGCCGGATTGAAGGCAAGGGTGTAGCGAACCCGCAGAGGCTTGTAGAGCCCCAAAAACCCCTTCCTCTCAAGGGAGGGGGCTATAGGGGCTCCGAGCCGGCGGGAAGCAAGCGCCCCGCTGGGATCGGGCGAAAGCCCGTTTCAACCGCAGCCAGCCCGCACAAAGTATAAGAAGAAGGAAAGAAGAAATCTCGAAAGAGAACCTTAAGAAAATCTCACCATCAGGTAATTATAGATAAAGAAAACAAACGGAAAGAGTGGAGAATAAAAGGAACAGAGGATTAAAGAAGGAGAAAGGAAAGATAAAGAGAATTTGAAAGAGTGGATGTGAATAATTGAACTCTGATTTAAATCCGGAAAGAAAAGATGTGAGGATTATAAGAACGACTAAGACGATATTAAGGACTATTGAATTATTAAAACATTGTGGAAAGATATAAAGTAAATTGCCGCTTTTGAGGAGAGGCTTGAAGCAGAAAAGAAAAAAGATTGAAGGTTGTATAAGAGCAAGCTTCCCTTCCTTATCCCCCCTTCTGTAGAGGAAAGAAAAGAGAGAAAAGATTAAATGACCTTGGCGCCATGTTGTTATGGCTGGAGATCCCTCTTCTTCATAAACAAAGCTGAAGCCAGCGTGGCAAGTGACGAAGAGAGGAAAGGGAAGTGACGTAAAGGAAGAGGAGGAGTGGAGAAGGAGAAGGGCGGAAGAGGAGCTGGAAGAAGAAGGGAGGAAGGGCGGAAGCTAGGAAAACCATAGAGAAAAACCGCTACGGAGCGGCTACGGAGCGGCAAGAACGACATACTTCTTTTTTGTGAAAAAAGGTGCAAATATAGAAGACAAGCAGACGGCGGAGGAGATAGTTAGGACACGAAAAGTTCGAACGAGGAAGAGAAGCAGACGAGGGCCTAGATCCAGGAAGAGAAGTAGACGATAAGCCAGGAAGAGAAGCAGACGAGCGACTAGATCCAGGATGAGAAGCAGACGATAAACCAGGAAGAGAAGCAGACGATTGTTGTAAGGGGGAAAGGGAAAGAAGCAGCGTGGTAGTCAAGGAGACTTAAGGGAGATTGAAAGGCTGGAGATTAAATTTGGAAAGATAAGTAATTGATTTAAATAGGGGAAAATTGACTTGGATAAACTGATTAGGAGTAGTGAATAAGAATTGATATCAAATTGAACGATTGGAGGTTGAACATTAATTATTAAAGTATATTAATTGATCCATTTAAATTGAATTATCCATTAAGATTTGATCAGTTTGCTATATATTAAATTGATTGAATATTGAATAAAATTGAAGAAAATAGATTAAATATATATATTTATATTTATATAAATATATAAAATTTGGATTAAATAAAATAAAATATTTAGAATTAATTAAGGAAACACTAATCAAGTATTAGAAAGTGTTGTTGTGGTAATAAAAAGTAGATGTCATTAAAAGGTAAACAAGAGAAGGAAAAGTTACAACTAAGAAGAGGATCACTTGATACCAGCCTCAATATGGAAAATATACTGAAAGAAATTAAAAAACTGTCTGAAAAACAAGATTCGTTAAAGAAAGAGATGGCAGATAAACAAGAGGAGTTCTTCAATAAACAAGAAAAGAATTATAAAAATATGACGGAAGAGTTCCAAGGTATGAGAAAGAAAATGGAAGAGGAATTTGGGCAAATAAAAAAAGATATAACTCAACTGCATGGAGAAGTAAAGGAACTGAAAACTAGTAAGGAAAAGATGGAAGAAACACAATCCCATATTTTGAAGAGAATTAAGGGTATAGATAGACAGAAGGAAAAAATGGAAATTGAGCAAGAAAAATTACTTCAGAAACAAATGGACTACTATCTAAGATTTAGAAATATTCAAGAAGAGAAACAGGATATTGAGCAATTGATGACTAATTTGATTATAAAGTGCCTAGAATGTGATGAGGACGAATTGGAGATGGAGTTAGACCAAGTCTATCGAGTATCTTCATTTTATTCAAGGAAAAATAAAACACCAAGAGACGTGATAGTTCAATTCACACGTAAAAAAACCAGAGATGAGGTGCTTTATAGAAGTAATAAGAATCCAATTTACCATAAAGAGACCAAGATTGCTGTTTTAAAAGAATATCCACAAGCGACATTGAGTAGAAGAAGAAAATACTACTTCCTTACAGACGAACTTAAAAAAAGATCCATCAGATTTAGATGGGAAAGAATCGAAGGTGTTATGGTAACATATAAAGAAGAAAGATATTGGCTGACAACAGAACAGAAAGCCAAGGCCTTCTATGAGAATTTAATGAAGGAATCTGGAGAGGAAAAAACTGGAGAAAGAAAGGGAGACAAAAAAGCATTGACACCGGGAAGTGGAAATGGCAATGGCAAAGAGAAGAAAAAACCAAGAACTGAGACTCCAGAAGAGTATAGACGATTCAGTAAAAGTCAAGGGAGTAGCATACCAATGTTAGAAGATTTAGGAGAGGGAGCTTATGGACCGGATGTGACTGCGCAAGGAATTTCGGAATTGAATCTTGGCGAAGTAGGACCAGAGACAGATTTATTTGGATAAATGGCGGAAAGACAAATTAAATGCTGTTCTAATAATATTAATGGATTGAACTCACCCCAGAAACGGAAAAAAATATTTGGGAAATTACAAAAGGCAAATTGGGACATCATATTATTACAAGAAACACATATTTGCCACAAGCATGTGGCACACTTGGAGAATAAAAAATTAGGAAAGACATTTTATTCATCATATGAAAAGAAGAAAAGAGGAGTAGTCACATATATAAAGGAGAATTTGGCACCAGAATTGGTATTTAAGGATGTAGAGGGAAGATGTGTTGCTGTCAGAATTATGATGGGTACCTTGAAAATCCTTATATGTAATATATATGCACCAAACGGCCCAAAGACTAAATTCATACAATTTTTGTCTACAAAATTGAGAGAAGCAGAATTTGATGAGCTCATATTGATAGGAGATTTTAATGGAGTAATGGATAAGAAAAAAGACAAGAATAAGTCAAAAGGGAATGGAGATACCGGGGGGCTGCTACCGCAAAAATTTTTTGATCTTCAAAGAGAGTTTGATTTGGAAGACACCTGGAGAATTAGAAATGAAAAAAAGAGGGACTATACTTTTTATTCTCACCGACACCAATCATGGTCAAGGATAGATCTTGCATGGATTACAAAAAACTTATCAACTAAAGTGGTGGAAATGGAGATACTCCCTAGGGACATGTCAGATCATTGTCCATTGGAAATAAAAATAAATCAAAAAAATTTTCAAAGAAAATGGAGATTGAATGAAAACTTGATTAAAACAGAGGAAGACAAAGAACAATATAATAAAATCATTAAGGACTATTTAGAAATTAATGACATTGATGAGACAAAAGTACAAGTAGTATGGGATGCGTTGAAAGCGGTATTAAGAGGATGTTTTATACAACATGGAGCTAGGAAAAATAAAGAAAGAAACAGACAATTGAAGGAAGTGATGAATAAAATTGAAAGTAAAGAGACCGAATTAAAGAAGAAACCGGACAGTAATAAGTTGAATAACGAATTAATAAGACTCAAGCAGGAGAAATCTCGTTTGGAGATCGAAAGGCATGCAAGAGAGTTAAAATTTCTGAAACAACAAACATTTGAGAATGCGAATAGATCTGGAAAATGGTTGGCAAGACAAGTTCGTAAGAAGAAACAAGCCACACAGATAATGAAAATAATGGAGGGTGATAGAATATTTACGACGGATAAGGAAATTATGGAAGAATTTAAAAAATACTATAGTAAACTATACACTAGTGATGGAATAAAGAAAGAGGAAATTACTGAGTATATAAGCCAATTGAGATTGCAAAAAATTCCCGAAGAAATACGAGAAAAGCTGAATAAAGAAATAACGGAGGAAGAGATAGATAAAGCAGTGAGAAAAATGGACCCGGATAAGGCCCCAGGCCCAGATGGATTTACAGCTGGATTTTATAAATCAATGAAGGGAACGGTATTACCAATACTGAAAAAAGTCCTAAATGAGGCATTATTACATCAAAAAATCCCAGATTCTTGGAATGAAGCTGAAATAGTAATGATTCATAAGGAAGGATCAACACCAGAAGATATCAAAAATTATAGACCCATTTCCTTATTGAATGTAGATTATAAAATATTTGCGAATATTTTGGCGACCAGACTAAAAGAATTTTTGATAGATTGGATAGGGGAGGATCAAACAGGGTTTCTCCCAGGAAGATTCATGAAGGATAATATTCGGACAGTTTTAAATTTGATAGAATATTTTGAAGCAAACCACCAGAAGGAAGTGGCAATACTATCGATTGATGCAGAGAAAGCATTTGATAATTTAAATTGGGACTTCTTCAAGACTTTAATTCAAGAAATGGATATGGGGGCGAAATTTATAAATGCAATTAATGCCATTTATGATGTACAAAGGGCGAAGATACGGATAAACGGCCAACAATCTGAGGAATTTGTAATTACGAAAGGAACAAGACAAGGATGTCCGTTATCCCCTTTGATTTTCATTATGGCTTTAGAACCGTTAATGAGGAAAATAAGAGAAGATAAGAATACCAAAGGTGTAAAAGTAGGAAAATATGAATACAAGATTAAAGCCTTCGCGGATGATTTACTGGGAATTGTAGAAGACCCAATAAATAATTTGGAGAATTGGATGAAGAAGTTGTATGAATTTGGAAGTGTGGCAGGCTTCAAAATTAATAAAGGGAAAACTAAGATTTTAACAAAAAATGTAAAAGTGGAACATCAGGAGAAAATAGTAAAGGAAACAGGAATGGAGATCGTCAAAAAATTAAAATATCTAGGAATCTGGATAACTGCAAAGAACGGACAATTGCTGAAAAATAATTATGAATTAGCTTGGAGCAAGATTCAGAAAGATCTTAAAAATTGGAAATCACTGAAACTATCTCTCTTAGGAAGAATAGCATTAATTAAAATGAATATATTACCAAAGCTACTGTTTTTATTTCAAAATATACCAATAATTAGGAATCAAGTAATTTTTAAGAGTTGGAACAAAGAATTATTGAAATTTGTGTGGAATGGAAAAAGACCTAGAATCAAATATTTAAATTTAATTGATAAAAAAACAAGAGGAGGATTAGGATTTCCAGATCTAAAAGCATATCATGATGCATGCGCTCTGTTGTGGATAAGAGACTGGATGATGCTAGAAAATGAAAAAAGTTTGAACCTAGAGGGACATGACTTAAGAGTAGGATGGCATGCCTACACGTGGTATGATAGAGAAAAAAAGGAAAAAAACTTTGGAAATCACTTCGTTAGGGCATCCTTGATAAGAGTATGGACGAAATATAAGAATTATTTTTATAATAAAACGCCTCTATGGATATCTCCAATGGAGGCACATCAAAGAAGGTTATTAGGATGGAGAGTATGGTTAACATATAGAGATATTTTGATTGAGAAGACAACGGAGATTAAATCTTACCAACATTTAAAGGACAAAAATACTAACTTGACTTGGCTGCACTACTTACAGATGAAAGAATATATTAAACAAGATAACAAGATAGGTTTTACTTGGGAAGAAACAATCTGGGATAAAATCCTGAATCTAAAGAAAAAAGTAATTACAGTTATTTACAATACACTTTTAAAATGGCTAACAGAAGGTGAACAAGTTAAATCATGTATGATAAAATGGGCAGAAAATATAAGGAGGCCTATACAATTTAAAGAATGGGAACAGATGTGGAACAAAAAGTTGAAATATGTATATGCAACAGATTTAAGAGAAAACTGGATAAAAATGTTCCACAGATGGTACACCACTCCGAAGAAACTCTCATTAATGAATAAAAATTCCTCTGATAAGTGCTGGAAAGGTTGCCAACAGATTGGTACTTTTTACCATATGTGGTGGACATGCAAAGAAATAGGGAAGTATTGGTCGATGGTACATGAAGAGTTACAAAAAATCTTGAAAAGAGTCTTCAAAAAGAAACCAGAATATTATCTGTTGGGTTTTACAGACTTGGATTTACAATTACAAGAAAATGAGGATAGGTTGTTTACCTACATTACGACGGCAGCTAGAATTGTTCTAGCAAAAGTTTGGAAACAGAATAGCATTCCTACTAAGGAAGAATGGCTCGGGAAAATCAGAGAAATAAGAGAGATGGATGAATTAACTTTTTTGTTGAAAAAAAACACTGGAAATCCGATAAAGAGAACAGATTGGACATTTTATGATAACTACGAGAAAGAAGATAGTAATTAAGAGTTTTATTCTATAATGGGAATAATTTGATTTGGAGACACAACACTTGATGAGGAGATGGAAGTCAACCTTTTTATGTATATACACAATTTTTTTCATTTTTTTTACATTTTGTCATTTGTTACTTTTTTTTTTTTCTCTTCCCTTTCTTCTTTCTTGTACTGTTCTATCCTCTTTTGAATGTTCTCCTTCTTTCGTTGTATCTTATAGATAATTCAATAAAATTCTTTTTTTAAAAAAAAAAAAGTTGACCCCTGCTTATCAATGTTGCTAATCTGGGGGAAATGGTAAAATAAATTACAAATAAACAAAATTGACCCTTTCCCATTAGAAACCTTGGAAAATAAGGACAAGGCATTCAGGAATCTAATTAGGGCACTGAAGGAAAATGGTATCAAAAGGGTAGGGGACCTCATGCAACCCAATGGAGAAATAATAAAGACCACTGCTGTTTTATCCCCTTCACTGCTGATGAGCGGAATCCCCCTCCCAGATTTACATTCCATGCTAACGCCTGCTAAGTGTCCAGTATTCAGCTCGCTATCTGAAAAAGGGACGGAGCAAGATCAGACAGGGGGAGTTTTGAGTAGGGTTTTCTAAACAAACTGGAGCAGGCGTAAAGGACAGCTCTCCCGGCTGTCGATTAAAGCCTAATGGAGATTTGATAGCAGCCGAGTCCAGGGTTCTAGAGGGGGAATCAGGGGATTAGGTTCTTGTGGGGGGTTTTCGGGCTATAGGGCCAGGCCATGTTCTAGAGGCATTTCTCCTGACGTTTTGCCTGCATCTATGGCAAGCATCCTCAGAGGTAGTGAGGTCTGTTGGAAATAGGACAATGGGTTTATATATCTGTGGAATGGCTGGGGTGGGGCAAAGAGCTCTTCTCTACTGGAGCTAGGTGTGAATGTTTCAACTGACCACCTTCATTAGCATTTGAAGGCCTGCCTGAGCCTGGGAAAATCTTTTGTTGAGAGGTGTTAAGATGTGCCTGGTTGTTTCCTCTCTGCTGTTTTGCTGTTGTAATTTTAGAGTTTTTTAATACTGGTAGCCAGATTTTGTTCATTTTCATGGTCTCTTCCTTTCTGTTGAAATTGTCCACATGCTTGTGGATTTTAATGGCTTCTCTGTGTAGTCTGACATGGTGGTTGTTGGTGTGGTCCAGCATTTCTGTGTCCAGGCTGGTTCATCAGGTTCTCTGATATGGCTGACTTCTCTGGTTGAAGTAGTCTGCAGTGCCTTTCATGTTCCTGGATTCTTGTTTGGGCGCTGCGTTTGGTGGTCCCTATGTAGACTTGTCCACAGCTGCATGGTATACGGTAGACTCCTGCAGAGGTGAGAGGATCCCTCTTGTCCTTTGCTGAACGTAGCATTTGTTGGATTTTCTTGGTGGGTCTGTAAGTGGTTTGTATGTTGTGTTTCCTCATCAGCTTCCCTATGCGGTCAGTGGTTCCCTTGATGTATGGCAGGAACACTTTTCCTCTGGGTGGATCTTCATCTTTACTCTCGTGGCTTGTTCTTGGTCTTGCAGCTCTTCTGATGTCTGAGGTGGAGTATCCATTGGCCTGGAGAGCCCAGTTGAGGTGGTTCAGTTCATCTTGGAGGAGGTGGGCTTCGCAGATTCTTTTTGCACGGTCTGCCAAGGCTTTAATGGTGCTTCTTTTTTGACTTGGGTGATGGTTGGAGTTTTTATGTAGATATCTATCTGTGTGTGTGGGTTTTCTGTAGACGGTGTGACCCAATTGTTGATCTGGTTTGCGGATGACTAGGACATCTAGAAAAGGCAGTCTTCCTTCATTTTCGTTTTCCATTGTGAATTGGATTTTTGGGTGGATGCTGTTAAGATGGTCCAGGAACCTGTTGAGTTCTTCTTCCCCATGGCTCCAAATGGTGAAGGTGTCATCCACATATCTGAACCATATAGTGGGCTTTTTGGTTGCTGTCTCCAGGGCTTGTTTTTCAAAGTGTTCCATGTAGAAATTAGCTATGACCGGGCTGAGAGGGCTCCCCATAGCTACTCCATCTTTCTGTTCGTAGAATTCATTGTCCCACTGAAAGTAACTGGTGGTGAGGCAATGGTGAAACAGAGCTGTGATGTCTTCTGGGAACCTCTGGTTGATGAGTGCCATGGTGTCTGCTACCGGGACCATGGTAAATAGAGATACCACATCGAAGCTGATCAGTTTGTCGTTGGTATTTAGCTTGAGATTGCTGATTTTTTTCTATGAAGTGGTCTGAGTCCTTGATGTAGTGTGTAGGGGGATTTCTTATCTCTGAGAGGTGGAGGGAATATAGTCTCCCCCATCTGAGACAGGTTCACAATCCCTTTGGTAGTTGGGCTGAGATTCTGGGTAGCGGCTGGTGCTGTTGGACTTGCCCGGTTCCTAAATCCAGCCCCCCAGAAAGTCCTAGACATGTAGACTGAGGGAACTCTGTGTTTCCGAGGCTGCTGCGTTCCACCCTTGCCCTGCTGGCCCTGCGATGAATCTTTCTTCGGCTGAACTCTGGAGGTGTTTCGAACTGTTATAGCTCTGGCTATTGAAGTGGGGCCCTCAAGAATAGCTGTGCTAGGGGCAGAGCATGAGGCAGAAGGTTGTTGCCTTGTTCTTCTTGGGTGGCGTCTGCACCTGCGCACTCGCTTGCAGGGATTCGATGGAGGGGGAAACAAACCTCTCTCGGCGTCTGCAGAGCTGGGCGCCATCTTTGAGGTGCAATCCAGGGCCTGCCTTGCTGATAAGGAGAGGCAACGGCGCCGGTGGCGGGTGTCCAGGCTCCGGGACTGCTTGGGCCACTCCAGTCCCCTGTCCAAGATCTCGGTGACGTTCTCAGACCCCGCCGGTTCCACCCTGTCCCCTTGGCCGGACCACGGGCAAAAGCCATCCGAACTCTGACCAAGAAGACACGAGTTGCCAAACAAACACTCCTGTGTGCAGGCTTTGGAATTGCCACATAGGTCTTCCAACGAAGGCCGGGGAACGTTCGTTGCAGCAGTAGGCACCGTCCCACCAGCCATCTTGAAGCTCCCATGTTCCATTCCTTTGGCTTTTGCAGCCTCTTGTTGCAGCTTAGCTGTTAGATGGTGGCTCTTTTGGGGCTGCAACTTTTTATCCAGTCTTTTAACATTTTCTATAACCAATTTCTCATTCTCAGCACTGGTCATAGGTATGAGGCTCATGCACAACTATTCCACAAGCAATGCAGGTAGTAATAAAAGGTCTAGAGAGCGGTCGGGAACCTTTGGCTCTCCAGGTGTGGTGGACTTCAACTCCCACAATGCCTTGAAGCTCGGCACTAGCGGGCAGGGCCGAAGCGGCGAGGAGGCGCGTTGGCGAGGAGGCGCGTTGCCCGCAGGGGTTTCCGCCCGCTCTCTCCCTCCAAGGCCAGCCTTTGCTGCCCGTGATCAGGCATTGTTTTGCCATAAACTCTGTTGTATTCTCCCTTGTTTTAGTTTTAGGCTTCATTTCAGGATCCCTGCAGTAGGTATCTGGGCTAAATACAAACAGTGGTGACACCTGCGAGGATTCCAATTCATGATCCTGGACTCCTTCAAGCTCCTCTCTGGTAGACAAGGGAGATTCCAATATCTGTTTGATTCCCAGATCTAGCTGAGTTTCTCCTTTCTAGATTTCAAATCTATTAGCCGTAGGAAGGGGATTTGTTTTACTTACATCTCCTTTCCATGCAAAACAATCTTCAATTCTTGGCTGTTTGGCGTGTTTCAGTCGAGGGAGTGAACCTGGGCTGACGCCAAGCTGCTTTCTTCCTTTCCTTTTTCCTATTCCTCAGTTTAGAAGACCTCTCATGGGCTTCAAGGATTTTTAATTGAGCCTTTCTCTTTGGGGTAATCCAAACTAGATAAAGTTGATAAAATAAAATAAAATAGGCTAAAAATAAATTCTTAAAACCTGCAGTCCTCAGGAGCTCTCTCCCACACATCCGCTCCCGGCAGCTCCCACAGCTGATACCCCAGTTGTAGCGCCTTTGTCGAAAACATCTTCCCTGGACCTCTTTGTATTAAATGCCTATCAGCATACGTTTCATTTTTGGTCAAGGGAATAGATTGTGTAGTTCCCTCCAACTCTAGAGCTGCCTCGATTACTGGAATTCTTCTGATCCATACCAACCTGAATTCAGGTCTGGTTATGTGATAGAGACTGCTTTGGTCACCTTAGTGAGTAAACTATGTTGGGAACTCTGAGTCCCCCCTCGTGGGTTAGAAAAAATAATAATAATAACTAGATGGAGGGGGATGAGTATGTCCTTGTTGGTTCTTCTGGAGCTTATAACAGCTTTTGACAATCCTGATCATAGTATCCCTGTTAAGATAGAATTTCCTGGAAAATGACTCGGACGCACGGTTTTGTAGCAGCTCCCTTCCTTTCTGGAGAAGGGATCAGTGAAGGTGGTGCTTGGGTAGGCCTGTTCCACTCCATGGCCATTGGCTTGTGGGGTGCCTCAGAGCTCTATTGTGTCCCCCATGCCATTCAACATATACATGAAACTGGTGGCACAACAATGAAGAATATTTTCCTTCCAGAACTAACTTTTGCTTGCTGTGCCACAATTAACAATGAAATGACCTCTATGAAAGAAAATTGTTGAAGGTGCCATCCATTATAATAAACCAGGTTGGGCAAATTAGGGCTGTGGCTTTGTGCAACCCCCAGGACACTCAAATGTTAAAAAAATGATTACAGTGTGATTTCCCCTTTTGCTTTTAATGTCCTCCAATGACATCTCGGGATATGACCCCAACCTTCTTCTGAATAGTTCTCAATTTTTTAATTGAAATGTACTTTAAAATTGCAATTTTAAATACTATTTTTGCAAACCAGGAAAATGGGTTTCCCCAGTGTTCGCATATGGTGTGTTGGTGGCATTCCCACCATGTTTTGGACATACCTTGGCAAATTTTGGACACAAACGGGAGAAATAAAGGAAATTACAATGGTTCACACCCTTTTTTAAAAAAGAAAAAGTCTAGAAAGACCCCATAACATGGTAAAACGGCTGTGTTTCTAAAATAGTCCTTTGGCCCAAATTGTTCAGGTTTGTTTTATTTTGGCAGTGGATGTTGCAACTTCAATGGGACCAATATCTGCCTTTTTTTCTCTGAGGGCCAAACTAGGCAATCACACAATTAGTGTTTGCATTAAACTTTTTTTTAAAAAGGCTAAGGAGGGGATTAGATTTGGACTGTAGAATGAAGAGGGGGAAATAATCCAGCCAGAAGGATGCCTGGTATTTCTAATTTACATAGAGAAGAAAACAATATTGTTGTTGCCATTCTTGATTGTTTCTGCCTATTATGCTTCCAATGCTTGTCTTTTTTCCCTCACTTTCACAAAATATTTTTTCATGGTACACCGATACAGGGCAAGGCTGCAGAAATCTGGAAAAGTCTGATGTTCCTCCAGGTTGGAACACACTTGCCCTGGAGGGAGAGAGATTAAGAGAGAGAAAAGTTGTTGCCTACTGGTCTTTCCTATTATTCCTGACTAAACCACATTAGCATTATTGTTGGCATGGAGAAAAAGTGAACAATTCACAGGTTGGAGGGGTGGGGTGGCCGGACGACATATTTCTATCCACTCAAAGGTCACCCTAGTGCCTTTGGAGTGGCCAATGACCTTCTTGGCTCTACTAATGCAGAAAGCCTCAGGACCTGGAGACTAAGACTGGAGACTAAGCATTCTAGGATTGCGAAATGGGGGATGAGGAGGAGAGCAGAGGTGTAAAGAGGGCTGCTCGCGATTCGGAGTCCGAAGGGGAATTGCAGAGGAAGCGCATCCGGGAAATACTTAGTGCACCAACAGAGGATGAGGACTTCCTGGGGTTTGAAAGGAGTTCTGGGTCCGGGAGTGATATGGAAGAGGAGGAATTGGATTGGAGCCGTGTTCAACAAATAAGGGACATTTGTAACCAACCCACCTCCAGTGAGGAATTTGAGGGGTTCACTGAGGATTGGCAGCCAGGGACCTCTTGGCAGGATCTAAGTCTTAGCAGACGCTGGCAGAGGTGGAGGGATGGGCGCTCGGATTCAGCTGCAGGGTTGTGGGCAGCTGAGAGCGATGAAGAAAGGGTGGGGAGCTCATCAAGCTCTGATGAGGAACTTTGAGATAAAAGTGGGTTCTGTTTGCATGATACTTTGCAGAAGGCAAAGCGTCTTTGTGGGCATAACTCTTTGTACTGCCAACTCTTGAATTTGGGTCCTTGGGCTACAGCTTCGTGTGTTCCTGAATTCCTGTTCCTCGGTGATTCCTGCATTTCAGCGTTTGTTTACCAACGGCTTGACCACGGACCGGTTTGACTACTGTTTTTGGCTTTCTGGACTTTGAACTCTTATAACTTTGTGTTCGAACAATTCCTCATTTTAGGACTTCGTTTTTCCATCTTCTGTGACTGTGTTTTTGTGCTGTACCAACTTTCAAGCGAATTGCTTAACTTTGAGTTTAATCCGGATTATAAAGCAGCGCTATAATCCGGGTTATATTTTTGTTACTGGTATCACTTTATTTTTGATGCCAAATTACTACTGGGACTCTTTGCACTGAAGGTGCTTTGAAAGACTATTTTTGTACAATAAAGCTGTGTTTGAACTCTTATCTTGTGTTTGGCTCTAATTAAGGTTTCTGGGTCCTGACAAGCATTATTGTTGGCATGGAGAAAAAGTGAACAATTCACAGGTTGGAGGGCTGGGGTGTCCGGACGACCCCTAAATTCCAGCTCTATACCATGATAATGGCATTCCAGCTGTCGATTGATGATGTTTCCATACTTCTGTGACAGAAAGCCCTCCGGGGAGAGCTGTATAAAACAAACAAAAGAGACAAGGGAAGAATGAACTGTGGCTACAATTTGAGAAAGTATCCTAAAATTGTGCTGCTGTCTAAATTTTAGTTATTTGTGTATTTATGTTTGTCCTGCCTTTCTCCCAATAAAGTCGTATGCTGAGAAGAGGATTCCATAATGGTTGATGCAATACTGGAAGTAACCTGCTGTGGCGTAGATTTCGTTATGGCTGTACCCATGAGGATGGAAGACTCATGAACAATATCTTCAGTAGCTATGGCGCTTTTAGTGATGGAAAGTCCAGGAGAAGTCTCCTCAGCTGTCAGTCCCTCAGAGGAAGTGATATGTTCTAGTGCGCTTGCTTCGGCAGCACATATACTAAAATTGGAACGATATAGAGATATGTTCTAGTGAAGACTGCATTTCAGTTCCAGCACTAATGGGAGAAAGAAGCTCAAGAGTGGGGGGCGGTGCTGAATTAGTAACAGGAGCAGAGATGGTGAAAAGCTGTCTCTGCCCTCTGGGGAGAGCTGTATAAAACAAACAAAAGGGACAAGGGAAGAATGAACTGTGGCTACAATTTGAGAAAGTATCCTAAAATTGTGCTGCTGTCTAAATTTTAGTTATTTGTGTATTTATGTTTGTCCTGCCTTTCTCCCAATAAAGTCGTATGCTGAGAAGAGGATTCCATAATGGTTGATGCAATACTGGAAATAACCTGCTGTGGCGTAGATTTCGTTATGGCTGTACCCATGAGGATGGAAGACTCATGAACAATATCTTCAGTAGCTATGGCGCTTTTAGTGATGGAAAGTCCAGGAGAAGTCTCCTCAGCTGTCAGTCCCTCAGAGGAAGTGATATGTTCTAGTGCGCTTGCTTCGGCAGCACATATACTAAAATTGGAACGATACAGAGATATGTTCTAGTGAAGACTGCATTTCAGTTCCAGCACTAATGGGAGAAAGAAGCTCAAGAGTGGGGGGCGGTGCTGAATTAGTAACAGGAGAAGAGATGGTGAAAAGCTGTCTCTGCCCTCTGGGGAGAGCTGTATAAAACAAACAAAAGAGACAAGGGAAGAATGAACTGTGGCTACAATTTGAAAAAGTATCCTAAAATTGTGCCGCTGTCTAAATTTTAGTTATTTGTGTATTTATGTTTGTCCTGCCTTTCTCCCAATAAAGAGACACAAAGCAAGTAACAACAGCACACTGATCAATTCAGTCCTATGTTCTTGTGCATCTCAGGCACGTCAGTGGATATTCAAATGAACCAGAGCCACTGATCGCCATAAACACAAATTCTACATGGATTTCCACTTGAAATAAAGTCTTAAAAAAATTGAATGAGAGCTGTTCTGTTTGCCAAAAGCCAGATAAAAATCCTATGTTCTCAATAAAAGAGATAATATTTTCGAATCATACTCTTCTGGCCTTAGTGAGTGCTTGGATTTTTTTTTTAAGCGGAGGAATTCAAGTGAGTGAAACTTGTTGATCTGGTTGTACCTATGGTAGAGGTGGGGGTTGTGATGGTAGTAGCCATGGTAGCAGTCGTATGCTGAGAAAAGGATTCCATAATGGTGATGCAATACTGGAAGTAACCTGCTGTGGAGTAGATTTCGTTATGGCTGCACCCATGAGGATGGAAGACTCATGAACAATATCTTCAGTAGCTATGGCGCTTTTAGTGATGGAAAGTCCAGGAGAAGTCTCCTCAACTGTCAGTCTCTCAGAGGAAGTGATATGTTCTAGTGCGCTTGCTTCGGCAGCACATATACTAAAATTGGAACGATATAGAGATATGTTCTAGTGAAGACTGCATTTCAGTTCTAGCAGTAATGGGAGAAAGAAGCTCAAGAGTGGTGGGCGGTGCTGAATTAGTAACATTTTTTATAAAATAATTTTTCATGGTACACCAATACAGGGCAAGGCTGCAGAAATCCACAAAAGTCTAATGTTCCTCCAGATTGGAACACACTTGCCCTGGAGGGAGAGAGATTAAGAGAGAGAAAAGTTGTTGCCTACTGGTCGTTCCTATTATTCCTGACTAAACCACATTAGTACTGTTGTAGTTCAGCGTGTTGGTAGCGTTGCTACTCCTGGTAGCAGGGAGAAAAGGTCTGCTCAGGAGTTGGAGGGAGAACAACAGCGAAAGCGCATTAGGGAAATCATTATGGCCCCAAGTGATACTGACACGTTTCAAGGCTTCTTGGATTGCGAAATGGGGAATGGGGAGGAGAGCAGAGGTGTAAAGAGGGCTGCTCGCGATCCGGAGTCCGAAGAGGAATTGCAGAGGAAGCGCATCCGGGAAATACTTAGTGCACCAACAGAGGATGAGGACTTCCGGGGTTCTGGGTCCGGGAGTGATATGGAAGAGGAGGAATTGGATTGGAGCCGTGTTCAACAAATAAGGGACATTTGTAACCAACCCACCTCCAGTGAGGAATTTGAGGGGTTCACTGAGGATTGGCAGCCAGGGACCTCTTGGCAGGATCTAAGTCTTAGCAGACGCTGGCAGAGGTGGAGGGATGGGCACTCGGATTCAGCTGCAGGGTTGTGGGCAGCTGAGAGCGATGAAGAAAGGGTGGGGAGCTCATCAAGCTCTAATGAGGAACATTGAGATAAAAGTGGGTTCTGTTTGCATGATACTTTGCAGAAGGCAAAGCGTCTTTATTGGACATAACTCTTTGTACTGCCAACTCTTGAATTTGGGTCCTTGGGCTACAGCTTCGTGTGTTCCTGAATTCCTGTTCCTTGGTGATTCCTGCATTCCAGCGTTTGTTTACCAACGGCTTGACCACGGACCGGTTTGACTATTGTTTTTGGCTTTCTGGACTTTGAACTCTTACAACTTTGTGCTTGAACAATTCCTCATTTTGGGACTTTGTTTTTCCATCTTCTGTGACTGTGTTTTTGTGCTGTACCAACTTTCAAGCGAACTGCTTAACTTTGAGTTTAATCCGGATTGTAAGGCAGCGCTATAATCTGGGTTATATTTTTGTTACTGGTATCACTTTATTTTTGATGCCAAATTACTACTGGGACTCTTTTGCACTGAAGGTAAGTGCTTTGAAAGACTATTTTTGTACAATAAAGCTGTGTTTGAACTCTTATCTTGTGTTTGGCTCTAATTAAGGCTTCTGGGTCCTGACAAGCAGTATTGTTGGCATGGAGAAAAAGTGAACATTTCACAGGTTGGAGGGCTGGGGTGGCCAGACAACCCCTAAATTCCAGCTCTATACCATGATAATGACATTCCAGCTGTCAATTGATGATGTTTCCATGCTTCTGTGACAAAAAGCCCTCTGAGGAGAGCTGTATAAAACAAACAAAAGAGACAAGGGAAGAATGAACTGTGGCTACAATTTGAGAAAGTATCCTAAAATTGTGCTGCTGTCTAAATTTTTAGTTATTTGTGTATTTATGTTTGTCCTGCCTTTCTCCCAATAAAGAGACACAAAGCAAGTAACAACTGCACACTGATCAATTCAGTCCTATGTTCTTGTGCATCTCAGGCACTTCAATGGATATTCAAATGAACCAGAGCCACTGATCGCCATAAACACAAATTCTAAATGGATTTCCACTTGAAATAAAGTCTTAAAAAATTTGAATGAGAGCTGTTCTGTTTGCCAAAAGCCAGATAAAAATCCTCTGTTCTCAATAAAAGAGATCTTATTTTTGAATCCTACTCTTCTGGCCTTAGTGAGTGCTTGGATTTTTTTTTAAAGTGGAGGAATTCAAGTGAGTGAAACTTGTCGATCTGGTTGTACCTATGGTAGAGGTGGGGGTTGCGATGGTAGTAGCCATGGTAGCAGTCGTATGCTGAGAAGAGGATTCCATAATAGTTGATGCAATACTGGAAATAACCTGCTGTGGCGTAAATTTCGTTATGGCTGTACCCATGAGGATGGAAGACTCATGAACAATATCTTCAGTAGCTATGGCGCTTTTAGTGATGGAAAGTCCAGGAGAAGTCTCCTCAGCTGTCAGTCCCTCAGAGAAAGTGATATGTTTTAGTGCGCTCGCTTCGGCAGCACATATACTAAAATTGGAACGATACAGAGATATGTTCTGGTGAAGACTGCATTTCAGTTCTAGCAGTAATGGGAGAAAAAAGCTCAAGAGTGGTGGGCGGTGCTGAATTAGTAACAGGAGCAGAGATGGTGAAAAGCTTCAAATCATCCTTTTGAGGAGAAAGCATGGAAGAATGAAGCTCAACAGATGGCTCACCACTGGTGTGGACTTTGGTATAGTGTAACTGTATTATTGATAGTGATGTTGTTATTGTTGTTTGTGATAATGCCTATATTGTAATTTGTTTTTATATGTTGTACACCGCCGTGAGTCACCCTAGAGCTGAGAACGGCGGTCTACAAGTGCAGTAAATAAATAAATAAATAATAAATAATAAATATTTACTACTACAGAAAGTGCAACAGGATGACTCTTATGTGGTGGCTTTATGATGGTGGTGATAACTGTGGGATCCTTTTGCAGGTATCCATGGAAGGCTCAGAATCTGATTCTGCAGTGGTGATTGAAGTAGCAGGGACAATGAGAATGGGAGGGTGGACCTCTGGAGTAGTTGTTGAAAAGAGGGCTTCAAGCTGCTCAAGAAAAGACTTAGCGGTGGTGGAAGTGGCAGCAGTAGCAGCACTGAGCATGTTGTCAACTCTCTTAGAAGATGGTATGTTCTCATCAGGCTCCACTTCTTGGTCAATGACTTGAATATCCACAAGTGTCTTCTTGATCTCACTCGGGCAAAGAACCCTCTAAACAGAAACAAAACAAAAAATAAGTTAAAAATGCCAATCCTAAAAAAAGAAATCTTTTACAAAAAATATGTTCCTAGTTTGAAAGTGTTCTTTGAAAACTTCTGCGATGAGAAACCATCCTGAGAGAGCCATGTAAAACCAACAAAAGAAGCAAGGGAAGAATAAACTGTGATTGACATTTTGAGAAATTTACTGAAATGGCACTGCTGCCTAAAATGTAGTTATTCATTTATTACTTTCTTTTTAACCTGCCTTTCTCCCATAAAGGTTTCAGCAAAATGATGCCATAACCTTTTGGAAATATGAATCTCCATTAACATTTGGGAAATGGAATTTGTAACCTTTTTGTAAAACCACTGGTCACTGGAAAGGCATGACCTTGTTCGAAGTCACAATCTTTGAAAAGTGATGTTTACCAGCATTCATGCAAGGCAACTAAGTCTCTCAGCTGTTAAACTGATGTATCCAGGTGTGTCTTTGAACTGCCAGGGACAAAGACATGTCAATGCACAAAAACATATATATTCCGCAGAGTTTCAGAAGTGTTTCTTTAGTTGCCCGAAAACATTTACTCTCCCTTAAAATATATTTTTGCCTTGAAATCATGCTCTCAAGAGACAAAATAAACAGTGCTCTTTAAAAGTAACATAGTTGGTTTACTCACAAAATTTCATGTATACAGCATACAGGCACTTTGCTTATGAATCCAGTTCTTACCATCAGGAAGTACTTTTTTCTTTCAAAGTAATTTTGATTGATTACAAACTATTTACAATATGTTAAAAAGCAAAAAGAAACAAAAGGTAAAGCATAATTGGACATATGGGTATAGTGTTTCTTGCCTGAGTGCTCTAAACATCAATATTAATACTACATAAAATTAAATTAAAAAGACAAAAAATAACTACTACACAATTGTATTTCTATTATCTAGGAAATTGGGAAGAGAAGGATTTAGCATAAAAGGGGAAAGAAGAAGAGAGAAATAGTAGGGGGGGGAGACTTCCAAACCCTCTCCACCATGATCTTAATTGCCTTAATTCCAAATTTTAAAGATCTGCATATTTCTAAGGATTGGCATTGTTTGAAATAAATATAATATATTCATTTTTATTGTGGCTATTCTTCCCAATAGTGAGAGGATTAAATTTCTCCAATTATCTAAATCTCTTTCCATTTCAATTCATAAATGTTTTTCAAAAGTTGTGAATTTCTTGCTATCTATATTCTCAAGTTATATTCTCAAGTCTCCAGCAAAGGATCACCGCCTTGTCGGGGCGCTGGAGCTTGAGCACCTCAATGATGTCATGAGCGAAACCGTGAAGGGCACCCAAGACGGGACGGTTGTGGCAGAGAGGTCAGACCAAGCGTGATCCCTGAGGAAGGCAATGGCAAACCACTCCAGTATCCTTGCCAAGAAAACTCAATGGACCAGTACAACCAGAGATATGTCGGTATGCCATTGGAAGATGGGACTCCCAGGTCGGAAGATGGCCAAAATGCTACTGGGGAGGAGCAGAGGATAAGTTCAACTAGCCCCAGATGTGATGACGCAGCTAGCTCAAAGCCGAAAGGAAGGCTAGCGGCCGACGGTACTGGAGGTGAACGACGAATCCGATGCTCTAAAGATCAACACACCATAGGAACCTGGAATGTAAGATCTATGAGCCAGGGCAAATTGGATGTTGTTATTGGTGAGATGTCAAGACTAAAGATAGACATTCTGGGGGTCAGCCAACTGAAATGGACTGGAATGGGCCACTTCACATCAGATGACCACCAGATCTACTACTGCGGACAAGAGGAACATCGAAGAAATGGAGTAGCCTTCATAATTAATAAGAAATTCGCTAAAGCGGTGCTTGGATACAACCCAAAAAATGACAGAATGATCTCAATTCGAGTGCAAGGAAAGCCTTTCAACATTACAGTGATCCAAATATACGCCCCAACCACAGCTGCTGAAGAAGCAGAAGTAGATCAGTTCTATGAGGATCTGCAGGACCTACTGGATAATACACCAAAAAGAGACATTATTTTCATTACAGGAGATTGGAATGCCAAGGTGGGAAGTCAAATGACAACAGGGATCACAGGGCAAGCATGGTCTGGGAGAACAAAATGAAGCGGGACGCAGGCTGATAGAATTTTGCCAGGAAAACTCACTGTGTATAACGAATACTCTCTTCCAACAACCTAAAAGACGGCTTTACACATGGACCTCACCAGACGGTCAACACCGAAATCAGATTGACTACATCCTTTGCAGCCAAAGGTGGCGGACATCCATCCAGTCGGTGAAAACAAGACTGGGGCTGACTGTAGCTCAGATCACGAACTTCTTATTGCTCAATTTAGAATAAAACTAAAGAGATCAGGGAAAATACACAGACCAGTAGATATGATCTCACTAACATTCCTAGCGAATATACAGTGGAAGTGAAGAACAGATTTGAAGGACTAGATTTAGTAAACAGAGTCCCAGAAGAACTATGGACAGAAGTCCGCGACATTGTTCAGGAGGCGGCAACAAAGTACATCCCAAAGAAAAAGAAAACCAAGAAGGCAAAATGGTTGTCTGCTGAGACACTGGAAGTAGCCCAAGAAAGGAGGAAAGCAAAAGGAAACAGGGATAAGGGGAGATATGCCCAGTTAAATGCGCAATTCCAGAGGTTAGCCAGAAGAGATAAGGAACTATTTTTAAATAAGCAATGCATGGAAGTGGAGAAGACAACAGAATAGGAAGGACAAGAGACCTCTTCCAGAAAATTAGAAACATTGGAGGTAAATTTCAGGCAAAAATTGGTATGATAAGAAACAAATATGGCAGGGACCTAACAGAAGCTGAAGAGATCAAGAGAAGGTGGCGAGACTATACAGAAGATCTGTATAGGAAGGATAATAATATTGAGGATAGTTTTGACGGTGTGGTGAATGAATTAGAACCAGACATCCTGAGGAGTGAGGTTGAATGGGCCTTAAGAAGCATTGCTAACAACAAGGCAGCAGGAGACGGCGGGATCCCAGCTGAACTGTTTAAAATCTTAAAAGATGATGCTGTCAAGGTGATGCATGCCATATGCCAGCAAATATGGAAAACACAAGAATGGCCATCAGACTGGAAAAAATCAACTTATATCCCCATACCAAAAAAGGGAAATGAGAAAGACTGCTCAAACTTCTATAAGTAAGGTAATGCTCAATGCCAGTAAGGTAATGCTCAAGATCCTGCAAGGAAGACTCCAGCAATACATGGAGCGAGAGTTGCCAGATGTTCAAGCTGGGTTTAGAAAAGGCAGAGGAACGAGAGACCAGATTGCTAATATCCGCTGGATAATGGAGAAAGGCAGGGAGTTTCAGAAAAACATCTACTTCTGCTTCATTGACTATTCTAAAGCCTTTGGCTGTGTGGATCATAATAAATTGTGGCAAGTTCTTAGTGGGATGGGCATCCCAAGCCACCTTGTCTCTCTCCTGAGGAATCTGTACAAGGACCAAGTAGCAACAGTCAGAACTGACCACGGAACAACAGACTGTTCAAGATTGGGAAAGGCGTACGGCAAGGCTGCATCCTCTCACCCAACCTTTTTAACTTGTATGCAGAACACATCATGCGATGTGCGGGGCTTGATGAATGCAAGGCTGGGGTGAAAATTGCTGGAAGAAACATTAACAACCTCAGATATGCAGATGACACCCCCCTGATGGCCGAAAGCGAGGAGGAGCTGAGGAGCCTTCTAATCAAGGTGAAAGAAGAAAGCGCAAAAGCCGGGTTGCAGCTAAACGTCAAAAAAACCAAGATTATGGCAACAAGAATGATTGACAACTGGAAAATAGAGGGAGAAACCGTGGAGGCCGTGACAGACTTTGTATTTCTAGGTGCAAAGATTACTGCAGATGCAGACTGTAGCCAGGAAATCAGAAGACGCTTACTTCTTGGGAGGAGAGCAATGTCCAGTCTCGATAAAATACTGAAGAGTAGAGACATCAGACTGGCAACAAAGATCCGCCTAGTCAAAGCCATGGTATTCCCTGTAGTCACCTACGGATGTGAGAGCTGGACCTTAGGGAAGGCTGAGCGAAGGAAGATCGATGCTTTTGAACTGTGGTGTTGGAGAAAAGTTCTGAGAGTGCCTTGGACTGCGAGAAGATCCAACCAGTCCATCCTCCAGGAAATAAAGCCCGACTGCTCACTGGAGGGAAAGATACTAGAGACAAAGTTGAAGTACTTTGGCCACATCATGAGGAGACAGGAAATCCTAGAGAAGACAATTATGCTGGGGAAAGTGGAAGGCAAAAGGAAGAGGGGCCGACCAAGGGCAAGATGGATGGATGGCATCCTTGAAGTGACTGGACTGACCTTGAGGGAGCTGGGGGTAGTAACGGCCGACAGGGAGCTCTGGCGTGGGCTGGTCCATGAGGTCACGAAGAGTCGGAGACGACTGAACGAATGAACAACAACAACAATATTCTCAAGTATTTAATTTTATTCGCAATTTGCAAAGCAGTCATCTTCTGTAATTCTTCCTGCTTCTTTTTTGACATATTTTTCATTAAAACTTTAGTTTTTGTTTTGTTTATTTTGAATCCAGACAATTTCCCGAACTCTTCTATATTGTTTATCTATTTTTCTATAATGTCCATAGGATTTTTGATAATACAAACCAAGTCATCTGCAAATGTTCTCACTTTATAATTTTCTTTTCTAATTTTGGTCCCCTTCCATTCTTTATCTTCTCTTATATTATTTAAAAGAATTTCGAGTGTCCTTATAAATAGTAGTGGAGAAACGGGGCAATCTTGTCTTCTTCCTTTATTGACTGTGATACGATTCTTGTCCATTTATTACAATCTTGGCTTCTGGCGTTGTATATATTGATTAATTGCATAGGTAAAATGATATCCCATTGATGTCCATTTTTTATAATAGTAATAAAATGAAATCCCAATTAATGTTGTTGAATGCTTTTTCCATGTCCAAAAGGACCAGCGCTACTTCTCTTTGGATCTTTGTCTCATAATATTTAATTATATCCAATATATTCCTCACATTTTCTTTTATATGTCTTTGTGGTAAGAATCCTATTTGTTCCTTTTTAATCCATCAGTTCAAAAATAGTTTTAGTTTTTCTGCAAATATTTTATAGTCAGTATTAAATAGGGAATTTTTTTACAACCGTAGGGTCTATATTTTCTTTATATATCATTGTTATATTCATTGTATTCCATATATCTGGGATTTTTTTGGAGATTTAAGGCCTCATTCATTTTATGGTATTAATCCTTCTTCTGATGTTTTGAAATATATAGCTGTTATTCCATCCAGACCAGGCGCTTTGTTGTTATCCAATTTTTAATTGCTATTTGTATTTCTTGATCTGTTATTTCCTTGTTGAGTCTTTCTCTTTGTTGATCAGAGATTCTTATTATCTTTTGTTTTCCAAGATATTATGAGATGCCTTCTTTTGTTATTTTTTCTTTCAAATATAGTTTTTTAAAAATATTTATTAAATTGATTAATTTTATCTTGATCATTTGTGTATAATTTCCCATCCTTCTCAATTTTAGTAAGATTGCCTTTTCCTTCTTATTTTTCTTGCCAACCATTTTCCTGGTTCCTAATGTGTAGGTGGAATCTCTTCTCCTGCAATTTGAACCCACTGCTCTGTGTTCTAGTCTCCAAAGTAGCAGGAAAAAATCACACTTTTCAATGGGACATGCTTTCAAAGCAGAAAAGACTATAACTTCCCTCAATCTCAACACTATACTCCTATTGATTCAGATTAGAATTGCAATGACTTTTTTAGCTGCTGCGAACAATCACATGATTAACTCATGTTTGGCTTGCTAAGACCTCCTGGATACCTTTTGCATGCACGGTTTTCCTGCCAGGTGCTACCGATCTTATATGTGCATTTTATGTTTATTGCTAAAGTGAAGTACCATACCTTTCTCCCTGTTGAAATTCATTTTGTTAGTTTTGGCCCAGCTCTGTAATCTGTTAAGGTCATTTTGGATTCTGATCTTCTCCTTAGGCATATGACTATTCTTTCCAATTTGGTGTCATCTGCAAATTAGTTAAGAATGCCTTCTTTTCCATCATCCGGGTCTTCGGTAAAGATTTTGAATAGATCCCAGACGCATCTCCCCCACTGGCCACTTCTTTCCAGGATGAGGAGAAGCCATTGGTAAGTATCCTTTAGGTTCAACCAGGCAACCAATTCCCAATCTACTTAAAAGTAGTATTGTCTAGCCCACATTTTCTTAGCTTCTTTGTGAGAATGTCACGGGGAACCTTGTCACAGGCCTATTGCAATCGAGATATGCTACATCCACAATATTCCCTTCATATACTAAACTCGTTACTCTATCAAAAAGCTCATAGGGCAGGACTTGTTTTTGAGAAACCCATGTTGTGTGTTAGATCTATGTAATTGTGATTTTGCCATAGGTAATTTAAAATTGACTGCCAGAAGAGGGAGTTTGCCTTTTCAATTCTGACAGCTCATTGAGCTCTTCTGACAAGTCATCCAGTCTTTTAGCAACAATGAAAAGGTACTCTCTCTGGGTGATGGTTTTCAGTCGGGTTCTGGCAGGTTGGAGTAGCTGCCTCATAGAGGAACCCAGTGTCCTAAGAAGTGGATTGTGTGGGAGAAGGCAATCCTGCAGGCAACTTAAGACTCAAACCAATATATGGAATATTTAGTTTTTAATTACAATCATCCCTCCACCATTGCACAGGGAAGGGGGATGGTGCCTCTAACTCCTGTGAAAGTAGAGATTGAACTGTACCAGATAATTCACATGAGAATTTTTTCTTAATTTAAATAATTACTAGGCCTATTTTCATATCAGTGTCCCTGCCCAAATACAGATAGTTGGAGCATACGTATATAGTGAGAAATACACCTAGGGTGTTTCATGTATTTTTACGATGGTATTCTGCTGTGTGGAGCAGCAAACTTTTGAGAAAGTTTCCAATATCAGATGTATCTACTAACACAGAAGGGCTCTCACCAAAGCTTTATTTGCCAAGGACTGCCTCACCTCCAGATCCAGCTCTAGCCAACATAGGGAGCGCAGTTATGAGACAGGGCAAAATCACACTAACTCCCAGGAAGAATGCTACCTCCTCCAATGACATTTTCTTTCAGCCCCCACATTTCTAGCATTCCAGTAACTTTAAACCTAAGTTTAGGCATATAGAAACACAGTTTAGGCATCCAAATAAAAGTGGCAGGCAAAGCTACGAAGGTCATGAAAACACAGCAGATATCAGTTCTAATTATGAATGATTTTAAATGTTTTACTCCCTGCAATGTGAGAAATATGTCGACTGAGGGGACATTTGTGGATCTGGGAACATCCAAGCCTTAGGAATAAAGCCTGTTCGTCTCAATTATGGAAAATCCAAAAGATACCTAGAAGATTGATTGAATGAAGGAGGAGGGAAATCAACATTCTCACTCACCAAAACCAAACAGGAGAACCTGCGTGAAGGCTGTGTGCCGCCTCATATTTTTGGAGGCTTTAGGCACAGGGTCGTTCTGAAGGAAAAACCTTGACAGATAAAGCTATTTGATTTGTCAAATACTGTTCAGCAAACACTGTCTCTGTTCAAACCTCTTGGGTATGAAGTGAAAGCAGCACAAGGAGAAAGGGCACGAAAAGCTCCTACTAAGGAGCAGATCACAAGAGGTGCTTATGACATCACTAGGTAGCAAGATTTCCCCTTGTGATCTCTTCTGGCCAAAGGGTTTGCCTGCATGTATCATTCAGTGGTTCACATTGTTCTTTCTCTTCGGCGAAAATTCTGGCATTGCAGAATTCAATGGAAGAGGCAGGGAAAGGGCAAAGTACACATTTTGTCTTAAGATACACAGAGACATGCATGCAAAAGAAATAAAAGACTTAACTCACAAGAGTGCTAGTCAAAAGACCAGAACATTGTAATCTCAGTATCAAGAAGTTTTAAGTAGTTGAAGGACTGTTGCTTTAGAATCTCAGATCTCATTATGTCACTTTATGTTTGATTGATGAAAGAACAGAAACGGAACCTTTTGGGTTTGAGTGGCAGGCTTTGGGTTGCAGAACTGAAGGGCACTAGTAGTTGATGCTGGCAAAAAATATATAAATCAGTCACGATCAGATGTATAATTGGGTATTTATTTCAGTGACCATAATTCTTTCATAAACCGGTACTATAAGAACAGAAAACTTCAGTCTGATTCACTTCTACAAAAGTATGGACACAATATCACACTGGCTTCACCAAAGCCATGATCATTGGGCAGTGTTTAACCATCCAAATTACTTCTCAGAGCCAGCATTTGAATTCAATGAATGTTTTTGTCTTAGTCTTTTATTTTATGACAAAGTTCTATATTTTATCATACAAAATTTCCTGAATTGTCTTTATAACTGTGTGGAAAGACAACCTGTGGCAGTGTTTTGTCACATTAAAGGAAGAAAGAACAAGCTTGGGAAGTACATGTCCTCTGCCTTAAATGGGGAAAAGTTAATGGATTAAGGACTAGTCTTTTCACAATTTTCCATTTGTGACCAATGAAACCCAACTCCTGTTAACAGAAATCCATGTGTAGACTGTTGGCAATTATGGATCACAGTTGTCGCTTTCTCAGTACCTAACACCAGCCACTGTATAATACCCATCATTCTTGCACAATAGTGGTTTTCCAGAATTCTCCTACATAAAAGAAAAGAGAGGCATATGCATTCCCAGCCAAATTATATAATCCAACAATTGAAGCACAAATGATAGTTAACTAACCTAAACCTCAACCAGAAATCAGTGATACAAGACGTATGATAAGGGCAGGAACTGTGCAGCCTGCGGGTTACATGTGGATGTGGCTCAGGGGAGCCTTATATGACCACAGGAGGGGCCACATACATTTTTTTTAAAAAAAAGGAAAGCAGATAATAGCGACATCCCACATCAAAAGTGACTGCTGCTCACAGCACTCAGTGTAGAAAAACCAGCCCCCCAAATGGGTAAAATGAGAACATTTTCTTTGTCATTTTGGTTTGATTCTCAGGGACCTTTTGAAGCTGCATCTGTTCACTATCAACCAAGTGCAGGGAGGAGGGCATTTTTTTTTTGCCACTGAGGAGCATCATGCTGAAATGTCACAAAAAAAGGTCTAGGGACCCACATGTAGTTAGAGAATCCTCTCCCACATGAAACCCAATTAGTTCCCTCCTTGCTCTTATTTTCACCAGCAGGGTAAGACTTATTTACTTTGACAGGTATTTGAGTTATTTTTATTCATATTGTAGAACTGACATGCTCTGCCTTTTAGGACTAGTATTATTAAACGGTTCGGGTCCAGGCTATTTGACAAACTGCATCTCCCACTGCAGACCAACCCGGACACGGCAGTCATCAGAGGACACCCTGCTCTCAGTCCTGACCCCGTCTCAAGCACAGCTGCTGGGAATGAGAGAACAGGCCCTCTCTATGGTCACCCCCCCCCCCACCTCTGGAACTCCCTCCTTAAGGAACTAAAACAGCTGAAGACATCCTTCTAATCACTAGCTTACAAGGAGGAGGAGGAGGGGGGGGGGAGATAACGTCATTGCTATTATACTTCTGAGTAACATCTACCATCCGTATCTGGGTCCTGTTTGCCCCGCTAGCTCAGTTGACATCTTGAGCAACTTATATGCCCCATAGGAACTCTGTTGACTCTGGGAAATGGATGCTTCTGTTTGATGTCTTGTTTTATGTCTGATATAATAGGTTGCATTTAAATCTAACCTTAATTTGCTAAGTTATAATTGGCTTTATATGCTGTGTAGTTCAACCTTTGTTACTATGTGTGTATTAGTGGCCTGGCTATGTTCAGGCATTGAAGGTTTGCCCTTTTGTGACTGAAATCCGCCGAGTCCCTCCGAGGAGATAGGGCGGAATATAAATAAAGATTTTTTTATTATTATCATTATTATTATTCTAAATTATTGCAAACTGTTTTGAGAGTTCCATGGTGGGAGAAAAGTGGAGCTTAAATTCAATAAACAAAACAAACAAACAAATACATCAAGATTAAGAGTCTATAAAAGAAAGACAACCTTTCAGTTTCAATTACATGGATTCTGGAGTTCTAATCCATTCTTGCTTTGTAATGCTGGTCCATGATCCACTTCTTCAAAAACAGCCTTGAAGCCCTTGGCTCCAATTGAGCCATCAATTTTGAAACAGACTGTGAAGTAGCTTCCACTTGAAAAGAGTCTGAAGCGCCCTTTTCGGCCACAAAATCTTCCTACAAACCACAAAAAAAGGAACACTGTTTGTTGACAGCTATGGCAATCTGTTTCTACCTGAGAAGGACTATTGGCCACATCTTGTGCCTTTTGCCACTCCTTATCAGATTATCATGAAATCCAAACCAAATGCAGTGTATTCAAAGTACATGAACCCATACATGTATTATGTACATGATTAGATATGTACATGATTTAAAATGCTAACATAAAATTCGTATATAACATCCAATGCTCAACAGACTGCATTATATCAGTGCTACCTGCATAAGTCTCCTGTCAGTTGCCAGCAAAAATGTTAGTTTTATGACTAGAATGTGTGTTCTGCTGCTGAAATTACAGCACGTTTTGATGTTGTTTTCCCCCAGAATGTTTATACACACCCAATTAGTAGGCATCCTCATCCATTTCAAATAAAAATGCCTGATTTCTAAAACTCTCTTGCTGGGAAACAGCATTCCTTCCCATTGCAGAAATCCCAAGCTGATTATTTTTGTCTTCCTCCAACCACAGGTTTTTATATTTAGGCATCTTCAAGCATGAAGACCTTTTCCAAACTATTAAATTACCCCTGTCTTTCTGAAATAGTTCTTGCATACAAGTTCCACTCAAGGGTAAAACTATAATCTGACTCTGCATTCTGTCTCCAGCCAAAATCTCCCTTTTGCTTCCCTCTGGAGCAACACTGAAGCACAATCATTTCAACTGTATTTGTGTGAAATCACACTCTCTCCGCTTTAGGGGAAAACAAAGGCAATTGAACAAATACTGCTTTAAAAGACCCATAATAGATTCATCTTAGAGTCACTATAAGTTGGAAACAACTTGAAGGCAAAGAACAAGAAGGATATAACAGTCCCTCTACATTCATGTTTATTTATGACATTCTTGGAGTTAACTCTGCCCACAAGGTGGCATTGGTTCAGATCAAGAACACACATGCTTAGTAGGCTTGTTTGATCAAGGGAAAAATGGTTCAAAACTCGTTTCGGATGTAGGGGGCACTGGCGATTCGGTTTGGAAATTATTTCCGAATTCTTCTGGAAATGTTTTTCCAGAATTTCCCAAAATTTCCAAATTGCTTCATTAATGGTGGGCGTGATTGCACAATACGCAAAAAGCTGCAAACGGAACAGGGAAAACTTCTGGGGATTCCCTCTCAGTCATTTTTAGACCGCTACTGACAAAACTATTAGGAGAAAAGATGATTTATGGTATCCCAAAGTACAAAGTCAAACCCAAAGGGAAAGCGAGGGCATTAAAAGTTGAATTGGCTGCATGTGCTAGGAAAATATTAGGAGAAAAGTGGATTTCTGGTTTCCCAGAGTACAAAGCCTAACCCAAAGGTAAAGGGAGGGTGTTGAAAGTGGAATTGGCTGCATGTACAAGGAAAACTATTAGGAGAAAAGATGATTTATGGTATCCCAAAGTACAAAGCCTAACCCAAAGGGAAAGCGAGGGCATTAAAAGTTGAATTGGCTGCATGTGCTAGGAAAGTATTAGGAGAAAAGTGGATTTCTGGTTTCCCAAAGTACAAAGTCAAACCCAAAGGGAAAGGGAGGGTATTCAAAGTTGAAATCACTATTTCTCCAAGCAAAGTACTAGGAGAAAAGTGGATTTCTGGTATCCCAAAGTACAAAGCCTAACCCAAAGGGAAAGGGAGGGTGTTGAAAGTGGAATTGGCTGCATGTGCAAGGAAAACTATTAGGAGAAAAAGATGATTTATGGTACCCCAAAGTACAAAATCAAACCCAAAGGGAAAGCAAGGGTATTAAAAGTTGAATTGGCTGCATGTGCTATGAAAATATTAGGAGAAAAGTGGATTTCTGGCATCCCTAAGTACAAAGTCAAACACAAAGGGAAAGGGAGAGTATTCAAAGTTGAAATCACAATTTCTGCAAGCAAAGTATTAGGAGAAAAGTGGATTTCTAGTTCCCCAAAGTACAAAGTCTAACCCAAAGGGAAAGGAAGGGCATTCAAAGTTGAAACCACTGCTTCTAAAAAGGAAATTGGCAGTGGCAGGCAAGAGAGAACACTTCTCCCAGCTGCCCTTGTGTGCTGCCCTGCCCTTCTTCCCTCCACACAAACAAGTGGAAAGGCAAAAAAGCCTTGCAGGCAATGGGCCTATTAACAGCCGTTCTCCCCTGTTGTTCCCTTCCAAAAAACTTTTGTTCTCTTCCCTAACCCTGTTGTTCCCTTCCCAAGCAGTGGCACCTTTCCCACCCAAGCCCCCTCTGCATTTGCTTCCTGGCCGCGCAATGACCCGCTGAGGCATGCGCAGCCCTTTTTATAGTAAAAAAAAGTGAACCTGGATAAACTTGGATGCAGACATGTCTAACTGTGATTAAAGTAAAAGAACGTTCCCAGAAAACTTGGAAGATAATTAGGCCAATAAGCAAAATATGGACATTCTGAACTCCACCGACAGAATTGGCTCAAACCTCCCACATGGAATCCCCATGACCACCAGAAAATACTGTGTTTTCTTATGGTCTTTGGCAACCCCTCTGACACCCCCTCGCGACCCCCCTCAGGGGTCCCAACCCCCAGGTTGAGAAACACTGGTTTAACCTGTTGCACCACTGCAGCCCCTTTTGGTGGTCCAATAAGGAAACATGTTCCACATGAAAAGCAAAATTGAAGAAAGCTCCTTTCTTCCACTCCCATGGACTAGCTAGATATACATATAAGAAACCACAACTACAATAAATCAACCCACACATATCAGCACCACCGTGTCTTTTCAAAAGTATAAGACTGCCCATTTTTAAAGCAATGACACCAAAGAGGTGACATAATGAATAATCGTGCCCCATTGAGGCAGCAGCACTCTTTGGCAGAGAAGGCTAAAGACTACAACTCTCATGATTGTGAAATACTGAACCATGGTAGTTAAAGTGGTGTCAAAATAAACTAAAAAGAAGGAAAAGAAAGAGCCAAAGGGTCTTGTTTTGTCAAGCTTATAGTTTTCTAAAGAAAAAATAGAGCCAAAGGGACGCCTGCCTTTGTCTCAGAAAAGAAGCCTGCCTTCTCCTCAAAGGGAATCCCAGATTTTGCAAAGTGGATACATTTCCCTGGGGTTCCCGCCTTTTTGCTTCTCAAGCAAGCCACAGAAAATTGCAACAACCAGCCTCTGCAACTCAGCCAGCTCCTTGCAAGACAAACCTGCAGAGTGGATACATTTTGCTACAGTCCAGCTCTTTGCAGCTGCTGCAAGACAAACCTTCTGCAAAGCTACTGTTGATAGATTTTGCAGGGTTTCCAGCCAGAAGCAAGCATCCTTCTGCAGAGTGTTGCTTTTGCAAAGTTACCAGCCTCTGCAGCTCAGCCAACTCCTTGCAAGACAAACCTTCAGCAAAGCTACTGTTTCTACTGCTGTTTCCCGCCCTTTTCCAGAAAGCAAGGCTTCTACAGCAGAGTGCAAAGTTTCCAGCCTTCTGCAGTTCCCGCCTTTTCTGCAGAGCCAGCCTCCAGCCCTCCAAGGTTGAGGGGTGGGAGGAGCCAGCCTTCGCTTGAAGTCTGCCTAGCAACAGCCTTTGGGAGCTTGCAGCGAGTCCATAAAGCTCAAGGCTTAACAAGGCTTAACTAATTCCCAAAATGTGATCACTCCATTGCAATCTGGTTGACTCGTAACCTGAAACACACCAATAACCCACATAGAGATGGAGCACATTGCATTCTTTCTGGGTAACGGCTGCATGGGCACTAAGAGAGCATTTCATTCATTTCACACAGCATCCTAGCAGTTGTCCCTTGGCACAGAATTTGGAAACTGCTGCTCACCTTAAAATACCCATCACTTTGGGTTTTTCTTTTCTTTTCTAAGTATCCCACCTCACTTTAAGTTTTACATTGACTTGCCCAGATTAGGCACCTATTCAAATCACAAACTTCATGCCAAAGCTTCTTATACTTACTAGGTTGTATTTTATAGGTCCCATAGCTAAGAAAAAAAGCCTCTCATATTTGTATTCTCACCAGAAGGAAAAAATGAGAGTTATGTCTGGGCCATGAGACTTTAAAAGGTAATCTGGAGGCTCATTACAGAAGCTACCTGTGAGATAGACATAAACAAAAGGTCAGAGGGCAGCACATAAGACTCTGGCATTTTTGATGAACTAAATCATTTTGTGACTTTTAAAAAACATGTTTTTTAACAGCACAGGAGCCATTATCACCCAAACCCTAAACATTGGGCCCTCCCACTAAAAAAAAAAACCTATGTTATTTTGACACCTGAGGCATAACATCTTACAAAACTCCCTCAAAGGCTAAAATGCAACAGCACAAGACCACTACAAACAGTAGTACAGCAATTACAGTAGTAATAGTTTTTTTTAGAACATATATGCTATAATAATGGGCATATACAGTAAAATATAAATATATGCTATAATAATGGGCATATACAGTAAAAATAAACCTGTTGTATACACAACAAGAATTGCCTTCTCGAGAGCAGTGTAAGATCATTCAATAAGCATCCCAAGTTTTGTTGTTGTTCATTCGTTCAGTCGTCTCCGACTCTTCGTGACCTCATGGACCAGCCCAAGTTAGTCACCATTTATTCTGCTCTATACGTGAACATCTCAGAACAGGGTACAGTTAGTAAAAAGTCTTCAGATGTGACCTATGAGAACTTGTCTAGCCCAATGGTAACAACTATAATGGGATTGAAAAGGGGCTTTGTCACTCCTGGTTTAAATTATGCTGAAGCAAGATCTCACAGTCTGGTTCAGGGGTCCTCAAACTAAGGCCCGGGGGCCGAATGCGACCCTCCAATACTCCCTGCCAAATTTGATCCAGTGAATGAAAATACATCTTGCATAGCAGATATTTACATTACAATTCATAAAAGTAGCAAAATGACAGTGATGAAGTAGCAATGAAAATAATTTTATGGTTGGGGGTCACCACAACATGAGGGACTGTATTAAGGGATCGCAGCATTAGGGAGGTTGAGAACCAGTGCTATAGTCTTTCAACTACTTAAAACTTCTTGATACTGATATTACAATTTCCTAGTTTAACAGTCTTGTGAGTTAAGTCTTTTATTTCTTTCGGCATACATGTGTGTCTTAAAATAAAATGTGTACCTAGCCCCTTTCCCAAAAAGTTCCATTTCTGTTCTTTGATCAATCAAATATCAAGTGACATAATGAGATCTGAGATTCTAAAGCTACAGTCCTACAACTACTTAAAACTTCTTGATACTGATATTACAATGTCCTAGTTTTTTGATTAACAGTCTTGTGAGTTAAGCCTTTTCTTTCGACATACATGTGTGTCTTAAGATAAAATGTGTACCTAGCCCCCTTTCCCTGCCTCTTCCATTGAATTCTGTAATGCCAGAATACTCTCTGAAGAGAAAGAGCAATGCTGAACCACTGAATGATACAGGCAGGCAAACCCTTTGGCCAGAAGAGATCACAAGGGGAAATCTTGCTACCTAGTGATGTCATAAGCATCTCCTGTGATCTACTCCTGAGTAGGAGCTTTTCATGCCCTTTCTCCTTATGCTGCTTTCACTTCATACCCAAGAGGTCTGAAGAGAGAAGAGTGTTTGCTGAATAGTATTTGTCAAATCAAATAGCTTTCTCTGTAAAGGTTTTTTTCTTCAGAACGCCCTATACCTAAAGCCTCCAAAAGTATTAGGCAGCACACAGCCTACACACGGGTTCTCCTGTTTGGTTTTGGTGAGTGAGAATGTTGATTTCCCTCCTCCTTCGTTCAATCTTTTATATATCTTTTGGATTTTCCATAATTGAGACAAACCGGCTTTATTCTTAAGGCTTGGATGTTCCCAGATCCACAAATGTCCCATCAGTCGACATTTTTCTCACATTGCAGGGAGTAAAACATTTAAAATCATTCATAATTAGAACTGATATCTGCTGTGTTTTCATCCCCTTCATAGCTTTGCCTGCCCTTTTATTTGGATGCCTAAACTTGGGTTTAAAGTTACTGGAATGCTAGAAACGTGGGGGCTGAAGGAAAATGTCATTGGAGGAGGTAGCATTCTTCCTGGGAACTAGTGATTTTGCCCTGTCTCATAACTGCACTTCCTATGTTGGCTAGATCTGGATCCGGAGGTGAGGCAGTCCTTGGCGAATAAAGCTTTGGTGGGAGCCCTTCCGTGTTAGTAGATACATCTGAGATTGGAAACTTTCTCAAAAGTTTGCTGCTTCACACAGCAGAATACAATCATAAAAATACATGAAACACCCTAGGTGTATTTGTCAGTATATACATATGCTCCAACTATCTGTATTTGGGCAGGGACACTGATATGAAAATAGGCCTAGTAATTATCTAAATTAAGAAAAAACTCTCATGTGAATTATCTGGTACAGTTCAATCTCTACTTTCATGGGGGTTAGAGGCACACACACACCCCTCCCTGTGCAATGGCGGAGGCATGATTGTACTCAAAAACTAAATATTCCATATATTGGTTTGAGTCTTAAGTTGCCTGCAGGATTGCCTTCTCCCACACAATCCACTTCTTAGGACACTGCATTCCTCTGTGGGGCAGCTGCTCCAACCTGCCAGAACCCGACTGACAACCATCACCCAGAGGATCTTTTCATTGTTGCTACAAGACTATGGATGACTTGTCAGAAGAGAATTTAATAACTCAATGAGCCGTCAGAATTGAAAACGCAAACTCTTTCTTCATTGTGCGATGTATTTTGATATATATGTTTTAATGGTATTGTGTGTTATCTGGGTGTTCTAAATGGATTGTGCTCTGTCTTGAGCCATGAGAAGAGGTGAGATGATGATAACGATGATGATAACAACGTTAAATTACCTATGGCAAAATCACAATTACATAGATCTAACACACAACGTGGGTTTCTCAGAAACAAGTCCTGTCCTATTCTTAATTTCAATAGGCCTGTGACAAGGTTCCCCATGACATTCTCACAAAGAAGCTAAGAAAACGTGGGCTAGACAATACTACTTTTAAGTAGATTGGGAATTGGTTGCCTGGCTTGAACCTAAAGAATACTTATCAATGGCTCCTCCTCATCCGAAAGAAGTGGCCAGTGGGGTTAAACTAGGATCTATTCAACATCTTTACCAAAGACCTGGATGATGGAAAAGAAGGCATTCTTAACTAATTTGCAGATGACACCAAATTGGAAAGGATAGTCATATGCCTAAGGAGAGGATCAGAATCCAAAATGACCGTAACAGATTCCAGAGCTGGGCCAAAACTAACAAAATGAATTTCAATAGGGAGAAATGTATGGTACTACACTTTAGCAATAAACATAAAATGCACATATAAGATCGGTAGCACCTGGCAGGAAAACCGTGCATGTAAAAGGTATCCAGGAGGTCTTCGCAAACTAAACATGAGTCAATCATGTGATTGTTCGCAGCAGGTAAATAAGTCATTGCAATTCTAATCTGAATCAATAGGAGTATAGTGTTGAGCTTGAGGGAAGTTATAGTCTTTTCTTCTTTGAAAGCCTGTCCCATTGAAGAGTGTGATTTTTTCCTGCTACTTTGGAGACTAGAACACAGAGCAGTGGATTCAAATTGCAGGAGCAGAGATTTCACCTAAACATTATGAACCAGGAAAATGGTTTTCAAGAAAAATAGGGAAGGCAATCTCATAATACTAAAATTAAGACGGATGGGAAATTATACACAAATGACCAAGATATAATTAATAAATTTAACAAATAAAGAGAGAAGACATCTCACAATATCTTGGAAAACAAAACATAAGAATCTCTGATCAACAAAGAGAAAGACTCAACAAGGAAATAACAGGAAAAAAATCCTAGATACATGGAATACAGTGAATATAACAATGGTATATAAAGAAAATATAGACCCTACGGGTGTCAAAAAATTCCCTATTTAATACTGACTATAAAATATTTACAAACATTCTGGCAGAAAAACTAAAACTATTTTTGAATTGATGGATTAAAAATGAACAAACAGGATTCTTACCACAAAGACATATAAAAGAAAATGTGAGGAATAAATTGGATATAATTAAATATTATAGGACAAAGATCCAAAGAGAAATAGCGCTGGCCTTTTTGGACATGGAAAAAGCATTCAACAACATTAATTGGGATTTCATTTTGTTACTATTATAAGAAATGGACATGGGATATCATTTTACCAATGCGATTAATCAATATATACAATACAGGAAGCCAAAATTGTAATAAATGGACAATAGTCTAAAAGTATCACAGTCAATAAAGGAACAAGACAAGACTGACCCGTTTCTCCACTACTATTTATAACAACACTAGAAATTCTGTTAAATAATATAAGAGAAGATAAAGAATTGAAGGGGACCAAAATTAGAAAAGAAAATTATAAAGTGAGAGCATTTGCAGATGACTTGGTTTGTATTATCGGAAATCCTATGGACAATATAGAAAAATAGATAAACAATATAGAAGAGTTCGGGAAATTGTCTGGATTCAAAATAAACAAAAAAGAACTAAAGTTTTAATGAAAAATATGTCAAAAAAAGAAGCAAGAATAATTACAGAAGATGACTGGTTTGCAAATAAAATTAAATACTTGAGAATATACATAGCAAGAAATTCACAACTTTTGAAAAACAATTATGAATTGAAATGGAAAGAGATAAAAAAAGGTTTAGATAATTGAAGAAATGTAAACCTCTCACTATTGGGAAGAATAGCCACAATAAAAATGAATATATTATATTTATTTCAAACAATGCCAATCCTTAGGAATATGCAGTTCTTTAAAATTTGGAATAAAGAAAGGACAATTAAGATCACGGTGGAGAGGACTGGAAGTCTTCCCCCCCCCCCCCTACTATTTCTCTCTTCTTCTTTCCCCTTCTCTTCCTCAATTCCCTAGATAATAGAAATACAATTGTATAGTTTTTTTGTCTTTTTAATTTTATTTTATGTAGTATTAATATTGTTAGAGCACTCAGGCAAGAAATCCTATACCCATATGTCCGATTATGGTTTACCTTTCGTTTCTTTTTGCTTTTTAACATATTGTAAATAGTTTGTAATCAATCAAAGTTACTTTGAAAGAAAAGAAGTACTTCCTGATGGTAAGAGCTGGATTCATAAGCAAAGTACCTGTATGCTATATACATGAAGTTTTGTGAGTAAACCAACTATATTACTTTTAAAGAGGACTGTTTATTTTGTCTCTTGAGAGCATTATTTAAAGGCAAAAATATATTTTAAGGGAGAGTAAATGTTTTTGGGCAACTAAAGGAACACTTCTGAAACTCTGCAGAATATATATGTTTTCATGCCTTGGCATGTCTTTGTCCCTGGCAGTTCAAAGACACACCTGGATACATCAGTTTAACAGCTGAGAGACTTAGTTGCCTTGCATGAATGAATGCTGGTAGACACCACTTTTCAAAGTTTGTGACTTCGAACAAGGTCATGCCTTTCCAGTGACCAGTGGTTTTCCAAAAAAGGTTACGAATCCCATTTCCCAAATATTTATGGGGATTCATATTTCCAAAAGGTCATGGCATCATTTTGCCAAAACCTTTATGGGAGAAAGGCAGGTTAAAAAGAAAGTAATAAAGGAATAACTACATTTTAGGCAGCAGTGCCATTTCAGTAAATTTCTCAAAATGTCAATCACAGTTTATTCTTCCCTTGCCTCTTTTGTTGGTTTTATGCAGCTCTATCAGGATGGTTTCTCATCGCAGAAGCATGGGAACACAAGTCATCAGTAGCAGGAATGACATTATCTGATGCTGAATACGATGAGGGCTTCTTCCGAGTGATCAACCACCCACGTTAAATCGGCCCTCTTTGCTCATTCAGAGCTTCATTTGGCTGCCAGCATTCTATGATCCGCCAGCTGGATTTATATGAAAACTATAGATTCATTCCTAAAGGTAAAGTCAGTCCCAATATCCACATAAATTGCTTTGTCTCCACTGTATAAACAAATTAAAATGGAGCTTCTTCCAAATTAATTGATTTTCTTCAAACTGATGAAATAGACAATTTTGCTACCAATTTTCTTTAGACATTTTCTAATAATATTTTTAAAAACTAACTGAACTCTTAATCTTCAGTCTTAAAACCTTTTGTGTGCATGACTATACCTGGGAAAACTTTAATGTTCAGCCAAACAGTGGAAAGTAGTAGATAAGCTCAAATCCTATTTTGTTGCTTGCTCAGCATTTTCATGGACCGGACAATTCAGTGATGTTTTCTATCCAAGGATCATAGGTCTCAGGACTTTCCGGATTACTAGGGTCGCAGAGATCATCGGTCAACCCAAAAGCACCAGAGGGACCTGTGAAGGGATGGAAAAGTTCCCTCACCCATTCTTTGTAGTTGCTCACTTGTGCTCCATGCCAAGAATAAGGCTAATGTGATTTAACCAGGAATAATGGGAATAACCAGTAGGCATTAACCTTTTTCTCTCTCAACCTCTCTTTAAAAAGAAGAAATCAGTTCCACTGATCTTCTTTCAAAAATAGCTTCTTTGGGTTCCAATTGGTCAGGGTAGGCCCAAAACATGTCACAAATACCTCCTACACACAATAAGGGAACATTGGGGCAACACATTTACAAAAAAGGTATTTAAAAGTGCAATTTTTACGTAAATATTTTTCAATAAAAGACATTGTTTGAGCACTGTTCGGAAGAGGACTGTAAATGTGATTGAAATGCTCTTCATAACCAGGCCTAAAAATCAGATTGGTATGGATCAATAGAATTCCTTTCATCCATAAACCTCTGGAACTTGGAGCCAACCACATAGTATATTACCTTCCCCAAAATTGGAAACACATGTTGATAGGTATCACTATCCATTACACAATGTAACATGTTTTTTTGTTAAGTATTTCAGTATATGATGCTCTCTCTCTCTCTCTCTCTCTCTCTCTCTCTCTCTATATATATATATATATATATATCTTTGCAAACATTTTTAATGTATATAATAATTTTAGTCCACCAGAGGAAGGCCCGGAGTAGGGCCGAAAACTGTCGTGGGCGGCAGATTCATATGCAACTCAACATAAGAAGACACGGCATTGATATCATTTTAGAGTGACTGTACAAAAACTCACACAATATTATTTGGGATTACTGTGAAATTGAACAGTATAACAAATGTATACAATTATATGCTGAATTTTATTATTTTCTATTTTCTGTATAAGTGGGACATTTGTTCTGTTTACTATTTCAGGAACCCATTCATATTGTATAACTTGCAAATCCAAGTCATTAAAAGCAATTTTGAATGTCAGACTAGTTAGAAAAATGGGATAGGTATAACACTATAGTGTATGTCTACACTTGCAAATACTTTAATGTTAGGCCAAACAGTGAAAAGTAGGGGAGAAGCTCTAACCTCACTTCTTTGTTTGCTCAGCATTTTTCAAGGACCTGATAATGTGTGTACCAATGGTGTGTTCCAATGGTGTTCTTGAGCCCAGGAGCTCAGGATGGAGGTTCTGGGGCATTCTGCATTAGTAGGGCCAAGAAGCTGCAGAAATCTGGAAAATTCTGATGTTCCTCCAGGTTGGAACACACTTGCCCTGGAGGGAGAGAGATTAAGAGAGAGAAAAGTTGTTGCCTACTGGTCATTATTCCTCCTGTTTGTGTCCAAAACTTGCCAAGGTAGGTCCACACCGTATGCGAACACTGGGGAAACCCATTTTCCTGGTCTGCAAAAATGGTATTTAAAATTAAAAATTAAAAAAATGAGAACTATTCAGAAGAAGGTTGGGGTCATATCCCGAGATGTCATTGGAGGACATTAAAAGCAAAAGGGGAAATCACACTGTAATCATTTTTTTAACGTTTGAGTATCCTGGGGGTTGCACAAAGCCACAGCCCTAATTTGCCCAACCTGGTTTATTATAATGGATGGCACCTTCAACAATTTTCTTTCATAAAGGTCATTTCATTGTTAATAGTGGCACAGCAAGCAAAAGTTAGTTCTGGAAGGAAAATTATCTTCATTGTTGTGCCACCAGTTTCATGTATATGTTGAATGGCATGGGGGACACAATAGAGCCCCGAGGCACCCCACAGGCCAATGGCCATGGAGTGGAACAGGCCTACCCAAGCACCACCTTCACTGATCCCTTTTCCAGAAAGGAAGGGAGCTGCTATAAAACCGTGCCTCCGAGTCATTTTCCAGGAAATTCTATCTAAGAGGGATACTATGATCAGGATTGTCAAAAGCTGTTATAAGCTCCAGAAGAACCAACAAGGACACACTCATCCCCCTCTATCTAGTTATTATTATTATTTATTATTTCTAACCCCCTGGGGAGACTCAGAGTTCCCAACATAGTTTACTCACTAAGGTGACCAAAGCAGTCTCTATCACATAACCAGACCTGAATTCAGATTGGTATGGATCAGGAGAATTCCAGTAATCGAGGCACATCTGGAGTTGGAGGGAACCACACAATGCATTTCCTTGACCAAAATTGAAATGTATGCTGATAGGCATTCAATAAAAAGAGGTCCAAGGAAGATGTTTTCGACAAAGGCCCTACAACCTCCTTCTTGAGGCATGTTAGAACCCTGCCTTCTTGGGAGGAGGCAATGACTACTCCCTTGAGCCATTCAGACAATTCTTCTTTGATTTTTTTAATGAACCAAGTAAGGATCGACTGGGCATGTGGTGGCTCTCACCACTCCAAGGATCATGTCCTGGAAAAGTATTGGCCATATTAGACATTGGCAATGTCTAGTATTGGCATTAATTATTTTTCTTTGCTTTTGTTTAGAGGGTTCTCTGCCCAAGTGAGATCAAGAAGACATCTGACCAAAAAGGGGAGCCTGATTGGAGCGTGTCACCTCCCAAAATTGTTGACAACACACTCAGTGCTGCCGCTACTGCCACTTCCACCACTACCAAGTCTTTTCTTGAGCAGCTTACTGCCCTCTTTTCAAAAACTGTGACAGAATCAGTCTCTGAGACGCCTGTAGAGAGTCACTGCAAAAGGAGTCTTCTTTAAACTTCGTATAGCGTCTATTGCTCATTCTTTTATGCCTACAGACACGACCACCTCAGAGGTTCCTCGTGTCACACAAACCTTCACAAGCGTTTGTTCTGAAGCTGACACCACCAAAAAGCCATCTGCTGAGCTTCAGCCTGACACCATTCTTTCTCCAGTGGGCAGTCCTGAATTTAACACCATTTCTACTCCTGGAACCAGCACCAAAGGATCTTTTTCACAGGTTACTAATTCAGTCCCTGCCACCACTTCCGAATCATTGTTTGTTCTCCTATTAAATCTACTCTTGAGCTTCTTACTCCCACTGTTACTACCACTATGACTGCTGTGATCACTGCACGCTTTTCACAACTCTTCAGTGATTTGTTTACCACCATGTCTGAAGATATTGTTCCTGCTTCTTCAATCCCCATAGCCACTGCCATGACTGAATCTCCTCCGTAGGTGGAGATCTCAGCGGTGCACCTATCACAAGAATATCCACAGAGCCACCACTGCTATCACAAACAGTACCACCACTAGTACAGATGTCGCCAGAATGACCTCTTCCATGAGACTGCTTCCCCGACTTCAGTTGAAAAAAATCGAGCCAGAAAAATCTTCAGGTAGAACAAATGCTGCCACAACCACAAAACCGTTTTCTGAGCTTCTTACATGTAGCCCGTTTTCTGCTCCATTCAGCACTATTAAAATCTTCCTGTGTCCTCTATTTCCAGCCTTTCTACCAAAGCCACCACTACCAGAAAGGTGTCAACACTTAATGTTTTAGAATTAAATACTAGTAGATGTTATAGAACTAAATACAAACTATATTGATATAATTGTAAATATAGTAAATATAGTGATATAATCAATATAGTGATGTAATCTATATAGTAAATAAATAAATAAACAATTGTTCAGGAACTCCTTATTTCTGAAATGTCTTGTCTTTTTTCCAATATCAATTTATTGTTTCTTTGAATTGACATCTCCAGTGATCGGTGTTAAAACACTATTAATTTCTAAGTGAGTTTCACGTGTCTGTGTCCTATTTAACAAACTAAATGAAAACCAACATATACATGTATACAGCCAGTTTCCAATGTACTCTCAGATTCTAGCATGACTACAGAGAAGTAGATCTGAGATGTCCAGTGAGATCTTTGAAGTGGGTTGCATTTGAGAGCAAAATAAGCTTCTCCTTTCAGAAACTGGAATCTCCATTTGCAGTGCTTGCAAGTATTTTGTTCGTGGACTTCAACTGTTACAGACCACTATAATCATACTTTCACACCTTACTTTAGGTTTAGTGATATCTATTTTTAGTTATGCTGCAGTCCGTCTGGAGTCTCACTGTTGGGAGAAAGTAAAAATCTATATTAAAAAAACTCAAAGTCTGTGAATGCAGAGTGGTCTGTTTCTGCTATTCCAATGAATTAAATGAAGGCAGTGCTGAGTGGTACATGCCATTCAAGAATGTGCAACTACATGGCTGGATCCTTTTTAATCAGTTCCAATTAGAGTAGACTTCATTGAATCAATTCTTGAATTGTGAGTCAACATACAAGTGAATCCAATAGAGTTAATGACTCTAATGGGAATGAGCAATAATATTAATCATGCTGTGCTATACTATGCTATGCTATAGGCGATCACTCATGACCGCGTATGATTGTCTTTTAAGGGTAGAGTCCCGGTGGTGGGTTGATGAGTGACTATAGAGCAATTTTGGATCCACATGGTCAGTCACAATGTAGGCATAGGTCTACATAGGCATAGAAGGAGGAGCTGTAGTTTTACAACGTCTTCCATCTTCTCTATCAAAGTGTTCTGTTACCTTGACAAACTGGGACTTTTTGGATTAAGAAGGCCAAAGAAATCATCAGCTATTCAAAAGGCACTAGAGTGACCTGTGGAGGATGAAAATGCCCCTCCTCCTGTGCAAATGGTCATGTCTGCTCCATACCAAGAATAAGAAACGTGAGATTTATTAATCCAATCAACTTTGTGCAAATACAATGAACAAACAAATAATAAAATCTTAGACAACATTTTTTGAAAGAAGGTACAATAAACAGTGTTGAAACTTGCTTTGTGGGATCCTATGTACAAATTTATCACCTATACATGTATTTTGAGTTATGTTTCCTGCGCCTCTGGTGTGCATTTGAACTGCCTGGATGGAGCCAGGAGTGGCCCTCCTTTCATAAGAGAAATGAGGAACTACCTAGAGACCTCAAAGCAATTAGTTATTATTAAGCTTTCATAATTCATTGGAATAAATCTTAATAGGTTTTGGCTTGATTTTAAATACTCAATTTTAAATTTGGCTTGATTTTAAATTGTATAGCTTTTCATTATTTATGCATGTCAGTTTTACTGGCATTTCATTTTTTATAAAAAAAAAACAACAATCTGAATAATTTTTATAATTGTATTTGATAGTCTTAGATTTTATTATTCTTTTTGTTATCACAACCCTCTTAGGACCCTAAAATCCACGGGCATGGAAAGGTCTTGTTAGGCAAGCCAAAGGCAACCTTTTACCCAGAAACCATATTTCAACTAATTCCACAGAAACTTTTAGCCTAGACATACAAGTTTCACAAACAGTCATACATACATCGGGGGGGGGGGGGGGACATAGGAAACTTCTATTGCCCCTTCAGGCACTAGACATAATCCCCTAATAATGCCTCCAAATACCTAACAATAGAGTCAAACCAAAGGTCACTAAAGCTGCCCAATGCCCTACCCCTGTCCTCCTGGGAACCCTTTAAGGCTGGCTAATACCCATTGTCACCCATTTTCCTGCCAGCACAGACCATTGCCCTCACTCAAGCTAAGGAAACTATCCACATTGACACCTATTAACTCAGACTCTACTCACATTCATTCTTTCTCACATGCACACAAGAGGCAGACCAAGAAAAAGTCACAAAATTCAAACTGAGCAATGACAGTTTATTAAAATTCCCTCCAGACCCAGAAGCCAATCAGTTTGCGCAAGAGACAGCATGTCTGAGCCAACCAGTGTCAGGATCCTACCCGGTGTCCGCCTGAGCCAATCAATACTTGATGTGACAACACTGTTGTGTGAACAGTCTATTGTTTTCAACGGCTGTCAAACTACTATAAATGTTCCTGTGTGTTCCCATTGTGGTTATGTTAAATATGAGAGCACGGTCTCTCTTGGGATCCACTTTGGCCAAAGCGAATCAAGCCTCTGTTCCTTTGCCCTTCATCCTTCCAAGTCTAATTATGGATTGGAGTCATAAGATCCACTGTTCTTACAGAGTTGACATCACACAATACTTCCTTCTCTTTGTGTGTGTATGTGTGTGTATATATATGTGTTCCTATAATTTCCCAGTTATCTACCACTGGCATAAATAAATCCATAGACAGAACTACACAGGACATCTTCCAAATCAATTGTCATCTTCAGTGGCAAATATTGAAATCCTTTATTGCCCTCCTCCCTCCTGTCCTTTTAATCCATTTCATCACACAGAACCTGGTGTATTAATGGAAATCGGCTACAAAAAACCATCAAACACACACCAGCTTCAGCTAGATGGTATATCAGTAGACCTTAGATTCATCACATAACAGGAACGACAAAAACCCATGTTTCTCCTCCAACTCATCTGAAAGCATCTTGTATTTAATTTCCTCCTGCCCTTAAGTGAGATTTGTAAAAATCCTAAATCTGAGAACTAGTGTATCAGATGTCCTTGGACTTGGTACACTTTATATTCCTTCAGCTCCAATCATGCTTTTCCATTGGCTGTGTTGGTTAATCTGATAGGAATATCAATAGAAATGAGTGATGCAATTATCATTTTCAGGTGCATTGTATTGTTGACAAAATGGTGATGAAAATATGTTTTTGTATTCATACTATTTGGAATTGCCAGAAACCAACAGGCATTGGTCTAAAAGTCTGGACTGCATATTACACTGCCCCTTTTTACTGGTTATTCACAAAACCACACATTTAGCTGTATTACATTGCCTGTTTTTTCTCGTTGTTTCCAAAAGCACAGGTTTCCTTTCTGACCCCATACTTCTAGCATTGCAGAGAGTAAACACTATAAACCATTCAAAATGATATTTGCTGTGTTTGCATTCCCTTGGTAAATTTTGTTACAGCACATGACTAAGTTTTTGTAAGGATCGTCTCCTGTATGTGTGTGTGTTGAGGAAAAACTGCTGGATAATTGAAGCAATTAAGCTTGAACCACTCCCTGAATGGAGTATAACATGAGGAGTGTTTCTGCTAGATTTTGGGAATTACTGAACCACTTATTTCAAGACTTGCACCATTGAGGAAGAAGATGCATGGATTTAATGCATAGGACTTTGTGTGTGTTTTATTTCTGCAAATGGACTGAGTTATTTTCAAAGCTTTACTTAAGAGTAATTTTTGTTTTTATATTTTCTTGGCTTATATTTACTCTTTGTGGGTGAACAAAGGGCTGGGAAGTCTGGGCAGGACTGCACAATTTCTGGGTTAGCTTTAGTTTAAAATGCAACAAATTTGCCTGTGTCTTTTTGTTTGAATGCCCAAACTGTTTTTATATATATATAGGTTGTTGTAGGTTTTTTGGGCTGTATGGCCATGTTCTAGAACAGTCCTCAAACATTTTAAACAGAGGGCCAGGTCACAGTCTCTCAAACTGTTGGAGGGCTGGATTATAAATTGGAAAAAAAAACATGAATGAATTCCTATGCACTCTGCACATATTTTATTTGTAGTACAAAAAAAAACACTTTAAACAATATAATAATTAAAATGAAGAACAATTTTAACAAATATAAACTTATTAGGATTTCAATGGGAAGAGTGGACCTGCTTTTGGCTGATGAGATAGGATTGTGGTTGTTGTGTGCTTTCAAGTTGTTTCAGACTTAGGTTGACCCTGAGTGAGGGCCAAGTAAATGACCTTGGAGGGCAGTATCCAGCCCCCGGGCCTTAGTTTGAAGACCCTGTTCTAGAAGCATTCTCTCCTGATGTTTCACCTGCATCTATGGCAGGAATCCTCAGAGGTTGTGTACTTTTATATATCCCCATTTTAGTTTCAAATTTTGGATGGTTTTGTTTTTGGGAAGATTCTTCCCAAAATGGAACTTCACATCCTGATTTAAGAATCCCAATCCTGCCCCCCCCCCCCCAATAATCTTCTGGTATCTTTCCAAAAACAGAATGGTGGGGAGGAAGCCCCCAAAATCTGAAATGAAAATAGAACAGATTTCTGTTGTTTCTCACACACCTAATAGATATGCAGCTTGAATTTTAGTACTTGCTTACTGTTTATTGTAAATTTAGAAGATGTTTTGGGGTGGTGCTAGTAACAATAGGAAGAAAAGGCTGAGCAGTAGACTGTATAGGAAGTTTCAAGGGGAATCCTTTCCCCATGACTCTGTATATAGGAGACTCAGTAACTGACTGCAATGGCAGTTGAAGCAGAAGGGACCGTGAGAAGCAGAGGATAGACCTCTGTAACAGCAAGCCACTTAAGAAGAAACTCAGTAGTAGTGGGAATTGCAATGGCAGTAGCACTGGGGGCATTGTTAACAAAATTAGAGGTTGTCAGGATTTAGAAATAAATGGCATAGATAAATTTGTCTGATACTGAAGCCTTTAGGCCTGGCCACATGGCAAAGTTCAGAGTCATTGTGTCTAGTCCCAGACTCCCTGTGGAGTAGCATAGTCACATGACTGAGCTCGTGACTCCTGGGGGAGGGCATAAAAGCTGGTACCTCCCTTGTGCTCTTGCACAATGAAGTTCCTGCCTCGCTCAGAGGAATCTGGGTCTGGCCGATTCGTGGCTTGGGAATGTTTCTAGTATTCTATTGAAGTAGAGGAAAATACTGACAGCCATTACACTCTGATCAGGTTCCCCTTGTTGGTCAATCATCTCCCTGATCTCGCTTGGACAAAGAACCCTCTACATACAATTTATTGCACCTAGAACAGTGTTTCCCAACCTTCCTAAGACTGCGACCCCTTAATACAGTTCCTCATGTTGTGGTGATCCCTAAGCCATCAAATTATTTTCATTGCTACTTCCATAACTGTAATTTTGCTATGGTTATGAATCCTAATTTAAATATCTGATATGCAGGATGTATATTCATTCACTGGACCGAATTTTGGCAGAAATACCCCATATGCCCCAATTTGAATACTGGTGGGGTGGGGTTGATTTTGTCATCTGGGAGTTGTAGTTGCTGAGATGTATAGTTAATCTACATCAAAGAGCATTCTGAACTCCACCAACAATGGAACTGAGTGCACACAGAACTCCCACAACCAATAGAAAATACTGGAAGGGTTTGGTGGGTCTTGACCTTGAGATTGGGAGTTGTCATCCACCTACAACCAGAGAGCAGACTCAATGATGGATCTGGACCAAACTTAGCAATAGGCCCAAATGTGAACACTGGTGGAGTTTGGGGAATATAGACCTTGATATTTGGGAGTTGTAGTGCTTGGATTGATAATTCACCTACAATCAGAGCATTCTGAATTCCACCAATGATGATATTGAACCAAATTTGGCACACAGAACTCCCATGACCAACAGAAAATACTGGAAGGGTTTGGTGGGCCTTGACCTTGAGATTGGGAGTTGTCATTTACCTACAACCAGAGAGTGAACTCAATGGTGGATCTGGACCAAACTTAGCAATAGGCCCAAATGTGAACACTGGTGGAGTTTGGGGAATATAGACCTTGACATTTGGGAGTTGTAGTTGCTTGGATTTATAGTTTACCTACAATCAAAGAGCATTCCGAACTCCACCAACGATGGAATTGAACCACACTTGGCACACAGAACTCCCACAACCAACAGAAAGTACTGGAAGGGTTTGGTGGGCATTGACCTCGAGTTTTGGAATTGTAGTTTATCAACGTCCAGAGAGGACTGCGGCTCAAATAATGATGGATCTGGACCAAACTTGGAATGAATATCTGATATGCAGGATGTATTTTCATTCACTGGACTGAATTTGGCACAAATATCCGATATGCCCCAATTTGAATACTGGTGGGGTGGGGTTGATTTTGTCATCTGGGAGTTGTAGTTGCTGAGATGTATAGTTACTCTACGATCATAGAGCATTCTGAACTCCACTAACAATGGAATTGAGTGCACACAGAACTCCCACAACCAACAGAAAATACTGGAAGGGCTTGGTGGGCCTTGACCTTGGGATTAGGAGGAGTTGTTCACCTACAACCAGAGAGCGAACTCAAGGATGGATCTGGACCAAACTTAGCAATAGGCCCAAATGTGAACACTGCTGGAGTTTGGGGAATATAGACCTTGACATTTGGGAGTTGTAGTTGCTTGAATTTATAGTTTACCTACAATCAAAGAGCATTCCGAACTCCACCAACGATGGAATTGAACCACACTTGGCACACAGAACTCCCACAACCAACAGAAAGTACTGGAAGGGTTTGGTGGGCATTGACCTCGAGTTTTGGAGTTGTAGTTTATCAACATCCAGAGAGCACTGCGGGCTCAAACAATGATGGATCTGGACCAAACTTGGGATGAATACCCAATATACCTAAATGTGAACACTGGTGGAGTTTGGGCAAAATAGACCTTGGCATTTGGGGATTGTAATTGCTGGGATGTATAGTTCACCTACGATCAAAGAGCATTCTGAACCCCACCAATAGCATTGGGGGCAAACTTCCCACATAGAACCCCCATGACCAACAGAAAATACATGTCAAAGTTCAGAGTCATTATGTCTAGGCCCAGACTCCCTGTAGATTAGCAGAGTCTGGTGACTGAGCTCGTGATTCCTGGGGGAAGGCATAAAAGCTGGTACCTCCCTTGTCCTCAGTGTATTTCTGTGGAGCATGGAGTTGGATGAAAGAGGAGAGAGGGGGTCAAATAGAGAGAGTGTGATTGTGTATATAGCTTTGAATATATCTTCCGAGGGAACTGAAGATAAAGCCTTCCTGCACACTGCAGTGAAAGAACTTCTTGTGTGTGGACTCTTTCTTAGAATCATAGAGTTGGAAGAGACCTCATGGGCCATCCAGTCCAACCCCCTGCGAAGAAGCAGGAAAATTGCATTCAAAACACCCCCGACAGATAGCCATCCGTCTCTGCTTAAAAGCTTCCAAAGAAGGAGTCTTTACCACGCTCCGGGGCAGACAGTTCCACGGCTAAACGGCCCTCACAGTCAGGAAGTTCTTCCTAATGTTCAGATTGAATCTCCTTTCTTGTAGTTTGAAGCCATTGTTCCACGTCCTAGTCTCTAGGGCAGCAGAAAAGAAGCTTGCTCCCACCTCCCTATGACTTCCTCACACATATTTATACATGGCTATAATGTCTCCTCTCAGCCTTCTCTTCTTCAGGCTAAACATGTCCAGCTCTTAAAGCCGCTCCTCATAGGGCTTGTTCTCCAGACCCTTGATCATTTTAGTTGCCCTCCTCTGGACACATTCCAGCTTGTCAATATCTCTCTTCAATTGTTGTTCCCAGAATTGGACACAATATTCCAGGTGTGGTCTGACCAAGGCTGAATAGAGGAGTAGCATGACTTCCCTGGATCTAGACACTGTACTCCTATGGATGCAGGCCAAAATCCCATTGGCTTTTTTTGCTGCAACATCACATTGTTGGCTCATGTTTAACTTGTTGTTCATGAGGACTCCAAGATCTTTTTCGCACATACTGCTCTCTTGCCCAGTGAAGTTCCTGCATCAGAGGAATCTGGGCCTGGCTGATTCGTGGCTTGGGGATGTTCGTAGTACTCTGTTGAGGTAGAGAGAAATACTGACAGCTGTTATGCTCTGATCAGGTTCCCCTTGTTGGTCAATCATCTCCCTGATCTCGCTTGGACAAAGAACCCTAAAGGTTTTGTTCTACATACACTTTATTGCGCCTAGAACAGTGTTTCTCAACCTTTCTAATGCCGCAACCCCTTAATGCAGTTCCTCATGTGGTGACTCCAAGCCATAAAATTATTTTCATTGCTACTTCCATAACTGTAATTTTGCTACGGTTATGAATCCTAATGTAAATAACTGGTATGCAGGATGTATTTTCATTCACTGGACCGAATTTGGCACAAATACCCAATATGCCCCAATTTGAATACTGGTGGGGTGGGGTTGATTTTGTCATTTGGGAGTTGTAGTTGCTGGGATGTATTGTTAACCTACGATCAAAGAGCATTCTGAACTCCACCAACAATGGAATTGAGTGCACACAGAACTCCCATGACCAACAGAAAATACTGGAAGGACTTGGTGGGTGTTGACCTTGAGATTGGGAGTTGTCGTTCACCTACAATCCGAGAGTGGACTCAATTATGGATCTGGACCAAACTTAGCACGGATACGCATTATGCCCAAATGTGAACACTGGTGGAGTTTGGGAAATATAGACCTTGACATTTGGGAGTTGTAGTTGCTGGGATTTATAGTTCGCCTACAATCAAAGAGCATTCCGAACTCCACCGACGATGGAATTGAACCACACTTGGCACACAGAACTCCCACAACCAACAGAAAGTACTGGAAGGGTTTGGTGGGCATTGACCTCGAGTTTTGGAGTTGTAATTTATCAACATCCAGAGAGCACTGTGGGCTCAAACAATGATGGATCTGGACCAAACTTGGGATGAATACCCAATATGCCTAAATGTGAACACTGGTAGAGTTTGGGGAAAATAGACCTTGGCATTTGGGGATTGTAATTGCTGGGATTTATAGTTCACCTACAATCAGAGAGCATTCTGAACCCCACCAATAGCATTGGGGCAAACTTCCCACACAGAACCCCCATGACCAACAGATAATACCGTTTATTTCTGATGGTCTTTGGCAACCCTCAAGTTGAGAAACACTGCTCTAAATGTTTTTTTCTACTACATACAAGCAGAAGGGACCGTGAGAAGTGGAGGGCAGACCTCTGTTACGGCAAGCCACTTAAGAAGAGACTCAGTAGTGGTGGGAGTGGCAGTAGCAGTAGCACTGGGGGCATTGTTCACAAAATTAGAGGCTGTCACAATTTAGAAATAAATGGCTCAACCAGCCTCTGCTGGTTTTGGGCAAGGATGTTTTACTTTCTAGACAGGCTATTTCTTCTGAGAAACAATGTCTGAGTGGATCTCAAGATGACTGTTGAGGCTTTAGAAAGATCTTGGGGCTGAATTGCACCACTGTTTTTGGTAGTGATGTAATATATGAGCCTGGTGATGGCTGCCTGAAGTCTAGTCCATTTGCTGAATCTTTCAAATTTGGCTGGATTTAAACCTTGCCTTGGTGAGTCTTGGCCACTGATGGTAGATTGAATTTGATGGCAAGACTGAATTTCTGGTAACTCAGTGTCTTTGGGCACTGTGATGCTTTCTGGAAAGGAAGGATTTTGAAGACATTTGAGACCGGTGATCCAAGATGACTGAGATAACTTTGAGGCTGATGTTCCTCGAGATGCTACATCTGCCGGATTTTCTGAAGTGGATATGTAATGCCACTGACTGCAGTTGGAACTCTTCAGCATGGTGTTGATCCTGTTTATATCTATTGGTGGTGTTTTGTAGGTAACCTAACACAACCATGCTGTCTGTGTGAAAGAATACCCTTTGAAACAGTTGTCCAGTTTCTTCTCTGATGGTTTGACTCAACTGAGTGGCTAAGACAGTGGTGCAGAGTTCTAATCTGGGCACTGTAGAGTCCATGGGTGCTACTTTAGACTTTGACATCAAAAATCCTGAAGAGCAGGTACTGATGCCTCTGCCTGGCGTATGCAACCGCAGCGATGGCCTTGGTGGATGCATCACAGAATATGTGCAGTTCCAAGATCTCTGAAGGTGAGGAACTGTTTGCTATGTACTGTCTTGGCAGTTGTATGTTTTCTGAGCCTTGGGCTTGGCAAGTCCAATTTTTCCATTGTGACATGAGATCTTGGGGAAGCTCTTGGTCCCAGGTGAGCTTGTGCTGGATTGCCTGTTTGAAAAGCAATTTGGCTGAGATGACTACTGGAGACACTATACCCAATGGATCATAAATGCCATTGATGGCAGACAACATAAGTCTTTTGGAGGTGAGAGTTGCCAGATGTTCAGGCTGGGTTTAGAAAAGGTAGAGGAACGAGAGACCAAATTGCCAATATCCGCTGGATAATGGAGAAAAGCAGGGAGTTTCAGAAAAACATCTACTTCTGCTTCATTGACTATTCTAAAGCCTTTGACTGTGTGGATCATAATAAATTGTGGCAAGTTCTTGGTGGATGGGCATCCCAAGCCACCTTGTCTCTCTCCTGAGGAATCTGTACAAGGACCAAGTAGCAACAGTCAGAACTGACCACGGAACAACAGACTGGTTCAAGATTGGGAAAGGCGTACGGCAAGGCTGCATCCTCTCACCCAACCTTTTTAACTTGTATGCAGAACACATCATGCGATGTGCGGGGCTTGATGAATGCACAGCTGGGGTGAAAATTGCTGGAAGAAACATTAACAACCTCAGATATGCAGATGACACCACTCTGATGGCCGAAAGCGAGGAGGAGCTGAGGAGCCTTCTAATCAAGGTGAAAGAAGAAAGCGCAAAAGCTGGGTTGCAGTTAAACATCAAAAAATCCAAGATTATGGCAACAAGAATGATTGACAACTAGGAAATAGAGGGAGAAACCGTGGAGGCCGTGACAGACTTTGTATTTCTAGGTGCAAAGATTACTGCAAATGCAGACTGTAGCCAGGAAATCAGAAGACGCTTACTTCTTGGGAGGAGAGCAATGTCCAGTCTCGATAAAATAGTAAAGAGTAGAGACATCAGACTGGCAACAAAGATCCGCCTAGTCAAAGCCATGGTATTCCCTGTAGTAACCTACGGATGTGAGTGCTGGACCTTAGGGAAGGCTGAGCGAAGGAAGATAGATGCTTTTGAGCTGTGGTGTTGGAGGAAAGTTCTGAGAGTGCCTTGGACTGCGAGAAGATCCAACCAGTCCATCCTCCAGGAAATAAAGCCTGACTGCTCACTGGAGGAAAGGATACTAGAGACAAAGTTGAAGTACTTTGGCCACATCATGAGGAGACAGGAAAGCCTAGAGAAGACAATTATGCTGGGGAAAGTGGAAGGCAAAAGGAAGAGGGGCCGACCAAGGGCAAGATGGATGGCATCCTTGAAGTGACTGGACTGACCTTGAGGGAGCTGGGGGTGGTAACGGCCGACAGGGAGCTCTGGCGTGGGCTGGTCCATGAGGTCACGAAGAGTCGGAGACGACTGAACGAATGAACAATAAGTCTTTTGGAGGTGACTCTGCCCAATTTGGGGGCTCTTAAAGTAAAACATCTGTAGCTACATTTCATAACAAACCTAGACTGGTTTGAGCGTTCAAGTCTTGAAACAACTTTGATGCATCCTTTTCCACCAAGTCTTCTGGTGGGAAAGCCTGAAGTATCTCTGGACTATTTGAATTTATCTTGTGAAGGCAAATATTGGCCTTGCTCAGCAATTCTTGAATTTCTTTAACTGTCTTTGCAGCTTGTGGGACCTCAAAGTTTTGACTTGCCATAATGCAAAATTCAAAGGAAACTTATCCCACACTTTACACAGTACAAATGCAATACAATTTAAGCATACAAGAGAAAAAGCACGCAAAAGGGCAATGCAACCTTTGAAAAAGACAATTACAATAGCTGCTTATTGCTTAACTGGGAAGTTAAGCCTTGAGCTTTATAGACTTGCTGCAAGCTCCCAAAGGCTGTTGCTAGGCAGACTTCAAGCGAAGGCTGGCTCCTCCCACCCCTCAACCTTGGAGGGCTGGAGGCTGGCTCTGCAGAAAAGGTGGGGACTGCAGAAGGCTGGAAACTTTGCACTCTGCTGTAGAAGCCTTGCTTCTGGAAAAGGGCGGGAAACAGCAGTAGAAACAGTAGCTTTGCTGAAGGTTTGTCTTGCAAGGAGCTGGCTGAGCTGCTGAGGCTGGTAACTTTGCAAAAACAACACTCTGCAGAAGGATGCTTGCTTCTGGCTGGAAACCCTGCAAAATGTATCAACAGTAGCTTTGCAGAAGGTTTGTCTTGCAGCAGCTGCAAAGAGCTGGACTGTAGCAAAATGTATCCACCCTGCAGGTTTGTCTTGCAAAGAGCTGGCTGAGCTGCAGAGGCTGGTTGTTGCAATTTTCTGTGGCTTGCTTGAGAAGCAAAAAGGCGGGAACCCCAGGGAAATGTATCCACTTTGCAAAATCTGGGATTCCCTTTGAGGAGAAGGCAGGCTTCTTTTCTGAGACAAAGGCAGGCGTCCCTTTGGCTCTATTTTTTCTTTAGAAAACTATAAGCTTGACAAAACAAGGCCCTTTGGCTCCTTCTTTTCCTTCTTCTTAGTTTATTTTGACACCACTTTAACTACCATGGTTCAGTATTTCACAATCATGAGAGTTGTAGTCTTTAGCCTTCTCTGCCAAAGAGTGCTGCTGCCTCAATGGGGCACGATTATTCATTATGTCACCTCTTTGGTGTCATTGCTTTAAAAATGGGAAGTCTTATACTTTTAAAAAGACACGGTGGTGCTGATATGTGTGGGTTGATTTATTGTAGTTGTGGTTTCGTATATGTATATCTAGCTAGTCCATGGGAGTGGAAGAAAGGAGCTTTCTTCAATCTTACTATTCATGTGGAACATGTTTCCCTATTGGACCACCAAAAGGGGCTGCGGTGGTGCAACAGGTTAAACTGTTGAGCTGCTGAACTTGCTGAAAGTTGGCGGTTCAAATCCATGGGATGGGGTGAGGTCCTGCTATTAGACCCAGCTTCTGCCAACCTAGCAGTTCAAAAACATACCAATGAGAGTAGGTACTGCCTCAGTGGGAATGTAAATGGTGCTCCATGCAGTCATGCTGGCCACATGACCTAGGAGGTGTCTATGGAAAATGCAGGCTCTTCAGCTTGGAAATGGAGATGAACACCTCCCTCAGAGCCGGAGATGAAAGGAGAAACCTTTGCCTTTGTATCTGTGTTTCATTGTTTTAAAGGCATTGTTTGCCTGTGTCATATATGCTGGAATCCGCCCTGAGTCCCCTCAGGGAGATAGGGTGGAATACAAATAAAGTGTTGTTATTATTGTTGTTGTTATTATTAAATTCTTTTTAATGAGCCTAACTTTTAAAAACTAAGGTCACGCACAAGGCAGAATGAAAAACTGCCTTGTACGTGACCTGTACCTGTATAACAAGTGCAAGTGTATGTGTAGTAGCAGGGAAGGACTGTCAAGGTACCTGGGAGTGAGAATCATTGAACTCCTTGGGTCTGAGCAGACATACAGGTTTTCAAGGGATGTAAATAATTTTCTAGGAAGCCAGTTTAAATGTCTTCAGTAACTCCTTGGGTTCAATCAGATCTCCCAGGATTGCCTAGCACTGCAGTCCATATTTTGCTTATTGGCCTGATTATCTTCCAAGTTTTCTGGGAACGTTCTTTTACTTTAATCACAGTTAGACATGTCTGCATCCAAGTTTATCCAGGTTCACTTTTTTTTTACATGAAAGAGAATGTGATAGTTCCAGAACTGTCATTCTGGGATATTTAAACAATGTGCTAGATTAAATATGTTGAAGATTTTTAAAAAAAGAATTATTTTAACCTAAGCATTAGGCATGGTTAGGTCCGGTCAGAACTCATAATTCAGATTAAATTTGGATCAAATTCCTTTTTGAAGCAATTTCAAAGTGATTTCTGACCCACAAAGTATCCTTGCATGCTGGGATGCTTGCCTCCAGCAAATGAGGGGAAACCATGTGGTGAGGGGAGGGGTTTCGGCACAGCAGCCATTACACTATAAAAAGGGCTGCACGTGCCTCAGCGGGTCATTGCGCGGCCAGGAAGAAAACGCAGAGGGGGCTTGGGTGGGAAAGGTGCCACTGCTTGGGAAGGGAACAACAGGGTTAGGGAAGAGAACAAACGTTTTTTGGAAGGGAACAACAGGGGAGACGGCTGTTAGTAGGCCCATTGCCTGCAAGGATTTTTTTGCCTTTCCGCTTGTGTGTGTGGAGGGAAGAAGGGCAGGGCAGCACACAAGGGCAGCTGGGAGAAGTGTTCTCTCTTGCCCGCCACTGCCAATTTCCCTTTTAGAAGCAGTGGTTTCAACTTTGAATGCCCTTCCTTTCCCTTTGGGTTAGACTTTGTACTTTGGAAAACTAGAAATTCACTTTTCTCCTAATACTTTGCTTGCAGAAATGGTGATTTCAACTTTGAATACCCTCCCTTTCCCTTTGGGTTTGACTTTGTACTTTGGGAAACCAGAAATCCATTTTTCTCCTAATACTTTCCTAGCACATGCAGCCAATTCAACTTTTAATGCCCTCACTTTCCCTTTGGGTTTGACTTTGTACTTTGGGATACCATAAATCATCTTTTCTCCTAATAGTTTTCCTTGCACATGCAGCCAATTCCACTTTCAACACCCTTCCCTTTCCCTTTGGCTTAGGCTTTGTACTTTGGGAAACCAGAAATCCACTTTTCTCCTAATACTTTGTTTGCAGAAATAGTGATTTCAACTTTGAATAACCTTCCTTTCTCTTTGGGTTTGACTTTGTAATTTGGGAAACCAGAAATCCACTTTTCTCCTAATATTTTCCTAGCACATGCAGCCAATTCAACTTTTAATACCCTCGCTTTCCCTTTGGGTTTGACTTTGTACTTTGGGATACCATAAATCATCTTTTCTCCTAATAGTTTTCCTTGCACATGCAGCCAATTCCACTTTCAACACCCTCCCTTTCCCTTTGGCTTAGGCTTTGTACTTTGGGAAACCAGAAATCCACTTTTCTCCTAATACTTTCCTAGCACATGCAGCCAATTCAGCTTTTAATGGCCTCGCTTTCCCTTTGGGTTAGGCTTTGTACTTTGGGAAACCAGAAATCCACTTTTCTCCTAATATTTTCCTAGCACATGCAGCCAATTCAACTTTTAATGCCCTCGCTTTCCCTTTGGGTTTGACTTTGTACTTTGGGATACCATAAATCATCTTTTCTCCTAATAGTTTTCCTTGCACATGCAGCCAATTCCACTTTCAACACCCTTCCTTTCCCTTTGAGTTAGGCTTTGTACTTTGGGAAACCAGAAATCCACTTTTCTCCTAATACTTTGCTTGCAGAAATAGTGATTTCAACTTTGAATACCCTCCCTTTCCTTTGGGTTTGACTTTGTACTTTGGGATACCATAAATCATCTTTTCTCTTAATAGTTTTGTCAGTAGCGGTCTAAAAATGACTGAGAGGGAATCCCCAGAAGTTTTCCCTGTTCCGTTTGCAGCTTTTCGCGTATTGTGCAATCACGCCCGCCATTAACGAAGCAATTTGGAAATTTTGGGAAATTCTGGAAAAACATTTCCGGAAAAATTCGGAAATCATTTCCAAACTGAATCGTCAGTGCATCCGAAACGAGTTTTGAACCATTTTTTCCCCTTGATCAAACAAGCCTACTAAGCATGTGTGTTCTCGATCGGAACCAATGCCACCTTGTGGGCAGAGTTAACTCCAAGAATGTCATAAATAAACATGAATGTAGAGGGACTGTTGTATTCTTCTTGTTCTTTGCCTTCAAGTTGTTTCCAACTTATAGTGACTCTAAGATGAATCTATTATGGGTCTTTTAAAGCAGTATTTGTTCAATTGCCTTTGTTTTCCCCTAAAGCGGAGAGAGTGTGATTTCACACAAATACAGTTGAAATGATTGTGCTTCAGTGTTGCTCCAGAGGGAAGCAAAAGGGAGATTTTGGCTGGAGACAGAATGCAGAGTTAGACTATAGTTTTACCCTTGAGGTGGAACTTGTATGCAAGAACTATTTCAGAAAGACAGGCGTAATTTAATAGTTTGGAAAAGATCTTCATGCTTGAAGATGCCTAAATATAAAAACCTGTGGTTGGAGGAAGACAAAAATAATCAGCTTGGGATTCCTGCAATGGGAAGGAATGCTGTTTCCCAGCAAGAGAGTTTTAGAAATCAGGCATTTTTATTTGAAATGGATGAGGATGCCTACTAATTGGGTGTGTATAAACATTCTGGGGGAAAACAACATCAAAACGTGCTGTAATTTCAGCAGCAGAACACACATTCTAGTCATAAAACTAACATTTTTGCTGGCAACTGACAGGAGACTTATGCAGGTAGCACTGATATAATGCGGTCTGTTGAGCATTGGATGTTATATACGAATTTTATGTTAGCATTTTAAATCATGTACATATCTAATCATGTACATAATACATGTATGGGTTAATGTACTTTGAATACACTGCATTTGGTTTGGATTTCATGATAATCTGATAAGGAGTGGCAAAAGCCACAAGATGTGGCCAATAGTCCTTCTCAGGTAGAAACAGATTGCCATCGCTATCAACAAACAGTGTTCCCTTTTTTGTGGTTTGTAGGAAGATTTTGTGGCCAAAAAGGGCGCTTCAGACTCTTTTCAAGTGGAAGCTACTTCACAATTGGAGCCAAGGGCTTCAAGGCTGTTTTTGAAGAAGTGGATCATGGACCAGCATTACAAAGCAAGAATGGATTAGAACTCCAGAATCCATGTAATTGAAACTGAAAGGTTGTCTTTCTTTTATAGACTCTTAATCTTGACGTATTTGTTTGTTTTGTTTCTTGAATTTAAGCTCCACTTTTCTCCCACCATGGAACTCTCAAAACGGTTTGCAATAATTTAGAATAATAATAATGATAATGATAAAAAATCTTTATTTATATTCCGCCCTATCTCCTCGGAGGGACTCGGCGGATTTCAGTCACAAAAGGGCAAACCTTCAATGCCTGAACAAAGCCACTAATACACACATAGTAACAAAGGTTGAACTACACAGCATATAAAGCCAATTATAACTTAGCAAATTAAGGTTAGATTTAAATGCAACCTATTATATCAGACATAAAACAAGACATCAAATAGAAGCATCCATTTCCCAGAGTCAACAGAGTTCCTAGGGGGCATATAAGTTGCTCAAGATGTCAACTGAGCTAGCGGGGCAAACGGGACCCAGATACGGATGGTAGATGTTACTCAGAAGTATAATAGCAATGACGTTATCTCCCCCCTCCTCCTCCTCCTCCTTGTAAGCTAGTGATTAGAAGGATGTCTTCAGCTGTTTGTTAAAGGAAAGGAGGGAAGGGGGCATCTTTAGTTCCTTAAGGAGGGAGTTCCAGAGGTGGGGGGTGGGGTGGGGTGACCACAGAGAGGGCCTGTTCTCTCATTCCCAGCAGCTGTGCTTGAGACGGGGTCAGGACTGAGAGCAGGGTGTCCTCTGATGACTGCCGTGTCCGAGTTGGTCTGCAGTGGGAGATGCAGTTTGTCAAATAGCCTGGACCCGAACCGTTTAATAATACTAGTCCTAAAAGCAGAGCATGTCAGTTCTACAGTATGAATAAAAATAAATCAAATACCTGTCAAAGTAAATAAGTCTTACTCTGCTGGTGAAAATAAGAGCAAGGAGGGAACTAATTGGGTTTCATGTGGGAGAGGATTCTCTAACTACATGACACTTCAGCATGATGCTCCTCAGTGGCAAAAAAAAGTGCCCTCCTCCCTGCACTTGGTTGATAGTGAACAGATGCAGCTTCAAAAAGTCCCTGAGAATCAAACCAAAATGACAAAGATAATGTTCTCATTTTACCCATTTTGGGGGCTGGTTTTTCTACACTGAGTGCTGTGAGCAGCAATCACATTTGATGTGGGATGTCGCTATTATCTGCTTTCCTTTAAAAAAAAATGTATGTGGCCCCTCCTGTGGTCATACAAGGCTCCCCTGAGCCACATCCACATGTAACCCGCAGGCTGCACAGTTCCAGCCCTTATCATACGTCTTGTATCACTGATTTTTGGTTGAGGTTTAGGTTAGTTAACTATCATTTGTGCTTCAATTGTTGGATTATATAATTTGGCTGGGAATGCATATGCCTCTCTTTTCTTTTATGCAAGAAAATTCTGGAAAACCACTATTGTGCAAGAATGATGGGTATTATACAGTGGCTCGTGTTAGGTACTGAGAAAGCGACAACTGTGATCCATAATTGCCAACAGTCTACACATGGATTTCTGTTAACAGGAGTTGGGTTTCATTGGTCACAAATGGAAAATTGTGAAAAGACTACCGTATATTCCGGCATATAAGATGACTGGGCGTATAAGACGACCCCCAACTTTTCCAGTTAAAATATAGAGTTTGGTATATACTCATAGAGTTTGGTATATAATCAGTATAAGACCACCCCTCTTCCATCGCACACCAAATAAAACATCAGATTTGATTTCAAATCCAAAACTATCAAAGCAGTATCCAGCTCTTTGGCTTAGAAATGGAGATGAGCGCCAACCCCCAAAGCCGGACACGACTGGACTTAACGTCAGGAGAAAACCTTTACCTCACCTGTAAACTCCTGTATGTTTATTATTTATTTAACAGTTGTGGGTCCATGGAGCGTAATAAAGTTCTATAAATTTTTACCTTACCTTACCTAGAGTGAGACCAGGGTCGGGTCCAATGTCCTTTGCCCAACAACAACAATAATGGAAATCTAGAATTGGAAGGGACTCCAATGGCCATCCAGTCTAACCCTAATTCTGCCAGACAGGAACACATGTTCAAGCCCTCCCGACAGATGGCCATCCTGTTCTACTTAATAATAGCAATAACAACAATAATAGCAATAACAACAACAATAATAATAGAAGGGACCTCAATGACCATTCAGTCCAACCCCATTCCTGCCAGGCAGAAAGACACAATGCAAGCCTTCCCAACAGGTGGCCATACAACTCTGCTTAACAATAACAACAACAGAACGCTAGAGTTGGGACTCCAATGGCCATCCATTCCAACCCACTCACTCCTGCCAGGCAGGAAGACACAATGCAAGCCTCCCCAACAGGTGGCCATCCAGTTCTAGTTACCATATATGCTCGAGTATAAGCTGACCCGAATATAAGCTGAGGCACCTAATTTTACGACCAAAAACTAGGAAAATTTATTGACTTGAGTACAAGCCAGGGGAGGGAAATGCAGCAGCTAGTGGTAAGCTGAGGGGACAGAAGTTGTCATAAAGCCATCTTGTGCAGCTTCCAAAACCCAACACGTGAGAACATCTTGCACTGCAGCCAGATATTTCCAAGGTCATGCCCAAAGGATTTGATGAATATACCCTTTTTGAGATAGATCTAAATCAGGCATGGGCAAACTGTAGCCCTCCAGTTCCAACTCCCACAATTCCTAACAGTCAGTATTTGAGAACACAGAAATGCTGGACCACTCTCACAACCACCATGTCAGACTCCACAGAGAAGCCATTGCAATCCACAAGAAGCATGTGGACAATTTCAACAGAAAGGAGGAAACCATGAAAATGAACAAAATCTGGCTACCAGTATTTTTAAAAAAACTCCTCTAAAATCAGGACAGTAAATAAAAAACAACACTCAAAAGCAGGGGAAATCCAGACAATAAAAAATCAGGACCAACTAACACCTCCCAACAAAGGATTCCGCCAGGCAGGAAGCAGCCAGGCTTTGAAGCTGCAAGGCCATTCAATGCTAATCAAGGTTGCCAATGGCAACATTCCCACTTGCCTCAAGCAGACAAGAGTTCTTTCTCCCACCCTGGACTTTCCACAGATATGTAAACCCCACTTGCCATGTTTCCAACAGACCTCACAACCTCCAAGGATGCCTGGCATAGATCTGGGCAAAACATCAGGAGAGGACACTTCTGGAACATGGCTATACAGTCTGGAAAACTCACAGCAACCCAGCCAGTAGCTGTTAGGAATTGTGAGAGTGGAAATTCAAAACAATCTGATAGAAAACTGGGACTTGTAGTTTGGTATGGTACTGGCTCTCTTAAACAGGGAAGGCTAAGGACCTTGTAAAACTACAACTCCTATGATTCCATGGCACTGAATCTGTGGCAGTTTTTTTTGGGGGGGGATTCCCCTTTAAGAGTAGATGGCCCTTGCACTGGGACTTCCCCTTTAAGGCTGCCTCGTTCTTGGCTGCAGAAACAAAACAAAACGGGGGAAAGAGACCTTTTTCTTCCTTCCTCCTCAGGCTATTTAAAACTTTTAAAACTTAAGAGCGGCTGTTCTTTCAGAGGGAGCTGAGCACAGAGACAGGAAAGAAACCCCAAAGAGGGGAGGGAGAAAGAAGGTCTCCAGCAGGACTTTCTTGGAGGTGCCTTTGTTTGGACTCTCCTTGAGTAGCACTGTTTGAGGAAGGAGAGGAGAGGGAGAAAGAGGCCAGGAATGGAAGGCTTGGGGGCAGCCTCTTCTGCCCCTTTTTCCTTCAGGAGGAGGACGGGGGGGGGGGGGGGGGGGGGGAGGAGGAGCGGCAGTGCTGCCGGCGGTGATGCCCAGCTGGGCTTGTGCAAGGAGGGGGGAGGAGGAGGATCGGCAGGTCTGCCGGGAGTGCTGGCCAGCTGAGCTGCGATAGCAGCAGGCTCCCTTTGGCCTCTCATGGCTGCTCGCCTCCCTCGCCCTCGGCATCCTCAAGTGGTGGAACTTATAGCCGGTACACAAGACGACCCCCCCCCCACACTTTTAAGATGACTTTCTTGGCTTAGAAAGTCGTCTAGTATGCCGGTTTTTACGGTAGTCCTTAATCCATTAACTTTTCCCCCTTTAAGGCAGAGGACATGTACTTCCCAAGCTAGTTCTTTCTTCCTTTAATGTGACAAAACACTGCCACAGGCTGTCTTTCCACACAGTTATAAAGACAATTCAGGAAATTTTGTATGATAAAATATAGAACTTTGTCATAAAATAAAAGACTAAGACAAGAAAAATTCATTGAATTCAAATGCTGGCTCTGAGAAGTAATTTGGATGGTTAAACATGCCCAATGATCATGTGTTGTACAAAGTCAGCTTTGGTGAAGCCAGTGTGATATTGTGTCCATACTTTTGTAGAAGTGAATCAGACTGAAGTTTTCTGTTCTTATAGTACCACTTTATGAAAGAATTATGGTCACAGAAATAAATACCCAGTTATACATCTGATTGTGTCTGATTTATATATCTTCTGCTAGCATCAACTACTACTGCTCTTCAGTCTTGCCACCTAAAGCCTGCCACTCAAACCCAAAAGGTTCCGTTTCTGTTCTTACATCAATCAAACATCATCAAGTGACAAATTGAGATCTGAGATTCTAAAGCTACAGTCCTACAACTACTTAAAACTCCTTGATACTGATATTACAATGTCCTAATTTTTTGATTAACAGTCTTGTGAGTTAAGTCTTTTATTTCTTTCGACATACATGTGTGTCTTAAGATAAAATGTGTCCCTAGCCCCTTTCCCTGCCTCTTCCATTGAATTCTGTAATGCCAGAATACTCTCTGAAGAGAAAGAGCAATGCTGAACCACTGAATGATACAGGCAGGCAAACCCTTTGGCCAGAAGAGATCACAAGGGGAAATCTTGCTACCTAATGATGTCATAAGCACCTCCTGTGATCTACTCCTGAGTAGGAGCTTTTCATGCCCTTTCTCCTTGTGCTGCTTTCACTTCATACCCGAGGTCTGAAGAGAGACAGTGTTTGCTGAACAGTATTTGACAAATCAAATAGCTATATCTGTGCAGCCCATTCAAGGTTTCTTCTTCAGAACGACCCTGTGCCTAAAGCCTCAAAAAATATGAGGTGGCACACAGTCTTCGCGCATGTTCTCCTGTTTGGTTTTGGTGAGTGAAAATGTTGATTTCCCTCCTCCTTCACTCAATCTTCTACCTTTTGGATTTTCCATAACTAAGACAAACAGGCTGTATGTGGTTTTTTAAAATTTTATTAATACAATAGTAAAAAAGAGACAAGACAAGAGAGAAATACATTGACACACAAACACACTTCGCTTAACTATCGACAAACTAACATACCACACACACGACGTATAGAGTCTACATTAAAAATAGCCAGCATTGGCAGCTTGGTAGTATACATATATAAATATTTGCTCATGCATACAAAAGTATATCTTTATACACACAAATATCTATACTTGATATATTCCTGCTCATCGTCTCTCTTGTACAATCGTTTTCTTTTTTGCTGTTCCTATTTTCATTCGTAATTCATCCTGTATGATCTATCATTCTACCTGGGTGTTAGTCCTTGTTCTCTTACTATTTGGTGTTAACATATTAATATCTTTATCTTCCTTTCCCTAAGCCATTCCTTGACAGGAGTCCAATTTGTTGCTGTTACAGGCATGTTACGTGAGGCTGACAGGATGTATGTTAGATGGTCCATATTTATTACGTCTAGTATCTTCTCTATCCACTCTTCCTCCGATGGTATTGTCCTTTGTCTCCATACTTTGGCTAGTGATATGCGGGCTGCTGTTATTAGGTACACAAATATTTTATCTGTCTCTTTGTCCCACGTCTTATCTGTTAAACCTAGTAGGAAGCATTCCGGTTTTAGGGGAACATTCTTCTTTAGTATTTTTTGGCACCTCTCTTGAATTGTTTTCCAATACTATCTTACCTTCTTACTGGACCACCACATATGTTGGAAGGTCCCCTCCTCTTCTCCACACTTCCAACATTTGTTACACATATGTTTTGAGAATTTTGCTAATTTGGATGGTGTTAAATACCATTGATGGGTCATTTTTACACAGTTCTCTTTAATGTCATAAGAGTAGGAGTAGTTTGTTTTTCTATTCCAAATTGTGCTCCACTCTTCTAATGATATAGATCTTCCAATGAGCCTTGCCCACTTAATTTTTTTAATACTTATTATTGAAGTGTATTCTTACAGATATATAGATAAAAACAGATTGGGAGTTGGGGGTTAGGAATGTTAGGGTTGAGGAGAGGAGACACAGGTTAGAAGGGATAGATTGGGTTGGAAAAGGTGTGTGACAGGGTTGGGGAGGGAGGGTATGGCAAGTGTGTGGGATCTGGGGTGGAAAGAGGGGTATGATAGGGAACAAGAGGGGTATGGTGAGGGTTTTCTGACTTCCTTAATCTCCTTCTCTCTGGTTCCGTCTTTTTTGCTTTTTTCTTTTTTCTAAAAAACTCATTCTTCCTCTTCTTTTGTATCTTTCCTGTTTTGGTCATCTAATAGGTATTCCTCAAATATTTGGTCATCTAATAGGTATTCCTTGCCCACTTAATCATATATTCTTTGATCCGTTCTTCTTCCATTGACCAGTCAAGTAATAATTTATAAGCTTTTGTAATATACTTTCTGGGGTTGTCCAGTAGTCTGTCCCAAGCCGTTGGATTTTCCATAAAGCCTGTTTGGCTGTCTTTCTTGAAATATTCTTTCAATTGCCAATGTTGGAGCCAAGTGATATTATCATACTGGTTTTTTAGTTCTTCCTGTATTCTTAAGGCCTGGATCAGATATTACACTGCCATTTTTTGCTGGTTATTCCCAAATCCACAAATTTCCTTTCAGTCTACATATTTCTAATATTGCAGACCTTTTCATTGTTGCCACTAGACTGTGGATGACTTGTTAGAAGAGGATTCAATAGCTCAATGTGCTGTCAGAATTGAAAACATAAACTCTTTCTTTTGGCAGACCTACCCTGTCAATTTTAAATTGCGAATTTTAAATTTATATCCTAAAAGCATTGTGTTTTAATCTTTTTGCTATGTATTTTAATATATATGTTTTAATGGTATTGTGTGTTATCTGAGTGTTCTAAATGGGTTGTGCCCTGTCTTGAGGCATGAGAAGAGGTGAGATGTTGTTGTTGTTGTTGTTGTTGTTGTTGTTGTTGTTGTTGTTGTTGATGATGATGATGATGATGATAACAACAACAACAACAATGTTAAATTACCTGTGGCAAATCACAATTACATAGACCTAACACACATCATGGGTTTCTCAAAAACAAGTCCTGTCCTATGAGCTTTGTCTGTTTGATAGATTTACAAGTTTACTATATGAAGGGAATACTGTGGATGTAGCATATCTCGATTTCAGTAGGCCTGTGACAAGGTTCCCTATGACATTCTCACAAAGAAGCTAAGAAAATGTGTGCTAAACAATGCTACTTTTAAGTAGATTGGGAATTGGTTGCCAGGCTGAACCTAAAGGATACTTACCAATGGCTCCTCCTCATCCTGGAAAGAAGTGACCAGTGGGGGATGCAACTGGGATCTGTTCAACATCTTTACCAAAGACCTGGATGATGGGAAAAAAGGCATTTTTAACTAATTTGCAGATGACACCAAATTGGAAAGGATAGTCATATGCCTAAGGAGAGGATCAGAATCCAAAATGATCTTAACAGATTACAGAGCTGGGCCAAAAGCTAACAAAATGATTTTCAACATGGAGAAATGTATGGTACTACACTTGAAATTCACATCTGGCGGGAAAACAGTGCATGTTACATCCCGAATAGATTATTGCAATGCACTCTACGTGGGGTTGCCTTTGAAGACTGTTCGGAAACTTCAACTAGTCCAGCGGGCGGCAGCCAGATTGCTCACCGGAGCGTCATACAGGGAGCATACCACCCCTCTGCTATGTCACTCCACTGGCTGCCGATCCAGTTCCGAGCACAATTCAAAGTGCTGGTTTTGACCTACAAAACCCTTTACGGTGCCGGCCCAGCGTATCTGGCCGAACGCATCTCCCTCTATGTCCCGCCTCGGAGATTAAGATCCTCTGGGGAGGCCCTGCTCTCGGCCCCGCCTCTATCACAAGTGAGATTGGCGGGGACGAGGAGCAGGGCCTTCTCGGTGGTGGCCCCTCACCTGTGGAATTCACTCCCCAGGGAAATTAGATCATCGACATCCCTCCTTTCCTTTAGAAGGAAATTAAAAACATGGATTTGGGACCAGGCGTTTGGGTAATCTGGCAGATAAATAAAGCACAATGATGACTGATTGGAATGGACAATATGGAATGAATTTATGGATTCTGAGCTGGAGAACGTTGAGCATGCGAATGGTTTTATTGACTGTGATATATAATTGATTGTTTTTAACTGTTATAACTATTTTAATTGCTGTTTATATATGTTTATCTGTATTGTGTAGGCATCGAATTGTGCCTTTTGTAAACCGCCATGAGTCCCCCCTCAGGGGTTGAGAAGGGCGGGGTAGAAATACGCGAAATAAATAAATAAATAAATAATGTGAAAGGTATCTAGGAGATCTTAGCAAGCTAAACATGATTCAATCTCATGATTGTTTGCAGCAGCTAAAAAAACCATTGCAATTCTAGGCTTAATCAATAGGAGCATAGTGCTGAGATCGAGGGAAGTCATAGTCTTTTCTGCTTTTGAAAGCCTGTCCCATTGAAGAGTGTGATTTTTTTTAGTGCTACTTTGGAGACTAGAACACAGAGCAGTGGGTTCAAATTGCAGGAACAGAGATTTCACCTCAATCAGTACTTCCTGATTATGAACCAGGAAAATGGTTTGCAAGAAAAATAAGAAAGGCAATCTCATCATAATACTAAAATTAAGACGGATGGGAAATTATAAACAAATGACCAAGATATAATTAATCAATTTAACAAATATTTTAAAAAACTATATTCAAAAGGACAAATAAAGAGAGAAGACATCTCATAATATCTTGGAAATCAAAAGATAATAAGAATCTCTGATCAACAAAGAGAAAGACTCAACAAGGAAATAACAGATCAAGAAATACAAATAGCAATTAAAAAATTAGATAACAACAAAGCACCAGGTCTGAATGGAATAATGGCTATCTATTACAAAACATTGGAAGTCTTTTTCTCTCTCCCCCCTCCCCTCCCCCGCTACTATTTCTCTCTTCTTCTTTCCCCTTTTATGCTAAATCCTTCTCTTCCCAATTCCCTAGATAATAGAAATACAATTGTGTAGTAATTTTTTTGTCTTTTTTATTTTATTTTATGTAGTATTAATAATATTGTTAGAGCACTCATGCAAGAAACCCTATACCCATATATCCGATTATGGTTTACCTTTCGTTTCTTTTTGCTTTTTAACATATTGTAAATAGTTTGTAATCTATAAAAATTACTTTGAAAGAAAAGAAGTACTTCCTGATGGTAAGAGCTGGATTCATAACCAAAGTACCTGTATGCTGTATACGTGAAGTTTTGTGAGTAAACCAACTACATTACTTTTAAAGAAGACTGTTTGTCTCTTGTGAGTATGATTTAAAGGCAAATACATATTTTAAGGGGGAGTAAATGTTTTTGGGCAACTAAAGGAACACTTCTGAAACTCTGCTGAATATATATGTTTTTGTGTATTGGCATGTCTTTGTCCCTGGCAGTTTAAAGACACACCTGGATACATCGGTTTAACAGCTAAGAGACCTAGTTGCCTTGCACGGATGCGTTAAACATCACTTTTCAAAAGGTTGTGACTTCGGACAAGGTCATGCCTTTCCAGTGACCAGTGGTTTTCCAAAAAGGTTATGAATCCCATTTCCCAAATGATTATGGGGATTCGTGTTTTCCAAAAGGTTATGGCATCATTTTGCCAAAACCTTTATAGGAGAAAGGGAGGTTAAAAAGAAATTAATAAATTAGTAACTAAATTTTAGGCAGCAGTGCCATTTCAGTAAATTTCTCAAAATGTCAATCACAGTTTATTCTTCCCTTGCCTCTTTTGTTGCTTTTACGCGGCTCTCTCAGGATGGTTTCTCATCGCAGAAGCACAGGAACATGAGTCCTCAGTAGCAGGAATGCCACTATCTGATGCTGAGTATGCAGGCTTCTTCCGAGTCATCAACCACCCACGTAAAATTGGCCCTCTTTGCTCGTTCAGAGCTTCGTATGGCTGCCAGCATTCTATGATCCGCCAGCTGGATTTGTATGAAAACCATGGGTTTATTCCTAAAGGTAAAGTCAGTCACAATATTCACATAAATTACTTTGTCTCCACTGTATAAACAAATTTAAATTGAGCTTCTTGCAAAACTTTGACTCCACTCCAAATTAATTGATTTTCTTCAAACTGATGAAATAGACAATTTTGCTACCAGTTTTCTTCAGATGTGTTTTCTAATAATATTTGTAAAAAACTAACTGAATTCTTAATCTTCAGTCTTAAAACCTTTTATGTGCATGACTACACCTGGGAATACTTTGATGTTCAGTCAAACAGTGGAAGGTAGGAGATAAGCTCAAATCCTATTTTGTTGCTTGTTCATCATTTTCATGGACCTGACAATCCAGTAATGTACTTGATCCAGATATGACAGGTCTCGGGACTTTCTGGATTTGTAGGCCAAAGAGATCATCTGTCACCCTTAAGACACCAGGGGGACCAGTGAGGGGATGGAAAAGTTTCCTCACCCATTCTTTGTAGTTGCTCACTTCTGCTCGATGTCAAGAATAAGGCTAATGTGCTTTAACCAGAAATAATGGGAATAACCAGTAGGCATTAACCTTTTTCTCTCTCAACCTCTCTCCCTCCAGGGCAGGTGTGTTCCAACCTAGAAGAACATCAGACTTTTGTGGATTTCTGCAGCTTTGCCCTGTATCGGTGCACCATGAAAAAATATTTTGTGAAGGTGAGGGGAAAAAAGACAAGTATTGGAAACACGATAGGCAGAAATAACCAAGAACGTTGTTAGAGAAAGAGTTGAGGGACAGAAGTACAGATAGAAACTAGAATAGAGGTGCATTCTAAGCAAAGTTTGATTTGATGATCCAATGGTAATTACATTTCTACATTCACACAATTTTCTTTCAGAGAAGTTCTGTATTTTTAATGATGACACAATAAGCTGAACTATGTTCTGTTTTCTGTATTGCTATGTCACCATTCCGGTGGAAACTACATGGTCAGTTCCTGCCTTTTAGTAAATTGTTACAAGTATGGGGAGCCCCCAGTGGCACAAAAGTTTAAAGCGCTGAGCTTCAGAACTTGCTGCCTGAAAGGTTGGTGATTTGAATCCGGGGAGTGGGGTGAGCTCCCGCTGTTAGCCCCAGCTTCTGCCAACCTACCAGTTCAAGAACATACAAATATGAACTGGTCAATAGGTACTGCTTTGGCGGGAAGGTAATGGTGCTCCACTCAGTCATGCCAGCCACATGACCTTGGAGGTGTCTACAGACAATGCAGGCTCTTTGGCTTACAAATGGAGATGGGCACCACCCTCCAGAATCGAACATGACTAGACTTAATGTTGAGGGGAAACCTTTACCTTTACAAGTATGGTAATCACCACTCACCTTTCACAAAAACCCAAATAAAATACAAAAGCCAAATAGGCATTTAAGTGAAAATATTTTAATCTGTCACATGAATAGGGCAAATGTGTAATAAAAAGGAACCAGTCAGTAAGGAAATGGGAGCAAGTATTTATTATTATTCACTTCTGTTCAGCTCAGTCTGTCAAAGGGGTGGTGGATTCAACTAACAGAAGTGGAGTAAGATCTTGGTTTGTTCAAATGAAAATAAAAGGGAAAACCATGATGGTGATGATGATGATGATGACGATGACGATTAATATTTCTAAACTACAATTTCCCCAAGACTGGGAACTCAATAAATATATATATTACTCCTATTTATTTTTATTTGTTTACTGCATTTGTATACCGCCTTTCTCAGCCAGAGGCGACTCAAGGCGATTCAAAATCGTACAAAGAGTAAACAAGAAAACTCAATTTTTAAACCTTGAGTTTATCCATGACTGATGTTAGTCAGTAGAGTAGCACTTGCTGAAAAGGAATTGGTGAAAAGGAGTGATGAATGTCATGTTATCGATAATAGTACCAAATTCCAGAAACCCTCTCCCACCAGTTTCATCTATATGTTAAATGAGGGATATAATAGAGCCTGTGGCACCTCATAGGTCAGTGGCCATGGAGTGGAACAGGCTAGGAATCACCCTTCTAGAAAGGAAAAAAAGCTGCTATAAAAGGCTCCATGTTCTATCCCAGTAAATTCTATCCCAGGAGAATTCGATGGTCAATTGTGCCAAAAGATCCAACAGAACTAAGTTCCCAAAACAGACTGTGCACTTATGGTGATTAAAGTAGTAACCAGGCCTAAAAAACAGACTGACATGGATCAATAGAATTCCTTTCATTCATGAACCTCTGGTGCTTGGAGCCAATCGCATAGTCTGTTACCTTTCAGCATGTGTTTCCAATTTTGGGGACGGTATCACTATCCATTACACTATGTAACATGTTTTTTGTTCCTGGGTTATAAATGTCATTTCCTAATTGGTTCTATCATAAAAACATGGAAAGAGGTTGTTAAACTGCAAAAACATGGTTTTTGCAAGACATTCTGCAGCACATTTTGTTATAGTTTTTAAATGAATATCTCATAGAGTCTCAACCAATTCAACATAGTTGTGACAGCCACAAAAACTAAGTTTCTGGAGTATAAATAACTATTTTGAAAGTAAGTCCTAACAATTAAAAAAGAACAAACACTTTCAAACCAGGAACATTTTTTTCAAATTTTGTTACATAATGATATAACAGATATAGGGAAGAATTTTTTGACAAAGGCATTGCAACTAGCTCTTTTAAGCATTTCGAAAATGTGCCTTCTTGGTATTAAGTATTGACAACTCCTCCCGCCCAAACAGCCCTCTTTTGACCTTTTAAATGAGCCAAGAAAGGAAAGGATTTAGTGTGCAAGAATCCTGTCTTGTAAAAGATTTCTTATTCTTATTACTTATTTTTGTGTTTTGTTTCTGTTTAGAGGGTTCTTTGTCCAACTGAGATCCAGAAGACACCTGCGGACATTCAAGTCATTGAGCAAGAAGTGGAGGTTGATGAGAACGTACCATCTTCTAAGAGAGTTGACAACATGCTCAGTGCTGCTACTGCTGCCACTTCCACCATCACTGAGTCTTTTCTCAAGCAGCTTGAAGCCCTCTTTTCAGCAACTGCTCCAGAGGTCCACTCTCCCCTTCACACTGTCCCTGCTACTTCAACCACCACTGCAGAATCGGATTCTGATCTTCCCGTGGTTAAAATGCCTGTGAAAGGATCCTTCTTCAAAATGCTTGTAGCATCTAAAGCTCAGATTTTTAATCCCACAGTTATCACCACCACCCCAAAGCCACCACCTAAGAGTCATCCTGTCGCACTTTCAGTAGGAATAAATACTGAAGTTCACACCAGTGGTGAAACATCTGTTGAGCTTCATTCTGCCATGCTTTCTCCTCAAATGGATAATACGAAGCTTTACACCATCTCAGCTCCTGTTACTAATTCAGCACCATCCACCACCGAAATGCAGTCTTCACTAGAACGTATCACTGCCTCTGAGGGGCTGACAGCTGAGGAGACTTCTCCTGGATTTACCTTCACTAAAACCGCCATAGCTACTCAAGATTTTGTTCATGAGTCTTCCATCCTCATGGGTGCAGCCATGACCAAATCTCCGCCTCAGCAGGTTATTTCCAGCATTGTACCAGCCGTTATGGAATCCTCTTCTGAGCATAAGACTGCTACCACGGCTACTACCATCTCAATCCCCACCACGACCATAGGTACAACAAGATCAAAAAGTTTTACTCACTTGAATCCCTCAACTTTAGCTGGTAGAAAATGAGCCTAAAAGTCTTCAAAGACTGAACAAGTGCTATCAAACCGCACAACCCTCTTTTGAGCTTCTTGCATGCAGCCACATTGCTTATTCATCCAGCATCCTGAAGACTAGTGCCAATCACCTCCCTGTCTCTTTTTCTATTTCTTGCATATTTGTCAAAGCCAACACCCATAAAAACACTCTCGCTGTTCCCTTCACTAGCATGTCTTCTCATGCACATTTTGTTCTGTTCCTAGTCATGCCCAGAAGCATTTCTTTCTTTTCTACATTCTTTCATCACAAACATGGAGATACTCTAAGAACCATTCCTCTGTCGATGGAAAGAGAATCTCCCAATGTCCAGTAAGTGAAATATACTTCCCAGTTCCCTACTTCTGATTTGAAGGAAACCTGCTTCCCAAATTCAGGATGGTACAGTGCATCAGTTCATGCAAGATAAGTATAATTTAATAGCTAATATCAAAATAACTCAGACACAAAAGTAGAGGGTCACACTGCTGCAACTGTGAGAGTGCTGAAATTTGCCAGTCTGTAAATTAAAAATCCAAGCATTTACTAAGGCAGAAGAGTAGGATTCAAAAATATGATCTCTTTTATTGAGAATGGAGGGTTTTTATCTGATTTTTAGCAAACAGAACAGCTTTCATTCAAATGTTTTAAGACTTTATTTCAAGTGGAAATCCATGTAGAATTTCTTTTATGGTGATCAGTGGCTCTGGCTCATGTGAATCTCCACTAAAGTGCCTGAGATCCACAAGAACATAGGACTGAATCAATCAGTGTGCAGTTGTTACTTACTTTGTGTCTCTTTATTGGGAGAAAGGCAGAAAAAAATACACAAATAACTAAAATTTAGACAGCAACACAATTTCAGGATACTTTCTCAAATTGTAGTCAGAGTTCATTCTTCCTTTGTCTCTTTTGTTTGTTTTATACAGCTCTCCCCAGAGGGCTTTTTGCCACAGCAGCATGGAAACATCAATTGACAGCTGGAATGCCATTATCGGATGCAGAATATAAGATCTTCTTCCAAGAAATTAACAATCCACATAAAATTGGTTCTCTGTGCTTATTCAGAGTTTTGTTTGGCTGCCAGCAACCTGTGGTCCACAAGTTTGACTTGTATGAAAACCATGGGGTCATCCCTAAAGGTAAAGTCAGTCACAATGTTTACATAAACCAGCTTGTCTCAGCCCCCTGCAAAAAAAAAAAAAAATGGAGCTTTTTGTAAAGGTTTTAACTCCACAACAAATTAATTGGTTTTCTTCAAACTTCTCAAATAAGGTAATTTTGCTACTAGTTTTCTTCAGATGTGTTTTCAATTAATATTAATATTGAAAAACAAATTGAATGCTTAGTCTCCAGTCTTAAAAGCTTTTGTGTGAATGTCTGAAAAATGGGATAGATATAACACTATAGTGCATGTTTACACCTGCAAATATTCTAATGTTGGGCCAAACAGAAAAATAGTGGGGAAGCTCTAACCCCACTTCCTTGTTTGCTCAGCATTTTTGAAGGACCTGATAATGTGTGTCCCAATAATGTTCTGGATGCCAGAATGGAGACCCTGGGGTATTCTGGATTAATAGGGCCAAGGAGGTCATTGGTCACTCCAAAAGCACTAAGGTGACCTGTAACCAGATAGAAATATGTTGTCCAGCCGCCGCCACCCCCCTCCAACCTGTGAATTATTCACTTTTGCTCCATGCCAACAATAATGCTAATGTGGTTTAGTCAGGAATAATAGGAATGACCAGTAGGCATCAACTTTTTCTCTCTCCCTCCAGGGCAAGTGTGTTCAAACCTGGAGGAACATCGGACATTTCCGGATTTCTGCACCCTTGCCCTTTATCGGTGTACCATGAAAAAATATTTTGTAAAGGTGAGAAAAAAAAGACAAGCATTCGAAGCCTAATAGGCAGAAACAATCAAGAATGACAACAGTCCAAATCTAAACCCCTCCATAGCCTTTTTTTTAAAGTTGTAATGCAAACACTAAGTGTGTGATTGCAGTTGCAACATCCATTGCCAAAATAAAACTGAACTTTTTGGGCCAAAGGGCTATTTTAGAAATGCAGCCATTTTACCATGTTTATGGGGTCTTTCTAGCCTATTTTCTTTAAAAAAGAAAAGGGTGTAAACCAAAGTAATTTCCTTTATTCCTTCTGTTTCAAAATAGTCTCTTTGGGTTCAAAATTTGACAAGGTCGGTCCAAGATATAGTGGAAATGCCACTCACACACCATATGTGAACAATGGGGAAACACATTTTCCTGGTTTACAAATATGGTATTTAAAATTACAATTTTAAAGTATATTTTAATTAAAAAAAATTGAGAACTATTTGGAAGAGGATTGGGGTCATATCCCCAGATATCTTTGGAGGACATTAAAAGTAAAAGGGGATAGTCTTCTTCAATAGATAATACTGAAATCATTTTTTTAATATTTGAGTATCCTGTGGGTTGCACAAAGCCACAGCCCTAATTTGCCCAACCTGGTTTATTATAATGGATGGCACCTTCAGCAATTTTCTTTCATAAAGGTCATTTTATTGTTATTTGTGGCACAGCAAGCAAAAGTTAGTTTTGGAAGGAAAATATTCCTCATTGTTGTGCCACCAGTTTCATGTGTATGTTGAATGGCATGGGGACACAATAGAGCCCTGAGGCACCCCACAGGCCAATGGCCATGGAGTAACCCTAATCTATTCCCTTGACCAAAAATAAAATGTATGCTGATAGGCATTCAGTACAAAGAGGTCCAGGGAAGATGTTTTCAACAAAGGTGCTACAACTTCCTTCTTTGGACATGTTGGGACCCTGCCTTCTTGGAAGGAGGCACTGACTACTCCATTGAGCCATTCAGACAATTTTTTTGAGTTTTTTAATGAATCAAGAAAGATAAGGATCTAGTGGGCATGTGCTGGCTCTCACCACTCCAAGAATTCTGTCCTGTAAAAGGTTTCTATGTCTGGTATTGGCATTAATTATTTGTTCTTTGCTTCTGTTTAGAGGGTTACCTGCCCAAGTGAAATCAAGAAGACATCTGACAAAAAAGGGGAGCCTGATGGGAGCATGTCACCTCCCAAAATCATTGACAATGCGCTCAGTGCTACCACTACTCCCACTTCCACCACTGTCAAGTCTTTTCTTGAGCGGCTTACTGCCCTCTTTTCAAAAACCAAGACAGAATCGGTTTCCGAGCCTCCTGTAAAGAGAATCACTGCAAAAGGAGTCTTCTTTAAACTTCATATAGCATCTATTGCTCATCCTTTTATGCCCACAGTTGTGACCACCTCAGAGGTTCCTCCTGTCACACATACCACCACAAGCGTTAGTTCTGAAGCTGACACTACCAAAGAGCCATCTGCTGAGCTTCACCCTGACATCGTTCTTTCTCTAGTGGGCAGTCCTGAATTTAACACCATTTCTACTCCTGGAACCAGCACCAAAGCATCTTTTTCACAAGTAACTAATTCAGTCCCTGCCACCACTTCCAAATCATTGCTTGTTCTCCTGTTAAATCTACTCATGAGCTTCTTACTCCCACTGTTACTACCACTACGACTGCTGTGATCACTGCACACTTTTCATAACTCTTCAGTGATTTGTTTACCACCATGCCTGAATATATTGTTCCTGATTCTTCAATCCCCATAGCCGCTGCCATGAGTGAATCTCCTCTGTAGGTGGAGATTTGAGCGCTGCATCAATTGCAAGAATATCCACAGAACCACCACTGCTACCACAAACAGTACCATCAGCAACACCACTACAGTTGCCTCCAGAATGACCACTTTCATGAGATCCCTCCTCGGACTTCAATGGAAAGAAATCGAGCCAGAAAAATCTTCAGAAAGAACAATGCTGCCACAACCACAACATCGTTTTTTGAACTTCTTATATGTAGCCTGTTTTCTGCACTTAGTTAATGTTTTAGAATTAAATACTAATAGATGTTATAGAATTAAATACTAAATATATTGATATAATTGTAAATATAGTAAATATAGTGATATAATCAATATAGTGATGTAATCAATAGAGTAAATAAATAAATAAGCAATTGTTCAGCAAGTCCTTATTTCTGAAATATCTTGTCTTTTTTCCAATATCAATTTATTGTTTCTTTGAATTGACATTTCCAGTGGTCAGTGTTAAAACACAATTCATTTCGGAGTGAGTTTCACTTCTCTGTGTCCTATTTAACAAACTAAATGAAAACCAACATATACATATATACATCCAGTTTCCAATGTACTAGCATGATTACAGAGAAGTAGATCTGAGATGTCCAGTGAGATCTTTGAAGTGAGTTGCATTTGAGAGCAAAATAAGCTTCTACTTTCAGAAACTGGAATCTCCATTGGCAGCGCTTGCAAGTATTTTTTTGTGGACTTCAACTCCCATGTTATTACAGACCACCATGATGGTGGTGGGTTGAGCGATTTTCGATCCACATGGTCAGTCACAATATAGACATAGGTCTCCAGGTGGAAGGTGGTCACAACAAGGGTTTGCTTAACACACCTTCCTCAGCACAACTCTCCCTTTCGCCCTCTATTCGTGCCCTCTCAAAATCGATTGCACAGTTGGTAACAATTGACTTCCAGTTAGAACACCTGAGAGCCAGGACTTCCCAGTTCTCTGTGTTTATGCCACAGTTTTTTTAGGTTAGCTTTAAATTTAAATTTATTTTTAAACCTCTTTTGTTGTTCACTGACATTCTGTTTTCTCTAGCTGAGCTGAGAAGAAAGTAACTGCTGTGGAGACTGTGATCAGGCATTCAGACGGTGTTACCAGTCTAGTGTAGTTGATGGCAGAGGATCATAATTTCAGTGCCACTGGTCTTTGGTTCTTCCAGAACACTGATATTTGTTAACTGGTCTTCCCAAGAGATTTGCAGGAATAATCTGGATTTTATTTGGCAGTGTAGAAGTGGCTATAGACTAATCTTGGCTCCAGGAGTTTCCTCGGGCCTTTTCTACACTGCCATATAATCCAGATTATCAAAGATGATAATCTACATTATCTGCTTTGAACTGGATCATATGTATCTACACTGCCATATCCCAATTCAAGTACAGTAGATAATCTGGATTTTATAAAGCAATGTTGATGGGGCCTCAAAACCATTAAAGGAGAGATGGTCAAGATTAATCCAGGAATGTTTGGGGTTGCGCTGGGGCTGAGCTTGGTTGACACCCAGTCAAACTATAAAATATTTTATAAATTATAGCTATTATTGTTAAAGAAGGAGGGGGGGGGGTCAATTTCTCTATAATATATGTTTGCATCTGTTTGGGTAAGGCCAATCCGTTCTTAACCCTTTTCTCTGCCTCTTCCTTTGAAATCTGCAATGCCAGCACCCTCACTAAGGAGAACAGGCACAAAATGGTAGAGGCAGGCCAACCATTTGGTCAGAAGAGATCAAAGGGAAAATCTTGCTATCTAATGATGTCATAAGCACCTCTTGTGATGTATTCCCATGTAGGAGTTTTCCTTGGATTTTCTTCTTGGGCTGCTTTTATACAGAAGAGAATCTGAAGAGAAGTAGTGTTTGGTAAACAAAATTTGAAGAATCAAAGAACTTTAACTGTTCAGTCTGATAAAGGTTTCTCCTTCAGAACCACACTGTGCCCAAAGCTACCAAAACATGGGGTGGCACATAGCCAACTTGCAGGTTCTCCTCTTTAGCTTTGCTGAGTGAGAATGTTGATTTCCCTCTTCCTTCGCTCAATCATCTATGCAGGAGATACACAGCTTCATTATCAAAGCAGATAATACACATTATGTGCTTTGAACTGGATTATATGAATCTGCACTACGATCTAATCCAGTTCAAAGTAGATGATCTAGATTGTATATGGCAGTGTAGAATGGGCTTGAGCCACTTTATCTGGAGAAAGGGAGGATAAAACGAGTAAATGAATAATTTTAGACAGCAGTGATATTTCAGTACACTTTCCAAGATGCCAGTCACAGTTTATTCTTCCTTTTCCCTGTTTCATTGTTTTATACAACTCTCTCAGGATGGCTTCTCGCTGTAGAAGCACAAAAACAGGAGGAGCCATTTACAGAAATATAAATCAGTCAGTGCTGCTACCTCTTCCACCACCACGTCATTTCTTGAACACCTGACTGTGCTTTTTTCAACAAAGGCTACAGAGGTCCATCCTTCTCTTTTCACTGTCCCTCCTGCTTCAACCGTCATGGCAGAGACACTTTCACTTCTACCATGACAACAACCACCCCACAGTCATCTGCTAAGATTCATCCTATTGCACTTACTTCTGAGGTAGTAAGTACTAAGTTCTCACTAGCAATGAGCCATCTGCTGAGCTTCATCCTACCATGCTCACACCTCCAATGGTTAGTGCAGAACTTCATACCACCATTGCTTCTGTAGCCAGCACCATCGAATCCTTCAAAATGCTGATATGGGTTCTTGTAAGTTTTTCGGACTATATTGCCATTTTTTAGAAACAATCTCTGCTGACGTTTCACCTGCATCTATGTCAAGCATCCTCAGAGGTTGTGAGACCTCACAACCTCTGGGGATGCTTGCCATAGATGCAGGCGAAATATAAGAAGAGAATGCTTCTAGAACATGGCCATATAACCCAAAAAACGTACAACAACCCAGTGATTCCAGCCATGAAAGCCTTCAACAATGGCTTCAGCCTCTGCAACCACTCTAGAGCTCCTTGAGGCCAGACCTAAAATATCAGCTCTACCACAACATCTCACTGCCTCTGAAGGAGAGTCAGCTGAGGAGACTTCTCCTGAGCATTCTACCAGAGTGTCTGAAGCGATTGTTACTGAGTCTTCCATCCCCACAACTGCTGCCAAATACAAAACAGACATTCCCCTCTTCTCTAAATTCTTCCATCAGAAGCCTGGAGATCCTATAGGACTCATTGCTCTGCAGTAGCTCCTGGAAAATATGGGAAATTTAATGCCTAATCCTGAAATAACGTATAAACTAAAATTGAAAATCATATTTCCTGAAAAGAAGAGTGTGTTGAACCTTGGCAGCCAGCAGAAAAGATCAAAGCGCACACTGAGGGTGAAGGGTAGGCTTCAAAAACTATGGTCTCTCTTGTAGATAAAGAAATAATTGATTTGTCAATTGGCATCAGTGTTATTTTTTTCTGCACTCTGTTGCCTTCCTTTTCTCTTTTTACTTTGGCTGTTTCTCTCTCTGTTCTCATCTTCATAGATATTTTCTTCTCTTAAGCTTTTAGAAAGTCTGTAATAAAATATTTTTTAAAAACTTTCTGGAATTACTCATAGATTTGTAAGGGTGCATGTAAACTGTAGAATTAAAGCAGTTTACAAAGTCTTCAGTCTTCTCTGTCAAAGAGTTCTGGTACCTTGACAAACGGGGACTTTTTGGATTAAGAGGGCCAAAGAAGACATCAGCCACCCCAAAGGCACCAGAGTGACCTGCAGAGGATGAAAATGTCCCTCCTCCTGTGCATATGGTTGTGCCTGCTCCGTACCAGGAATAAGAAACACGATGGACAAATAATAAAATCTTAGACAACATTATTTGAAAGAAGGTACAGTAAACAGTGTTGAAACTTTCTTTGTGGGATCCTATGTACAAATTTGAACTGCCTGGATGGAGCCCGGAGTGGATCTCCTTTCATAAGAGAGGATAATAATAATAATAATATTAATAATAATCTTTACTCCACCACTATCTCCCCAATCTCCGCCCGGCTTACATGAGGCCAAGCCCAACAGCATATTACAATAAATAAAACCAAAACACAATAACAACACAGTAAAATACATATAACATATAAGTACAAAAAACAATAAAACAAAATCATACACAATAAAATAACAATGAGCCTGCCACATGTGCAAGATAAAAAACTAAAATACTAAAAATACTAAAAATCAGGATGAGATAGGGATGGAGCAGATTGATTGTGAGAGAGAAACTCATAAAGGAATGGGGTCATAAAATAGACCTTCATACAGGAGGGGAAATATACTCTGCGGACAAAAAACGGTTGAGGGGGAGCAACTGTGTATGATAGTATGGCTACTCTCTATAAGCGCATTGGAAAAGCCAGATTTTGAGATCCCTCTTGAAAGTTTCTAAGATGGGGGCCTTCCTAATCTCACCAGGCAATGAGTTCCAGAGTCGGGGGGCCACAGAGGAGAAGGCTCTCTCCCTTGTGCTTACAAGACGAGCCTGTGATAATGGCAAGGGCGAAAGGAGAGCCCTCCTTGAGGATCTAAGACCTCGGGCTGGTTCATGGAGAGAGATCCGGTCATGAAGGTAGGTGGGTCCCAAACCATTTAGGGCTTTGTAGGTGATAACCTGCACCTTGAATTGGGACCAGAAGACAAACGGCAGCCAGTGAAGCTCCTTAAACAGGGGAGTTGACCGTTCCCTGTAATTCACTCTGGTTATTAATCTGGCTGCTGCACGTTGAATGAGTTGTAGTTTCCGGGCCATCTTCAAGGGTAGCCCCACGTAGAGTGCATTGCAGTAGGCCAGTCTAGAGGTAACTAAGGCATGGACCACCATGGTCAAGTCAGACTTCATGAGGTATGGTCGTAGTTGGCGCACGGGTTTTAATTGTGCAAAGGCTCTCCTGGCCACTGCCGACACCTGCGCATCTAGCATCAGCGTTGAGTCCAAGAGGACCCCCAAACTACGGATCTGTGACTTCAAGGGGAGTGCGACCCCGTCCAGTACAGGTTGCCACCCAATACCCTGGTCAGACGAGCGACTGACCTGGAGGACCTCTGTCTTGTCAGGATTGATCCTCAGCTTTTTTTTGTCCTCATCCATATTGTCAGAGTGGCCAGGCACTGGTTCAGTATCCGTGGGACTTCCTTGGAGTCTGGTGGAAATGAGTAGTGGAGTTGGGTGTCATCTGCGTTTCATTTAGATGTTGAATAGCATGGGGGACAGCATAGATTCTTGCAGGACCCCACAGGCCAATGGCCAGGGGTCTGAGCAGGAGTTCCCCAACTTCACCGACTGGGAACAACCCTTCAGAAAAGACCGGAGCCATAGTAAAACCGTGCCCCCAAGTCCCATCCCAGCGAATCTCCCCAGAAGGATACCATGGTCAATGGTATCGAAAGCTGCTGAGATATCCAAGAGAATGAGCAGGACCACACTCCCCCTGTCCAATTCCCTACAGAGGTCATTCACCAAGGCGACCAAAGCCATCTCGGTACAGTGCCCAGGCCTAAAGCCAGACTGTGCACGATCCAGAAAATCAGTGTCATCGAGGAATCCCTGAAGCTGCGAGGCAACCACCCGCTCCTCCAGAACCTTGCCCAGAAAAGGGAGGTTGGAAATTGGTCTGTAATTGCTACATATAGTCGGATCAAGGGAGGTCTTCTTTAATAGAGGTTTTACTACTGCCTGCTTGAGGCATGACGGAAATTTCCCCTGGGCCAGTGAAGCATTTATTATCACAACAAACCATTCTAACAACTCCTCTCTGGTCAGCTTAACTAGCTAAAGCTAAAGAAACTTCTAGAGAGCTCAAAACAATTAGTTATTATTAGGCTTCTCCAGCAAAGGATCACCGCCTTGTCGGGGCGCTGGAGCTTGAGCACCTCAATGATGTCATGAGCGA
>NW_026847549.1:23987617-24029402 GCF_025583915.1 Anolis sagrei ordinatus
AAGGGGGAGAAATGTTAGAGTAAAATAATAAAATAACATGTTAAAGAGGTTGATGTACAAAATGTAATAAATTTTAAAATATACAATATTAATTTGTATAGGCATGGAAAGGATTTATTAAAGATGCTGGCATTTAAAAAAAAAATGTATTTTAACCAGTAGCTGGCCACTTGGAGTGCCTCTGGTGTTGCCGCAAGAAGGTCCTCCATTGTGCATGTAGCAGGGCTCAGGTTGCATTGCAGCAGGTTTGCTCATCTCCACACTTGCATGTCGTGGATTCCACTTTGTAGCCCCATTTCTTAAGATTGGCTCTGCATCTCGTGGTGCCAGAGCGCAGTCTGTTCAGCGCCTTCCAAGTCGCCCAGTCTTCTGTGTGCCCAGGGGGGAGTCTCTCATTTGGTATCAGCCATTGATTGAGGTTTTGGGTTTGAGCCTGCCACTTTTGGATCTCGCTTGCTGGGGTGTTCCAGCGAGTGTCTCTGTAGATCTAATCAACTATTTCTTAATTTAAGTCATTAACGTGCTGCCTGATACCCAAACAAGGGATGGGCTGGAGATGTCTCTGCCTTGGTCCTTTCACTATTAGCTGCTACTTCCCGGCGGATGTCAGGTGGTGCGATACCGGCTAAGCAGTGTAATTTCTCCAGTGGTGTAGGGCACAGACACCCAGTGATAATGCGGCATGTTTCATTAAGAGCCACATCCACTGTTTTAGCGAGATGAGATGTGCTCCACACCAGGCATGCATATTCAGCAGCAGAGTAGCATAGCGCAAGGGCAGATGTCTTCACTGTGTCTGGTTGTGATCCCCAGGTTGTGCCAGTCAGCTTTCATATGATATTGTTTCTAGCACCCACTTTTTGCTTGATGTTCAGGCAGTGCTTCATGTAGGTCAGAGCAAGGTCCAGAGGTATTTGGGTGCGCTGCAATGCTCCAGTGGGATTCCTTCCCAGGTGATCTTCAGAGCTCGGGATGCTTGTCTGTTCTTGAGATGAAAAGTACATGTCTGTTTATTAGATGAGTTGGGGATCAGTTGGTTTTCCCTGTAATAGGCAGTAAGAGCACCTAGAGCTTCAGAGAGCTTCTGTTCTACCATCTCAAAGCTCCCTGCTTGAGAAGTAATGGCACGATCATCAGCATAGATGAAGCTCTCTGTCCCTTCTGGCAGTGGGTGGTCATTTGTGTAGATGTTGAACATGGATGGGGCAAGCATGCTCCTCTGAGGCAGGCCGTTCTTCTGTTTCCGCCATCTGCTTCTCTGGCCCTATCCCCTTTCATAATTATTTGGAATAAATCGTAATAGGTTTTGGCTTGATTTTGAATACTCAATTTTAAATTTGGCTTGATTTTAAATTATGTAGCTTTTCATTATCTATGTATGTCAGTTATCTTGGCATTTCATTTTTTATAAAAAAAATCTGGATATTTTTTATTATTGTATTTTATAGTCTTAGATTTTATTATTCCTTTTGTTATTACAACCCTCTTAGGACCCTAAAATCCATGGCCATGGAAAGGTCTCGTTGGGCAAGTGAAAAGCAATCTTTTATCCACAGGTTGGGGGGGGGGGGGGCTGGGAGGTAGGGATAGGCAGTAGACATAATCCCCTAACAATGCCTCCGAACACCTAACAATAGAGCCAAATTAAAGGTCACTAAAGCTGCCCAATGCTCTGCCTCTGTCCTCCCGGGAACACATTCTGGCTGCCTCATACCTACTCTCACCCATTTTCCTGCCAGCACATACCATTGTCCTCACACAAGCTAAGGAAACTACCCACATTGACACCTATTAACTCAGACTCTAGTCAAATTCCTTCTTTCTCACATGCACACAAGAGGCAGACTAAAATGAGCATTGACAGTTTATTAAAATTCCCTCCAAATCCAGATGCCAATCAGTTTGAGCAAGAGACAGCATGCCTGAGCCAACCAGTGTGAGGATCCAAGCCGGTACCCGCCTGAGCCAATCAATACTTGACGTCATAACACAGTCTATTGTTTTCAACCACTGTCAAACTACTATAAATGTTCCTGTATGTTCCCATTGTTCCTGTATGTTCCCATTGTGGTTGTGTTACATTTAAAAGCACAGACTCCCTTGGGATCCACTTTGGCCAAAGCGAATCAAGCCTCTGTTCCTTTGCCCTTCATCCTAATTATGGATTGGAGTCAGGTGCGCTGGGACCCTGAATCCATTCTTCCCAGTGTGTTGAAATGACACAATACTTCCTTCTCTTTGTGTGTGTGAGTATATATGTGTATATATGTATGTGGTTCCCAGTTATCTACCACTGGCATAAATAAATCCATAGATCTCAATGAAAACATCTGCAAACTCCATCTTCTGAGGTCTTCTGAGGATCATGAAGACAAAATCAGTTCATGTGGGTGGCGATCAAGGCTCCTCTCTGCTTCTGCTCTCAAACTATAAAACCCTTTCCAAACCCCACTACAACTTCTTTCATCTCTTCCACTGTTTATTTTTTTAATATAGATTTTGACTTTCTCCCAACACTGAAACCCAAGACAGACTGCAACATAACTAAAAAAAATAAATACCAGTAAATGTAAAGGAATATACGAAAGTATGATTATAGTGGTCAGTAACAACCTAGGATTTAAAGTCCACAAACAAAATACTTGTGAGCGCTGCAAATGGAGATTCCAGTTTCTGGAAGGAAAAGCTTATTTTGCTCTCAAATGCAACCCACTTCAAAGATCTCACTGGACATTTCAGGTCTGCTTATCTGTAGTCATGCTAGAATCTGAGAGTATATTGGAAACTGGATGTATATATGTATATGTTGGTTTCATTTAGTTCGTTAAATAGGACACAGAGAAGTGAAACTTACTCCGAAATGAATTGTGTTTTAACACTGACCACTGGAAATGTCAATTCAAAGAAACAATAAATTGATATTGGAAAAAAGACAAGATATTTCAGAAATAAGGACTTGCTGAACAATTGCTTATTTATTTATTTACTATATTGATTACATCGCTATATTGATTATATCACTATATTTACAATTATATCAATATATTTAGTATTTAATTCTATAACATCTATTAGTATTTAATTCTAAACCATTAACTAAGTGCAGAAAATGGGCTACATGTAAGAAGTTCAAAGAACGATGTTGTAGTTGTGGCAGCATTGTTCTTTCTGAAGATTTTTCTGGCTCGATTTCTTTCCATTGAAGTCCGAGGAGGGATCTCATGAAAGTGGTCATTCTGGAGGCAACTGTAGTGGTGTTGCTGATGGTACTGTTTGTGGTAGCAGTGGTGGTTCTGTGGATATTCTTGCAATTGATGCAGCGTTGAAATCTCCATCTACGGAGGAGATTCAGTCATGGCAACGGCTATGGGGATAGAAGAATCAGGAAAAATATATTCAGGCATGGTGGTAAACAAATCACTGAAGAGTTGTGAAAAGTGTGCAGTCATAGTGGTAGTAACAGAGAGAATAAGAAGCTCAAGAGTAGCTCAAGAGTGGATTTAATAGGAGAACAAGCAATGATTCGGAAGTGGTGGCAAGAAATAGCAAAAGAGACAGGGAGGCTGATTGGCACTAGTCTTCAGGATGCTGGATGAATAAGCAATGTGGCTGCATGCAAGAAACTCAAATAGGGTTGTGTGGTTTGATAGCACTTGTTCACTTTTTGAAGACTTTTAGGCTCATTTTCTACCAGCTAAAGTGGAGGGATTGAAGTGAGTAAAACTTGTTGATCTGGTTGTACCTATGGTCATGGTAGGGGTTGCGATGGTAGTAGCTGTGGTAGTGGTTGTATGCTCAGAAGAGGATTCCATAATGGTTGGTGCAATGCTAGAAATACCCTGTTGAGGCAGAGATTTGGTCATGGCTGCACCCATGAAGATGGAAGACTCATGAATGATATCTCCAGTAGCTATGGCAGTTTTAGAGATGGTAAGTCCAGGAGAAGTCTCCTCAGCTGTCAGTCCCTCAGATGCAGTGATATGTTATAGTGAAGACTGTATTTCAGTTCCAGCAGTAATGGGAGCAAGAAGCTCAAGAGCGTTGGGTGGTGCTAAATTAGTAACAGGAACCTCGGAAACCAATCCTGTGGTGCTGGCTACAGAAGAAGAGATGGTGTAAAGCTTCGGATTATCCATCTGAGGAGAAAGCTTGTCAACAGATGGCTCACCACTAGTGTGGACTTCAGAACTTACTACTACAGAAAGTGCAACGGGATGACTCATAGGTGGTGGCTTTGGCTTGGTGGTTATAACTGTGGGATTAAAAATCTGAGCTTTAGATGCTACAAGCATTTTGAAGAAGGATCCTTTTGCAGGTATTTTAACCATGGGAGGCTGAGAATCCGATTCTGCAGTGGTGGTTGAAGTAGAAGGGACAGTGAGAAGGGGAGGGTGGACCACTGGAGCAGTTGCTGAAAAGAGGCCTTCAAGCTTCTCGAGAAAAGACTCAGTGATGGTGGAAGGGGCAGCAGTAGCAGCACTGAGCGTGTTATCAACTCTATTAGAAGATGGTATGTTCTCATCAAGCTCCATTTCTTGGTCAATGACTTGAATATCCACAGGTGTCTTCTTGATCTCAGTCGGACAAAGAACCCTCTAAACAGAAACAAAACACAAAATTAAGTAAAAAAATGCCAATGCTAGAAAAAGAAAGCTTTTACAAGACAGGAGTCTTGAAGTGGTGAGAGCCATCACATGCACACTAAATCCTTTCCTTTCTTGGCTCATTTAAAAGGTCAAAAGAGGGCTGTTTGGGCGGGAGGAGTTGTCAATACTTAATCCCAAGAAGGCACAATTTCAAAATGCCTAAAAGAGCTAGTTGCAATGCCGTTGTCAAAAACGTCTTCCCTGTATATGTCTGTAACAAAATTTGAAAATATTTTCCTAGTTTGAAAGTGTTCTTTCCTGTTTAATTGTATGGTTTCAACATAGTCCAGAAACTTAGTTTTTGTGGCTGCCACAAACTATGTTGAATTGGTTGAGACTTTATGAGATATCAATTTAAAAACTATAACAAAATGTGCTGCAGAATGTCCTGCAAAAACAATGTTTTTGCAGTTGAACAACCTCTTTCCATGTTTTTATGATAGAACCAATTAGGAAATGCCGCTTATAATCCAGGAAGAAAAAACATGTTACATAGTGTAATGGATAGTCAGCACGAGTTTCCAATTTTGGGGAAGATAACAGACGATGTGGTTGGCTCCAAGCTCCAGTGGTTCATGAATGAAAGGAATTCTACTGATCCATACCAATCTGTTTTTAGGCCTGATTATGAGACAGAAACAGTTTTGGTCACTATAAGGGCATAGTCTGTTTTGGGAACTTAGTTCTGCTGGATCTTTTGGCATGATTGACCATGGAATTATTTTGGGATAGAATTTGCTGGGATAGGACATGGAGGCACCCTTTATAGCAACTTTTTTCCTTTCTAGAAGGGTGATCCCCAGCCCGTTCAATTCCATGGCCATTGACCTATGAATTTTGTTTGTTTGTTTTTTCGTTGTGTCAGGAGTGACTTGAGAAACTGCAAGCCGCTTCTGGTGTGAGAGAATTGGCCATCTGCAAGGACGTTGCCCAGGGGACGCCCGGATGTTTTTGATGTTTTTACCATGAGGCTTCTCTCATGTCCCCGCATGAGGAGCTGGAGCTGATAGAGGGAGCTCATCCGCCTCTCCCCGGATTCGAACCTGCGACCTGTCAGTCTTCAGTCCTGCCGGCATAGGGGTTTAACCAACTGCTCCACCAGAGGCACCCCGGTTTAGAACCTATGAGGTGCCACAGGCTCTATTGTATCCCTCATTTAACATATAAATGAAACTGTTGGGAGAGGGTTTTTAGAATTTTCAGATTTGGTACCACTATCCGTACATGACATGATTGAGTCCTTTTCACCAATTCCTTTTCAGCAAGCCCTACTCTAGTGACTATCATCAGTAATGGATGAGCTTGAGGTTTAAAAACTTAAATTTAGTGCATAAAAGATAAGGAAGTTCCTGATCAATCAAAATATTGATCAGGAAATGGGGATGCAGCCTATGGTATATGGGGTTAACCTATCCCTTGAAGACCCAAGCTTACAGACTGAATCTAATTTGGCACACTTAAAATACGTGCAACAACCACGTCCATTCCTGGAGGTGCCTGACCTGGCCATACTTTGTTTGTATCCCATTTAGATTCCTGTGATGTGATCTTAAGAGTATTCAGAAATACTGAAAAGTCTAAAGAGCTGGTGGTAAAGGCTTAACAACAGCTAATTACAAGAATCTCACAGCTTCCTTGCTCCAGCAGCATCACTGGTTGTTTCCTGACACAATTCAAAGGAAGAGCTTTCTCGGAACTCCCTCCATACAGAAGCTAAAAGGATTCCCTCCTTCTGTCCTTCTGTTAATAGCTGAATACTTTAAAAAAAAAACTTGGACACATTTTTAGAACTTAACAAAATATTATAAGTGCTATATTTTTAAAACTGGATTGTTAGCTTTTAACATCTTTTCACAATGCATATTTTAATATGGTTAACTGGTAATTGAGTTTTCTTGTTTACTCTTTGCATGATTTTAGCAGTAATATATATAATGAGTTCCCAGTCTTGGGGAAATTTTAGTTTAGAAATATAAATCATCATTATTATCATGGTTTTCCCTTCTTTTATTTTCATTTTACAAACCAAGATCTTACTACACTTCTCTTAGTTGAATCCACCACTCCTTTGACAGACTGAGCTGAATAGTAGTGAATAATAATAAATACTTGCTCCCATTTCCTTACTGACTGGTTCCTTTCTATTACACATTTGCCTTTTTCATGTGATAGATTAAAATCTTTTTACTTAAATACCAATTTGGCTTTTGTATTTTGTTTGGGTTTTTGGGAAAGGTGAGTGGTGATTACCATACTTGTAAAGTAAAGGTAAAGGTTTCCCCTCAACATTAAGTCTATTGTTTGTGACTCTGGAGGGTGGTGCTCACCTCCATTTCTAAGCTGAAGAGCCAGTGCTGTCCGTAGACACCTCCAAGGTCATGTGGCCAGCATGACTTCATGGAGAGCCGTTAACTTCCCACTGAAGCGGTACCTATTGATCTATGCACATTTGCATGTTTTTAAACTGCTAGGATGGCAGAAGCTGGGAGCTCACCCTGCTCCCCGGTTTTGAACTGCTGACCTTTTGGTCAACACATTCAGCAGCTCAGTGGTTTAATCCACTGCACCACTGGGGGCTCCCCATACTTGTAACACTTGACTAAAAGGCTGGAACTGACCGCATAGTTTCCACCAGAATGGTGACATAGCCATACAGAATATAGTTCAGCTTATTGTGTCATCATTAAAAATACAGAACCTCTCTGAAAGAAAATTGGGACATCCCTATATTGCTCCCAACCGAGATTGTACAAAGCAATAGATGCCCGAGGTTTTGCCTATTGTAATACACCAGGTAGGGCAAAGCAGGGCTGTGGCTCCATGCAATCCCTGGGACATGGCAAACGATAAAATAAAGGATTTCCTTATCAGTCACTGAAGAAGACAATCTCTTATTTACTCTAATATGTCCTTCAAAGCTCTCTGTGGCTATGAAGAACATTTCAATCACATTTACAGTCTTCTTCCTAACAGTGCTCAAACAATTTCTTTTGTTGAAATGTAATTTAAAAAATTGCAATTTTAAATACCTTTTCTGTAAATGTGTTGCCCCAATATTCCCTTATGGTGACATGTTTGGGGCCTGCCCTGGCCAATTGGAACCCAAAGAAGCTATTTTTGAAAGAAGATCAGAGGAAGTAATTTCTAATTATATCTTTTCTTTTTGAAAACAGTGGCCCAGGGTCCATGACTTCTTGTGTGAGTGTAGAAATGTAATTATCATTGGATCATCAAATCCAACTTTGCTTAGACTGCACCTCTATTCTAGTTTCTATCTGTACTTCGGTCCCTCAACTCTTTCTCTATCAATGTTACCATTCTTGGTTATTTCTGCCTATCATGTTTCCAATACTTGTCTTTTTTTTCCCTCACCTTCACAAAATATTTTTCATGGTGCACCGATACAGAGCAAAGCTGCAGAAATTCACAAAAGTCTGATGTTCCTCCAGGTTGGAACACACCTGCCCTGGAGGGAGAGGTTGAGAGAGAAAAAGGTTAATGCCTACTGGTTATTCCCATTATTCCTGGCTAAAGCACATTAGCCTTATTCTTGGCATGGAGCAGAAGTGAGCAACTACAAAGAATGGGTGAGGAAACTATTCCATCCCCTCACAGGTTCCCATGGTGCCTTTGGGGTGACAGATGATCTCTTTGGCCTACAAATCCGGAAAGTCCCAAGACCTGTCATCTCTGGATCAAGAACAGTACTGGATTGTCAGGTCCATGAAAATGCTGAACAAGCAACAAAATAGGATTTGAGCTTATCTACTACCTTCCACTGTTTGGCTGAACATTAAAGTATTCCCAGGTATAGTCGTGCATGTAAAAGGTTTTAAGGCTGAAGATTAAGAGTTCAGTTAGTCTTTAAAAATATTATTAGAAAAAACACCTGAAGAAAACTGGTAGCAAAATTGTCTACTTGATCCGTTTGAAGAAAATCAATTGATTTGGAGTAGAGTCAAAGCTTTGCAAGAAGCTCCATTTTAATTCGTTTATACAGTGGAGACAAAGCAATTTATGTGAATATTGGGACTGATTTTACCTTTAGGAATAAACCCATGGTTTTCATATAAATCCAGCTGGCGGATCATAGAATGCTGGCAGCCAAATGAAGCTCTGAATGAGCAAAGCGGGCCACTTTTACATGGGTGGTTGATGACTCAGAAGAAGCCCTCATATTCAGCATCAGATAATGGCATTCCCGCTACTGATGACTCGTGTTCCCATGCTTCTGCGATGAGAAACCACCCTGATAGAGCCGCATAAAAGCAACAAAAGAGGCAAGAGAAGAATAAACTGTGATTGACATTTTGAGAGATTTACTGAAATGGCACTGCTTCCTAAAATTTAGTTATTTATTTATTAATTTCTTTTTAACCTGCCTTTCTCCCATAAAGGCTTTGGCAAAATGATGCCATAACCATTTGGAAAACATGAATCTCCATATACAGTCGCCTCGGGTAAATAAACAAAATAAATAACATTTGGTAAATAAATTGGTAAATAAACAAAAATAACATTTGGGAAATGGGATTCATAACCTTTTTGTAAAACCACTGGTCACTGGAAAGGCATGACCTTGTTCGAAGTCACAGTCTTTGAAAAGTGATGTCTACCAGCATTCATGCAAGGCAGCTAAGTCTCTCAGCTGTTAAACCGATGTATCCAGGTGTGTCTTAGAACTGCCAGGAACAAAGGCATGCCGATGCACAAAAACATATATATTCAGCGGAGTTTCACAAGTGTTATTTTAGTTGCCCAGAAACATTTACTCTCCCTTAAAATATATATTTGTCTTTAAATCATGCCTTCAAGAGACAAAATAAACAGTCTCCTTTAAAAGTAACATAGTTGGTTTACTCACAAAACTTCACGTATACAGCATACAGGTACTTTGGTTATGAATCCAGCTCTTACCATCAGGAAGTACTTCTTTTCTTTCAAAGTAATTTTTATAGATTACAAACTATTTACAATATGTTAAAAAGCAAAAAGAAACGAAAGGTAAAGCATAATCGGACATATGGGTATAGGGTTTCTTGCCTGAGTGCTCTAACTATAATATTCATACTTCATAAAATAAAATTTAAAAAGACAAAGAAACTACTACACAATTGTATTTCTATTATCTAAGGAAGAGATGGATTTAGCCTAAAAGGGTAAAGAAGAAGAGAGAAATAGTAGGGAAAAAAGAAAAAAACTTCCAATCTTCTCCACCGTGGTCTCAATTGTCCTTTCTTTATTCCAGATTTTAAAGATCTGTATTCGCATTGTTTGAAATAAATATAGTATCTTTGGGAGTATATTCATTTTTATTGTGGCTATTCTTCCCATTACTGAGAGGTTTAAATTTCTCCAATTATCTTTTCTCTCTCTCATTCCATTTCAATTCATAATTGTTTTTCAAAAGTTGTGAATTTCTTGCTATGTATATTCTCAAGTATTTAATTTTATTTGCAATTTGTAAACCAGTCATCTTCTGTAATTCTTCTTGCTACTGTTTTGACATATTTTTAGTTAAAACTTTAGTTTTGTTTTATTTGTTTTGAATATATATAACAACACATCGCATAAAGATTGAAACACAATGATATTAGGGTATAAATTTAAAATTCACAATTTAAAATTGACTGGGTAGGTTTGCCGGAAGAGAGAGTTTGTGTTTTCAATTCTGACAGCACATTGAGCTATTGAATCCTCTTCTGACAAGTCATCCAGAGTCTAGTGGCAACAGTGGAAAGGTCCTCTGGACAATGGTTGCTAGTTGGGTTCTGGCAGGTTGGAGTAGCTGCCCCACAGAGAAACCCAGTGTTCTAAGAAGTAGATTGTGTGGGAGAAGGCAATCCTGCAAGCAACTTGGACTCAAACCAATATATGGAATATTTCGTTTGTAAATACAATCGTCCCTCCACTATTGCACAGGAGGGGGATGTGCTACTAACCCCCATGAAAGTAGAGGTCCTACTTTACCAGATAATTCACATGCAATTTTTTTTCCTAAATTTAGGAAATTATTGGGCCTATTTTCATATCTGTGTCCCTGCCCAAATATAGATAGTTGGAGCATACACATATGCACAAATGCAACTAGGGTATTTCATGTATTTTTACAATTGTATTCTGCTGTGTGGAGCAGCAACACTTTCAGAAATTTTCCAACGTATCTACTAACAGAGAAGGGTTCCCACCAAAGCTTTATTTGCCAAAGACTGCCTCACCTCCGGATCCAGCTCTAGCCAACATAGGGAGTGCAGTTATGAGATATAGCAAAATCACACTGCCTACCAGGAAGAATGCTACCTCCTCCTTCAGCCCCCACTTTTCTAGCATTCCAGTAACCTAAGTTAGGCACACAGAAAGACAGTTTAGGAATCCAAACAAAAGGGGCAGGCAAAGCTACCAAGGAAATGCAAACACAGCAGATATCAGTTCTAATTACGAATTATTTTAAATGTTTTACTCTCTGCAAAGTTAGAAATATGGAGACTGAAAGGAAATTTGTGGATTTGGGAACAAGCAGTGAAAAATGGCATTGTAATACCTGAACCAGGCCTTAAGAATAAGGCCTGTTAGTCTCAGTTATGGAAAATCCGAAAGGTATAGAATATTGAGCAAAGGAGGAAGGAAATCAACATTCTCACTCACCAAAACCAGACAGGAGAATCTGTGTGAAGGCTGTGTACCACCTCATATTTTTGGCACAGGGTCATTCTGAAGGTGAAACCTTGACCGGGCTGCACAGATATAGCTATTTGATTTGACAAATACTGTTCAGCAAACACTGTCTCTCTTCAGACCTCTTGGATGTGAAGTGAAAGCAGCACAAGGCGAAAGGGCATAAAAAGCTTCTACTCAGGAGTAGATCACAGGAGGTGCTTATGACATCATTAGGTAGCAAGATTTCCCCTTGTGATCTCTTCTAGCCAAAGGGTTTGCCTGCCTGTATCTTTGAGGGGTTCAGCATTGCTTTTTCTCTTTGGCGAATATTCTGGCATTGTAGAATTCAATGGAAGAGGCAGGGAAAGGGGCTAGGTACACATTTTGTCTTAAGACACAAAGAGACATGTATGCTGAAAGAAATGAAACACTTAACTCACAAGACTGCGAATCAAAGTATCAAGTAGTTGAAGGACTATATCAGTATCAAGTAGTTGAAGGACTATAGCAGTGGTTCTCAACCTTTCTAATGCCGCAACCCCTTAATGCAGTCCCTCATGTTGTGGTGCTCCCCAACCATAACATTATTTTTGTTGCTATTTCATAATTGTAATGTTGCTGCTGTTATGAATTGTCATGTAAATATCTGATCTGTAGGATGTATTTTCATTTACTGGACGAAATTTGGCACAAATATCCAATACACCCAAATTTGAATACTGGTGGAGTTGCGGAGGGTATTGATTTTGTCATTTGGGAGTTGTAGTTGCTGGGATTTATAGTTAACCTACAATCAAAAAGCATTCTGAACTCCAACAATGATGGAATTTAACCAAATTTAACACACAGAACTCCCATGACTAACAGAAAATACTGAAAGCGTTTAATGGGCATTGACCTTGAGTTTTGGAATTGTAGTTCACCTACATCCAGAGAGCACTGTGGACTCAAACATTGATGGAACTGGACCAAACTTGGCAGAGATACTCAATATGCCTAAATATGAACACCAGTGGAGTCTGAGTAAAATAGACCTTGACATTTGGGAGGTGTAGTTGCTGCTATTTATAGTTCACCTACAATCAAAGAGCTTTCTGAACCCCACCATTTATAAAATTGGGTCAAACTTTCCACACAGAATCCCCATTATCAACCAACAGAATAAATAAAATACTGTGATTTTTGATGGTGTTTGGTGATCCCTGTGATACCCCCCCCCCCCCCCCCCCGTTTGAGAAACACTGGACTATAGTCTTAGGATCTTGAGATCTCATGATGTCACTTGATGTTTGATTGATGAAAGAATAGAAACAGAACCTTTTGGGTTTGAGTGGCAGGCTTTGGGTGGCAAAACTGAAGGGCACTAGTAGTTGATGCTGGCAGAAAATATATAAATCAGCACAATCAGATGTATAATTGGGTATTTATTTCAGTGACCATAATTCTTTCATAAAGCGGTACTATAAGAACAGAAAACTTCAGTCTGATTCACTTCTACAAAAGTATGGACACAATATCACACTGGCTTCACCAAAGCTGCCTGTGTACAACACATGATCACTGGACAGTGTTTAACCATCCAAATTACTTCTCAGAGCAGGTATTTGAATTTTTCTTGTCCATCATTCTTGCACAGTAGTGGCTTTCCAGAATTTTCCTGCATAAAAGAAAAGAGAGGCATATGCATTCCCAGCCAAATTATATAATCCAACAATTGAAGCACAAATGATAATTAACTAACCTAAAACCCAACCAGAAATCAGTGATACAAGATGTATGATAAGGGCAGGAACTGTGCAGCCTGCAGGTCACATGTGGTTGTGGCTCAGGGGAGCCTTGTATGACCACAGGAGGGTCCACATACATTTTTTTAAATGAAGGCAGATAATAGTGACATCCCACAACAAATGTGATTGCCACTCACAGCACTCAGTATAGAAAAACCAGCCTCCAAAATTGGTAAAATGAGCACATGTTCTTTGTAATTTTGGTTTGATTCTCAACCAAGTGCAGGGAGGGAGGTATTTTTTTGTTTGCCAGTGAGGAGCATCATGATGAAATGTCACCAAAAAAAAAAAGTCTAGGGACCCACATGTAGTTTAAAGGCAGAAGTATTAGGAAGACTCTTCTGTTTCCAAGTTGAGGAATCCTCTTCCACAAGAAACCCAATTAGTTTCCTCTTTGTTCCTTTTTTCACCAGCAGAGTAAGCTCTATTTATTTTAAAAAATAAATTTGATTTAGGTTGTTGTAGATTTTTTCGGGCTATATAGCCATGTTCTAAAGGCATTTTCTCCTGACGTTTCACCTGCATCTATGGCAAGCATCCTCAGAGGTAGTGAGGTCCTCAACAACCCAGTGATTCCGGCCATGAAAGCCTTCGACAATACAAATTTGATTTATTTTTATTCATATTGTAGAAGTGACATGCTGTGTGTTTTACATATGTTTAAAACTATCTGCTTTTAGGACTAGTGTTCTATTTTTAAAAAACAAAACAAAAAACCTTTTGTAGCATATCATTAAACAGCTTGGGACCGGGCTATTTGACAAACCGCATCTCCCTCTTCAGACCAACGCGGACACTGCAATCATCGGAGGAGGCCCTGCTCTTGGTCCCACCCCCATTTCAAGTGCGGCTTGTGGGAATGAGAGAAAGGACCCTCTCTGAGGTCACCCCCTACTTCTGGAACTCCTTAAGGAACTAAAGATGGCCCCTTATCTCACTGGTTTACGAGGAACTCTGGGATATTATTTCTATTCTAAATTATTGCAAGCTGTCTTGAGAGTCCCATGGCAGGAGAAAAGTGTGGTTTAAATTCAAGAAACAAAACAAATAAATATATAAAGATTAAGAGTCTATAAAAGGAAGACAATCCTTCACTTTCAATTACATGGATTCCGGAGTTATAATCCATTCTTGCTTTGTTATGCTGGTCCATGATCCACTTCTTCAAAAACAGCCTTGAAGCCCTTGGCTCCAATTGAGCCGTCACTTTTGAAACAGACTGTGAAGTAGCTTCCATTCGAAAAGAGTCTGAAGTGCCCTTTTTGGCCACAAAATCTTCCTATAAACCGCAAAAAAGGAACACTGTTTGTTGACAGCTATGGCAATCTGTTTCTACCTGAGAAGGACTATTGGCCACATCTTGTGGCTTTTGCTACTCCTTATCAGATTATCATGAAATCCAAACCAAATGCAGTATATTCAAAGTACATGAACCCATACATGTATTATGTACATGATTAGATATGTGCATGATTAAAATGCTAACATTGATTTTAAATATAACATCAAATACTCAACAGACCACATTATATCGGTGCTTCCTACATAAGTCTATCAGTTGCCAGCAAAAATATTAATTTTACTACTAGAATGTGTATTCTGCTGATGAAATTACAGCACATATTTTGAAGTTGTTTCCCCACCCAGTTAATAGGTATTCTCATCTATCTCAAATAATACATACCTGATTTCTGAAACTCGCTTACTTGGAAACAGCATTCCTTCTCATTGCATAAAACCCAAGCTGGTGATTTTTGTCTTCCTCTGACAACAGATTTTATATTTAGGCATCTTCAAGCATGAAACCCTTTTCCAACCTATTCAATTACACTTGCTTTTCTGAAATAGTTCTTGCATACAAGTTGCACCTCAAGGGTAAAACTATAATCTAACTCTGCATTCTGTCTCCAGCCAAAATCTCCCTTTTGCCTCCCTCTGGAGCAACTCTGAAGCACAATAATTTCAACTGTATTTGTGTGAAATTGCTTTTTTCTATAACACAGAGTTTTGAAACATTATCAGCATGTTTGCATTCCCTGAAATAAGCCACAGGGGGGGCTCTATAATTGTACTTTTAAAATCTTAAACTGGATGTTCAGATATACAAGGTCATTGAGAGCTCACATGTTTCCCAGGAAAGATTTTAAAAACTTGAGGGGATCGTTAGAAGAAAAAAAAACCTAATCCTATGTTGATTTTATTTTATTGCTTTTTCATTTTTATTATCTATAGTCCTTACTTTATTTGGGTTTAACATATATTGTGAGCTACCTTGGAACCCAATATCGGAAGAATGGTAATGCATTAAATACTGTAAGGCCAAAGGCAGCATATTCAATTTTCCAGTAGTTAAAATCTAGACACTGTAGCTTCGGGGTTTATAGATGCCATGAGCTGCCAGAAAGACAATTGGATGGATCTTAAAGCAAATCAAGTTTGAACTATTGTAAACTTGTAGTTGATGCTTCACACACTATCAAGTTGGTTTCCTATAATAACCCTATGAATAAGTTATTTCCAAGATACCCTGTTATCAACAGCCCTCCTCAGGTCTTAACGTCATAAGACCATAGCTCCTGAGCACGTTTATAGCTTCCTGTTGTATACTACATCTACCAAGTACAGTAGTGTGTACCCTTTTGTTGTTTAGGCAAAGTACAGTAGAGTCTCACTTATCCAACATAAATGGGTCGGCCGAACATTGGATAAACAAAAATGTTGGATAATAAGGAGGGATTAAGGAAAAGCCTATTAAAAGCCTATTAAATGTCAAATTACGTTATAATTTTACAAATTAAGCACCAAAAATCATGTTTTACAACAAATTGACAGAAAAAGCAGTTCAATACACAGTAACGTTATGTAGTAATTACTGTATTTACGAATTTAGCACCAAAACATCGCAATGTATTGAATTAACTGTGGATCCAGGGGGGAGGCAGATTGTGTTGGATTATACAGGACGCTGGATGATTGAAGGTTGGATAAGCAAGACTCTACTGTAGATACAAACACACAGAGAGGTAAATTGTAACCCGTGGCATAATATAGTCACAACTCCTGAAGTGGAAGGATATTTTGATTAGCAGGTACAGTCACATCCCAAGGCTCCTTTGAGCTTAGCCCACACTCTTTCACTCATGGGAAGCCATGTGTATTTTTTTCTCCAATATGAATGTATTGTTGAGAGCCAGTGTGGTATAACAATCCAAAACTAAGTAAAGCAGAAATCAAATTTGCACTGGGTAACCTTAGGCAGCCTTCAAGGAAGGCAATTTAAGCCTCCTTGGATTCCCCCCCCCCCCCCCCAAGAAATCCCTAATACAAGTCACCTTATTGGAGTCAATGTGGTTCAGCAGTTTCAGGATTGGACTAGGACTCTGGGAGACCACAGTTTGAATCCCTGCCCTGCTGTGGATATTCAATGAACAATCTTGGGCAAATCACAGTTAGAGAAAATGTACAGACAAGTCCCCTCTCAATAAACCTTGCCAAGAAAACCTAAGAATAGGTCACATAAGAAGATACCTATCTGTCTATCTATCTGGGAGCAATTTCTGTTGTAAGCGAACTATACCAACAGTCTTGAATGAGAAATTGGCCTGACAATATACTTGCTTCCTGTTTTTATTATTTCTAATCAAAATAGACAAGCAAGGGATTAAAAATAGATTAGCAATATGCACACTGAGTCCAACATACCAAGCAATTCCGAATGTTGATCTGGCCCATCATAAACACTCAGAGAGTCCCAAATACAGTTTCTGGAGTCTTCCATTTCAAGATCTCTGACCACACCTTTCAGCTTGTTTCCTGAAGCAGAGTAGACAGTCCAAGTGCAGCTGACTAAATCTGGGTAAATATTTGGGTAATTTGGAGATACAATTTCAGCCACTCCTAAGGGGATCAGATCCAAAACTGCACATCCTTGAAAAAGAGAGAGGAAATGAAGAACATACCATCACAAACAACAACAACAACTTTATTTTTATTCCACGCCTCCATCTCCCCAAAGGGACTCAGGATGGCTTACATAGGGCCAAGCCCAACAGAACAGTTGAAACGTGACACATTAAAATGCATATCACCAAAATGATAACAAAAAAGCAATATAATGAAACAAAATAACAACATTAAACAGTATATAAAACGAACATCAAACCAACAAATGATCACTGGTAGCATAAAAAGGCAGAATGTATTCACTTAACATGATTGTATTTTGTTGCCAAGCAGGGGAGAAGTGATTGTGGGATATTTTGATATCTGGGGTAGAAAATCTACACTAATTGCATCAAATAAAAGAATACATGCACACACACACAATTGTGTAGCCATGTCTAATATTGAATTTAGCTATATTTGTCTCAGGGAAGCTTGCTCTTATGTGGTGCACACCAACCAGACATAGAATCATAGAGTTGGAAGAGACCTTGTGGGCCATCCAGTCCAACCTCCTGCCAAGAAGCAGGAAAATAGCATTCAAAGCATCCTGACATAAATCCAACCAAGTTCAGTTGGATTTTGAAATTAATCTGAATTCAATAGGAACTAGTTATTCTGCTAAGCATAACCTAAAAATGTTCATTGTCAATGAAGTGTTAGGAACACAGTCTTGCATTCTACAGCTATTCCAGAAGTTCAAGATGGTTGAAATCACACCAAGCTGAGGCCAATATCAAACACTTGTGGTAGTGATGTTCTGTTTTCTGGATTCATGTCTGCCTTTTTATCACAGAGAGCAGAAGTAAGGCACTTATGACCTGCGAGATGTTGCTAGACTACAGCTCCCATTATCCCTGACAAGCTGTCATGAGGATTTAGGTTGATAGGAGGTGTAGTACATCAGCATCTGATATGCCGCAAGTTCCCCATTTGGTGCAAAGTCATAGTCCACAGAACAGCTGCAGCAACTCATCACTGCACCTTGATTCTATGATTGCCACGGCATGTAGTTTTCATTTTAGAGGACAGACCACGCTTTAACTATAAAAATAAAAGGAGAGGTACAAAAGCAATTACTTCAGCATGATTCTGACAAGCACTATACAGGTTTTGGCTGACAGAATTTATGTATTTGTACTCTTGACTTTCAATGGTGGTGCATAACAATAAAATAAGATGCACATGAAAAGCCATAAATATCAATTACATCATAAAACATAATTATATAGAAGGAAAGGTAGTCCAATTAGCTCTACACTAAAATTCCAAGGGGTGGAAAGGTCAAATGCCTGACAGAATAGCTTGTTACTAATGAAAGCACTCCAAGGCAATCCAAGGGGTGGATTCCTGCAGCCCTCACCATGCTTTGTATCTACAACTTCTACCAACCTTTACCATTCTATATAATGGTGAGGCTTATGGGAGTTACAGTATATAATATATACAGTTTTATACTTGTCCATCCCTTAGTCAAGGAAACAGATGATACAGATCTCTTCTGGTAGGTGAAAAAAAACAAGACATAATAAGACCCTAAATTCTAGAGTCTAGAGATAATTAAACTCACTCCTGATGATGAGATCCAAGGTGTTTCCATAATAGATCTCAGCTCCATGGGAGGTCGATCCAGATATTTCCTAAACACATTGTAGGTCTCAAAGCAGGAGCAAACACTTTGGTGGCATGTCAGTCTAGCCCCACAATATACCCAAGTATCTGGAAGTAAGTTAGAGCTTCATGTTTTGACTACAAAGGCCTGAAGGTGGCTCTGTAGTCACACTGGCTGAATAACAGAATCATTGCTCAAATAAGCTTTATAATCACATTCCTCCAAATGTGGTACCAAGACTTCTCCAGGCCTTTGTACAGTGGTTCTCAGCCTGTGGGTCCCCAGGTGTTTTGCCCTACAACTCCCAGAAATCCTAGCTAGTTTACCAGCTGTTAGAAGTTTTGGGAGTTGAAGGCCACACAGGTTGGGGACCCACAGGTTGAGAACCACTGCCTTAATATGTTGAGTGCAAAGGTTTTCCATATGCTTGGGAACTTGCTATTGTTGTCGCAGGAATTACATAAGTATTCAAATTCCCATGACCTGTGTCTTTAGGTAAATGTTTGAATAGAATTATGAAAGTTAGGACACACAAATAAGAAAACATGTTATTAAAGGGGGAAAGGAAGCTTCAAAGTCTTTTTAAATGAGTGAAAAGTCCTTAAAATTAGGAACAGCCAACTCAATTGCAGTTTTGCTTTTATTAGAAAACATCTCACCAAGAACGTCTTTTGCAGATCCAAATCCTTCATATATTGTAAGCCCTCCATGACATTTAGAATAAGATTTTTCAATCACAAAGTCCATGAAATCCAACTGAACAGTGACATTTAATGGAGCAACAATTCTCCAGTGACAACTATGGTAGCAATAACAAAATATTAACATTACAGCCATTTCAGACAGAATGAACTCAGCTTAATACATTGTAAACAAACCAAGAATAATTCTGAAGTCCATAAGCCCCTCGTCCCTTGACATGCCTGTGCGTAGTTCCCCTCCTATTAGTCTAAAGCTCGGTTTGCTCTTAGTTTAATCAAGAAAACATGGTTAAATCTTATCTTATTATGTTTAGCATGTATCCAGGACCAGGACTTGGGGGGGAGGGGGGATGCTGGACTTTCAGATTTTTTAAAACCACAATGCTCATCATCCCTGGCAACTGGGTGTGCTGGTTAGTGCTGATGGGTGTTGTGATCAAGACATAGATCTGATGCTACATCAAGAAATGTTAGGATGGATTTTTAATAAGCTGAGCTTGCTCTGTCTGAAATGTCACAGGGATAGAAAGAAGAAAAGGAAATATGTCCAATATTGCAATAACTAGAACATGAAAAGACAAACTGTAAAAGGTCAGCTGAACTGAAATAGAACAGATATGGGAAAAGAATATATCATGGAGAAATTTATTAGGACAGAAGGGCAATGTGAAACAGTCCCTCAGAGTTGGAGTTATTTAATGTAAATCACGTCTTTCCTCCAATATGGGGCCTGATCTGGCTTCCAGTATGAAACAAAGCGCAGCTAAGTGCATAATAAAAAGTTTTACAAAATATATTACTTTTTTAAAATGTTGAGTATTTCTCTCCTGTTTTCTACCACAAGGCTCATATTGAACTGGCTTTGCTGCGCTCTGCTGAATATCAATGCCAAATATACCCACATTCTCAACTATGGCACACTAATTTCAGTATGATTCATACACAAAGAAAGGTTCTTGGATTTTTAAAGAGTTTAAATTTCTGAGCTCTGCCCCACCTGGCATCTTCCAGATACTCTGTACTACAGTTTTCACCATTCTGACCCAGCATGTTTCATTGGATTTGTAGTCAAACACCTCTGGAAGGGGAAAGCCTTGGCAAAAAATATGGGACTACAATCAACAGACAACTTGATTCTGCATAAGTTCAAAAAGTAAAAGCCATGACCTAACCCAAAGGTGTTGGAATAGCTATAAGGAAACCCTCGAGAATGAATGATTCCTTCCTGAGATGTCAGGACGACATCTCTGCAGTAGATAAGCTGCTGGTTGACTTCATCAGCATAATTCATGCCATTGGCTATCTTGTGACCTGGAGAAAAAGTGATTAACTAACATATTCTACCCATTACAATATCACTCCTCCTGTTTGGACAATCCTATCATCAACAGCTAAAAACTTTTATGCATATGCATTTATTAACTATTTTTACGCTGCTCTGTACTTGAACATCTCAGAACAGGGTACACTTAGAAGTGATGAATAAAACTATATTTGCATAATCTGGCAGTCGTTACAACACCAGAAGATAGCCTTTAATGTGCAGAGTAGCAAGCTTGCGGAAACCAGAGCTAAAGTAGATGAATGCCAGCGGCTGTAAAAGGTACTAGGCCACCCCCCTTCTTTCTCCCTTTTAGGAAATACGCATGCAAATAACCATTCAGAGACAGAGTTAAAATCAAAAGTATTTACTTACTTAGAAAAGCTTGCATGATGTAAATTCATACAGGTAACAGATCTTTTCGGTTACATTGACAGCAATGAGTAAAGGCTTATTGATGGTAAGAAGCCTCTCTTCCCAAAGCGGTTACATCCCAAAAAGTAGAGCAAAACAAAATAGATGGGCAAAAATGGTGAACTGGGCAAATGGGTGAAAAGGAGGAAGAACAAAGGATGCATCCCCCTTTTATACCCTTTCATCCATGTGGTCAGACATACATGACCCAAACACCTTTAGAAATGGTGGACAACTCATTAGCTTACATGCATATTTAAATCAGGGGCAATAAACTTTGGAATTTCAGTAGATCGCATTACAGCATGGCACAAACACAGGAATGTGTGTGAGATTGCATTTACCCAACAAGAAGTGCCTTATGAGAACATGTCTAGCCCAATGGTAAAAATAATGGGATTGCAAATGGGCTCTGTCACTCTGTCTTTTTACAAAGAGGGAAATGTGTTGCAAGAAAAGGACATTAACCCTCTTTAATGTCCAGTTTGATCTTTAGTTTACAGAATCTGGATCATGCCAAGAACTCTGATCCAAAGGTTGGTTGTTGAAGAGAGTAGAAGATTTAAGGATGTTACCTCGTCCATTAACTCCCATTAGGTTCGCAGGTACCTCTGGTAACGGTGCTGAGGCTTCATATCCAGTGTTATTTATTTGGATCTCCACTGATCCCTTCTCTGTTACAACATACAAGAAATATAAAAGGTTGGAACATAAAATTGTTGAATGAACAACAAATTGACCAACTGGTCACAAAAAAGCATGAACCAGTGATGCTAAACATACAAAGAAAAATAACTGGTGCTGGAATTTGCCCATTTTTCTTTTTCTTCCACATCCTGATTCCCTGTTGTGTTGCATCTTTTTTTCTTGTAAATTACAACCTTCTTCAAGCCTCCTCAGTGGTTGAGAAGGACGGGGTACAAATGTTTGAAATAATAATAATAATAATAATAATAATAATAATAATAATAATAATAGCTAAATAAATACAATTTATTAAATACAGTTTATTTATTTAATATTTATGGTATTTATATACTGCCCTTCTGAACCCTGAATGAGACTCAGGACGGTTTACAGTGTAGGCAACTAGGGACAACAATTATGTGTTTTCTCTGAGCACATTTTCAAATATACTGTACACATAGTAGGCATACACATCAATGCAATATTATACTGTTTTCTTCCTTCCCTGTTGGAATTAGCTGTATGTGCATATTTTGACAGGGAACTATTTGGGCCTGACATGGTCTTAAACCATGCAATTGCTTTGCTTGAGTACTTCAAGGGTAGTTGCTGACCCAGTCTGGGACTCCAAATAGCTTACAAAAATTAATACAGACACAAGTTATTTTGAAAAGTCACATCATATAAGAGTGAAATGTGCAATTATGCCACCGAATTAAAAGCAGTTAAAAGAAAAAGAGAAAGAAAAACAGCAAATGCAGAAAATAAAGCACACCACAAAAGACCTTTTCCTCCTGAGCAACCATCTTTCAAAGCCCTGCCGAAACAGAAAGGTCTTCATCTGCCTCCAGAAGGATGGCAAAGAAGGCTCCAATCTGACCTTTCCTGGGGTATTTAGAGCCTGGGGAGAGTCACCAAAAGGCCCTTGTGTGATGTTCCCACCAAATCTCCCTGTGTTACCATTAGTATATGTACTTTAGCTGGACCGTAGCAGAATTCTATGGAGACATTCAAATGCTGGAGCTCAGATATCCTAAGAATGCAAAATTTAGGAATATTGAATTCAATACGGAGAATTGAGGAGGAATGTAACAGTGCTTACCTTTCATTCTGGCCATGATCCAGTCCAAGAAGAAACTCACCCTTGCATAAACACCTGGTCTCTTTGACTTGGGGCAGCCAACACCCCAACTGGCAATGCCATGGAGTATAAATGGCTCCTCTTCATTTTGGCAAACCAATGGGCCACCTGCATCGCCCTGGACACACATCCCCACAACACATACAACAAGTTTTAGCTTTACATTTTACCGAATACACCTCAGCTGTCACACACAGAAAGTGTAAAAGCGATTTTTTTCCCAAGGGAAATATGAACAAAACAATTTCCTTCTCCATCTCTAATGCCAACTCACTTGACAAGCATCTTGACCTTCAGATGATGCAAAACCAGCACAAAGCATTCTGGATGTAATTCCTCCAGAGTGGTTAGCATAATAGTTTTGCTCACAGATGTCATTATTGAGAATGGGTACTTGAGCTTGCTGTAAGCGACTGGCAAGGCCCCCACCTGTAAAAGAAGTCAAGAGGCAAAAGGTCACTTATGAACCATACAATGTTATTTGCATGGCTTAGAGAGGACATATTGTAAGGGACATACAAGTGAAAACATCCAATGCACTGATGAGAGGCAAGCAAACTGAAGAGAAAGTCTGAAAAGTGAAAAGATAGCTCTCATTATACTAGGTAACAATTTGTGTTCCTGGATTTAAATGTCATTTCCTAATTGGTCCTATCATAAAAACATGGGAAAAGCACATTTTGCTATAGTTTTTCAATGAATAGCTCATGAACCTCAACCGATTCAAAATAGTTTGCGACAGCCACAAAAACAAAGTTTCTGGAGTATAACTACTACTTTTAAAGTAAGTACCACACAATTAAACAGGAAATCACACTTTCAAACCAGGAACAGATTTCTTTTTTAATTATTACATATTGTTATAGGAAGAAATGCCACACAGAAGATGAAGCAAGCTTGTTTTCTGCTGCTTCAATGTGAACTGATGAATTCAAATGGCAAGAATAGAAATTTCTTCTAAATTATAAGAAGGTTTTTATTTTGCTTTAAGAGCTGTTTGAAAGTGGAACAGATTGGCACGGATTGTGGCAGACCCTCTATTTTTGAAGGTCTTTGAACAGAGGTTGGATGATTACCTTTCAGGTGTGCTTTAGCTGTGTATTCCTGCAAGGCAGGAGGTTGGACCAAGTGGCACTTGCCCTCTCTTCCAACTCAATGTTTTATCAAACAGGCTGGATTAACAGCAATTCAACCTTTGTCCAGCGCACCAGAGCAACTGTGTGCTATAATAACTGTCAAATTGTACCACTCCTAATGTTTTTTTCCTGGTTGCCACAAAAGCTATTCATCGACATGAAGAAAGAATTTTGTCAAAGGCATTGCCATTCCCACTCCATGAAGTAAATGTGGGGAAAATGTGGCTCACTGGCCATACATGACGCCCAATGTCTTTTATTGGGCCCATGGGTTCCTCAGAAAACCCCTTAACCCATCATTAAAATACACATACAAGCAAAAGGAAAACAGAGCTAAACCCAAATATAACACATACATACACACTCCTCAAAAGCTCCACCTAAGATAAAACTAGAAGTGATATAACATCTCATCTATCCAAACGTATCTCCCTCTATATTTTGCCTCGCAGTTTAAGATTGTCCAGGGAGGCCCCGCTAGCTGCGCAAACGCGTTTGGTGGAGACGAGGGACAGGGCCTTCTTGACGGTGGCCCCATGCCTGTGGAACTCACTCCCCAGCAAGATTAGGTTGGCTTCATCCCTCCTTTTGTTTTAGGAAGAAGCTTATATCATAGTTTGGGCTTTTGGACAGCAGGCATGACAGCACTTTGGATGTTGAATCGGACTGGAAGTGGCTATATGGTTTGATAATAATGTTTTAATTTGTTTTAACTCAATGTTTTATTTATTGTTGTTATAGTTGTTTATATTTGTTTGTATGTTGCGGCATCAAATTGTTGCCGGTTGTAAGCCGCCCTGAGTCTACCTCTCAGGGGTTGTGAAGGACGAGGTAGAAATGTTGGAAATAAACACCACTTCCAGATTGGCCAAAAAGGTGCACATGCAGAATGGAGATGAAGTGAACTGGGCTGCAGTCAGCACGGTTGCCTCTCCTTGCTAAAAAGTAAATAACTCTCAACACTCATTAGAAAAAAAAACTGGCTTACCGTCTTGGGTCCTCCCCCAGCTAGTTGCAATGCAAAGCAGGGAGGAAGGCAAAGGTTCAGTGGAGTTGGGCAAGCATACCGGCCTCACCACAACATTGTAGGAAAGAGGAGCTTCTATGTGGATCAGTGCTATATCCGAATTGTAGCTTGTGTCATTGAAATCTTCATGCATTATAATGGCTTTTACTCTTCTAACCTACATGAAGAAGATCCAAACAACAGCTCTGGATATAAACCATCTACAGACCAACTAAGAAAATCCAACAAATGCTACATTCAGCAAAGGACAAGAGGGATCCTCTCACCTCTGCAGAAGTCTACCGTATACCATGCAGCTGTGGACAGGTCTACATAGGGACCACCAAATGCAGCATTGCCTAAACTCAAATCAAGAAAGATGAAAGGTACTGCAGACTAATTCAACCAGAGAAGTCTGCTATTGTAGAACACCTGATGAACCAATCTGGACACAGTATATTATTTGAAAACACAGAAATCCTGGACCGCTCTAACAACTACCATGTCAGACTACACAGAGAAGCCATTGAAATCCACAAGCATGTGGACAATTTCAACAGAAAGGAAGAAACCATGAAAATGAACAACATCTGGCTACCAGTATTAAAAACTCTAAAATCATAACAGTAAATAAAGAACAACACTCAAAAACAGGGGAATTCCAGACAAGAATGAACCAGGGTCAATTAATCACCTCCCAACATAGGATTCCCCCAGGCAGTAAGAAACCAGACCTTGAAAACTGCTAGGCCTTTGAATGCTAATCAAGGTGGCCAACTGCAACATTCATCCTTGCCTCAAACAGATAAGAGTTCTTTCTAGCACACTGGAGATTCCACAATACATATACCTCACTTGTCTAGTTTCCAACAGATCTCACAACCTCTGAGGATGCCTGCCATAGATGTGGGCGAAACATCAGGAGAGAATGCTTCTGGAACATGGCCATACAGCCCAGAGAACACACAACAACCCAACAGTTTGTATTTGTAACTGGACTAGTAGAAGAAAATGGCTGTTAACATTCATGCTTGCTCTTAACCACCTTTAGGATCAATATCACAAGAAAGGTAGGATGAAATTAAAGTAAACGAATCCATTAAATAAATTCCTGTCTAGCATCTCTTTGATAAAGAATCTGCTCCTTCCCCTATGGATTTTTTCCTAATCAAAGGGGCAAAATTACAAATAAAGGCAATCCTGTTCTAAAGGCTCTTTGTTCTACCTGCTCATTTGGTTCCTTCCGAATTCTGTCATATTCTCCAGCAACAACAGTCCAATGTGAGATCTCTTTTGATCTATAAAAGACAAAGGCTTGTAGTGCAATGAATCCTGCATTACTCATTTGATGACATAGTATTGATGTTACAGGTTGATGGCTACGTTTTGTATAAATTTTGCAGAATTAAAGGCTCTGAAGTGTCTATACTGGAAGAAAGAATTGGCAATAAATGCACTGTTTCACAGAATTAACTGCCTAAAAGGTTACTATGATGCATGTTTATTTTCCTATGACAACTATTCTAAAAGGAGCTCCCGGTGGCACAATGGGTTAAATTCTTGTGCCGGCAGGACTGCAGGGTGAGCTCCTGTCTGTTAGCTCCAGCTTCTCATGCAGGGAAATGAGAGAAGCCTCCCACAGGATGATAAAACATCTGACGTACCCTGGGCAACATCCTTGCAGACAGCCAATTCTCTCACACCAGAAGCAACTTGCAGTTTCTCAAGTCACTCTTGACATGCAAACAAAAAAAAACTATTCTAAAGTCCCAGTGATTAAGATTACTTGATGTTATGCCTGCTTTTTAGGACAATACAATTGCCTGTCAATTTGGAAGCTTGGGTGATCAAAGTTAGTAGACTCTAGGGAAATTGAAACAGATGTAGACTAGTTAACCAATGGCAACAAATCCCTCAGATAAGGAGTGGAAAAAACTTTTTTACTTCACTTTCTTTTTAAAAGTTTGTTTCACAACTAAAGTTCTTGACAGTGTTGTCTATCATTGCAGGTGAGATCTGAGCTTGGAAATATGACTTCCAGACTATAGCTCCCCAAATCCCCCTCCTTGATTGGCAGCGCTGAAGGTCTCTAGGATTTGTAGTCCAAGATCAACATTTCCACATTCTAGGTCATATGAATTCTTAGGTCTCCAAGAATATTTCATAACATTACAAAAATTCATTCTGAGTCTTCTCCAAGATGTACAAGCACCATTGCAATTAGAGTGTCTTTTGAGCCTACATAACAATAAGGGCATTTTGCCAGATTAGTTGACTTACATTTGAACACAGTGAGCTGCTGTGAGTACCCATTCAGAGCCAATGATGACAGCCCCACACTGGTAGTCACCCAGAAAGTGCAAACCTACATGCCATGGCCAACAATGGGGACAAGCTTCTTCTCCCCCAGTAATATGCGCAGACAGCCACTGAGGAGCAAAAGGGGGAGAACCACAAACATCTGCAAGACAAGAAGGTTTAAACATTAGGAAGAGCTTCTTGACAGTCACAGCTGTTTGTCAGTGGAATACACTTCCTCATAGTGTGGTGAAGTGTCCTTCTCTGGAGGATTTTAAACAGAGGCTGGATGGCCATCTCCGAGGAGTGTGCTGATTGTGTGTTCCCGCATGTTGACAAAAAATAATTTAGATTCTGTACTGGTTTTTTTGTGACCTGGCTGTGAAGTGAGAAGCAGAGCAAGCTTGGCTAGAGCCAGTCAATCACAGCCTTCAAAATTCTGTAAAAGGAGGACAATGAGGAAAAGAGACTATAGCCCAAAGGCTAGTCTTTGAAAGAGTTAGGGTGCATCTACACTGCAGGATTAATGCAGTTTGCCGTGGCTCAATGTTATGGAGCAATGGGAAATATAGTTTTACAAGGTCTTTATCTTTCTCTGCCAAAGAGCACCGTTTCCTTATCAAACTACTCGATTTAGGGCAGAGCAGAGTTAGGATTAGAGAAATTCATAAAATCTGGATTGAGTTGGGAATCTGGACAGATTTCAGAAATTTCAAGTTTAACTTACTTCTTACATAACACATTCTTTTTGGTTTGATTTTCTACAACTACGTTTTACTGCTTTGACTGGTACTGCTTTTACCACACTGTAACCACTCATCAATACAGTAACTTGTCCAGAATTGCAGCCACACTGAGGCCTGAGAATCAGGATCCAGGAAGAGATCCAAAGAGTTAAATTCAAGGTGAGGGATTAGAGGCCAAGGATTGAAATTAGAAAGTCAATCTTGACCATGTCTCCATTAAATCAACCTTCTCAGAACACCCAATCATCACCAGGCAACATGATAACCAGCGCTCTCCAGAATGTTTTGTATTGCAATTCCCATCCCACATTGACTGAAGATGGGAGTTGTAGTCCACCCACACATCTAACTCTAAAAGCTCTTATCTAAATTAGAGCTTGGAAATGTTACTTGGGAGACTGTAACTTCTAAAATTCTCCAGCCAGACAGCAAAAAAGGATTCTAGGAGCCGTAGTCCAAAAACATAATGTTTCTAAACGCTGCTAACTGCATTGTTTTCCAAATTATATTACTTTCTTCAATGATGTACACCATGCCTGAAATGTCCATAAAGTGTTTCAGTATATCCAATAACGTATAAATCAAACTGTATTTAAGCCTCTCAAGAACCATTTACCAGTCAATTGAGATGTTATTATCTACTGGTGATAGAATTGTTATATTGCTTGAACTATTACATTTCATAGTATTTCTTACCAAGAGGGATAGTCTTTGGATCAATTGCCCGCATGGCAAAATGTCTTGCAAGTTTGGTTTTAGTTGTTTCTGCAAGAAATAAAAGTTCAGATTCAGGTTTCCAAAGATACAGACTTTCTCTGCCACTTCCTAGCCTCCCTCTTTCTTTCTTTCTTTCTTTCTTTCTTTCTTTCTTTCTTTCTTTCTTTCACTAGTTTTTCCTGAGAATGACAACATAGCAGTGTGAGAAGGTGGACCACTGTATGCTACTTATCCACCTGAAACACATACACTATATGAACTGAGGAATACTTTGCAGAATTTCAGGCAACACTACAGATCTGCAGCAGAGAATTTTATTTAAAAATAAAGGCTGTATCTTCAAATCACTGGTCAACTTATGGTGATCCCATTATACATGTATTTATAGTATAAGGAAGGGAATATCTTGAGATGGTTTGTTGTTTACTTATTTTGAATAGACTCTGCACACTTGGTATTTCCTGATGGTCTCATTTCCAAGAACTAACCAGACCCAACCTCACCAAGGGCCCTTCCACATAACCCTACATCCCAGAATATGAAGGCAGAAAATCCCACAATATCTGCTTTGAACTGGGTTATTATCTGAGTCTACACTCAGATAATGTGGGATTTTCTGCCTTGATTTTCTGGGATATAGAGCTGTGTGGAAGGGCCCTTAGCTTCCAAGTGTAAACAGGCTCTGATGCCTTCAGAATATTTATGAGGGGAAGTACTTCAAAATGACAAATCCCAAAATCCCAAAAGATGGAGTGATAATATGTACTATTAAACTACTCAAGTGTAATATAAGATGGTCAACCTGAGGGGAAAAACACAAATTTGGCCTTGAATCCCCTGAAGTTATTCTCCTCATCACTCTCAAAGTAGATGAGCATCACGCTTCCAGTGCTCCAAACTGGGGAAGGAATTGAGAAACCACAAAGAAGAGCTGTGGGAAGAAAAGAACAGGAAAGTCACTATTATTACAAAACAGCTTTGTTGTGCTTCTCCAATGAAGACTCTCACCTTAAAAGCACAAATCCCTGCATCAAAAAACCCCAAAATGTAACTTATTCAATGTATGCATCCATCATGGTAACTGCATCATCACAAATCAATATAGACTCTTGTTTATTAATGTAACAAATATCTAGTTCACACCCAATCACACCTGTTATTACCTATTTGATGTTCCTCTTCTTGGTCATCATAGATAGCAACAGCATCATAAATACAGTCCTGGCTGGTTTCAATGGCAAAGTCTTCAAACTCCAACTGAAAGGAAAGATGGAAACATTCATCATCAAAGGCATAGGCATAAGCAAAGTGAGGTTTTTTAAAGATAGAGATGAGGTATTCTATTGGGTCAAAAACATTTTGTAAGTACCTGGCATACAGTTTGTCAGTGCCTAATATACAGAAGCATTTATAGAAAGTTAATTGTTTCCCTTACTACGAATGAGGCACAACCACCAAGGCAGCTGTCTTTGATTACCTTGATGACATGTTCCATTGGGGCTTCAATGAGCCAATGGCATTTGGTACTACTGGGATATAAGCCAGGATAATTAGCCGTATCAAACTTTCCTTCTTCTCTCAAAATGGCTACACTGCCACAGCCAGAACCTATGATATAGAAGGAGGAAATTTGAAGTTATCATTCTTGACACACCATTCTTTCCTAGGTTCCATTAAGCAGAGAAACAGTGTTTTATTCATGTCTCACCTGGAAGGCCCTTAGAGACCTGGAAGAAATTACCTGCCTCAGATGCTTTATGAACAGCAGTGAAGGTGAACTCAAAGCCTGCACCAGCATTGCTGTTGTCAGACACAAAAGTGATGATTGCTTGGTTCGACTCTACCAGAAGAGGAGAAGGCAGCACACTGCCACAGATTTTACCTAGAGATGGAGAGTTAGAGAATAGCCCCAGGATGCAAATACAAACATGATAGGTTCTGTAGGTTTCTTCTTTAGTTGAATTTGATTGTAAGCTGGACTCCAGCTATGTAACAAAAACAACAACACTTTATTTATATATCACCCTATATCCCCGAGGGAACTCGGGGCAGATTACAGTACACGTATGTGACAAACATTCAATACTGTTTGGACAGATAGGACAGATCAGGCAGAAAAGAGGTATGTTGTGTTGACGTCCAGCTTTCAGCACCTATGGAGGTTGTGCTCAAATCCTTCCACAGGAGATGCTGTTGCTCCATCCTCTATGAAAAGCCATCAGGACTTCCTCCTCCTTCCTTTTGGTTGCCGACATTTTCTGGTCTTTTTTTATGGTGTCATAAAATACCTCCCCATTTTTTAGCGGTACCTAATTTCTCTACTTACAGCTCTAAGCTGTTTTCAAACTGCTTAGGTACACAGTGAGCTGGGCTGACAATTGGGTGCTCACCTCAATCCGGGCTTTGAACTGGCAACCTTTTGGCTGGTAGATCTTATTTCTGCTACCAGCGGTGCTATAGCTCGGCCCTATAAGCTTTGGACAGCAAAGGGAAAAGTTAACATCCCTGTGGTGTTCGTTTTGCTGTCTGTGCCCCTGTTCTGAAGATTTCACCTCACTTTTTGTCCTTGTGATAATTGGATTGTGAAAAAATGGCTTGTTGTGAAAACAAGGATTGGTGAGAAAGCTTAAGTTGAGACACCTTTTCCCCATTATAATTATTTCAGGAGTAAACTTCCCTTCCTGGAGGTAGATTTCTCTCACTTCCTGATGTATCACCCCTGTTTGTAACTCTGAGTCATTTGTAACTCAAATGTTTGTAACTTGGGGACTGCCTGTATACTAAACATCAATACTAATAAGGCTAGTCCTTTCATGAAATCAAAGTTAACACACCACAAGCTTGGTTATGTTACAACAGTGGCAAATGTATAATCTCACATATATTTGCTGGACTGTCATTTCCATTATTACTGATGAGTGGATTTGTCCAGCCTAGGAAATCCAATCATTAACTGTGTAGGAAGCAGCTGAAAGTGAAATAACTCAGGTTATCTCAATAGTGATAGCTGATCACTCCCATGTCTTTGGGACAGTAAATCCATTCCACCTTTTGCTTAGTTGTACAGGTACTGAACTTAAAGTTAATACCTGGAGTGGATCCAGTTCTCTACTGCCATAGGAACCACCATCCACTGTACAGATGAAGTTTAAAACAACTCACAGTTGTCTCTTTTCTAATCATTGATTGAAATATAGATTCAATATCACTGTGATTTCAGCCTTGGGAAATCCAGTGAAAGCCTCTACTAAGCCTTGATGTAACACACCATACCACTTACTCTTTCTTAGCATAATCTGCCACACATGGAGAAGGGCAGTTTTGTATGTTATTTAAAAAAAGAAATGATTAAATCCTACACACCAATTAACTCCTTGCTTGAGCAAACCGTCACAGAGTCATGGTCGCACTCAATCTGATATTCTATGTCTACTCTGATGAACTGCACAAGTATGATGCTGTCCTCTGGCACAGATATATTCCAGATACAGAGGCTGGAAGCAAAGAAACAAAACAGGATCTAGAATACGTTATGATGTTCTGGTTTGCATGTAATCTTTGGACAGTGGTTGCCATTGTCCAAAATTTGGGATATATGGTAATCTTCTGAGAAAAGATGAATACAACACATTTGCATTAGGGAAATGTGTGCACAAAAGTCAAAGTCACATACAGAAATGCATATCACGACAGGGGAAAAGTGGCAAAAGCATGCATTAGGTAAAACGCATACAAAATTGGGATCTATGTAGAAATGTGTATGAAAAGATATAGGCATTTGTGAAAACTTTTTAAAATCACAGATTAATTAAAAATGGAATGGAAAGGACTTATGAATGGAAAGTCAGAAACTGAAATTTGCAGATCTCCATATCTACATTATTCTGAGGGACTGCACAGAACAGTTGTATGGCATGATGATCTAGTAAGGAAATCTGCGACACTAAGCCTAACTAATACTTTGATTCTCTGCTTAATTACAAATCCTTCTTCCTTTGTGAGAGAAATACCTACAATGCAAATGGCTTAATCATTCAGTCTGATTATGCAAAAATGGATACTGTGAACTACTGCAAATACCTGTTATCAAGGTAATCCTCCTCAGTTAGCTGAGGGTGCCAAATGTGGCCACTTTCTCCAAAAACTGACACTCCACGAGGATTGCAATTTTCTGGATTGTGTGGCGTCAGAGAGGTTGCCTTAGGCACTAAGAAAGTAGGGAAGAATGAAAGTAAATTCATCATGAATGTGAAGAATGCACTTGAAAATTATATTTTTAGACTACTGTCACCAGAATCCCACAATGGATGTGCTGTGAGTGCATTCTGGGAAATGTAGTCAAAATACAAGTTTTCTGAACTCTAAAATGGTTTCATGTCATACTTCTGAGGTGGGGTGTGTACAGCTAGTCAGGAATTCATAGACTGAAACTCCCATCAGATCTAGTCAGCATAGTCAGTGCCGGCAATCAATGAGAGTTGCAAACTAAGAATATTAAAGTTGACCCAACAGCATTCACACCAATATTGAAACAGAAATTGCTGCTGCAGCAATGTCAATAAACCAATCACCCTCGGCTCATCAGATTTAGAAGGATTTTCACAGATCATGTTTGCAAATCTGCAGTTTGAAAAAAATGAGAGAGCAACTGTGATCCTTTATTAAGCCTCTCCTTCTACATTAAAGCTAGTCCTGGTAAGTAAAGCACCATTTACGGTACATGGGGAATATAGCTGTACTAATGCATATCAGTACCCATGCAACCACTACAGCAGTACAGTAGAGTTTTGCTTATTCAACCTTTGCTCATCCAATGTTCATCCAAGGCAGTTAGTTTCCTGCTCGGATCCACAGCTGTTTCAACAGTTGTGTTGTTTTGGTGCTAAATTTGCAAATACAGTAATTACTACATAATGTTACCATGTATTGAACTGCTTTTTCTGTCGACTTGTTGTAAAACATGTTTTGGTGCTTAATTTGTAAAATCATAACATAATTTGATGTTTAATAGACTTTCCCTTAATCTCTCCTTATTATCCAACATTTTCACTTATCCAATGTTTTGCTGGCCCATTTATGTTGGAAAAGCGAGATTCTACTGTACTTTGTTTGTTTTATATATCACTTTTCTCAAAACGTTGGATCCAAGGTTAACCACTATGTTTTAAAAAGATACCCTTTTCAAAAAAAAGAGAGGGTAATATGTCATTAGAAAAGTTAAAATAATCAGTGCAACAGCACTTTATAAGAGAGGTTCCAGTACTTCGCCAAACCATCTCCAGATTATCTTGGATGGAGCTATGGCAGTTAAAGAAGTATCAAAACCATGCAAGTATTGTGCAGATACATATACAATTTAGGAAATAGTGGAGGGGTGGTCTATAAGAGGCAACTGACAAAATGAAAAGGAAAAAAAGATGTTGGAATGTGTCTTTGGGGGGAAATGCTAAGCAATTATCATGGAACAGCTCTGTAAACACTGTATTTTAAAACATTTTCTGACTACAAAGAGTTCTTACCAGGCATAATGTTCTGGACAATAAAATCCAAAAACTCATCTACTTTAGAGAAGATACCTGGAGAACCCCTCCTACTGTTGGGGCTCTTGATTGCCTGCCAGGCCTTTCCACAACCAATGCCCCAAGATGTGATGCCTACCAGAGTCCAGATGCCACTGGCTCTTCTACATGCCAGGGGACCTCCAGAATCCCCCTAAAACAAGACATAACAGCATGAGAATTCCCTCTAGACAAGAAGTTATAGTGTAATCTGCATCAAAATAATGGCATAAAAGGATTTACTTTCATCACATCACATTTTGTACTTTATCACAGAATAAACTTTACTAGGTACTAGTGAGATATACTGTTTTGAGTGTTAAACTAGAACGTCAGAAGACCAGGGTTCAAAGTCATGCCAAAAGATCTCAGCTGGTATTTGGAAACAATAAACATTGCCAAAATCACAATCTGTCAGCTGCAAAAGGCCACCTTACTTGGATCTGTGCACATCATTCAAAAATATACCACACAATCCTAAACGCTTGGGAAGTGTTCGACTTGTGATTTTGTGATATGAAATCCAGCATATATATCTCGTTTGCTGTGTCGCACTGTGTTTTTGTGTCAGTAAAATAAAATAATAATAATTAATAATAATACCGTAATAATAATAATAACTTTATTTATACCCCGCCACCATCTTCCATAGGGACTTGGGGTGGCTTACAAAATAGCACACGATGGTGCCATACAACAGATAAAATACCATACATCAATATTTTAAACATGACAACCCACTGGGTGACCTTGATACAGTCACTCTTTCTCAACTGAAAAGGAAGGCAATGGCAACTCTTCTCGGAGAAGCTTATCACACAATGCAGGTAAATCGCAATTACACCAGGATATAGCATCTGTGGTTGGGACTCATCACATGATGTCATTCATCTTCTGTTGTTCTTCTGGTATGAAAGTGTTTCTTTTACAAACACAAGTAATCCATTAGTGACTTCCTTTTGTAAAAGAAATATTTTCTAATGCTCCTAATGGGAAAACAAAAGAAGAACAATATGATGCCCATTCTGCTGTAATTGTGATTTACCTGCCTCATGTGAGAAGATCCTGAATAAATGCTATCAAGAAATCCCTGTGACATGATTGCTATAAATCAGCGGCACCACAAAGGCACTAAACAACAACAAATTATACTAGGTAAATAAAGACAGCAAGTGTGTAGTTAGGTTGGGATTTAGACAAACCCAGTTCAATTCTCCACAAAGCCAACCAACTCACTAGTTGACATTGGATCAGTTGCATACACACACTCTCTTTCAGTCTAACTAATCAAATACGTTTTATTGTGCAAAGTGTGAACAGAGCCATATATCACAGAAAGGCCAGCATCACTTGCTGACTACTCTATCTGCATGGTTTCTAAAGTTCCTACAATAGGAGAAAGGGAGGATATAATTTTTAAAAAATCAAACAAAATTGTGATGTGAATGAATCACTTGTTAAAAAGTGAATATATGGCACAGAATAGAATTTATGTCTTTAACCTTTATTTTAAGTAGAAAATACTACAATGCCCACCTAGAGCCTTGCCATAGACAAAAGATGCCAGGTCGCTCCTCAAATCATCCTAATAAATTAAATATGATCTGCCAAATCCAGGCAAGACCTCTGTTGTCACAAAGCTCATCTAGAGAGAGGTCATAATTTCTTCTTGCCTTGTATGCTTTCAGGTTGTTCCTGACTTATGGTGGCCCTAAGGTGAGCTTATTACAGAGTTTTCTTGGCAAGATTTATTCAGAACTGGGTTTGCTTTTGCCCTCCTTTGAAGATAATCCAGTGGGTCTCTATGGCTCAGTAGGAATTCTCCAGCCATAATCCAATATAGGCCAACACTCAAACTACTCCAACCCCTAGAACACAGGAATTAAAAGAAGAAAGCTTGAATTTGCAAATTTCTTCAGACGCTAAAATCTCACTAATGCTAAATGCAAAATCTACTCCTTTAATTCCCCCTTTTTTTTTCAACTTTAGGATAAAAAATCCAACAATAAGTTTAATTTTAAGGAGGCAGAAATAAAGCCTCAAATGCCTATAATAATTAAATACGGCCAAGTAAACTTTAATATTAAGACATGAAAAAACTAAAAAGAGTGAAAATTGGTGGAAGAAACATTAACAACCTTAGATATGCATATGACGCCACTTTGATGGCCGAAAGTGAGGAGGAGCTGAGGAGCCTTCTAACCAAGGTGAATGAAGAAAGTGCAAAAGCTGGGTTGCAGTAAACATTAAAAAAACCAAGGTTGTGGCAACCAGACTGATTGATAACTGACAAATAGAGGGAGAAAATGTGGAGGCTGTGACGGTCTTTGTATTTTTAGATCCAAAGATTACTGCAGACGTAGACTGCAGTCAGGAAATCAGAAGACGTTTACTTCTTGGGAGGAGAGCAATTACCAATCTCAATAAAATAGTGAAGAGTAGAGACATCACACTGGCAACAAAGATACGCATAGTTAAAGCAATGGTATTCTCTGTAGTAATCAATGGATGTGAGAGCTGAACCACAAGGAAGGTTGAGCGAAGGAAGATTGACACTTTTGAAATGTGGTGTCGGAGGAAAATTCTGAAAGTGCCATGGACCACAAGAAGATCCAACTAGTCCATACTCCAGGAAATAAAGCTTGACTGCTCACTGGAGGGAAGGATATTAGAGGCAAAGATGAAGTACTTTGGCCACATAATGAGAAGACAGGAAAGCTTGGAGAAGATAATGATGCTGGAGAAAATGGAAGGAAGAGGGGCTGACCAAGATGGATGTTATCCTTGAAGTGACTGGCTTGACCTTGAAGGAGCTGGGAGTGGCAATGGCTGACAGGGAGCTTGGCGTGGGGTGGTCCATGAGGTCATGAAGAGTCAGAAATGACTGAACAAATAAACAACAAAAACTAAAAACCATTTAAAAGCACATCAGCAAAGAAAGCATAACATATACCATTAAAACCTTTCCTCAGCAGTCAGTTATTGCTTAAGTCTATCTCAAGTACTTTGACTTTCTCTCTCTTAACAGACAATCTAGGCTCAATTAAAAGAGAACTGATGGTCAAAAATAGGAACGAACTGTTTGAATAAAATTGCTGATAGCTCATGCTACAAGGATTCATACAAAATAATAAATTTGCTATTAATATGTAAAAAACTTTCTGAACTCTTTGATGATCAGCAGAGGCATGAAATCATAGAAAAAGAGGGGGGTTTTGATTATCCTTTAACTTCTTTTACATTTTTTAATACTTTCCTGAGGCTGGAAATGTGACTTTTGGACACGATGCTGCTCGGTGGGGATTCTGGGATTTTTAGTTACCAAAAGGTAATTTTATCTTTATTTTATTCCAGCAATCTGTATTTCCTACCTGGCATGCATCTTTTCCACCATCTGGAAAACCAGCGCATAACATGTTGCTCCGTATTGGAGGCAAGTTCAATGTTTCTAACAATTCACTGCAGGTCTTGCTGTCAATGATGGGCAGTTCAACTTCCTGTAGGACATCTGACAGAACACCATCTGCAGAGGGAAGTAAGTAAGCAATGTCCAAAAGGCATTCTTCAAGGACGCTAATAGTGGTATAGTTTAGTCTCAGTTCCACCCAACTTTCCTACTTGGTAACAGAAGTCCACATGTGCTCGCTAATGGCACACACATTAAAAATTCAGCCATGGTTTTATAAAAGAATGTTTAATGAGAATACCAATTCTGATGAGGCTGATTAATATTTTACTACTATCACCCTAACATAAATTGGTTATCCCCTTTAAAAATATTTGAAAAATATAGAGAAGAAAAGGCCTTCCTCCAGTGAACACATTAACTTACAGTGTGGAATACATTTATTACTACTGGTTCCATACATATATATATATATAGAGAGAGAGAGAGACAGAGTCTTCCACCAATCCTATATAAGATAATTTGATATAGGGTTGCAAAGTCTCTACTTCTCTGGCAGAGGCCCAAAGCTCCAGTGCACATTCAACCATCCAGAGCACCAACATGCCCATTTCTGAAACTTGTAAGGAAATATGATTTGCCCAACAACTATCTATTCAGTCTCCTGCTTCCTATCTCTTATGAACTGCTTAGGCATCCATAACATTTTAGTCAGTTTGGTAATAGAGTGGAAGACCAGTTGTTATGGTTTTCCTTTATATTAAGGATGGGTCACTTGTGACTCTCCAAATGTGGCTGGACTGCAATTTGCATCAGCTCTATCCAATGATGACAGATTATGGGAAGTGTAGTACAACAAGTGTAGAACTCACAAACTCTGGGGATGCTTGCCACAGATGCAGGTGAAATGTCAGGAGAGAATGCTTCTAGAACATACCCGTATAGCCCGAAAAACCCACAACAACCCAGTGATTCTGGCCATGAAAGCCTTCGACAATATATTGTAGAACAATATATACAAGGCTACAAGTTTGCTGCCCCTTATTTTCTTTTCCTGTAGCTTGCAAAGAAACAGCCAAGCTTAGGTTCCCTGTGGCAACTTGGTACTGCTCAGGTTTTTTTAATTACTTATCATCTCATTGTCATATTGGCTGGAGATGAAGGAAGCTGTAATCCAACACAAAGAGGACACTGGAGAGGAGAAAAAGAGGATGAAGCATTTCTCGTGTTTCTCAGTATGCAACCAAAAGAACTAGTAAAGTAAAGGTAAAGGTTTGCCCTAACATTAAGTGTAGTTGTGTTGACTCTGGGGGTGGTGCTCATCTCTATTTCTAAGCCAAAGAGCCGGCATTGTCTGTAGACACCTCCAAGTTCATGTGGTCAGCATGACTGCATGAGGCACCGTTACCTAGAATACGCATAAAATGTATTTCCAAAAGAGAAACTCTAAAGCAGGAGTGCGGAATCTGTATCTCCACTGAATATTTTTGTGACCTTTCAACATTGTACCAATTACAGCATTATAATTAATTATGATTGCATACTATTAGGATCCTAGGATTTGTAGTTTGGTGAGACAGTAGAACTTTTGGACTCCATAAACTGTGAATCCCAAGATTTCCTATGTTACCATGGTAGTTAAAGTGAAACCATAGCGTTATAACTGTGTGATGTCAAAGAGCATGTGGATGTCAGTTCCAACCAGCCATAGCCAAAATAATGAACGTAAAGGATGTTGGACTCCCATATATTCTCCATTCTAGATGTAAGAGCTTAAACTACAATTGAAGTTGAGGACAGGAGCTATGGTGGCGCAATGGATTAAATCCTTTAGCCGGGTGAACTGATGACCTGAAGGTCGGGGTTCAAATCTGCAAGACCCATGTGGTGACAAGAGAGAAGCCTCCCACAGGATGTTAACACATCCAGGCTTCTCATGGGCAATGTTTCTGCAGACAGCCAATTCTCTCACACCAGAAATAACTTGCAGTTTTTCAAGTCGCTTCTCACAAACAAAAAAGTTGAGGACAAAGAGTCTGGGAGTCAAGAAGTGGAAACAAATCCTTCCATGTATTGTCGAAGGCTTTTTGTCGAAATCCTTCCATCATATTCAATACATTAAATGTGAGCAAAATCTGCATCCATATACTTGACATGGAGAAAGCAACCGTCCTGGAAGCTTCTACACGTGCAACAAAATAGAGATTAGACTACTCTCAGAAAATGGAAACAGTTGCAAAGTGGAGCCTAGATATTTTTATCTTGTAAATGCAAGTTTAAACGCTAGATGGCACTGAATCAACTGAAAGGAAAAACCCAAAGTGCCAGAAAAGCAGAAGTTGAAAGAGAAACCAGGGGTTGACAGTGCAGAACATGGCTATAATTAAAATTTCTCAAAACAGTGGCTTGTCCAAAAAGGAGTTGTCAAAAAGTAGGTGATGCCTATATGCAAAACATATTCAAAGTATTTGCTCCAGTCCGTGAGGAATAGTACTAGCAGAATAACCACAAATATTCATCATCATGATGTCAAAATCACAGTAAGAATTAATAACCGTGGCATTTCTTCACCTTCCTTGACTTTGCCCCATCCACTCACAACACAAAGAGTCCCAGATTCAAACAGATCTCCATTGTGTGGAAGACAGATTGGCTGTACTTCATTTCCTAAAAAAGAAACACGGGAAAGCATAAGTTTTCTTTCAAAACTAAAAAAAAAAAAAAGAATGCCCATGCAAATAATAATAATAATAGTACCTTATTTACACCCTGCCTCCATCTTCCAACGGGACTAGGGGTAGTTCACAAAGCAGTCAAAGGTGCAAACACAAAATATACAAAAAGCGCAGAGACAACAACACAAAGCAACAACAACCAACATAAACATCGCAAAACCTCCCTGATTAAGATCAATAAAATGCAACAATAGGTTCAGAATACAAAACAAACTGCAATCAATATCAGTCTCATAAAGTGCATGGTGAAAAATCTCTAGATCCTCAAATTTCTAGACATGGTCAAAAGCTTGTCTAAAAAGCCATGTTTTCTGTTGTATATCGAAGGCTTGGAGTGTGGGGGCGAGCCTAATTTCCCTCAGGAGGGCATTCCAAAGCCAGGGAGTCATCACCGAGAAGGCCCTCTCTCTCATCCCCAACAACCACACTTGAGACAGAGATGGGACCAAGAGGAGGGCCTCCCTGGTAGATCTTAGTGCCTGCGCCGGTTCGTAGAAGGAGATGCGATCTCAAAGATAGATACTATTTAAATTAATTTGTGTTATGGAGCTACTTTTCATAATTCACTAAAAAAAAGTTTCAACTCCCCCTGATTTTTTTTTCTGATTATGGCCTGCATGCAGGAATGTATAATCAAAACACCCCCAATAGATGGTCATCCAACCACTGTTTTAAAACCTCAATTTTTCTATCTCATTAACTTCACACAATAAAATTATTAAATATAAAATATAAAATAAATTAAACAAAGAAAAGAAAAGAAAAGAAAGGGAAAGGGGAGAGGAAGGAAGGAAAAGAGGGAGGGAGGAAGGAAGAGGGAAAGAAGGAAAGGAGAAGGAAAAAAGGAGGAGGGAAGGAAGGGGGGGAGGGAGGAAGGAAAAGGAAGGAAGAAGGAAGGAGGGAAAGGGAGGGGAGAGAGAGGGAGGGGGGGGAGAGAGGGGAGGGGGAGAGGGAGGAGGGGGGAGAGGGGGGGGGGGAGAGGAGGAAGGGAAGAGGGGGAGGAAGGGAAGAGGGAGGGGGGGGAGGGGAAGGAAGGAGGGAAGAGGGAGTGGGAAGGAAGGGGATGGAAGGGTGGGGGGGGAAGGGAGGAGGGAGGGAGGAAGGAAAGGGAGAGGGAAGGAAGAGGAGGGAGGGGGGGGGGGGGGAGGAGGAGGAAGGAGGGAGAGGTGGGGGGGGAGGGAAAGGGGAGGGGGGGAGGGGGGAGAAGGGAGAGGGGAAGAAAAAAGGGAAACAAAGGGAGAAAAAAGGGAAGGAGGGGGAAGAAAAAGGAGAAGA
>NW_026847549.1:24029829-24532226 GCF_025583915.1 Anolis sagrei ordinatus
CCCCCCCCCCCCCCCCAACTGCTTGGAAAGCCAAAAATTGCCCATGCTTGCTCTATATTCTAGTCTCCAGAGCAGCAGAAAAGAATTCTGCTTCATCTTTTTTTCTTACCATATCTCACTCTGTCTTTGAGAAAGAGCAATGCAATATCCGAATCCATGTTTCCAAATCTGTTGAAGGAAGGATGAGGGATGATTTTTGAGACTTGGATGTTCTGTTCTTCTTCATCCATGCTTCTGAGACTGTATTCCCCAACAGTCACAAACAGATTTTTTATGAGTTTCCTGCCAGGCAAAGGGTGGCCATAATAATGAATGACATGGACAGAATGCAATTCAGTTAGTGAGTTTTTCCCGTAAGAAAATCCGCAATTTAATATGTGTTTACATATATAGATAGATCTGTGTTTTTTTTAGTTCACAAAAATTCCTGAGGTCATGAACACATACAAATTATTAATGTAATACAAAGATAAAAAACACTTTAAAATACATTAAAATACTCTTGGAAAACAATCTAAATGGAGCTTAAAACAGTAAAATAGAGCAATTTTAACTATTGAAGGCCATGCAAACCAGCTGGAGGATTCTGGGAGCCAGAGTCAAAAAGAAGTATTCTTTCAAGATACTGGTCTTATCAAACTATTGGAACCTCATGTTCCAAAACACAGTCTTGCTGCCCCTTAAAGAATTGGAAATGTATCATGTAGGTGGTCATGGTGGCACAATGGGTTAAACCGTTGTGCTGCTGAACTGCTGACCTGAAGGTCGGCAGTTTGAATCCACAGGATGGGGTGAGCTCCCACTGTTAGGCCTAGTTCTTGCCAACCTAGCAGTTCAAACGCATACCAATGTGAGTAGATAACTAGGTACTGCTCTGACGGGAAGGTAACTGCACTCCATACAGTCATGCCGGTCACACAACCAGGAGGTAACAATACAGGCTCCTCACTTGGAAATGGAGAGCAGATTCTCCCCCAAAACCATAAATGAAAGGAGAAGCCTTCACCTTTGTTTGTGTTCATGTGTCTCCTTGTATTATAACAAGGCAGTGAATATCTGCCAATATCTGTTTACACTGTAATCCGCTCCTAGACCCCATGGGGAGAAGGGCGGAATATAAATAGAGTCATTATTATTATTATTATTATTATTATTATTATTATTATTATTATATTAAAATCCAGTTTGTTGGATCAAATGAGCTGCACAGACAGGATAAACCAAAATTGTACTATTGGTAAGTGTCACTGCAGCTTTTACTTATGTATTCACAATTTGAGAAAGTATAATTTTCCAACACTATGTAAAAAAATGAAAAATTGTCTGTTACTGGTTTGAAAATGCTATTCCTGTTTGACAGTACAGTACTTACTCTGAAAGTAGTTGTTATACTTCAGAAAATTCACTTTTGTGGCTGCTACAAACTTGGTTGAAATGAGACAAGATACAGTATTCACTGAAAAACTATAGCAAAATGTGCTGTAGTTTAATAAATCTTTTCCATGCTTTTATGATCGAACCAATAAGAAAATGATATTTATAACCCAGGAACAAAAACTGTGTTACATAGTATAATATGTCTAGTTAATATCCAATTAAGTTAGTAGTATTAAATGTAAAGGTTTCCCCTGACATTAAGTCTAGTTGAGTCCAGCTCTGGGGGGTGTTGTTCATGTCCATTTCTAAGCGTTGCCCGTAGACACCTCCAAGGTCATGTGGCCAGCATGACTACATGGAGCACTGTTACCTTCCCACTGGAGCTGTACCTATTGATCTACTGACATTAGCATGTTTTCGAACTGCTAGGTTGGCAGAAGCTGGGCCTAACAGCGGGAGCTCACCACGCTCCCTGGATTTGAACCCCCAACCATTTGGTTAGCAAATTCAGCAGCTCAGTGTTTTAACCCACTGCACCACCAGACAGTCCAATTAGGTCACAAATACACATATTTAAACATACCTCCATGAAATACGTATAAAAATACACAAAATAAAAACAAGGCATACAGCGGAAGTTAAAATTCACCATTAAAACTGCCTGCATAGGCCTGCTGGAAGAATAATAATGGTTTCATTTCTGTATGGCCATGTTCTAGCAGATCAGAGGATCCTCTGAAGATGCCAGGCACAGATGCAGGCAAAACGTCCGGAGAAAATGCAGCTAGAACACAGCCATACAGCCCAGAAACCACACAACGCTCCAGTGATTCCGGCTGTGAACGCCTTTGACAACGCAAGAAGTCTAGACTTTATACAGAATTAAAGCATAACATACATGTCAATATCCACAATACAGTGAGCTGCAGTAACCACTATATTGTCCTGGATCAAACTGCCCCCACAGAAGTGGGATCGCCCCATCTTGATAGATACCTGTTTAGAAGAAGCAGGGAAAAGAATGCATAAAGAAATGAGGGATGGTCTTGCATTGATCGCAGCTAATGTTAAAAAAAATGGTGGCTATGTATGCCAGGCTGACAGCCATTTGGAAATTCTACGATCTCTTGCTGCCTTCCAATATACACAACACGCATATCAACAGGAGAAAGTGCATAACAGGACGGGGACATCAGTCAAAGAAGTTCAACCACTGATTGATTACTTTTAAAAGACTACTGTTCTGATAAACGCCTGCTTATAGCTCAGAAATTAGAACAAACAACACAAACATCATTGATCAGTTTCCCATAATCTGTGGTGCAAGATCCTGATACAGTTGCATGTATAATGAAAAGGGCTTAACGCTGATGTTCCAGCAAAGCAAATGTAAACATTGTGTTGTGGGGCTGAGGGAGCATTCACTCTGGAATATGAAGGACCAGCGCTCGCTTTCCAGACAAAGAGCATCTCTGACACCTTCTTGATTGATCTTTTACATGTCTTATTTTTATTGGATTTTGAGTTCATTCCATTTTTGTGGTACAGTTCCAATTACATATATCCACAAATTTGCATACTTAGTCTAAATCCGTTGTTATTGCCATATAATAGTAATAATAATACACTTTATTTATATTCAGCCCTTCTCCCCTAGGGGACTAAGAGTGGATTATATCATTCACATACACAGGCAAACGTTCAATGCCTTTACAGCAGTGGTTCCCAACCTGTGGTCCATGGACCACCAGTGGTCTGCAAGAATGAAAATATGGTCTGCAGCCTCACCATTACTACACCGTTGCCTTGAAACCACGCGGCAGCAAGAGCAACTGCTCGTGCGAAACCCACGTTGCCGAGGCATCAGGGATGTCGGGAAGGGAGACGCTGACTACCCACGAAATATTACTACTATCACATCAGCTCTAGATTATTAAATCCACAAATTTGTATACTTAGTCTAAATCTGTTGTTATTGCCATATAATAGTAATAATAATACACTTTATTTATATTCCGCCCTTGGTTTTCTGTGGGCGAACATATGGTGACTACTGGATGGCATAGGTTCTGTATCAGAAACTAGAACTGATGTGGTCTATCCAATGCAATTTTCTGAATCAGCACTCTAAGTAACCAAACCGAATCTAAAGTTGACCAAAATATTATTCATAACCCTTTTGATACTAATGTTGGAGAGTGATCCCTGGTCAAGTGGTTCCTGGTCAACAAAAGGTTGGGAACCACTGCTTTACAATCATATACAATGAGTTGTATGCACCATTCCTTTTGTATATTGGACATATAAAGGAGAAGTCAGCATGGCATGATCATGCACCCTGACTAAGCATCTGCACGGTCACCCCCCATGCTGCCTATCTCCAAAATCCAGGAGTTAGAAATGTCATTTTTAGATTGCAACAGCCAAAATTTAATTGAGAGGCAGCTAGATGGAATTGCGATTAAAAAAATGTCCCAGCTCAACACAAATCTCTTTCTTGCAAATGCATTCTTTGCTCTGACCTGCCATGGTTGACCACCAGGCACAGATATTTGACCTCCAATAATTCTTGAAAAAATCCCAGGTTGCCAATTATCCTCCTGGTCCTCGAGGTCTAGAGAACGGACTCCACATTTCAATCCTATAAGAAACAGAACAGATACCAAATTACGGTTTCAAGACACCAGTGCTGTCTCATTTAAATTATAGGGCCTTGCTTCTAGCTAAACTTCCTTAGGACTGATTATAGCAGACTAAATGTGATGCATTTCACCTACTTCAGAAGGTCTCAGATGAGGCAATGGTAATGGGCACTTCTTCTGTCTATTTGCCAAAGGGTATAAAATGGGAACATGAAAGCACAACTCAATCACAGCTTTGAAAAATTCATAATGATAGCAATCAAACACAAAGGCAGAAATCCCTTTTTTAAAAAACCCAAGGGCCAATTTCAGTTCCACAGATGTTTTAGGAGCCATATTCTAATAGTAGGCAATGCAAGAGGTTAAAAGGTTGGACTAAAAAAATCACAGCATATTTTAATGTATTGTCGAAGGCTTTCATGGCTGGAATCACTAGGTTCTTGTGGGTTTTTTGGGCTATATGGCCATGTTCTAGAGGCATTTCTCCTGACGTTTCGCCTGCATCTATGGCAACCATCCTTTTTAGCTTATAAAGCTCTTACTATCAGTAGCTAAGGCTGAAGAGAGACCAATAGATGTAGGGGAGGACATTGAGACCAATAGATGTAGGGGAGGCTGGATGGCCATTTGTCAGGGGTGATTTGAATGCAATATTCCTGCTTCTTGGCAGGGGGTTGGACTGGATAGCCCATGAGGTCTCTTCCAACTCTTTGATTCTATGATTCTATGATTGTACAGGACTGAAATCCCTCTCAATTGTATTGTAGGAAAGTTTCTGTGTCCATCTGGAGAACATCAGAGGACCTCAGGGCCGTAGCCAGAAAATTTTTTTGGGAGGGGTTGAAATTTTCGGGGTGGGGGTGAAAATTTCGCAGGGGGGGTGAAACCTGCCTCCTACCTCATGCTGAAGCAAAGAGCACAGCAGGGGGGAGAGCAGCCTTCAATAGCCTGCAGCTCTGCCCCTGTCAACCACCTCCACCATGTCTGGCCTCCTTAATGAGTGCATTCAACACACACACCCAACTTGGTTGCTTCACTACCTCCAGTGAGCTGATGCTAGTATACAAATGATGCACATCACTTTTTTCCTCCCTGTTTCATTGTCATGACAGCCCTGTGAGGTAAGTCTGGTCAGAAGCATCGAATACATGAAATGAGGATAAGGATAGCTTCTCTGGACAAGGTACAAGTAAGGGTTTATCTCCATAGCACTGCAAAATCATAGCAGTTTGATACTGCTTTCGTTGCAATGACTCCATCCCTTGCAATCTAGCGATTGAATGCTTGATAATATGATTCAAATTCTTTGCCAGAGAGCTGCCATGCAGAAGATTGGACGAGAGTTCTCCAACATTACCTGAGTTCACCTTCTCAAAGTCCAATGGTTTAGAAGCAGCAAGAGTTGCAAGCATCTGGCTCCTCTGTTGAGATGACAGGAGCAAATCTCTACTCTTCAACTTGTCTGCTCCAAAACTCCAGGTGGCTGCAAAATATAGCATTTCCAATGGTAACAACTGGGTTGTATCTTTGCCTTATATTCTCCAATCTTTGAAGTATTCAAGTGATAAGATCACAATAAATACATTGTGGTTGCTACTCACCATGACTCAAAGGAGGCCCTGATCCTTCCTTTGGAACTCTTCAGGTATTTGTATAGCTGCCCTTGCTTTAACAGGTGTCAATTTGCATGCTGGGCTCTGGGTGCATCTCCTCTGTAGAATTAATGCAGCTTGACAACACTTTAACTGCCACTGTTCAATACTTTTGAATTCTAGGAATTGTAGCTTTCCCAAGCATGTAGCCTTCTCTGCCAAAGAGTCCTCGTGCCCCACCAAACAACAACTCCCAGGATTCCATAGCATTGAGCAAGCACATCTAAAGTGGTGTCAAACTGTATTCATTCTACTGTGGACATGTAAGAGTCTAAGAATCCAAATTCACACTCATTCATAGATGGCAACTGGGTGACCCTTTGTAAGTATAATCTCTCAGTTTTAGAGGAACATAATAGCAAACCTCCTCCAGATATATTTTGCCAAGAAAAAAAAGTGATAGGTTCACCATAAGACTTGCAGGCAGACAATAGCTACTAGCTCCCACTAAATACACACATACCTATTTACCAGTATACAGGGCCGGCCCTAGGTAATTTTCAATGGTAAGCAAACATTATTTTGGCGCCCCCTCCCCCCAACCAATCACTGAAAAATAAAACGTAGAAGGTAGAGGTGAATAAAAGAGTTACCTTACAAACCAGAAATTTACTTACAACATTATGTTTATATAGTTACATTACACAAATTAACTTTTTTAAGAATGCAAATATTTTACTAAACTTAGCAACAATTTTAAGTTTTTGTTGTTATTTTTGGTCTACAAGTACTACACAAAGGTTTCCTGGTCATGCTGTCTCTTCAGAGAAGATTTTTCAGACTAGGGGTTTGCTAATAACAGAGAACTCAATCCCATGCTTGTTGGGTCTGTCAATCAGATTTGTTTTGGAGAACGCAGCCCCAGGAGAATAGACACCTCCTTTTTAAGAAAGTGAACTCTTGTCCTTCAAAAGTGCCATGCCAGCCTGGACCATTACAATGGGTGTGGCAACATAGTCAGCCTCTGGCCCCTTCACTTTAGTGGATACTTTAACATCCAGTTTTCCTTAACACAAATAAACTTGAACACTTTTAAAATTAAAAAGATTTTTCTGGCTTTCAATTTTGAAAACTCGTGTACTATTATATCTGTTTCCATTTCATCCAACAAGCCATTTTTAATGGCCAAGGTTGCTAGTCCGCTCAAGCGCTCTTGACTCAAAGTTGATCTTAAATAGTTTTTTTAGATCTACAGAGACACTCGCTGGAACACCTCAGCAAGCGAGAGTCCAAAAGTGGCAGGCTCAAACCCAGCACCTCAGCCCATGGCTGATACCAGATGAGAGACTCCCCCCTGGGCACACAGAGGACTGGGCGACTTGGAAATGGAAAGGAATCACACAGGATCATATTTTTGCAGTCCATTAAGTGTGTTGATGATAAATCAGATAAAGGAATACTGGGGAAATTAATATAAAGTATAAAGTGCGTATAAAGGGACATTACATTTGGTAATCTAATGCAGGCTTTAAAAGGTTTTAAAGATCAAGTCAGGGTCTGCTGCAGTTTTTAGTTTTGGATATGTTTTTTATGGATTTTAACTGAATTTTTAAAATACCAATGATATTTAATTCCATTTTAATGTTTGCATATTTGTGGATTTTAGACTGTACTGAAATGTTTTTAATCTAAGCCAACTTGAGTCTTCTTGGGGAGAGAAAAAGCAGGGTATAAATAAACATAATAATGTGTTGTGGAAGGCTTTCATGGCCAGAATCACTGAGTTGCTGTGAGTTTTCTGGGCTGTATGGCCATGTTCCAGAAGCATTCTCTCCTGACATTTTCCCCACATCTATGGCAGGCAACCTCAGAGGAACAAAATCTGGCTACCAGTACCCTCTAAAATAACCCTCTAAAATCAGAACAATAAATAAAGAGCAACACTAAAAAAGGGGAATTCCTGACATGAAGCAATCAGGGCCAGTTAACCGCTCCCAACAAAGGATTCCTGGGCAGCAACTAGCTCGGCTTCGAAGCTGCAAGGCCATTAAATACTCATCAAGATGACCAATTGCAACATTCACACTTACCTCAAGCAGACATGAGTTCTTTTTCCCACCCTGGACATTCCACAGATATACAAACCCACTTGCCTAGTTACAAACAGACCTCACAGCCTCTTGAGGATGCCTGCCATAGATGTGGGTGAAACATCAGGTGAGAATGCTTCACCAAGCACCAAAGAGCATTCTGAACTCCACCAATAATAGAACTGAACCAAACTTGGCATACAGGACTTCCATGACTAACAGAAAATACTGGAGAGGGGGTTGGGAAAAATAGACCCTGACATTTGGGAATTGCAGTTTACCAAGCACCAAAGAACATTCTGAGCTCCACCAACATAGAATTGAACCAAACTTGGCATACAGGACTTCCATGACTAACAGAAAATACTGGAGAGGGGGTTGGGAAAAATAGACCCTGACATTTGGGAATTGCAGTTTACCAAGCACCAAAGAACATTCTGAGCTCCACCAACAATAGAATTGAACCAAACTTGGCATACAGGACTTCCATGACTAACAGAAAATACTGGAGAGGGGGTTGGGAACAATAGACCCTGACATTTGGGAATTGCAGTTTACCAAGCACCAAAGAACATTCTGAGCTCCACCAACAATAGAATTGAACCAAACTTGGCATACAGGACTTCCATGACTAACAGAAAATACTGGAGAGGGGGTTGGGAAAAATAGACCCTGACATTTGGGAATTGCAGTTTACCAAGCACCAATGAACATTCTGAGCTCCACCAACAATAGAATTGAACCAAACTTGGCATACAGGACTTCCATGACTAACAGAAAATACTGGAGAGGGGGTTGGGAAAAATAGACCCTGACATTTGGAATTATAGTTCACCAGGCACCAAAGAGCATTCTGAACTCCACCAACAATAGAATTGAGCCAAACTTGGCGTACAGGACTTCCATGACCAACAGATAATACTGGAGAGGTTTGGGAAAAATAGACCCTGACATTTGGGAATTGCATAGTTTACCAAGCACCAAAGAGCATTCTGAACTCCACCAACAATAGAATTGAACCAAACTTGGCATACAGGACTTCCATGACTAACAGAAAATACTGGAGAGGGGGTTGGGAAAAATAGACCCTGACATTTGGGAATTGCAGTTTACCAAGCACCAAAGAACATTCTGAGCTCCACCAACATTAGAATTGAACCAAACTTGGCATACAGGACTTCCATGACTAACAGAAAATACTGGAGAGGGGGTTGGGAAAAATAGACCCTGACATTTGGGAATTGCAGTTTACCAAGCACCAAAGACATTCTGAGCTCCACCAACAATAGAATTGAACCAAACTTGGAATACAGGACTTCCATGACTAACAGAAAATACTGGAGAGGGGGTTGGGAAAAATAGACCCTGACATTTGGGAATTGCAGTTTACCAAGCACCAAAGACATTCTGAGCTCCACCAACAATAGAATTGAACCAAACTTGGCATACAGACTTCCATGACTAACAGAAAATACTGGAGAGGGGGTTGGGAAAAATAGACCCTGACATTTGGGAATTGCAGTTTACCAAGCACCAAAGGACATTCTGAGCTCCACCAACAATAGATTTGAACCAAACTTGGCATACAGGACTTCCATGACTAACAGAAAATACTGGAGAGGGGGTTGGGAAAAATAGACCCTGACATTTGGGAATTGCAGTTTACCAAGCACCAAAGAACATTCTGAGCTCCACCAACAATAGAATTGAACCAAACTTGGCATATAGGACTTCCATTACCAAATACTAGAGAGGTTTGGGGGAGGCATGTACAAAAGATGACATTTGCAGTACCTTTTGACGAGGCCTCCTTGCTGCCCTGAGAGGGGTCCAGGCTCAGCTGCAGGGAAGGGAAAGCGAAAGCGAAAGAGCCTGGCTGGCTGCCTCCCTCCTGGCAGCACGTGGAGGGAGGACTTCCCTCTCGCCTAGTGGGCGGGGCCTGCGCTTCTCCATTAGAAGGCTGTTGAGGGCGCATGGGGCCTCCAGGAGGAGGCGTGGCCTAAGGACAAAACAGCGCCCCCTGGCAAAAAAAGTATTCCGCCACCGCTTACTTCGAGTAATGGACGGGCCGGCCCGCTCCTGGCAGCACGTGGAGGGAGGACTTCCCTCTCGCCTAGTGGGCGGGGCCTGCGCTTCTCCATTAGAAGGCTGTTGAGGGCGCATGGGGCCTCCAGGAGGAGGCGTGGCCTAAGGACAAAACAGCGCCCCCTGGCAAAAAAAGTATTCCGCCACCGCTTACTTCGAGTAATGGACGGGCCGGCCCTGCCAGTATATGCAATAAAGCATTTGAACCAGGGCTCCAAAGCATGACCAGACTACACTTCCCATCATTTCTCATCACTGACTATGCCAACTAATGCTGATGGAAACATCATTATATCAACTTGAGAGGGAACCCATTCCCTCCTTTTGTTTAACTGGTTAAATCAGTGGTTCCCAACCTTTTTTTGACCAGGGCCCACTTGACCGGGGACCACTCTCCAACATTAGTACCAAAAGGAGCGGGGCTAGTCAGCTCCGTGGAAAGGAGCAAAAATATTTTTTAAATAAATAAATAAAGAGGAAGGAGGTTTCGTTCTTGCGGTCCACTGCTGGGCTGTGGCCCACAGGTTGGGAACTACTGAGTTAAATGGATTCTAAGATCAAAGTTTGGTTGATAAACTACATTTTGAAATGAACCTTTCGCAAGGTTGTGAATTGAAGGCAAAAAAAAAACTGTGCTGGCAATCAGTCTGTTTCTCCAACACTTGGCTTTCCCTTCAGTGTTGGCTCCCCGGCTTTTTTCTTCTTTTGTCGTTTCAAATTTACTCAGAAGTAAGCCCATCTGTTTTTTTGTAGGAGCTATTCTCAGGTGTAAGGATCAACAAAATTGCAGGCTTCATGAACATATGGATACTGTTCCATTATCCAGACAGACTTCAAAAGAGAGAAGGATATTCCATTTTATGGGGGATAGTTGGGGGAGGAAAAACATTTCCCCCATTTTTGCTGGTTATTCCCCCCACCTCCTTTTCATTTCATATATGAGGGTTGTTTCCATGAGAGTGACATGGGGGGGGGGGGGATTATAGGAGCATAGGGGGAAATGGTTTGACTCCTTTTGACTCCTTCAACCTCCTTCCCTCCATAAGATGGATTATCCTTCTCTGTCTCATGCCCCCTTATGACCGCCACCCTGATGACAGAACAGTACCAAAATGGGGGAAAGAATTATTGTAGTCTGACATCACTTTATTTGCCGTAGCTCCAGTGCCATGGAACCGGGGGAGCAGTAGTTTGATGAGGCACCAGCCTTCATTGACGGAGAAGGCTAAACATGTAAAGCTACATTCCCAGGATTCCATGAAATGGAGCCATTGCAGTTAAAGAGAAGTCAAACTGCATTAATTCTACAATATAGATGCCCCCTTAAGCTGAAGCAGCTTGCTTTTTCCTGGGAAAGAAAAGTCCACCCCTTCCTTACCCATATTAATGGAGTGCAAACAACTTGAACATTTTTGAAGTTAGTTTGCACCAGAAGAAACAAATTAAGGAGAAAGGGAGAAAGTGGGAGCAACAGCAAGAAACTGGTATGTTTTCAAAGTAGAATGGAATGGGTCAATTGGAGGATATGAAATATACTTACCATGTTGACCAATGAAACATATGAAGTAGGAGATCCATGGCAGTATCCTCATGGCTCCTATCAACACAAAGCTTTAATGCCAAACTACCTTCTCATACAGCACAAGGTGACAATAATAGACCCAAATGTTTAAAGGTAGGGTTGGTTTTAATCTAATACAACTGAACTGAAAATGTCATTATAAGGACATTGATGAATTCAAAGTAGACCTCTGTCATGCATTCTGATTTAAATAGCTGTATCCATTTTTCTGGGAGGAAAATGGGAAGGAGTGGTTTGAGAAGGGTGGGGCTCTATGAAGAAAGGCATTGGGCGGGTCTAGTTAGTCAGCCCATCACAGCTGAGAAAGCAGCTCTGTCCTTTGGCCTTATTGGCTGGGGTTAATGAAAATTCAGTGCCTAAAATCTGAACTGTCCCAAGTTACTTTAATTGGCCATGGACATTGTTTCACTTCCTTTGAACTGGACTAGTTGTGGGTTTTCTGACCCATTCTGTGAAATAGAACCCAGGTTTTATGCCCTGACTTCAGTTCTAGTAGCAGCACTGATTGCTGATGTTGGAGAGACAAAGAGAGAGCAAAGTGGATGCATTTGGAGTAAGACAAGCATTTCTGGAGAGAAGAAGGAAGATGTAAGGGATGGCAAGACCACAGCATTCTCTCTCTTCCAATCTCCCTCCTGTGTCAAGTGTAATTGTGACTCTATGAGGTTATCCATTATTTTTAGCCAGTCCTGCAAAAAGATTCTAAGCCATAGTCCCCAAAGTGTGTATAGTATTTCCAGGTGGCTGTCTCTTCCTACAACAGCGAACAGAAGAGAATCTCCGTTTGATCACTATGTGGTCTACATTACACAAGCTTAATGACATCACAAGGGTTCACTTTCTGACATCACAACCATCCAGGTCTTGTGTCATCAACACTAACCATCCCTAGCTCTCTTGTTTGGACCTTGAAATCTGGCCCAGGGTTGCTCCTGTCCTGACAACTCTACTTGGAGCAGAAGGCCAAGCTGGGGCTGCATTAGACATGCTGAGCAGCCATACACCATCTCAAGGCTCTTTCTCACAGAAAACAAGATCTTTTTCCACTAGTTCTCCCCAGACATTGAAAAATCCATTTTCAAACAGGAGAATTATTTTGCCCCCCCCCCCTTGAATGACATGCTCTAAGAAACTATTGTGTTTGGTGCTTAATATGTTAAGGACTTAATATGTTTTAATTATGTGTATTGTGTTACATCTGGTTTACTCAAGTTGTTTTATAATTTATTGAGTTGTTTTTGATTTGTTAATATATTATTGTTGGCATTGAATGTTTGCCACTGTGTATTTTGAGTCCCTATGGGGAGATAGAGTGGGCTGTAAATAAAGTTTCATTCATTCCTTATGTTCAATGATATTGGCTAAGCTCTGACATCATCAGGCTATTCTTATTTCTCAGGCTTTGGCCTTGAAATCTCAGAGCCTGGGATGCTTCTGACCTGTGGCAACCCTTGCAATGCACACCCCAGCAAATGTAATGCTGCTGTAGACTGCAGGTGGGATTCTCTTTTCCTGAAAGCAGCAACATTCTGGGGGTTTTAGCGGGTCTAACAAGTCATGCATCTAGTCCAGTGGTTCTCAACCTTTGGTTCTCCAAGTCTTTTGGACTTCGGCTCGTAGAAATCCCAGCCAGTTTAGCAGCTGTTAGGAATTATGGGATCTGAAGTCCAAAACACCTGGAGGACCAAAGGTGGAGAACTACTGCTCTAGTTCAATGTTTCTCAAACTCGGCTTCCTCGGGTGTTTTGGACTTCAGCCTTCACAATTCCTAACAGCTGCTAAACTGGCTGGGATTACTGGGAGCTGAAGTTTGAGAAACATTGCCAACTTAGTCCATCCATTTGAAGTCAGCGGGTGCTGTGGTTTTTAATTTTGAATATGTTTTAATGGATTTTAACTGGATTTTAAAATACTGTTTATATTTAATACTGTCTTAATGTTTGCATATTTGTATGCTTTGAATTGTATGCTAATGCTTTATGTTAAGCCTCTTTGAGTCTCCTTCAGGAGAGATAAAGTGGGATATAAATAAATATATAATAATTATAAAATCATTTTGCTAAGGACTTGAGAGACAGGATTTGCAGTTAAAATTAGAGATGGCTCCTGTACTTTTAAAAGTTTTGTAGAAGAGGGATTTTCAGCAGGTGTTGCTCATCAACTATCTATTGAAACTCCTGCATTTGCAATTGTTATTAAACGTAACAGCCATCTCCAATTTTCGCTCTAGCAACTGCAAGTGGGAGGAAATAGGTAATGGTAAGTACATGAGGTCGTTGCTTGCTTGTGCAAATCATTTCTTAGGAAATCATTTTATTTCCTGCCTAATGGGACTTAAAATTTGTGGCAAATCGGCAAGCTATCTGGTCTCTTGATCACTCACAAAAAAACTCTTCTTCTCAATTGTTTGTTTTTATATAAGGTCACCAGATTTCATTATAAAATTTCAGATACTCCCTGTACAATTTCTTTAAAATAGCAAATAACTCTATATATTGAATTGCATTTTGTATTTGTACATGCACGGACAGTGAGGAACAGCTAAATTTAAAGGAATATCTTCTCCCACATGGGCTCCTATTTCAATGAATTATTTTGATGAGCCCCCGGTGGCGCAATGGGTTAAACCCTTGTGCCAGCAGGACTGAAGACCGACAAGACGGAGGTTGGAATCAGGGGAGAGCACGGATGAGCTCCCTCTGTCAGCTCCATCTCCCTATGCGGGGACATGAGAGAAGCCTCCCACAAGGATGGTAACACATCAAAAAAAATCTGGGCATCCCCTGGGCAACGTCCTTGCAGACAGCCAATTCTCTCACACCAGAAGCGGTTTGCAGTTTCTCAAGTCGCTCCTGACATTGGAAAAAAAATCTTGATGAGGTCCTCTTCATGACCCAACTAGCTTGGTTTGCAATTAAAAAACCAAAGTGGCACCTTCATTTTGAAATGCTACGTCACAGAAGCATAATTAGATCCATTAATTACCCTTTTAGGATGCTCATGAAAACATGATTTCTGGGGTGCAAGGTCAAAATGTGGTAGCAATGAGCCATTACCTGTTATTACATAGAGTTCTGTTTGTGTCATGCGAGTTCCCCTTGCTCTCTTCCTCCTGCAGCTTAAGTCTTCTCTGGAGGGTTCCCTGCCCTCTGAAGCAGATTTGATGGTTCTATGGATGGAAAATCAATTCCATTGGTGATATCTATTTTGATGGCAGGTGGACACCATTGGAAACAATCCAGTGTTTTCTAATATCTTCTTTGGATACCGATGTTTGCAATTTTATGTGATTCATGTAATTGTTGGACTTCTAGCGATCTTAAACACCAGCAATGTAGACTAAGACTTATGGGAGTATCAGTCCAATAATGTTGGAGTTTACACAAAACGTGGATCCAGTGGAATCTACTGTTTTAGCTATCATATTCAGTACTGGGTTTTAACTTTGCTTTTGACATTGTTTCTTAATACCTAAATGTATATGTTCTTATTCTGACGTTTGAACATTTTTTGGTGCTAGTCACTGGTTGTAAATATGTGTGTGTGTGTGTATGCACACAAAGCATGTTGCACCCATTCTTGTTTCTCTCATGAACAGATCCAAGCACACATTAGCGCTACAGTGAAAGAGACAACCATACCTCTTCGCATTCATGCAAAAGCAAACAGACAAAAGAAAAACACAACACATTTTTCATTTTTATATAAAATAGACATTTATATACATCTGCTTTGTTGAAAGTCACCTTTGATCATAACTTTTGTAAGTAAAATTTATTCATAAGTTGGCAAAGAAAATAAAGGACTCTTCAAATCCTGTTATCACGGATATACATCCCACTGCTAAATTGTGCATTTATTAAACAAAAATAAGCAATCCTTTAAATTAAGGGGAAAAGAGATGCAAAGACAGAAACACTACAGCTAAGCAATAAAAGCCTGTTTAGTGAAATTGAGTTCTGGCAGTTTGTTTCAGCAGTTATTTCTAACCTGTTTTGAGAAGCAAGAGATCATGATCCAGAGATTGCTCTCAAAAAAAAAAAATCCTGACAAATCCTATATGGACATCACAAGGAAGCTCAGCATGTATTTGCAGAGAACACTGATACTTGTCAAAAACCATTAATAAGCCAAAGCAAGTGATCTTGATGCTACTTGTTGCTAAGTGCACATGAAAGCAGATGGTTGACTATTGCATTTTCTCCCAAGCCAAAAAATACACATCCCCCAAGGATCGGTTTTCACAGATGAAAAGCAAATGTGCAATAAGTCAAATACACAGTGCAAGGCAAACAAGTGTCAAAGCATGCAAGGGCTTTGGTGAATTCTCAGCAAAGCTTGGAAAAGTTTCTTTCTGAATGGCAACTCCCAGAATTATTTTGCCCACATGGCTGTTGGAGAAATTCAGGGGGCTGGAGCCCAAAACAAAAGCAAGGAATTCAAATCCTTTTCAAAGGATTTGAATTACAAACTGTATAGATTAGAGCTTTTAGGCATAATATTGGAAACAACATCATATTTTTCATGGTATCATGGTCATGGAGCACATTGGTTTTCTACGTTTTATACTGCCATATGCTATGCTATTGTCATAGTCTGCTGCTAGAAACAGGGCCATAGTGGCCATCAGAGGCCTTGTATTTCTTCCTATGATGGCCAGTTTGCATCTGCTGCATTGGGACAGCACATGTTTCTGTGCAGAAGACCACAAATTCAATTTCTGATGCTTCTATTTTTAAAGGCCCTGTAACAAGCCTAAATACCCCAACGGCATCAGATCCCATTGATCTTGGAAGCGAAGCAGGGTGAGCTCCGGGTGGTACTTAGATGAAAGATTGTTAATGAATGCAAAGCGATGTAGGCTATATTTCAGAGAAAGGAACTGGCAAAAGCTATTTTAAGGATTCCTTGCATGAGAAAACCCTGTGAAATTCATGAGATCACCAAAAGCTGACAAAGGATTTGAAGGCACACATAAACGACAAGTGATGGAAAAATTACTGCATGAGATGCTAGAGAGCAACTGCCAATTAAGACTATATAGCAATCAAAGAGTAGAAAACATGTAATGACCATTTCAAGCCTTCCTGTGTCTAAACAGTAATGATATTTGAAGCAGTTCCAGGGTCCAAATAAGATGAATTTTCTAGATGCCAAATAAGATGTAGCTCCTGATCTGTAGAGCTTATACATATAGGGTGACCCTCTAGATTAGAGTGGAATTCATCCTATTAATCCTTCATGCACCCAGTGATCTCAAAATGCTACAACAACAACCTCTACCATATATAGAGTGGGAAATGCCAGATGTCAGAACTGGGTTAAGGGAAGGAAGAGGCACAAGGGATCATGTTGCAAACATATGTTGAATAATGGAACACGTCAAAGAATTTCAGAAGAAAATCATGCTTTACAGGTTACAGCAAAGCCTATGATGATGAAGATCATTAAAAACTATCATTCTTAAAGAAACAAGTGTATCCTGATGTGTAATCCATAGTCGGGACGAGAGGGTGATGTCAGGAAAGAATACAGAGAAGTGGGATGGTTTAGAATTGGCAAGGGCTCAGGCAACACTACATTTTTGCATGTATACCACAGATTATGTATATAACTTCAAAGTAAATAAGACTAGGATTTGGATGGGCAACTGTGAAGGAAGTATGTAAAGGAAAAAAAACCCAGGAAGATTGAAACATACATAGTTGTAAATCCACATTCTTACAGCTAACATTCCTGCATTGTTTTAAATTGATTTAAAATAATGAGAAATGCAAACACCTTTTAAAACTACATTTCTACCTTTCAGGCATGCACATCCACAACATGAGAAAGGCACAAAAGTGCTTTTGGTAAACCCATATAAAACCTGTGTTAATGTCCATTGGATATCAGCTTAGCTGCACAAACTACCAGGAAGTTATGCTGTGTTTGCCACACTAATTTTACTTGGAATATTTATACTCAGTGGGCTGTACTTTAAAAGGAAATAAACCACACTATTTAACATGCTCAACAAATGTGGATGATATGGTAGGTCTTAGTCATGGTTTGATCACTTTAACATGCAAAGACTTTCTGCTGATTTCTATACCACCTATTACCAAAGTTTGGGGTGATATGAAAAAGTTAAATAAAGTAAGTACTCCACCCCTTGCAGTAACTAAACCTTTATCTGTATATACCAGTGGCTCCCAACCTGTGGTCCGTGGACCACCAGTAGTCTGCAAGAACTAAAATATGATCACAGCCTCACCGTTACTACACCATTGCAACGAGAGTGACTGGTCTCGCGAAACCCTCTTATAGTGCTGAGGCTTATAAAATATATTTTTGGGGGGCGAGCAGATGGTGACTACTGGATAGCATATGTTCTGTGTCAGAAATTAGAGCTGATGTGGTCTATCTAATGGAATTTTCTGAATCAGCACCCCAAATAACCAAACTGAAAAGTTGACCAAAAATTGATTCGTAACCCTTTTGGTACTAATGTTGGAGAGTAGTCCCTAGTCAAAGTGGTCCCTGTTCAAAAAAAGGTTGGGAACCACTGGTATACACCATCATTCCTGATGTACATCGCGGTTTTAATATGTTATGTGGCTTACCTTTTTCTTGTATTCCATCACAATGTTCCTATAAAATACTATATCTATTTTGCAGATGAATAAGTCAGGCTAACACATAATGTGCTGGCACAGTAAACACAAAGCTTGTTCTCCCTCAGATCTCCCAGCTCTTATTTCACCAGGTAACATTACTTAACAATTAAGGCCACTCAAAGTAAACTTATTTTTCCTCGATAAAGAATGCTTCCAGGTGGCTTCCTAGTGGTACCAATCAAAAGGCATTATAAAGCTATTCTTCCCTTTAAAAGTTTGATGTGGTAAGATACTCTCCCTCCCTTAAAATTTTTACAAAATATGAAGCATTACAGATGGAAGGTTTCACTGTCAGAACCAGGGATATTGAAAAGAAATCACATTTTTTTCATCTTGATGGAATGAAGAAAACAAGGCAGTCATAAGATCTTTCATCCTTGCACAACAGCAAGAGACCAGTATCTTTTTCTTGTTGCCTTATTGGATTTTGTGCAAAATCACCATATTTCATGGAAAGAAATGTGCAAAAATGTTGAGAGGCTTGTCTTACCAAATGCAACCTCTTAGGGAATGCACAAAAACTTTTGTAATCTCAATCGGCAGCCTTTTTTTTTTTTTACATTATTCTCACACACTAAAACAAAATAAGTAAAGATTTACACCCCTAGTCTGAATTTCCTGGGAAATTCAATTAATCAAGCAAAGTGACTGCACAACAAAAATCTGTCTCCAGAACCATCCAAAAATATTGAGAGCCCTGACTTTGCTATTCTAGGATGGCCTCAGGCATTTGAAATTTAATTCAAGTTTCACCAAAGTGCCCCCCCCCCATCTCCTACAGCAACCATGAGTAAACCATGAGTATGTGCAGGCTTATAGCTACCAAATGGGTTAGGGAGGTATGGTCCTGCCAAGTATTCCCCAGATTTCTAGAAGTGTGGTAATAATTTCTTCATTACTTGGCAAGAAATACAAATAGAGATTAATTTAGTATTCATATGCATGTTATGATATGTTATCAGATGGTCTTCCATATTTACTCACAGAAATTCTACAAGAGCCTGCTCCAAACCATTGCCCTCCATATGATAGACTATAGTTCCCATTCTCTCCACCCAACATGGTTGAGACCAGCGATTAGGAAGAGCAGTAGTTAGAATTATCCATTGACACAACCCAACATGCAATAGCTATGTTTATGGAGGATCATAATCCAAGTCAATGAACATGACAGCTGAGCTCTTGAGTGAATCCTTATTTGAGTAGGCTGCCACTTTGTTTCATAGAATCATAGAGTTGGATGAGATCTTGTGGGCCATCCAGTCCAAGCCTCTGCCAAGAAGCAGGAAAATCACATTCAAAGCAGCCCTGACAGATGGCCATCCAGCCTTTATTTAAAAGCCTCCAAAGAAGGAGAGTTAAGAGAAGAAGAATGCATCAAACACTGGAGGCATCTGAGTGCTCTAGGAATATCAACAGAGTAATTTAACATACATTCCCCCGTCATCTCGTGGTTGCTACCTTCTCCAATTTCATAAAAATAAAGAGCAACAGCCACGTGTTCAGCTACTTTTCCAGTTATGAAACGAACCATCTAATTTTTCCTCACAGAGAAAAGTGAAATATATGACATTTTTATTATGTTCAATAAATAACACTCAAATATGAAATACTCAAACTCGGTAATACGAACTCTCTTCTCTCTCATATATTTGTTTTGTGGAGAAAAGGAGGAATAACATTTCTAAATATCAAAAAGAAAAGATGTCTCTAAAATCCCTTTCCTCACTTGTTCCCCAAGTCTCTTATATCAAGTGACCTTAGAAAAATTATTTCCACACTAGATTTTCCAGAAACCCCCAATTGGCGCTAGTGTACAAAGGCCACTAAGGAAGGTTCAATGTGCTCAGGGGCTTTCTTAAGCCTTCTTCTCACAGAAGCCTTTGTGCCATCCCTCAAAAGCTCCTCTCCCAACGCAGGAGCCTCTCCTGATCAGTCTCTAAAGTAACACAAGATCTGTGGGTGAGCAGGGGAAATCCCATGTGCATGGTTCCTATGTTTTGAGTAACATAATTATTTTTAAAAGAGAAACTACAACCCGCTAACATTACTGAAATTATCTGAAGTGCTTGAGCAATGTGTAGAGATGCCATCCAATAAATCTGTTTTCAGCAAAGCAAACTTTCTACTTTGAGGAAAGAACCACCCCTAAGCTCAACCTCTGGTGTGATATCTTGTATACAAACACCACAAAACAATGTTTTGAATGCAGGGCTTCTTTTTCTGGAATCACGCTCATGATCAAAATACTTAGCAGAAAATTAAGATGTATGAATTTCCATCCTGGGCGATGGACTATATGATTTCCTAGGTCTTATAAGAATAATCACCAAGAAGACTTAAGTTGGCTGCTGTTTTCTTCAGCTATGGCTACCGCAGCCTCTTCCAACTGTTTCTCATTGATTGTTGCAACTACCTTCTTGGCTATCCAGGTACTCAGTCCTGATGCCCATAGCAAGACTGAACCAAGAAGACCATCCTATTCAGCCCTCAGTGAATCACACCATTTGTTCACTTCCAACCATCGTTCCAGTGCCCATTTTTTGAAAGAGTCAGAGATATAGAAGCATTCCCTCTATAAATGTTGAAGAAAGGAGTATGAGGCAAATCCATCTAAGCAGCAATCTGGATTACGATCAGGTCTTCACCCATTTGACAGCACATCTAGAGACCAATAGCAGGAGGATCCCATTAGCTTTGGCTGCTTAAGTACCATTCCCATAGACATCCCTCTTATTTTGGTTCTCCAATGCACCTACAGCTCCTTTCAGTTGGTCGCTGTCTTGAAGGAAAACGGTGGTTTTCTACAGCACTTGCTCATCACGAGGAGGCATACATTCATTGGGGTAGCCCTGTTATGTTCTCTCTTGGACATTCTGCAGCCGTTTCTCCAAGCGATCCAGTTTAGCCAAATTCTCTTTCAGCAACTTGCTGTTTGGAACGAGCTGTAAAGCTTTCTCATAATAGTTCCTTGCAGTGATGTAGTTACCCTGCAAAAAGAAGGCCAAGAAGAGGAGAGAAGGAAAGGAACCAAAGCATTAGTGGCATCTTCTATTTTGTTGAAATCATATCAGTTACATGCCCCATTATTATCTCAACCACTCTTCCATATGGATGTCCCAAAAGCCCAGAACTTCTGCTTATTAATGTCATTTATATTTATCTTTGTCAGTTATATAATAATAATAATAATAATAATAATAATAATAATAATAATAATGTGTCTGGTGTGTGATCAAATACAAAAGCTAGTATATTGATCTTGTTTGCTGTGTACTAATCTTGTTGTGCATCTAATAATAATAATAATAATAATAATAATAATAATAATAATAATACACTTTATTTACATTCCTCCCTTCTCCCCTAGAGGACTCAGAGCGGATTACAGCAGACATAGGTAAACATCCAATGCCTTACAATAGCATACAATGAGACACACAAACACGAACAAGGCAAAGGCTTCTCCTTTCATTTCCGGCTTCTGGAGGCAGTGCTCATCTCTGACTCTGGGTGAGGTGTTCTCTATTTTCAAGGCAAGGAGCCTGTGTTGTCACCTCCTGGTTGTGTGGCTGGCAAGACTGCTTGCAGCGTCTTTTTTGCCTTTTCCTGCCAAAGCTATTTATCTATTCACATTTCCATGTTTTCGAACTGCTAGGTTGGCAGGAGCTAGGGCTAACAGCAGGAGCTCACCCTGTCCCGCATATTTGAACTGCCAACTTTCAGGTCAGCAGTTCAGCAGCACAAAGGTTTAATCCATTGCACCACCACAGCCCATTTGTTATATTTGTATTCCATCTTTCCTTCAAACAACTGAAACCCCATTTTACCCTCAAAATAACCCTATGTGATAGGTCAAACTATGAGAGCATGTATGGTTAAAAGTCATAGTCCAACACCCCAAATCCAACAGGCTAACTTTCTCCTCTCACTGTGTTTCCTGTCCTATAAAAAAGCAAAGGTTGTTCATAAAATTAAAACCATGCTTTGTGGAGAGGTTTTTATTGCTCTGATGTCTTCCAGTTGTTTCCAGCTTGCAGTGACCCTAAGGCAGTAAATCCCCAGATGTTTAGGCCCACCACTCTCAAAAACCCCATCCAGTCTACCAGCTATTAGGATTTCTGGGAATCAAAGGCCAAAACATCTGGGGACCCACAAGCTGAGAACCACTGCCCTAAGGCAAACCCAGCACAGGGTTTTATTGGCAAGATTGGTCAGAGTTGTTTGCTTTTGCCTTCCTCTAAGGCTGAAAATACGTGACTTGCCCAAGGTTTCCAATGAGTTTCCATATTTGAGTGGAAATTTGAACCTTGGTCTCCAGAGTTGTAGTTGATGGTACAACATTTTGAAGGGCATGAAAGTGTTGGTGTTAGAATAACAAGTCTTGCATCTTTCTAAAGATATCAATATGATGTGGTCTTGAGGATGAGTCTATGCAGACACAAATGGCCATGAGGAAACTGAGAATGAAAGCAGTAAGAGAAAAACAATAACATTTTCCCCCAAAACATTATATAAAGAGCTTCATAAACAAATGAAAATCAAGTGAATTTTCTGACCTTGATATGTTCAATGCCTCCCATATTCATCCAGGCTTGTGCTTGCTCTGGATTGAAGTGTACAGCCACTTTATAGCTCTAAATTAGTAAGAATGTAAAAAATAAAAATTAAAACATAGTGTTTTAAATACAGAAATCTTAACTGGACTATATAGCAGACTTTCACAGTGTTAGCCTTTGGAAATTACTGAACTGCTAGTCCCATAATTCCTTATCATTGGGCATGTCAGTTGCAGGTGACAAAAGTTGCCGTACCACAAGACAGGGATCCCCAGGGTTGACAACGGCTGGAGAGGGATGACTTTCCCCTTTAAACATCCTTGACACTGTAAATATTTACGTGCAGAGCTTTGTGCATGTATAGAGGAGCATGTTATGTTTAACGAAAGGAGTGCTAAATATTTTCAAAGATAATCGCATGATGTTAACACTGTGTTTATCTTTTTACCTCAAAAGCTTTGTCCAAGTGGTTTTGCTCTCTTAGCTGATTTCCTTTAGTGAAAAAGAGCTCTGATATGACTTTAGGGTCCTTTGGTTTCAGCTGTAGAGCTTTGTCTATGGCTTCAAGTGCCTGCGCACATAGAAAGAGACAAAGATAAACATGCCTTGTTTGAATTCAAATAACATATTGACAGTTACTTAATGCATAAATGTTTATATCTTAATTGTGTCACACAATACTTTACAGTACTGGAGGATATTCTAGTGATTGGCAAGCCCAAAGGTCAAGAAGAAGGACCAAAATACCACCATATTGTAGTCTATATACTCTTACTATCAGCGAGAAAGCCTTTGGGAAGGCATTTTAACTTCTTAGAATGGGGAAACACCCAAAGCCGGGAAACCTTAAAATGGTGGTGTTTTCTAGAAGCAGTCATGGCTGTCTGGGGAACTCTAGAAAGCTTGACTTAGCATCAGAGGTGATATTCTGCACCACTGCTTTAATGCTATGCCAGAGCATGGTGGCCCCATGGACAGAAGGAAAGGGCAGGCCACTGATGGAAAGATAAAAGAGAAGCCACACATAGCAGGAGTCTGTTTTCTGTCACACTGGTAAGACAAAAAGTAGGGTCTGTTCCTGGTGCTATGATGTGAGAGGGATATAGTCAAGCTAGTAGGTGTCTCTAGAGGGGCAACTAATACAGGGTTAGTCAAAATGAATAGGCCAATAAGAAAATTAATTTTAGACGAATGTATGTTTACTGTAACCAAACTACAGCTACGTAGCGACAGATAAACTATCAAAGTTTTGTCTCACCTTCAGAGATGTTCGATATGGGCGCCCTGTGTGACACGGCAGATGTCCAAGCGATAGTCCAGTTCATTCCACATCCGTTGCAGCACATCCGACGTAATGGCATCGAATGCAGCAACGTCTGGGAAGGTGTTCGTTGAGGTCCTAACCCTAACCCTATCCCTATCCCTATCCCTATCCCTATCCCTAACCCTAACCCTAACCCTAACCCTAACCCTAACCCTATCCCTAACCCTAACCCTATCCCTATCCCTAACCCTAACCCTAACCCTATCCCTATCCCTAACCCTAACCCTAACCCTAACCCTATCCCTAACCCTAACCCTAACCCTATCCCTAACCCTAACCCTAACCCTATCCCTAACCCTAACCCTAACCCTAACCCTAACCCTAACCCTTGAAATTCTCGCTGGACCGTAATTACTGACATTGTTTTAGCAAATGTCATCACACAAAACGCCTTCTCTTTGCTTGATTCCGCCATTTTGAAAACAGCGACCCCTAGCGACGCCTAGCGGCATTAACGTACATGTGTGTTGCTCAAAAAAAACTTTGATAGTTTATCTGTCGCTACGTAGCTGTGGTTTGGTTACAGTAAACATACATTCGTCTAAAATTAATTTTCTTATTGGCCTATTCATTTTGACTAACCCTGTATTATAAAGAGTCCACAAAGTGACTTTTATGAGAAATGTTTAAGGATCATCTTCCAATATCTCAAGGCTGTCACATGGAAGAAACAACAACAACAACAACAACTCATTCTCTACCATTCAAATTGCATGGAGGAGAAGCCACCTAAAAACTAGTAAGAGATATTTAACAACGGAATGGACTTCTTCTCACTTTTATTACTTAGAGCAGTGGTTCTCAACCTGTGGGTCCCCAGGTGTTTTGGCCTATAACTCCCTGAAATCCCAGCCAGTTTACCAGCTGTTAGGATTTCTGGGAGTTGAAAACCAAAAACATCTGGGGACGCACAGGTTGATAACCACTGACTTTGACCTTTAAAAAAGAGATCAGATGGCCATCTGCCAGGGAAATTGTTGGACTAGATGAACTTTGGCACTCTTGAAATCTACAATTCTGTGGTTTTATGAAACATCCCTTAATGACAGTACAGTACTATACATGCACAGGGAACATGAAACAAGTGACTAACTTTAAGTCTATCCATGCATTTAAGACTCTCGAGCTGATAGTCAAACAAAGGCTTGATTAGACAAGCTTTCTCATCAAAATGGCACATGTACCTTATTGTAATTCTCTTGTTTGCTGTAAATAGCTGACAAAAGGCGGTAGCACTCCAGGCACTCTGCCTCTTCAGTCACAATATGGCTGGTCATTTGTTCAGCTTCCTTGGTTTGTCCCATCATTGCCAAAACCTGAGCCTACACAAAGTACAGACAAATAATAGGTAAAGCCTCATCTTTTCTGTCACCAATTATAATATTGTTAAAGATTCTGTCTTACACAACAACTGGCCTCTGAACCATCAAGAAGTGGCTAACCTCACTGGCTGATGTGCTACCAATGAGATTACTCTTTCACAAGTACACACATATCTCACCTCAAAGATAGTGGCACAAAAACCCAAACACAATGATATTAACACTTCAGTGGTCTTGCATGAGAAAAAGTTGTCTTTCTAATACTCTAGACCTAGGCCCATCTCCTCCTCTTACTTCCTGATGATGGTGGTTGCAGGTCAACATATTTGGAGGGTAACAAGATGGGTGCAACTGACATAAGCCCTTGAAAAGTACATTTGAGCATTCTTAATTATGCCCAGAAATAAACTGACAGTTAGTGAAAGTCTTCAAGAACCCAAAAGAAATGTTAATTTCTAGCTGTATTGGTTAACAAACTCATGCGGCTATTCTAGATTGCATATTCTTTTGTAACGTTCTTCAGATATTATTATTATTATTATTATTATTAAACTTTATTTGTACCCCGCTAGCATCTCCCAAGGGATTCGATGCGGCTTACAACAGGCCGGAGCCCAACACAACACAATACAACAATACAACAATACAAAAAATACACTCCTACAAAAAAGTATTACAGCCTATTACCTGGGATGTTGACACACCTTGGATTACTATAGGCATATTACTATTTGACATTTTCTTTAAAAGTACTTCTTTTAAAATTAAGCCTGTTTCAGCGCCCTCTGAGCTCTCCATGCAATTCAAGACGGGGCAGGCTACAAGTGTGAGGTGTTTATTAGAACCTTGAGATCCACAAGACAAGTTTAATGCAAAAGGCACACACCGAGAATGAACCATTTTTGAACTCAGGAACTTGTTTCCAGTAATTGCACTGAATGGAGCTCACAGCTCCTTAAATTCTATTCCTGGTATCTCTAAATTTTCTGACTACAAATGTTTAATTCAGGACAGGCAGGGAGTCATTTTTTGTTGCTATTGTTAAACACATGACACTAAATATCCTAAAGGCACCAGATCTTGGACGCTAAGGAGCTCAGTTCTGGTTAGTACTTGGCTGGGGAGACTGCCAACAAATACCAGGTGCTGTGGGCTGTATTTCAGAGGAGGGATTTGGCAAAGTCACCTCTGAGTATTCCTTGCTTAAGAAAACCCAATAATATTTATGCGGCCCATCATAAGCCAAAAAGCAACTTGAAGGTGTGCATACACACACTGTTAAACATATTGAACTCAGAAATCTTTGCTCTATTCAGATATTTTCAAGTACAGTAGAGTCTCGCTTATCTAACATAAACGGGCCAGCAGAACGTTGGATAAGTGAAAATTGGAAAATAAGGACAGATTATGGAAAAGCCTATTAAACATCAAATTACATTATGATTTTACAAACTAAGCACCAAAGCATAATGTTTTACAGCAAATTGACAGAAAAAGAAGTTCAATACATGGTAATGTTATGTAGTAATTATTGTATTTACGAATTTAGCACCAAAACATTACAATGTATTGAAACAGCAGTGGATCCGGGCGGGAGGCAGACTGTGTTGGATAATCAGAACGTTGGATGAGCAAAGGTTGGATAAGCAAGACTCTACTGTAGATCCATATCTGCCTTCTGCCCACCCACTCTTGCAGTAAACTACATTTTCTTCTCACCAACCTGTCCCAAGTCTGAGCAAAACTAGAATGTACAAAACTAAAAACTATCAACTACTGTTCTATGGAATTAGGCGAAACAGAAAAGGCCCATCCACACACTCACCAGGGCCAGTCGTGTGTCCTTGTTGGATGGCTGAAGTGCTGCTGCTTCCCTGTACACCTTTAATGCATCTTCATATCTCCCTGTGTTGTAATACAGTGCTCCAAGAGGGGTCAGGATTTCAGCCTTTCGTGTCACTTTCAATGCCCTACAGGATTTTCAACCAAAAGGGAGGACATGGATGGAAAAAAGGGAGCAAATAGCATGCACTGAAATGTGTCTTCTAAAGGTTCTAACAGAGAACCATGCAGTCATCCAAATATTGTTGGATTGCAAGCACATAAATTAAAAAGATGCCAACAACATCTGTTGCACTGGAGGACCTAGAAAATTCCTTGCAAGGGTATCTAGGATATCCTAGGATCTCCAGTTCATCTTTATGGTAACTTACAGCAGAATTATATGATAGGACTGCATGGATGCCTTGGAAAATTCTGAGAGATAACAAATTTTGTCAGATGTGGATAGATGAAACTACACATGCCATTCCCATACTGTATTCTATATTTCAACAAATACTGTCATTGTAATAAAGTCTAAGAATAAGTATGTGCACAAAATAATGGTTTGCACACTTCATTCTGGGAATCAGCATTTGCTCCTGATATAAATATGAGGTTCTCTGTGACCAAGTATTATGAGATTAAAAATTAAAAGGAGGCACTCCATACTCTGCCTTTTCTTACCTTTTGTACCAAGTTTCAGCCTCTTTGTTCTGTCCCAAAGAGCGGTACAACCTCCCCAGGTTCACCATGGCCACATGATGATTTGGGCTCAGCTGGATGGCCTTCTGGTAGTGGGAAACTGCAGTCTCTGGAGATCCTACAAAATAAGGTTCAGTTATGAATGTGGTTATATATCCTGCAAGCTCATGTGTTTTATTCCCATAGGGGGAGAATTAGGGCTACATTTGCAAACAAGAAAAAAGGCACCTTCAAGGGGAGCCCAAATGTCAAGTGAAGGCTTCTTTGATAAGTTATTATGATCGAAGTACAGAGAAATTCAACATCCAACTGAATAATGTCTAGTACACCAGACTGCCCCATTCATCAATATGAGATGACTTTTCCCACCTGATAGAATACTTCTGTCCAAGGCTGTTGTGCAATTGTCAAATATACATCACTGCCAGGCTATGCAAGTAAAGTAAGATATTTTCAGCATGGTGTGCAATGGGAGTAGGAGACTTTTCTAACTAGTCATGTCTTATCACAATATATCCAAAGTGTAACCATTTCTGCTTAGTCACCTTGGCTTCCAAGGTTTGCTTTAGGACTAATTAATTTGTCTTTTTAGCAGGTCATGATATCTCCAGAGCTCTTCTCCAGCACCACATTTCAAATAAGTTGATTTTCTTCCTTTCAGCTTTCTCCAGTTCTCACAACAATAGAAAACCAGAAATAAAATGGCATGGATAACCCTGACTTTGGTATTCAATGCATGTCTAATTCTTTCGTGGCTGCCCCTACAAGTCCTCATCTTCTTCTGAGTTCTTAACTGCAGTCTCATTCTGATTAATGACTGACCCAAGGTATGGAAATCTTTATTTTAATGTCTCCATCATCTTACTTGACTTTAAATTGGATAATAAATGTACTAAAATGGTTAAAGATTTATGTGGTCATTATTTCATCTCTGGTCATTATTTTTGTTTTCTTAATGATCAACTGTAAGCCTGTCTTTGTACTTTCTCCCTTTACAGAATTGTGGTAATGACAAAATAAACCCACACGTTCCACTTTGACTCTCATCAAATGTTGAGCAATAGGAATGATTTTCCCAAAGGACACTGGCAAACATGCTATTTATTGTTTTAATAGCCACTCTGAAGATGTTCAAAATAGCTTACAAGAAAAGCACTGGAGGATAAATACTAAATGGGGGTGGAGGGGAATAAACCATGTTAAAACAACACAACCCCATCTCAAAATAGGATGGTCACTTTCCAATGAAAAAGCAAGAATACAGATTAGATTTATCTATATCAGCGTTTCTCAACCGTTTCTCAGAAGGGTTGCCAAAGACCATCAGAAAACAAATTATTTTCTGTTGGTCATGGGGGTTTTCTGTGGGAAGTCTGGCCAAATTCTATCATGGTTGGGGTTCAGGATGCTGTTTGATTGTAGGTGAACTATAAATCCCAGCAGCTACAACTCTCAAATGTCAACGTCTATTTTCCCCAAACTCCACCAGTGTTCACATTTGGGCATATTGAGTATTCGTGCCAAGTCTGGTCCAGATACATCATTGTTTGAGTCCACAGTGCTCTCTGGATGTAGGTGGATTACAACTCCAAAACTCAAGGCCAATGCCCACCAAACCCTTCCAGTATTTTGTGTTGGTCATGGAAGTTCTATGTGCCAAGCTTGGTTCAATTCCATCATTGGTGGAGTCCAGAATCCTCTTTGATTGTACGTTAACTATGAATCCCAGCAACTACAACTCCCAAATGACAAAATCAATCCCTCCCAAACCCATCAGTATTCAAATGTGGGTGTAATGGGAATTTGTGCCAAATTTGGTCCAGTGAATGAAAATACATCCTGCATATCAGATATTTACATTATGATTCATAACAGTAGCAAAATTACAGTTATGAAGTAGCAACGAAAATAATTTGATGTTGGGGGGTCACCACAAGATGAGGAACTGTATTTAGGGGTCGCGGCATTAGGAAGGTTGAGAAACACTGATCTATATTGTGCTGCATAGTAAAATTTGAAATATTTCCCATATCTCCACAGGGTGGAGCTACACTCCCATACTTTGCCTGGAGAAGATGTGACAGAGAAATCCATTATAAAGGGAGGGGGGTGCAACCTGTGTATAAACTGATTAAGCAGAATCATTCATCAGTGTCTTGTGTTTCTTTTAAAAAGAAAAACAAACCAAAAATGCTGATGTTAATTTCATCCTAGAGAAAAGTGAGATTGCTAACCTTGGGAAGCAAAGAGCCATTTAAGATAAATTTTGTACATGAATCCACTGCCTGTCATACAGAAACATCTCCCACAGCAGTATGCATACATAATCTGCATGTGATATTCAAACAAACATGTCAAGGTTAAATATAACTAAGGTTTAAGATTTGTAAAGACAAGGAGAGAAAGTGTTAAGATTTGCTTTTTTTGAAACTTTCAATTATGACTGGAATTTGCATTGGGAGACATATGTCTGGCATATGTCTCCATAGCTATATTGATTGATGTTAGCCCCCTGCCCCTTATGCAGTCTTCTGAATAATATGGCCATTTCTTTGTGGATGGAGAATGGTGAGATCGGAAGTGATGCATCCAGCTATTTTCTTGTAGCTAAATGCCAACAGACACCTGCAGGAACCTCCCAGGGTTCTGAAAAAAATCCATGCAGATAATGTCCTTGCAGCATGTCCCACAATGGGGAAATATCAATATTCAGTAGAGTCTCGTTTATCCAACATAAACGAGCCGGCAGAATGTTGGATAAGCAAAAATGTTGGATAATAAGGAGGGATTAAGGAAAAGCCTATTAAACGTCAAATGACGTTGTGATTTTACAAATTAAGCACAAAAACATGTTATACACCAAATCAACAGAAAAAGGAGTTCAATGCACAGTAACGTTATATGCTATGAACCATCACGAAGCTTAAGATCATCAGGAGAGGCCCTGCTCTCGATCCCACCACTCTCGCAAATGCGGTTGGTGGGGACAAGAGACGGGCCCCCTGTCTGTGGAACTCTCTGCCTAAGGATATCAGGTTGGCCACCTCCCTCCTGTCCTTTACAAGACAACTGAAGACCTGGCTCTGGGGCCAGGCATTTGATTAGAGGCCAGCAGCAATAGGAAAAGGAAATTTGGATTTTGCAATATGGATTCTCACGGCTCAGCTTGGTTTTACTGGCACGTTAATCTATTAATATATTGTTACATTTCAGTGATGATGATGTACAATGTTTTAAAATGATTTTATAGTGCATTGTATTTTTATGGTATTTATGCTGTTAGCATCCTCTGAGTCCCCCTTGTGGGGAGAAGGGCAGGATATAAATATATGAAATGAAATAAATAGTAATTACTGTATTTACGAATTTAGCACCAAAATATCGCAATGTTTTGAAATAGCTATGGATCCGGGCGGGAGGCAGACTGTGTTGGATAATACAGAACGTTGGATGAGCGAAGGTTGGATAAGCAAAGCTCTACTGTATGTCTTATTCGATCTCCCCACTCCGCAATGAAATGACCACCTTGGTTAGCATTTAATGGCCTTGCCGTTTCAAGGTCTGGCTGCTTACCTCCCATCACCTCCCAACAAAGGATTCCCCCAGGCACCAAAGTGGCCAATTGCAACATTCACACCTTCCTCAAACACACAAGAATTGTATTGTCAAAGGCTTTCATGGCCAGAATCACTGGGTTGTTGTAGGTTATTTCGGGCTATATGGCCATGTTCTAGAGGTATTTTTCCTGATGTTTCGCCTGCATCTATGGCAAGCATCCTCAAAGGTAGTGAGGTCTGTTGGAACTAGGGAAAAGGGTTTATATATCTGTGGAATGACCAGGTTGGGACAAAGGACTCTTGTCTGTTGGAGCTAGGTGTGAATGTTTTAACTGACCACCTTGATTAGCATTTGATGGCCTGACAGTGCCTAGAGCTATCTTTTGTTGAGAGGTGATTAGATGTCCTTGTTTGACAAGAATTATTTCTCTCACCCTGGACATTCCAGATATATAAACCCCACTTGCCTAGTTCCAACAGACCTCACAACTTCTGAGGATGCCTGCCATAGATGCAGGCAAAACGTCAGGAAAGAATGCTTCTGGAACATGGCCATGGAAAACTCACAGCAATCCAGCGATTCTGGCCATGAAAGCCTTCAACAATATATTATATCATTATCAATAGTCAGACTATGTTCTGTTCTCATTGAGCATGCTCCGTCTCTCCCTATTGACTTGTTCTTCTCTTCAAAATCTGGGTATCTGAGTAAGACACATTAGCTTCCAATTCCAACTACATTACAATCTTAGATTTCTTCAGTGATTTCTATAAACTGCTCATTTTTCTCCCTGAAGACATTATAGATTTGCAGCATAAGTCATGTAGTGACCTATCCAGGTATTGTAATGGGACTTCCAGCATTTCCATTTATATTTATTAGGGCTGGGCGGTTTCGTTTCGTTAATTCGTAATTCGTTAATAATTCGTTAATTTTTTCAATTACAAAACGATAACGAACCATTCTGGAGCAATTATTTAAAAAAACGAATTTTCAAAAACGTTTTGTAAATGCTTCGTATTTTGATATTGTATTCGTTTCGTTATTGTTTTGAGGTCGTTTCGTTATTATTTCCGCATGTCTGGGCCAGTTTTATGGTTTAATTAGTGAAAAAAAATTATAATATCACACCAACAGTCAACAACAGAGGGAGAGGGAAGCTTCAGAAGGTTTTGGAGGTTTTTTAGCGTATTTTGCGGTCACGTCCGCCATTAACGAATCGATTCGTTATTGTTTCGGAAATCGATTCATTAATTTTTTACCATTTACGAAATTTTGTAAATATCGAACTTTTTAAAAGGAAAATTTTGTAATTATTTTAAATATCGAAACAAAAAAAACCCCCAAATACAAATCGATTTTAGAAACAAATTTTTCCGTTGTTACCCAGGCCTAATATTTATGCTTCCCTTTCCAGCCACTTAATTTCCCTTCCTATCGCATTATCAGGGGTTTTTTGCCCCCTTATTCTATCAACACTCTGCACCATGATGGCGGAGTGGGAAGTTACTACTTACAGGGTTTTTTTCTTCCCTAAAGAATGATTGAGCATCTGTAAGCCTCAGGGTTACCTTGACTGTGGCGATGCATCCTTCTTGTGCATGCATGATGAAGCTTTGTCCAGATCACCCTGATTACAGGAATATTTGAACTGGTATTGGTAAGATACGATCAAGAGGACCCATATTGTGCTGAACATGATACCCAAGTACGGAGATTCACATCTTGAAATGGCTTGCCACAGAGATAAAATAATATGGAGATGGATTGCAAGATCAATCAAGAGTGCGCTTTGCTTGTCCCTTCTATATACCATAACCATGTAATGGGAGAATACACAGAAGAGCTACTCAGTATCAATACATCATTTTAGGGAAGGGCGCCCAGCCAAACTTAACTATCATCTAGAAGCATGATTTAAAATCCCTATTTTGGCTCAAGTTTTTTTTTAAAAAAACTAGTGTTTATATTTAATCATCAATCTCTAGTGGTTTGGTAGAAATTTTATTTGGACATAAAAGACAACTTCAAAGTCAAATTTCTGTTGCTTGATTTCAAATTTTTGTGGCTCTCCCAGGGTTTACAGGATGGAGGAAGAAAACAATACAAATAAATCAAAATCAATCCTGCCTTGGGAGACACTGCAATAAATGCTCTGCCCGACTTACCGGGCAGGTATGTTGCGACTTAAACACATAAGATTGGATTGTGTTTTCAAATAGAGCAGTGGTTCTCAACTGGTCTAATGCCGCAGCCCCTTAAGACAGATCCTCGTGTTGTGGTGACTCTCAACCATAAAATTATTTTTGTTGCTACTTCATTATTGTAATTTTGCTACTGTTATGAATTGTAATGTAAATATCTGATATGCAAAATGTATTTTCATTCACTGGACCAAGTTTGGCACAAATACCCAATTTGCCCAAATTTGAATACTGGTGGGGTTGGAGGGATTGACTTTGTCACTTGGGAGTTGTAGTTGCTGGGATTTATAGCTAACCTACAATCAATGAGCATTCTGAATTCCGTCAATGATGGTATTGAACTAAACTTGGCACACAGAACTCCCATGACCAACAGAAAATACTGCAAGGGTTTGGTGGGCATTGACCTTCAGTTTTGGAGTTGTAGTTCATCTATATCCAGGGAGCACTGTGGATTCAAACAATATGTCCAAATGTGAACACTGGTGGAGTTTGGGGAAAATGGACCTTGAAAATTGGGAGTTGTAGTTGCTGGGATTTATAGTTCACCTACAATCAAAGAACATTCTGAAACCCATCAACAATAGAATTGGGCCAAACTTCCCACACAGAACCCCCATGACCAAAAGAAAATACTGTGTTTTCTGATGGTCTTTGGTGACCCTTCTGACACCCCCTCGTGATCCCCCAGGGGTCCCGACCCCCAGGTTGAGAAACGCTGAAATAGTGGTTGGATTCCCATCTGTCAGGAGTGGATAGCAAGGGATGGGTGGCCCTTGCGATCTCTGCCAACCTTATGATTCTATAAGAGGCAATGAAGCCTCTGAATATCAGTTGCCAGGGAACAAAAGTGCAAGAGGGCTGTTTGCTTTATAACCAGTTCATGTTTTCTTCCAGCAGCATCTGATTACTGACTGTGGGGAACATGACTAGACAGACCTTTGGTCTAACCTCACAACAGGCATGGGACTTAATGCAATGCAGAAGGGAAGGTCCCTGCAAACTGAGGGATGAGCTTGAGATCAAGTAAAGGACAATCCAGGAAGGAAAAAAAAGTCAAGATTGTTTTCCAAAGGGGGAAAAAAAACCCACTATATTTCAGTCACACACACTTAAGTCTTCATTACTGTAGAGCATGGGAACCAGAGGGCTTTGCCAGAAGTATTATTAAATATCACATTTCACAGCCTTAGCTCAGCCTCTTGTCTTAGAGGTTCTGGAAAAGTCAGGGTTGATTGCAACAGGTCTCTTGGTCATCTCTGCTGGCAGGAAGGCCCAGCTGGTGGGAGAAAGATTTGTCACATTCCCCAGCATTTTAATTGCTGTGCTTCTCACATGCGCTGTCAAAAATGTCTTTGGGGAGACCGGGTGGAAGGAGATAAATGACAGTATGAGGGCAATACTGAGTGAGAGACATATTGCTCAAATCATCCCCATGCTTCTTATATCCGTTCCTTCAGAGTCAAAACTAATAATCTCACGGCGTGAGCAGAAGAGTAACAACCATCTTTATCACCTACACAGTTTTCTTCTTAGTGCTGATCTGTGCTTTCAACAGTGCCATTCAGAAGGATACATTTAATGTTTTAAAATATACAATAAACCCAGGATCCCCGGAGAAGAAAACATGCTTGTACACAAAAGGAAAGCTGCTTGCCCTCTTGAACCTAATGTAGATAAGCCACAGAGGAAGAGAAAGTGAGCGTGACCTTTTGGATGCTGTGAGATTACACTTTGCATCAGCTCCTGCTCTGTTGCTGGATGGTGGGAGAGGCCATGCAGCAATACAACAACACCTGGAAGGCAATAGTTCCTCAACTGGACCATGCAACATCTGGAAGACTGCCATGTGAATATAATTCTAGCATGATGTAATACAGGCAGTCCTCAAGTTATGAACAAAATAGTTTATGTAGTTTTGTTCTTAAGTTGAATTTGCATGTAAGTTGAAACAGATACACACACACATACTTATAAACAAAGTTTGGATAGGTTGTAGGTTTTTTCGGGCTATATGGCCATGTTCTAGAGGCATTCTCTCCTGACGTTTCGCCTGCATCTATGGCAAGCATCCCTTAGAGGATGCTTGCTATAGATGCAGGTGAAACGTCAGGAGGGAATGCCTCTAGAATAAGGCCATATAGCCCAAAAAAACCTACAACAACCCAGTGATTTTGGCCATCAAAGCCTTGGACAATACATTAAACTTTGGATAGCCTAGGGAAGGGTTAAGACCCCCTGAAGCATTTGTTTTGCTGTCTGTACCCCTGTTCAGAAGTATGAAAAATGTCTCATTTTAGAAAGTAAGCAGAATGTAAAAAGCCCAGTTCAAACACTTAGGAAAATATATGTATATTTATTGAGATGGTCTTTCCAAACCTTGAGTCATCCACATGTGCTGGACTATTACTTCCACCATCCTCAACCATCATGGAGTATAGCTACCAAGTTCCTTGGCTTCACCACATTCATATTCACAAGAAATCTTGGAAAGAGGAGGGGTTGATGCTGTCTGAGAGTCATCATTCCTGACTGCCGGATCTTTTCAGGCAAAATAATGATAGGGCTTCTGGACATTTAAACAACTGTGTAGAAGAGACAATTTTGGCAGACAGTGCTTGTCATACAAGCAACACCTTACTTATTTTTCCAGTCAACCCTAAGGAAAACACATTTTGCTCTGCTGGGTTTCTCAGAAGACCCATAATCCCCATACCATGGGAGAGAGGGGGCACATAACCAAGATGCTCTTCAAAGCATCAGACAGACCAGACTGGTAATCTCTGGGAAGGCCGCTTAGATATAATGCATGCAGCACCTTTTGTAATGAGGTCTCCAAGGTCTTGACAATGCTGCACTTCATTTTCTGTGGCCCTACCTTGTTGTATTATTACTTGCTTTTCCTCAGTCCAGTCCAGGTGCTATCCCATGATGGGCATTGAAACCAAAACATCTGAAGCATGCTGACTTGGGAAAGGATGATTTAGAACAGACCTTTTCAGCCTGCAGCCCTCCAATTCCAAAAAGCCCCAGCCAGCTTGTTTAATGGCCAGGAATTCTGGGAGTTGATGTCCAAAACACTTGGGACTTAACTACCCCACTTTTCTGTCCAACACAGCCCAGAACTGGGTACAAACCAAACATGGCTCTCTAGATGTCATTAGATTGCTATTCCCATCATCTCCAGCTACGTAGTATGGGCAATGGTTAGCGACGACAGGATTGCAATATAACAGCATCTAAAAAGCCATACATCCCATATATTATACTTACATTATATTCAAATATATACTGATGCATATTCTTAATATAGTAACATTATAAAGGAAAAAGAACCAATTTTACTCTCCATACTTCTACTCAAAAGGTGAAGTTGGCCTGCAAGTGGGTGGCAAAAGTCTGGATAAGTTTACAGGTGAGTCCCACTTCAAAATCAATGAAAAGTGTTAATCTTAGCAGCCAGTGAACTCTGATGCATTGACCCAGGCACTTAACTGTTAACAACTGGCTGTTTACCTCATTCAGTTATTACTCTTGATTTGTAGTGCATTGTAAAGGTTAGACCTACTGCAGCCTTTCTGAACCTTCAGGTGTGTTGGCTTATAAATGCCATCAACAGAGCCAAATTGGCTGGAGATTAGTGGCTAAGGTCCAACACATTTGGAGGACACCCAATTGGGAAATGCTGTGTTACCCTTTTTCAGATCTCCCTCAATTAATCTAGCTGTTCTAAACTTATTGTATTATTTCGACTTTTAAAAGGCTTTGAAGTGGTTTAATGGACTTTTATATATTGTTTTATATGGCTATACAATTTTGGAAAACTTTTTTTGCAGCCTGCTTTAAATGCCATAGTTGTGAGAAAGGCAGGATATAAATTTATATCAAACAATGTGGCGGCAGCCTTTAAGTATTGCCACCAATCTGACCCAAGAAATAAATATGTATCAAATGATTCAGAAAATGCAGCTCTTGGTCCCTGAACCAGTTTTTGTGGCCCCTGAATGCGTCAACCACTTCACCTCTAAATTTTACAAAATCTGGCAAATATAGGGCAAAAACCAGTTATCTACCACTTTTAGTCTTTTCCCATTCATACAAACGTGCCGCAAAAACTTCTCCAACAACAAAACCTTTTCAGAACTTCTCACCTCCTGTAACAATGCCTTCTTTGCCTTTCTTCAAAATGGCAAGAAGCTGCGACACAATGGCATTCGGAAGGGGAAATGGATGGAAAACAAAGTATATTGGTGCAATCCAGTGGGGGTGCTGCCCATGGAGAGTTGCAGAGTGGAATATTGTCCCCTTTTCCCAGTGAAATTGGCAAATCCAATTTGGAGTGCTGTAAAAAGACTGGAAAGACCCAGGTTCACAGCCTCATCTAACCAAAAGTTCCTTAGATGGGTTGCTGTGAGTTTTCTGGGCTGTATGGCCATGTTCCAGAAACATTCTCTTCTGATGTTTTGCCCACATCTATGGCAGGCATCCTCTGGTTGAATTAGTTTTCAGTGCCTTTCATGTTCCTTGATTCGTGTTTGGGCAATGCTGCATTTGGTGGTCCCTATGTAGCGTTGTCCACAACTGTATAGTATGCAGTAGACTCCTGCAGAGGTGAGAGGATCCCTCTTGTCCTTTGCTGAATGTAGCATTTGTTGGATTTTCTTAGTGGGTCTGTAGATAGTTTCCTTAGGTGGCATTGGGTCATTCTCTCCCAAACCTCACAATATTGAATTGAAGATAAAATAGGCCCTTTTCAAAAGAGGTGGGATACCAATGGAGTAAATAATCTACATATATTCAAAATGTAAATAATAGATTTTTTAAGTTGTTGCAGCGCCCAGGATGTAAAAATATATGTTGGGAGTTTTATGCCAAAGGGTACTTTTACTCATTACTTTCCTAGTAAACCAACTATGCTAATTGCACAGTAGCATTATAGGTGGGAAACAAAATACCCAAATCTTAATAGGCTATCCAAATTTAATTTCCTACTATGCGTCCTAGAAGATTTTCCTGCAAGTGTTAAATGGAAAATGAGATTATTTGAGTCCAGCCAATCTGAAGAACCTTATTTTCCCATACAAGCCTGTCTGCCTGCCTTACTGACCTTTGGGGTTCCACTTCCTTCATAGGAATATTAGAGGAGACACAAGAGAGGGCCTTTCCAGTGGCTGCTCCCATGCTGTTGAACTAATGAAAAACGTTGGGCTTGGACTGACTGCTTCCTGTTGTATGAAGATGTGCTTTTGGCATTTTTCTTTGAAAATAGTTTACTGAGGAATGTTGTAATCTTTGTTATACTTGTTTTTAATTCAACCATTTGTTTTATTATGGCTTCACAGAATATGTTTTTGAATTTTCATCTCTGTTTTTCAAGTTTAATTGTGAGACACGGTAAGATCTAGTTTGGGGAGAATATAGCATTAAAACAAACAAGCAAAAAAAGAAATGTGCCTTCCTTCCCATTTTACATTGAGATGCTCTGGTCGCAGCAAACTGAGACTCAGTAGCTGGGTAATTTTCATGGTCAATAGCTCTGAGAAGTGTCTCAGTCCTGTTCTACAGCCCATCCCATCCTTGCCACTTTGAGAAGTGAAAGGAGCAGATTATGCTCTTGCTATTCCAACTCAGCTAATGAAGAATGTTCCATTCACAAGACTGTGTTTCTATTATGTATGTGCCAAAAAGGAGACTTGGACCATGGAAATTGGATGCGAACCAGCACCAAATGAGTTAAAATTTCTGGGTTCTGTCAGGAGTCTTTGCAAAGAAAAAAACCATTCTTTCTCTCTGGTTCACAGCATCTGTGTTTGGCCAAAACATGCCTGACTGCAAAGCCTTATTTATTTTATCGCAGCTGTGCTGAGCCTCTCCAATTGGAAGAGCTGTTTTGCCACCACTGAGCAGCTGGCAGAAAAGCCAAAGAAGCATTTATGGCTTGGAGTGGTCGCCTTGCATTACTGTCAGGATATGGGAGAGAGCCTTTGGCTAGGCACAGACAGATAGGAAGGCAATGCTCTGCTGGGCTGAAAAGACAAATATGCAGTGGGAAGGTCACAAGCTTCATAGCACTGCTAATTGGAAACCCATCAAAATGCATGTACTCTTGTGCATAAGAGACTTGCTAATCCACCAGCAGACTCAAGTTTCATTATTTGAAGAGCAATCCAACACATGTGTATTCAGAATAGGGTTGCCAGGTGAAATGGTGGACAAAGCTCCATCATTTTGCCTGGCAACCCTTTAATAATTGTCTATAAGAGGGAAATTCAGAGTTGGACCCAATGCGGCTAGAAATTTCCTTCTTTACACAATCACTGTCCCTTATTTCACCTAAATTCAATATGAGTTCAATGAGATTTAATTCCAACGAAAGTGAGCCCCGCATGGAAACCTCAGAAGCAAACCCTACTAAATTCAGTCAGACTTACCCTTAGGAAAGCATATAAAGAAAAGTAGGCTTGGCTGCTTACGAATTCTGAAGTTGCATCAGAACTACAGAATCAATTGCTAATGATAACTATGGAATCAGTGGCTAGGGGGAAAATGTGGTTGCTAAATGTCCAGGTTCTTCTAGGGACGTTTATTTATTTATTTATTTTATTTGTATACCGCCCCTCTCAGCCTGAAGGCAACTCGAGGTGGTTTAGCATCTTTTCATAACATTTGCTTATGCTTGTACCCGTCTTCTTGTTTATTCTTATCATGCTTATCTTCACTTCATCTCAATTAGACAAATGCATTTGGGGTAAACCTTGCCCCCTTTCATGTCCCAGCTTTTGTTAAGGGACCCGATCCATTTTTTGCAAGCCTCCTGAAATTGGGAGAGATTGTTTTCAGTTCTTTCATTTTGAGGCCCAAAAATCGGACCACCCACTGGCTCCCCTTCCTTGTGCGTGTTCTTATCTGTTTCTACTCTAGAACAAGAGGCGCTCAGCTGTTGACACTGGTAGGTGCACACGCTTTCTGGGATTTCCTACACGCCACGCCACACTCGCACTTTCCTTGGATAGTGTGTGTGTGTGTGTGGTGGGGCATGCAGGCAGGCCTAAAAAGCATGCATGCCTGCCAATGCCTGCAGCCAAACACCACTTACTCTACAGTAAGATGTGATCAGCTGCCTGCACGCCCCGCCACACACAACCTGCCACACACTACGAGAGTGCATGTGTGGTGGGGCGTGAAGGCGGGCCCGGACCATGCCTGCAGCCAAGCTCTGGGCCTGCCTGCCAGCCCCACCATATATGCACTCTCTTTCCAAGGCAAGTTTGGATGCAAACAAAAGCAGGTTTTCGTATTGTGCATATTTTCGTGTGGGGAGGGAGCTTTCTGTTTCATGCGTCCAAAGAAATGAAAGACACGAAAGAAATGGTAGGAACAAAATTTGTGCGCATGTCTAATCTCAATGAAAATCAAGTTGGTTATCTGTGATGCCCCACATTATATTAATTGTGGATATTAGTTCTGCCATTATAGCATATTTAATATTGTGATGTGATCAACAAAATTAATACAATCAGAGGACAGTGACTGTAAATAAAGTCAAAGAAAGTGGGAGAAAAGAGCAAGGTGAATACTGTAGTTAAAAAAAGAAAAGAAACAGCAACAGCTAGGAAACCAGAATACTGAACTGCCTTGAAGCAACAGAAATATATTTGCAACAGATGCCAACATTGCCAAAATGAAAACAAAAACAAAACTGGCAAGTAGTCCAACTCTATGTTGTTTTATAATTCATAAAGAGAAACCACAGAGAAGTTAATTGGATGAAGGCAATGACAGATCTCATAATGACACAGATTAACTAAGAGCCATTCTGGCCCACCCAGGGTAAGAGTTTAAAAGTTAAAGTAGCCCAGTATATAAGCTGTGGCTACTTTCTACTTACCGGTATCGACTAAGAAAACCCCATAGTTATTATGCAGATCGGAGCTATCTGGACAATTCTCTATTCCAGCCTGATATACTTCCTCAGCTTCTTTTAATTGCTCCTTAATGCAAAAAGAGTTAGCATATATTATTAAACCAGAAGTTAGTCAGTGTCATTACTAATGGTTACATGTACATTTTTCTTATGGAAATATGCTCCTTTTTTAAAAAAAGAGAAGCATTAAAACAATGTCATTCAATAATGGTACCTAACAGCCACAGTTGATATGAAAGCTGCCTTGACTCCTAAGTCTGGAGAAAAGACAGGAAATAAATAAAGGGAATAATAAAATGGTGTCCTGCAAATAACTGGCACAGCAAACCTAGAAAAGACAGCTGTACCAATGGACCTTCCCATGAGATCCTACTGCACAGTACTAGTAAGCTCAATCCTTCTCTACAAAAGAGAAGGATTGAGCTTTGTTTAAGAACACGAAGAAAGAAGGGAGCTATCCTCCAGCCACTTGCGTCTGGGTAGCAATCATGTTAAAATCCAGTGAAGGCCCTGAGCCAAGGCAAATTTATGAGATATCATAACATTTAACCAAAATTTGAAATGTAGTACTTTTGCTTTGTTCCTTGTTCTTTAGATGCCTTAAGCTACAGCTTAATTAGCTCGTGCATGAATCTAACACAGCAGACTGAGCTAAAAGCAAAAAAAGGTCACAGGTTTTCCCACTACAGTGAAATGAGCTGTACTTCTAATTATAGTAATTATTTCAAAAATATATCAATGGATATATCTTCACATATGCAAGATATATGTAAATCTGTGCCCTTTTTTGGTTTGTTTTGCAGAGCATTAGTAGCTGGTCTATTATTTTGTTACCAAGTGGTGATGCTGGACCTGCCTGGATGGTTTCAAAAAGGGTGAAAATGGTGAAACCTATGTGCCCCTTCTGTGTAAGGTTTTGTCCTGTGTCTTTTATAATTGTGGAGTGGTTAAAAAAACTGAAAATTGTCCCTACAGAATCCTCCAGGAACTACAGCTCTCCATTTCACTCAGTACTTGCAATTTGCCCCTTCACGCACACCTTAAAAAGGCTTCAAGAGGCAAATTTTAGAAATCAAAAGCAAGCACAATGTTAATTCTAGTTTTATTACTAAAACCAGGTGTTCTACCTATGAAGACATGGAGATGATGATGGGGGCTCTTGGACCTGGCTTTGAGAATAATCAAAAGGCATCTGACCCAGCTCCATAATATGGAAAACTGACTGCTTGGAAATTATATGGTTGTAGCTGTTATGGTAGGGTTTCAGGGTGAAATACAAGGCAGGGTTCATGTTAATGTAATTATTGTATAAGAGAGGAAGAGCACCAGCACGGTATAGATCAGTGGTTCTCAACCTGTGGGTCCCCAGGTGTTTTGGCCTACAACTTCCAGAAATTCCAGCCAATTTACCAGCTGTTAGGATTTCTGGGAGTTGAAGGCCAAAACATCTGGGGACCCACAGGTTGAGAATCACTGGTGCAGATATTTGTGATTTGAAGATAAGGGTTTGGATCCTCATTTGTCCAGGAAAGCCACTGGGTGACTTTGGTTAAGACACACTTTCTTATGCTCGGAGGAAGGTGAAGGCAAGTTCTCTCTGAACAAGTCTGAACACACACACACGCACCTATGGTAGGTTGGAAATGACTCAAAGACACACAACAGCAAGAGGGAATTTCAACAAATGGTATATATATATAACACCAAACACTTGCTGAAATTCCCTCTGCTACCTAGCTATTAAGAGGGCTGTTCCTTATTTCATCTAGCAACCCTAGTTATAAGCAACTTGGAAAGCGAAACATGAGTATTGTCAAAGGATTTCATGGCCGGAATCACTGGGTTGTTGTAGGTTTTATCGGGCTATATGGCCATGTTCTAGAAGCATTTTCTCCTGACGTTTTGCTGCATCTATGAGGATGCTTGCCATAGATGCAGGCGAAACGTCAGGAGAAAATGCCTCTAGAACATGGCCATATAGCCCGAAAAAACCTACAACAACCCAGAAACAAGAGTATTACCAATGTAAATGCATTTGGGGCTCTCTCAAATGTGGACATGAATAAGAAGGTGTAACCTGTCTGTATAGGGAAGTGGTTCCCAACCTGTGGTCCGTGGACCACCAGTCATGTGCAAGAATTAAAATATGGTCTGCGGCCTCATTGTTATTACACCGTTGCAATGAGAGTGACTAGTCTCGCGAAACCTTCTTATAGTGTTGAGGCTTATTAAATATGATTTTCTGTGAGTGACCAGATGGCAACTGTTGGATGGCATATGTTCTGTATCAGAAACTAGAGCTGATGTGGTCTGTCCAGTGCAATTTTCTGAATCAGCACCCTAAATAACCAAACCAAATCAAGAGTTGACCAAAAACTGATTTGTAACCCTTTTGGTACTAATGTTGGATAATGGTTCCTGGTCAAAAAAAAAAAGGTTGGGAACCACTGGTATAGGGATATGGATTTCAAAGCATACTGTGCTGCAAAAAAGCAGATTGAATCCTGTCCATGAAAGAAAGGAATGTAATAATCAAGATCTTTCCCTCACACAAAGAAAACAGATGTGGGACAAGGTATCTTCCCTTCATTTACATTTGTATTGCAGCCCTTAATAACATGGAATGCTTCTGCAGTGAAAGGCAACTGCCTCTTCCAGAGACTATAAGATGAGGCAAGCAGGTGTGCTGACAAATAAACAGGGGCCACAGGAGATACCTTTTTGGAGGTGAAACACATATATCCTTGATAGGGCTTTGTTTCTTTCCTTTTAATTTTCTTCCAAGATAACTCAAATTTATCTGCAATGTGAAAGTATACTACAAAGTACAATTTCAGTGTAATCCCACAGATGTCTGCACTAAAGTCAACTCTTCTGAGTTCAATAATGCTTGCTCCCAGGTTAACATGCAGACATTTGTAGCCCTCTGCTGCTTTTAGGAGATACAAGGAGCTATACTGTGATAGTGTTGGGGGATACAGCATCCTAAAGATGTTGCTGGACTGTGATTCCTATTACTTCGTCCTACTGATGGCTATTCTGGAGGTTATAAGACCAAATCTTCCAACTTTGGGACCAAGGGCATCTGCCGAAGCCCAGACGGCAGATGCCAAATCAGGTCTAAGATATTAGGCCAGTAGCTAAACCTCCATTGCATCCCAAACATCTGCAGTCCATAATGGGTTCCATCTTATAGCCAACAATGAAGGACCATGGGAGCTGAAGTCCAACATCATCTGGAAGCACTCGAAAGTTATCCAATCATGATCTTACTGATAATATCAAATCTTTTCAACTAAGCAATATTCTTGTGAAGGAACTTTTTGGGTGAATACAACAACTTTCTCATCTTTTTCAACAAGGAAGAAGGAAGGAAGGGCAAACATGGTGGCCACAAAGCAAATCTCCCCAGATTCTAGGGTACATAAAGAACGCAACCTGACGCGAGGTCAGCAGGCTAATTCAAGCTGACAAACAAATGGAGTGCTGCCTTTGGAAGTGTTGATGTCAGGCACATGCCACAGAAATGTATCGGTGAGAATGGTGTAAGCACTTTGAAGTCCATAGGAATGACAAGCTAGTCTCCCAGCATCAGTAGCAGCTTTGATTAAAGTTGCAACACCTTCAAAAGCAGCAGAGGTTTGGGCTCCCTAGAACACACACTTGTGTAAGCGTACTCTCCTTTCAAGTCTGATCTTGTTTGAAAATCACCTTTTGAGGGGAGGACAGGGTAATTACGCTGACTTACAACCTAACTCCCTTGAGCATGGAACATTAATCTTAAGGGGCCCTTTTACAACTAAAGAAGCAAAGGAACCGTCAAGGCGCATTTTAGTTCCCTAGATTACTGGAGGAAACGTGCTGTGTAGGACCAATGAGGGCAATCAAAAAGCTCCCTCCACCTCTCCCTTCCCAAACTGTAATAAAAATAAATCCAGGACCTGCAATTAATCAGTCTGCTTTCTTCAAAAGCAGTGCCACTTCTAGCACTTTGGTCTGGTCCTCCTGTATGTGAGGTCATGCGTGTGCGTGTGCATGTGCACACATACCTTCAAATTGCCTACCAATGGAAAACCATGAATTTCTTTCCTTTTTTTCTAGTATATATATTATTACAGTTAAAAGGAAAGTACAATAAAACAAGCCAAAAAAAAAGGGAAAAGACTACGTTTTCGCTAGGAGTGACTTTTACAACATTATTTTTGTCCAAAAATGATGGCATAAATGTTTAAATCAAAAGTTTCCAAACTGGGGGAAACCATCTCAATTGGGACAAGATCAAAATGCAAAAGGAAGGGTATTCCCCTTGCAAAAGAAGTAAATAATGACCTGTCTTTTGGGGAAGGTCTGAAGATACAGCAAACAGAAAACATTAGGCCTGGGTAACAACGGAAAAATTTGTTTCTAAAATCGATTTGTATTTGGGGGGTTTTTTTGTTTCGATATTTAAAATAATTACAAAATTTTCCTTTTAAAAGTTCGATATTTACGAAATTTCGTAAATGGTAAAAAATTAACGAATCGATTTCTGAAACAATAACTAATCGATTCGTTAATGGCGGACGCGACCGCGAAATACACTAAAAAACCTCCAAAACCTTCTGAAGCTTCCCTCTCCCTCTGTTGTTGACTGTTGGTGTGATATTATAATTTTTTTTCACTAATTAAACCATAAAACTGGCCCAGACATGCGGAAATAATAACGAAACGACCTCAAAACAATAACGAAACGAATACAATATCGAAATACGAAGCATTTACAAAACGTTTTTGAAAATTCGTTTTTTTTAATAATTGCTCCAGAATGGTTCATTATCGTTTTGTAATTGAAAAAATTAACGAATTATTAACGAATTACGAATTAACGAAACGAAACCGCCCAGCCCTAGAAAACATGCATTGCATGCTGGAGAACCCAGAACTTGGAAATCTTACTTGTTTGAACTTTCATTCCCAGTTTCTTCCCATGCAGGCTAGTAGATCCTAGGAATTATATCCCCCTTTACCCTCATTCCAGCCATGCAGAAACAGTCAATGTTGACAAATCCCCATGTCAATCACTAACATTTTTATGTGGGACAGAGAGCGAATCCTACTCAGCATCAATAACAGTTGCCTGGAAAGTGGCTGTAGCCAAATGGCTTTCTTGCTGCAGAGTTACTATATAACCCAGGACAGGCAACTGCATGGGGATGGGGCAGGCAATTTGATAGCCCCAACTTTCTCTACAGGCTGCAATACAACCTGAGTGTTTGCACATAGAAGAAGGAGTTACTTCAATTGTTTTTTGGGGGGAAGGGAATTGCATGATTGCATCCATTAGATGGGCTTTGAGTGTCAATTCTGAGATTTTCTTTTGATCTGAAAACACACTAATTTTAAATGGGCACAAGGGCTCTTCACGGGGGACTTCATGGACTAAAGGCTGCATATTGTTAGCACCCAGGTGAGGTAAACTTGAATGGAGCCAGTTACCTGTTCAGCCAAGAGTGAAGCAAGACTGGAGTACGCATCGGCAAACTCTGGTCCGTATTGAATGGAATCTCTCAGTAAGAGAACAGCTTCCCCCTTCTTCCCTTGGGACCTGAAAAATCATATGGTGGGAAGTAGGGGTTAGGGGAGGGCGGAGGAAGAGAAAGACAGCTCTTTTAATAAGTTTCTCAGCTCAGCTATTAATTAAAACACTGTTCAGAGACTCCACATTGCATGTCATCCCCTTTTTTGCAGAAAGGGCTAAATAATTAAATTTCATTAGTCATGCGCCTCCTGGGGCCATATCATATTCCACAGCCCAGCAGCATGAACACGAGTGAGAGAAGACACTGGATATGTGCTACATTTCTGTCTCTTGGCACCTGCTGGCAAAGTTTTCTATTACCTGCTGGGCAGCTTAAGCAACCTACTCACAGAGACCGTTCCCATGCTTTTCAGCATGCCTTTCCACTTACTGTTGTGTCAGGCAATACAAATGTCCCAGACAGCCCAACGTAAAACAAACCAGGCAAAGTCTGATTAAAGGGGGGGGGGGGGCTACGACTCAGGCAACATTGGAGGAGAAAAGACAAGAAACCTTTATAGCCCTGACCCACTTCCTTGCGCAACCTGAGCTTTCTGTTCTCAAAGGGTGCCTCACACTCACAAAAAAGGGAAAAAAAGCTGTTCTCATAACTTGAAAAAATTACGTTAACTACCTAACACAAGTATGTTTTTACAGTCATTCCTACTGGTTCTCCATATATGTTCAAAGACGTCTTTCAGGGATAGCACAAGTCCTGAAAACGGTTATTTCCCAACTCATTGTGAAACAAGGAGTTTCCATTGTGTGCTTTGTTGAGCTGAAGAGCTGCAGAGCATGCAAACATGGAGAAGGAGCAGAGCTCAGTCGTTGTGTATGTGTTTTGCACTATCAAAGTGGTTCTCAACCTGTGGGTCTCCAGGTGTTTTGGCCTATAACTCCCAGAAATCCCAGATAGTTTACCAGCTGGGTTGCTGTAATTTTTTTGGGCTGTGTGGCCATATTCCAAAAGCATTCTCTCCTGAGGTCACAACCTCTGAGGATGCCTGCCATAGATGCAGGTGAAACGTCAGGAGAGAATGCTTCTGGAGCATGGCCATACAGCCCAAAAAACCCACAGCAACCCAGTGACTCTGGCCATGAAAGCTTCGACAATACAGTTTACCAGCTTTTAGGATTTCAGGGAGTTGAAGGCCAAAACATCTGGGGACACACAGGTTGAGAACCACTGCACTATCAGATCAATAAGGTCCCAGGATCAGTTCCTGACAGAGAAGGAAAAGGCTACTTTGAGGAAAACACAGGACTGCTAGTACATTGCCCACGTTGGCAGATGGATTCTGGCATTTGTATTCCCACTGGTAACTTTTCCTAGCTCTAGTTCTTGGCATCTGTAACCAAAAGAGCAAGAAATAGGTAGGAAGGACACTTCCCTCAGATTTTAGCCTAATCAGAGAAGACAAAACTGGAATTGGGTGAATGAACTCTTATTTATGAGGCAGTTCCCTAAATCATTTCATCATTTCATCATTTAAAATAATGGTGTATAAACATAGTAAGTGCCAAGCTCAAAAAGCATTTTTCTTTGTCTTTTCAAAGTTTATGGAACTTCAGTTATTCCAGAATCAAATATGCAACATCCAAATATGTGAGCACACACATCCTTCCAAGACTGTTTTTACTGCTGTTCCACTGAATTATATTTTGATGACTTTAGCAGCTAAGAAAGATCTATTTCCTTGCTAAGAAAGAGCATTCACGACATTCTTGTGATCACAAGACTTGGTAATTCCGAATCTTACTCAAGAATTCCTGAATTCTAGGCTAAGGCAATAGTGCCATTTGGATTCTAAGAGCCTAAAGAATTAAAGGGGCCACAGTGGCACAATGGGTTAAACCCCTGTGCTGCTGAACTGCTGACCTGAATGTTGGCAGTTCGAATCCGCGAGATGTGGTGAGCTCCCGTTTTTCAGCTCCAGCTCCTGCCAACCTAGCAGTTAAAATACATGCAAATAAATAGATACCACTTTGGCAGGAAAAGGCAAAGAGATGCTCCAAGCAATCTTGCCGGCCATAAAACCAGGAGGCAAGAAGTCAGGCTCCTTGGCTTGAAAATGGAGGAAAGAATTGCCTCCTGAAGCCGGAAATGAAAGGAGAAGCCTCTGCCTTTGTTTGCATGTATCTATTAAGCACAATATCACAAGATTTAGATTGCAACAAATCCCATGAATGCTTATTTCACTGAATTATATGGGTTCCAGTAAATGTGCACAGGACAAGACAATTTGCCATCTGGAGAACACCTATTTGGAGAATGCTACCATTGACGTTACTGAGGTCAAAAAGAGATACAAAACTGGTACATTTGGTCCAACATCACGTCTTTTTTTCTTGCCCTGCTGGTGTTGTTGTTGTTATTTTGTGTGTTCAAGTTGTTTCTGGCTCATGGTGACCATAAAACAAATCTATTATGGGATTTTCTTGGCAATATTTGTTCAGAAGGATCTTGCCTTTGCTTTCCTCTCAGGCTAATGAATGTGAGCGGTTTTAGGTCACCAAATGGGTTCCCATGGTTGAGCAGAGATTCAAAACTTGGTCTCCAGAGTCATGCTCCAATGCTCAAATCACTACACCACACTGGCTCCATTTCTTGCATTAAAGGGCATCAAATTAGACATGGAAAGCATTGTGTCCAGACAGTTCTTAGATGCTACTGGCTGTAAAACTAAAGACAAAATAAGAAAAGTTGGAAGTGGTTTACAAACATTTGCAAATTGGGGGAAAATCTCAACAATTTGAAATCTATTTCAGCAAACTGGTGGAAGCCCCCTTTGTGTTATGGCTACGGAAAGGGGAAAGGAAGCAGCTAAACTCAAAGTGCATTGACATTAACAACGTATCATCCTTCAGAGTTACTGTACAACCATATATAGCCAGTATTATTTTTGTCAGCTTTCACTCTACCAGGATCCCAGAATGTGAGTCCTATCTTGTTTACACTTTCCAAATACTCAGGCTGAAAATTACTAGTTGCAAATTAATAATGTTTTTGTAAGTAGTCCCTTCCCCAAATAACTAATTAGAAGTACATCACATTATGGCTGCAATTTAATGTGGGATAATGTCATTCCTTTTGTGGTACAACTGCAACTTATAATTACGTGGGGGAGACAACAGTAAACAGTGGAAGAGTAATATTAATTGGGCTAAGGTTTTAACCCATGGTATGTTTCATGCTCTACTGTGGTGTCATTCAGAATGTAATGAAGTGGGTTGAAGGGAAGTGTGCTTTCTACCCTATGGCTTATTAGCATTAGGATGTGCACTTTCTTTTTAAAGCAGTTATTTCATTTACTTCTGAGAAACAAGAAAGTAAAATGTTATTAAAAATAAATATAATATGTTCAAAGTGAAAATGAGGAAATGGGGGTTTGGAATTATAGCAGTAACAATTTACTTTTTGGAAATGGCTTTCCAGTCTCCGTGTAATACAGAAAAGAAAAAAAAATCAGATACAATATTTGGCTTTATTGGAAATCCCTTAAAAGAGTAAAATACTAATTGCTTTGTGAGCTCTCAGCCTCCTGTGGTTCAACTGGAGACCATTCAGAAAATGAAAGGTTTCTTCAAAAGCTCCAATAAGGGGTACACATGTCCTTTGAGGGCCATTAGCTTTAGCGTCTAGGAATATAGTCACTTACTGGAGACATTTTCCTTTGCCCTCCTGCTGCTTCCTAACTCAATTGAACCAGTATGGGGTGCAGTGCGCCTGAACTCTGCTATCTATTTTCCCCTCTTTATTCTTTAGGTCACCACAGCAAGAAATGTGGATATAAATGCCATGATTAAATTCACCAATAAAAGGATCAAAGAAGCAGGGTGAGAGATGTGACACCAACACTGCCTGACTCAGCCATCTCATGACTGAAGAGTAGAATGGAACATGGCACTTGAGCCAAATGGCTTCATACTAGGAGAAGTGGACGATTTTCTGAGGTTAAAGTGAATTGAAACAATATTCTATGATGTTCCTCTATTCAACCAGAGCTGTACACTCCTTATGTCATCATCATCATCATTTAAATCCCGTCACCGTCTCCCAAAAACGACTTGGGGTGTCTTACAAGGCACTACAAGTGTAGTATATAACATAAATGGTACATGTTAAACATGGGCCAACAATATGATGCAGCTGTTTATAAAAGTCAATAGGATTTTGGTCTGCATAATTAGGAGTATACTGTCTAGATCCAGGGACGTCATGCTACCCCTCTATTCAGCCTTGGCCAGACCACACCTGGAATACTACATCCAATTCTGAGCACCACAATTGAAGGGAGATGTTAACAAGCTGGAATGTGTCCAGAGGAGGACGACTAAAATGATCAAGGGTCTGGAAAACAAACCCTATGAGTGGCAACTTCAAGAGCTGGACATGTTTAGCCTGCAGAAGAGAAGGCTGAGAGGAGACATGATTAGGGCCATGGATCAAGATGGGAAGGGAAGTCATAGGAAGGAGCAAGCTTGTTTTCTGCTGCCCTGGAGACTATGACGCAGAACAATGGCTTCAACTACAGAAAAGGAGATTCCACCTGAACATTAGGAAGAACTTCCTAACTGTGAGAGCTGTTCAGGAGTGGAACTCTTTGCCTCGAAGTGTGGTGGAGGCTCCTTCTTTGGAGGCTTTTAAAGAGAGGCATGATGGCCATCTATCAGGGATGCTTTGAATGCTTCTTGGCAGGGGGTTGGACTGGATGGCCCACAAGATCTCTTCCCACTCTATGATTCTATGTAGCTTGTAGGAAGGGATTTTGCAGAATGCCCCAGGCTTAATTCACACCATGTCCAAATAAAAATATCTAATAGCAGATATTAGGAAATTCTTCCCCTAAGAGACTGGAAAGTAATTGTCAGTCACAGTAGACAGATATATACTAAATGAAAAGTAGATTCATAAGAACAAAACAACTTCTGTGTGAGTTGACTTGAACTATCTCAAACTGTTCTGATGACTATTTTTTTTTAAAAAAAACTTTATTAACACATTTTTATATAGAATAAAACAACATAAAAGAGAAAAATATGGGGAAACACAATACAAATTATAACTAAAAAGCTACAACTGTTACTAAAAATTGTCTTACAATACTGCAAAACTAGAAAGACACCAACCAGGTACAAAAATAGAAAAATAATAAGGAAAAAAGGGGGGAGAAATAAATGACTTTCAACCCAATATCTTCCTTCCTCTAAGTCAAGACCTGCTACATGATACTTGCACCTACTATGCTTCAATTCCTACAATTGATATTTACATCCAATATTCCCTCATATAAATTATTAATTCCCGATCTTTATTAAAGCTACTTAATTACTTTTCTCTAAGCAAAATTGTCAACTTATCCATCTCAACAGCATCACGCAGCTTCAACACCCAAACTTCTTATGATGGGATTGTGCCTGCTGTATTTTTGTTTGTTTGTTTGTTTTTAAATAAATCCAGAGACTTCACACAGTCTGTTCTTGTAATACGTTTGCAATTGCCTGAATTCTTTCTCTGGACAAGAAGATTAGTTGACATTACCACTGTTTGCCTCCTCTTCTACAATGCCAATTCCATTTCAGATTGTCACAAAGAACAGCTCACAATGTCATGGTTATTACTTTCCTTTTTCCCTTTGCCTGCAGGGTTCTACCTCTTCAACGTCGTTACTCATAAAATAGTGGAACCTGCAAACAAGGAACTTTGGCCACTTCCTTTCTCGGAAATAATGCCTATATCAACTGGTATTTATTGGTGGTCTAACTAGAACTGCCCCTACATAGCTTCCAAGAATAGATGGGATTTGGTGTCTTTAGGGTATTTAAGACAACCCTCCTGCAGATAGCCTTCCCTAATATAGACTCATGCAGTCTCTGCATCCTGTAGATTAATTGATACAGGTGTATATTTTTTCATTTGCCTCATACTCTGATCAAATTTGTTAAATTTTATACTTATGTGGCACTATCCGACATGTGGCCGTGGCCCATACAAAAAACTTAAGAATCAAAACTTATTCCACACTTTTTCAATTTAGTTTTGTAAATCTTGGAAGGCTCCCAAGGCTCTTGGTTTCCTTTTCAGCGCAAGGAAGCAAAGCAAAGCCAAAAAAAGCTGCCTTAGTACCTTGCCTTTTCTCTAAATTAATGGAGTCTCAGCATTAGGAGCGAGATTTTTAAAAACATTACAATCACTATAAAACCACGCTATCCGCAATCATAATCCAGGTCATTCTCATAGTCATTGCACATAATTCGAGTCCATCTATTGCACTATGGTTCTTCTTTGATGGCTTGATCCCAGAGCCACGTTTTCAGAAGTCCTCACTCATTTAAGATCTACAACTGCCTACAGCATCATTTCTAAATTAACATAAAAGGAGCATGACCAAACTAAGGCCTATGCCCTTTTCTTACCCTATACCACCCCATAACAAAAGGCCAGCTAATTGATCAATTTTGAAGCCCTTGTGGACTTCTGTGGCATTGGAAACAGATGACTGCCACACTGTAAGAATCAGCATTTGGCAAAACTACAAGGAATGCCGGGATCAGAAGATAAAGGATTAAGAAACCCACTCAGCAGCAATAAAAATCTTTATTACCCACAGGCATGCTTACTGAGCACTATGTAGTCCTCTCAATTATCCTCTTTTTTCTGTTAATGGCCTTTTTTTATTCGAGAAGAGAACAATGCACATCTTTAAAAGAGATAATAAAAAGATTACAGCAACTCTTATATGACAGCCTGAATTACACATGTCACTTGATCCCTGGGGAGAGTCAATCTTGCAGCCCCGTTCCAGACAGACTCAATTTAGAGGGGGCGGGAAGGGGTTGGCACTGATCACATATAGTTGGCCTTAGTGAAAAAAAGCAAGATCCCTCCTCTTAAGGACTATCAGGGTGGTCCAGTAGACAGTTTGATTTAGATATGGATGACCAAAGCCAAAGCCCCACCTCTGCCACATGTCCTCTAATTGGACATAAAGTTAAGCCACAGTTTAGGGCTGTTAGAGCCTTAGTTTACATATTCCCCATTCTGCTCCCTTTGTTTAATGTAGTCAAGAGGAGGAGGGGAACTAGATTAAAATAATTAGACTTTCTTGCTATCTTCACACTAAGAACTTGAATTTAAGCACAGGATGAGCAATGCTGGAAGGTCAACAGACTTTCCCTGCCACATTTTATGCTACCAATCTGGATCCTGGCAACAGACATCATTGAACATGCAGCTACAATCTTTGATAAGAAGTGCTATTTGGGGCTCTAACAGATGGGGGAAAGATAAAATAGTACAGAATGTCGGTAGACAACAAAAGAGATTCAAAGATGGGTTTAAAGCCAACTGAAAAATGTGGTATAAACACTGAGAACTGGGAAGCCCTTGCAGTTGAGTTTTCTAAGTGGAGGTCAGCTGTTACCAGCACTGCTGTGGATTTGGAAGAGGCATGAATACAGGCTGAAAGGGAGAAACATGCCAAGAGGAAGGCACCTCAAGCAAACCCTTTCGTGACCACCTCCCACCTAGAAACCTATGTCCTCAATGCAGAAGACCATGTCGATCCTAAATAGGTCTTCCCTGTCATTTATGGATCCACTACCAAGACTCTGCCTTTGGAAGACAATCCTACTCAGCCATAAGTGATCACCAAGAACTTCAAAACTTAATGTGGGATTCTGGGAGTGCAACTATCCTTTTAAAAATGCCATTTTCCCTGAGGGTTCAGGGAGGAATAAGAGATGTAGAAAATATCTGGTGGGAAACTACTATTCTTTTAAGTTTCAACTGTCAAGAAGATGCAAATGCTGGTTCAATTGTTATTTGGGAAGGAGTGGCACCATCTTCTCTACTGTCTCAGTAAGCACAAACTTTTAGGATTGGAGCATGTTATAAAAGTGTTATGCACACACCATTTAACATAGTTTCTCTTCTTACAATTTCCCAATTTCCTTTCCCATGTTGTCCACAACTAATACATATATGAATTCTAAGAATGAATTGAGGGGAAAAGCAATTACTGTATATATGACTGCACCAAGATTTTTTTGTGTGTGTGTGCGTGTGCAGAATTTTACTAATATATTTGTGTTAGGCATTGATAGAATACTGTCCAAAATTCAGAACTTGAATATTTTCAAAGGGAGAGCAGTATTAGTCTTTCACAGCATAAGAGGTGGGACAGATTCAGCAGTATCCATAAACCTGATTTATTCTAGGATGAGCTTTCATGAATATCAATCCAATTCCTCCAGTGGAACTGATCGAGTGATGTTAAAGCCAAAGATTTTGAAGCATAGTTGTGGCTGTAGGACAGAACGTAATGGGACACAGAAAAAACTATAATTCTGGCCATAAATCTTCAAAGAGTTATGTGAAAATTATATAGGTCTTTCAAGTAGCTGGTAGTAGTCTTTAAAGTCGTACACTAGTTCTGAGGTGTGAAGGCACTAGATCTGCTTACCAAACATCAGTGTGCTTGCAAGTAGTGGCACTTGGAGGGGGGAAATCAAAGGAAGAGTGGAAAAGGAAACAGCCGAAATGAGATATATTCCACTGCAGCCCATTAGCAGAAATATGAACAGAGGTAATGGTTTCTTGGCACACAGTGTATATTAACACAAATCCTCACAATGGTACATGTAACAAATGGATTTCCCTTTTGTTGAACCCCAAGGGACCTCTTGGTAGCAGATCTATTGCTTTCACACATCGATACTAACAAACTATCCTTTCTAACCGACACCTTCAGCTTACTCCCATTAAAGGACTATTGATCTGGAAGGGCAACAACGCTCCAGCGATGAAGACCAAGAAGGTCTCCCGTCCTTTGTTCTCTGCATGAGTATGCCAGGATAGAAATCTTTAGTAAGATTTTCCTAAGGGTTGGACACGAATCTGTCCTTGGAGCACAAAGAGTCTGGAACAAAACAGTAGACCAAAAGTATTATCCTTCATAGTGTAATTCCTTTCCTTTTTAAAAATGACCAGCTGTATATAAAATAATGTCCTGCAAGTAGAATTCAGGGAAACAGGGCAGTACAAATCTCATTGTCTTGTGTGCTAGCTTTCGATTTGCAATAGTTCTTTGGAACTGAAGAGCATTCAAAACTGTTAATATAATCTGTACTCTGAAATCATCTATTTTACCTTATATAGTGATTTGGCTGAAATAATAACAAACAGCACTGATTTGCAGTGCTATTTGTTACTGGGATCTACATGGATCCCATGGGTGCTTTGTGTGGCTTACAATCTACCATCCCAATGCTCTTCTTAGCCTTGCCACTGTTAAGGAAAACTATCCTAAATATAGCAGAGCATCCAAAAAACAAACAGGATACCAAAGTTGAGCATCATCTCCTTAGCGAGGAGAGTGTGAAGTGCCTTGTGATGTGGCTGTAAAGAATTCAGAGCTTATGAGGCAAACATGCAGAGTCCAATCTTTAAAAAAAAACATAACAGGTTTATTTACAATAATAAGAAATAACTGCATTTCTTAATAGATAAATAACTAGGTCTAAGCTGCTCTAACACCCATCTCTGCTAAAGATTCAAGGGGGGGAAACTCAATCACTACATCTCTCCTGACACACAAGCAGAGCGAGATCTCAAAGCATACAGCACATACTCTCCATACTAAAATATAAGAAGGAAGAAGTCAGATTCAAAAAGTTTGAAGTAGAAAAGTATCCATTTTAAACATCCAATCAGAATGAAAAAAGAAAGAGAGAAGAAAAAATACATTCACAAAGGCCATTCAGGAGACATAGGGGAAGGGAAACCCTTAGCCTACACTAAACAAACTGCTCCTTGTTGTGACTTGGGCAGTGTGGTGTTGAATTCCAACAGGATCGTCTCTTTTATTTTATTTGCTCAAAAATGAAACTTACTATGTCTGGAAACCCAAAGGAATGTGTCCCCCCACACATAATCCTAGCAGAAAATTGATGGGTGTTTCCTCTGCCAAATAAAAACTGTTTTTTTCCCAAATCTGGAAGTGATCTTTAAGTTCTTTTCTGATTCAAAGAAGGGGCTGGTTCAGTTTCTGGGAAGCTGTAGAGCTGGAAAATGTATATACATGTAGAGTGCCAGAGCTTGCTCCTTCAGTTGTGACCTGAGACTCTTCTTGGTTTTCGGTGACTGTCTTGGAATAAAAGGTCTTATTGGCAGTCCAACTACGCTGGACCGGCTATGTTGTCCAGATGCACGACCACCGTCTCCCAAAGCAATTGCTCTACTCCAAACTCAAAAATGAAAAACGGAATGTTGGTGGGTAGGAAAAGAGATTTAAAGTTGGGCTCAAAGCCAACCTTAAAAACTCTGGCATAGACACTGAGAACTGGGAAGCCCTGATCCTTGAGAGCGCCAGCTGGAGGTTAGCTGTGACCAGCAGTGCTGTAGAATTTGAAGAAGCACGAATGGAGGGCGAAAGAGAGAAACGTGCCAAGAGGAAAGCGTGTCAAGCCGACCCCTACCGGGACCGCCTGGAAACCAATGTCCTCACTGCGGAAGAAGATGCAGATCAACAATAGGGCTCCACAGTCACCTACGGACCCACTGCCAGTACACCGATCCTGGAAGAGTATCCTACTCGGACAACGAGGGATTGCCTAAGTAAGTAAAAGGTCCTCTCCTAGACTCTGCTAAACTCCACTAGAATGCAATCTCTGGAGAGAAAGCACAATTTTGCTCTGCTGCATAAAAACATTTTTCACTGGATCTCTATCTTTCTATATCCTCTTTACTTTTTAATACAGAGAAATGACAAGAAAATGATAACGCACACATTTCCCAAAAGGTAAAACAAAATCTTTTTTAAAAAAAAGAAAAAGAAAAAGTACATTATATGTTTTCTATCTAAACAGAATGCTCAGTCTGTCCTTTCCTACAGCTAAAATGAAAAAGTGTTTTTGTCGCAATAGGATAAACAGAGACAACCAGAAATATTTTATCCTGAAAGCTCAGATACAGATGTTCAGATTACAGTGAGTAACTCTGACTGGAAGCATAGATCATCATGACTGATTATTATTAGAATGCTTATAGGAACCAATATCTGTAAGTTAATCATAAACATAGCCATTCCATTTCTGAAGTTCCAAGTTAAACTCCAGCTGAAACTCCATCCTGAAATGACTGCAAAAAGGTTTTGGGGCACCTAATGCATGAAATAATAATTTTGTTATGCCGTATTGTTAAAGCTCCTGGTTTTTATTAGATGGATCACTATTGTGGGAGGTAAGAATTAGAAGATAGTTTGAAAGATCTCAGTTTGAAAGAGATACCTATCTTGGCTTGGAGAAACCAATATCCTTTCAGCTGAAGGAAAAAGAATGAATGTAAAGTGTATGTGTGCAAGCATATATGAGGGAAATAGTTTGCATTTCAGAAGATGCACAGAAGCAGAGAGCTGTGCCTGTGTGCAGAGACTCACTCTGAGGACATGATGTTGAAAAGCAAATCTGCTGTCTTGTAGCAAATTTCCTCCAGACCTTCCCATCTATAATACAACATAGTGGGAACTGTGAAGTCCACAGGGTAAATGTGGCACTTTTGTGGACTTGATGGGCCCACCCATTGCAATACATTCAAACACATGCATGATTAGAAACAAAATCACATCTCCAGAGGCCCCCAGAGAGTGTGATTTGCCATCTCATTCCTGTTCTTACTTCTTCCTTATAGAAAAGGTCCTGAACAAAAAACGTAAAAATCAAAAGTGACCATAAAGTAACTTTTGATTTTTAAGAAATTATGGCATGAAGCCTACAGGGATCAAGGAGTGAAGAAAATAAGGTAGGGCAACAATCAGAGACTGTAATCTCCCTAACACCATCCCATAACATGTTTTTTTGTGTGTGTTTCTGGTTAATTCTCCACACATCTGATTAAGAGCTTTAGTTTAGGAAAACCCAAGCCAAAATAAGTTTGTTAATCTTTCAGGTTCCACATAATTATTTGTTGGTTTTTCTGCAACAGATTAACCTACCAACTCTTTTGGAAACAGATAACTTAAATTTCTCCTGCCAAACTTAAGTTGTTCTTGCTGCTGTAGACTAATATGCTTATCTGTAAAAGCAGACTGCATAAGCCAACACGGACAAACCTGAAGTCTGCTCCAAAAATTTCCTATAACTAAAATGAATAACATTCAGCAAGATATTTTAATTTATATAAATGAGCTCACTAGGTCAGTACTAAACCCCACAATGATTACTGAAGTTGTCTGTGATGAATAAGGTAGGAATAGAGGCCTACATCCAACTGTTGATTGATACTAGAGTAGAGTCATTGCATGAACTACTTTTTTTTTATGTCAGGAGTGACTTGAGAAACTGCAAGTCGCTTCTGGTGTGAGAGAATTGGCCATCTGCAAGGATGTTGCCCAGGGGATGCCTGGATATTTTACCATCCTGTGAGAGGTTTCTCTCATGTCACCGCATGAGAAGCTGGAGCTGACAGACAGGAGCTCCCCCGGACCCTGGATTTGAACCATCGACCTTTCAGTCAGCAGTCCTTCTAGCACAAGGGTTTAACTCATTGTGTCACCGGGGGAACTACTGAACTTAAGTGAAGACATACATAAATTCCATTGAATTAATAGGTTTACAGTGGTTGGGTCTTGGAATGGGAGCTAAAACTCAACCTGTGTAGTACCCCCAAAAGCCAACCACTGAAAAGAATGGCCAGATGTTTAACCAGCCCTCGGTGGAATTTAGAACTAAAAGATATCCGTGGAGAATGCAAACCTACTTGAGTAGATTTCCAAGATTGAAGAGGGCTCGATTGTGCTGCGGATTGAGCTGAAGGGCCCTCTTGTAGTACTCCTTTGCCTCTGCAAGGTCTTTGGTCAACGTCCCAAGGTTGTTCAGAGCACTTGCATGACGGGGATACAACCTGCAGAACAAAAAGGAAACAGATCACTGTATTATAGGAAAACCACACAAGTATTTCCAGCATCCCTACCCTCTTCCAACTCCTAAATTTATTTATTTATTTATTTATTTATTTATTTATTTATTTATTTTATTTAATTTATTTACTGTACTTGTATACCGCTGTTTCTCAGCCTAGCTGGCGACTCAACGCGGTTTACAACAAAATACCAAATACAATAGTCAACAGTATACAATTTAAAACCATAAAAACATAATACACAATATTGGTACATCAATAACAATCCAATGCACCTCCTGACTAAAATCGTGATCCAGTTTCGTCGTCCATATTACCAATCCTTTAATCATCACATTCATTGCACCGAATTAACCAAATGCCTGTCCGAACATCCAGGTTTTTAATCTTCTTCGGAACACCATCAGCGAGGGGGCTTATCTTACCTCCATGGGAAGGGCATTCCATAGTCGAGGGGCCACCACAGAAAAGGCTATTCCAACTCAATTATTTGTCTTATACATGAAAACAAAGAGAATGTTGTGTATTTTAATGTGTTGTCTTTTAACTATGTTGATCGAGCTTGTCGCCATGTAAGCCGCCCCGAGTCCCTTCAGGGAGATGGAAGCAGGGTACAAAACTAAAATTGTAGTAGTAGTAGTTGTTGTTAGGCTGTATCTTCTTTTTTTTAACCCTATGTCCACTCAGTCACCAGAGTTCTCTGGGTAGTTTGCAGATACAGTACAAAACAAAGAATAACAAAATACAACAATCTATATCACACAAAAGCCCCAATGATGATGATAACCTGCAAGCAAGGGGTAAAACCACGGAAGCACTTAATAAAACTAAACTAGCACGAGCAGCAAAATGAAGCACTAGAAAGGCATAAAACAGTTATTACAATGCAGGGAGGGAAATAGGTTCCATGGATAAAGAACTGGTCAGCATATATGGACTACTTCCTCAGTACATGACAATGTTGTAGCAGCAAAAATACTTTTTGCTCACACTTTAAAATAGATCATTAAGGTTGCCAAGTTAGAGTCAATTGTTAAACGAATATGAGTTTTAAAGAGTATACCACCTGAAGATATTTTTTTGAAAGATTAAAAACGGTTTATCGACTTTTTGAGCAGTAATAAATCTAACAATGGAATAATGTGTGACAATGGTTACTAGAATACAAGACAGCTTCCATAGGTTTGTTCTGAAGTTGAAGTTGTATGGTCCAAAGACCTTTTTTTGCTCCGAAGTGTACAAAATACGCAAGCTTAATAGGATTAACAACAGCTGATTGATTCCACACACAGTTGGATGAAATTAGCAACAATTAAAATTGATTAAAATATGGGATTAAAGCTGATTGAAGCCATCCAAGATGGCTGTGAACATAGGTAAAAGACTGCAAGTTTTGGATAGCATAGGGATGGGTTAACACCTTTTGTGGTGTTTGTTTTGCTGTCAATGCTCCTGTTCAGAAGATTTTACCTCACTTTCTGACCCTGTGATCATTGGATTTTGAAAAATGTGGCTTGTTTTGGAAACAAGGATTGGTGAGAAAGCTTCAGTTGAGACACCTTTTCCCCACGATAACTCCTTCAGGAGTGAATTTCCCTTCCTAGGAGTAGATTTCTCCCACTTGCTGTTGTATCACTTCAGTTTGTAATTGTGAGTTGTTTGTACTTGGATGTTTGTAACTCAGAGACTGCCTGTAATGTATCTTCTTTTGCCGGAGGGGGCTCTCATTATGGTTCGGATTGGGGATCTGGGCCCTTTTGTGTCTTAGTTAGCATTTAGTGTTTTAATTAGTTAGTGCTTATTGATTTAATTTAATGCTGTAGTGTTGTGTTCAGTTGAGTGTTTGAGCTTTCGTCTAGTTTTCGTCTTAATTATATCTGCTCCCTAAGCTGCTGCTCCTCAGAGAGCATGGTCTCCAAGGAGAGGGAATCTTGGATTATGCCTGACAGGGCCAACCTCCAACTTCTTATCTCATTATTGGGATGTCATAGTCATGGGGAATGAGTAACCACTTGTTATCTGAGTAATGAAAAGCAACATCACTTGTTATAAGTGTTCTTAATTACAATGGGCACTATATTTCCAATGGTTTGGGGGTTATTTTGAGGCATTTCTGGTATTTTTCAAATGTACTTAAAACCCCATTTGATGATTGAACAAGTTTACTTACTTCGTTTTTATTTACTTCATTTTTACCCCACCTTTCTCACCCGAGGGAACTCAAGGAGGCTTACAGCTTCGGCAAGAATTCAATGCAAGTAATAACCAACAATAAACAGTAAAAACATGTCCCACAGTTAAAATGATTAATAATTAATAAAACACATAAAATATAAATTAAAAACATATAGGGTGCATAGTTTCATTTATCCAATAACCTTGCTCAAATTCTTAACTCAGATCATGTCAAAATCCATAGTAACTTATTCTTCAAATGCTTGTGTGCAAACCCAAATCTTTAGCATTTTTCTGAAAGCCAGAAGGGATGGAGCCTGCCTGATATTGCTGAGGAGGGAGTTCCAGCCAAGGAGCCACCACTGAGAAGGCCCTGTCTTTCATTCCCATCAATCGCGTTTGCGAAGAAGGTGGGATCTTAAAGTTCTAGTAGGTTCATAGGAAGAGATGCGCTCAGACAGATAAGTTGCACCAGAACCATTAGGGCTTCATAGGCCAAGATCAGCACTTAAAATTGGGCTTGGTAGCATATGGGCAGCCAGTGGAGCTGTTGCAACAGAGGAGTTGGGTGCTCCCTGTATGCTGCTCCAGTTAGAAGTCTGGCTGCTGCCCGTTGGACCAGTTGACAACACACAAATAGCAAGGAGCATACTATGGTAGATTTTTGCTGTCACATAACAATTATGCACAATGTTATTATTATTATTATTATTATTATTATTAAATAATAATTTAATAATGAATGTATCATTCATCCCATCTAATATGTCACCTTTTCTAATGATGCATCCCCATTCTAGGAAAAAGCTATTCCCTGTCTTGATGTTGACAAACTGGAATGTGTCCAGAAGAGGGTGACCAAAATTATTAAGGGTCTGAAGAACAAGCCCTATGAAGAGTGGCTTAAAGAGTTGGGCATGTTTAGCCTAAAGAGAAAGCTGAGAGGAGACAAGATGAGGGCCGTGTATAAATACGTGAGAGGAACTTATAGGGAGAACGGATAAGCTTGTTTTCTTCTGCCCTGGAGACTAAGATGCAGAACAATGGCTTCAAACTACAGGAAAGGAAGTTCAACCTGAACATGAGGAAGGACTTCCTGACTGTGAGAGCTGTTCAGCAGTGGAACTCTCTGCCCCAGAGTGTGGTGGAGGCTCCTTCTTTGGAGTTTTTTAAACAGAGACTGGATGCTTTGAATGAGATTTTCCTGCTTCTTGGCAGGGGGCTGGATTGGATGGCACACGAGGTCTCTTCCAACTCTAGGATTCTATGATACCAACTCCTGGTCCATAATTTGGTTTCCCCCTGACATTAAGTCCTGTTGTGTCCGATTCTGGGGGTTGGTGCTAAGCCGAAGAGCCGGCGTTGTCCATAGACACCTCCAAGATCATGCAGCCAGCATGACTGCATGGAGCGCCGTTACCTTACCGTCAAAGCTGTACCTATTGACTACTCACATTTGCATGTTTTCGAACTGCTAGGTTGGCAGAAGCTGGAGCTGACAGCAGAAGCTCATGCTGCTCCCTGGATTCGAACCTGCGACCTTTCGGTCAACAAGTTTAGCAGCTCAGCAGTTTAAACTACTGTGCCACTGGGGATCCATAGTTGGGTGTATCATATGAGAAAGTCTTGCAAAAGCAAATCACACTTTATTTCCACAGCTGCTCAAAATCAAGACATGAAGCAAAACCTGCCTGAGGGAGAAAGACTGGTTTCTGTCCCCTTGACTTTTCCTTTGGCTGCAGCTCTATTCCAAAGGATGAATTGGGGACAGGTGGGATGATCCAAAGTGATTGTGAATTACAATTAAGGTTCAGGATACAACCTTCATTCTAATAAATGATTTCAGTGTTAAGCAAAGCAGAACTGCCTGCCTGCATGTTATCCTGCTGGACTGTATTTATTATGAAATACAGTCTTCCAATTTGGAGTCTCTTTTGCAAAACACATGCACAGGCCTACACACCACACTGTATATGTCACCCGTAATGGCAACCATCTGCAAGCAATATCTCTTTTGCTTTGTATCTCATTAGGCACAAAGTCCTCCTCGCTTCATCTAATCAAGCGCCAAGTGCTGCATTATTTATGAAAGAAAGCTGAATTTCATTAAAATGCTCACAGGGGCGGCCTGCTTTATTTTATTTTTAAATAATCAATTCCTCCATCAATTCGAAATCCGAGACATTCGCACTAAGAGTTGGCTTCCCTTCATAATTAGAGCAAAAGACCCGAAAGAAACAGTGCAATTCATTATCCTCGTAGGGGAGGAAAGATGGAAATAATACTTTAAATCAGGTTTGGTTTTTGATTTCTGTACAAAAGAGAAGCCGGATGTTTTCTTGGGGCAAAATGCATTATTCAGAAGATTCCTCCAACATTGCCACTTCGATTGTCAGGATAAATTTAGGCAGCCAAGCCTTGAACTCTTCGAGGTATACATAGCACAAAACTGCTGCTACCAATTATTCTGTTCTCTCTCCTTCCCGAGACTTTACTGTTGAGCTACCTCCATTCTCAACGGCGATATAATAGCAAAGTTTCTTTAGCTGCTGAAAATGGGTAATTTGCAGCTTCAACACAAAAATATATCAAATCCAAGGCAGAAATTAGATTTTTAGTTTTCAGAAAACAGCCATCCGTCAATGGAAGGCATTTATATTGTTGTGAATATTCTCAAGACCTGCCTCTCGTGTGAGATCTCTGTTACTCTGATGGCAGCAAGATAACTCCAAAATCAACGAGGATGGACCGAGAGAAAGGAGGAAGAGGTCGTCATGGAAACCTGCTAAAATCCAGCAAGGATGTTAATATACTTTTTAACACAAGTGCCGGGAAACCACCTAAAGTGTTCATAGCATCATCCAGAGGTTAGAAATTACTTTTTTTTTAAGTAACTAGTTGGTACTGTTCCAGCGATAATTCCAGGCCCCTTCTCCCTATAGTATTTACTTCCTGATGCTGTTACATGCTTTAAAAGTAATAATTTACTGGGTTGCTGTGAGTTTTTCGGGCTGTATGGCCATGTTCCAGAAGCATTCTCTCCTGACGTTTCACCCACATCTACAGCAAGCATCCTCAGACATTAGGCAAGTGAGGTTTATATATCTGTGGAATGTCCAGGTGGGAGAAAGAACTCTTGTCTCACAACTTCTGAGGATGCCATAGATGCAGGTGAAATGACAGGAGAGAATGCTTCTGGAACATGGCCATACAGCCCAGAAAACTCACAACGACCCAGGAACTCTTGTCTGAGGCCAGTGTGAATGTTGCAATTGGCCACCTTGATTAACAGTTAATGGCCTTGCTGCTTCAAAGCCTGGCTGATTGCTGCCTGGTGGAATCCTTCTTTGGGAGGCGATTAGTTGGCCCCGATTGCTTCTTGTCTGGAATCCCCTTGTTTTTGGGTGTTGTTCTTTCTTTACTGTCCTGACTTTAGAGTTTTTTTAATACTGATAGCCAGATTTTGTTCATTTTGATGGTTTTCTCTTTTCTTTTGAAATTGTCCACATGCTTGTGGATTTCAATGGCTTCTCTGTGTAGTCTGACATGGTAGTTGTTAAGAATGGTCCAGCATTTCTGTGTTCTCAAATAATATGCTGTGTCCAGTTGGTTTATCAGGTGCTCTGCTATGGCTGACTTCTCTGGTTGAGTTAGTCTACAGTGCCTTTCATGTTCCTTGATTCATGTTTGGGCATCACTGCATTTGGTGGTCCCTATGTAGACAGCTGCATGGTATATGGTAGACTCCTGCAGAGGTGAGAAGATCCCTCTTATCGTTTGCTGAACGTAACATTTGTTGGATGTTCTTCATGGGTCTGCTGATAATTTGTAGGTTGTGTTTTTTCATCAGCTTCCCTGTGCGATCAGTCGTTCCCTTAATGTATGGTAAGAACACTTTTCCTCTGAGTGGATCTTTGTCTTTACTCTCAACAAACCTCACAACCCCTGAGAATGCCTGACATAGATGTGGACGAAACATCAGGAGAGAATGCTTCTAGAACACGGCCATACAACCCAGAAAACTCACAGCAACCCAGTGATTCTGGCCATGAAAGCCTTCAACAACACAGTAATTATTTACTTTCCAGATTCCCAACCAAAAAAACCCAACTAAAATACTATATATATATAAACTGTTGACTGGCATGTGGTATAAAGAACACGGTCCTCCTATCCTTCTTTTCTTCACCTCAGCACCCATAACAAAGTATAAACACAGCATGGAGAATTACCTGGGCTATGCAAAGCAAATCCACAATGATAAAGTAGCTAAAGGTCACAGACACACAGAAAAAACAGTGAAATCATCCCTCATTAAACTACAGTTGAAACACAGTGAAGTCAGGGTTGCAAGGGTTAAACCCTTGTGCCGGCAGGACTGAAGACTGACAGGTCGCAGGTTCGAATCCAGGGAGAGGTGGATGAGCTCCCTCTATCAGCTCCAGCTCCTCATGCGGGGACATGAGAGAAGCCTCCCACAAGGATGATAAAAAAACATCAAATCATCCGGGCGTCCACTGGACAACATCCTTGCAGATGGCCAATTCTCTCACACCAGAAGCGACTTGCAGTTTCTCAAGTCGCTCCTGACACGGCAAAAAAAATGGTTTTATTCAAGAGGGAATTTCAATAGGCATTAAATGCCTCACAACCAGGAAACAAGCAACACCTGTTGAAATTTTGAATTGAACAAAACCTTCTAATAATTGCAAAAGTGCAATTATACATTTTTTGTGGAGAGAAATCAATAGGTTACAGGTGCCTAGTTATTTGTCAAAGCCAGTGCGGTGTAATGGTTGAGCATTGGATCATGCCTCTGGAGAGCAGAGTATGATTTCCCTCTCGGCCATGAAACCCACATATTCTCAGCACCAGAAAACTCTGTGATAGAGTCGCTTTAGGGTCACTGTATGTCAGAAGTGATTAGAAGGCAAACGACAACATGTTACAATGTTATTTGTAATTATTTCCTAGTTCTGATGCTGCCATGAATGAAGGCTGTAGAACCGACATGGACAAAGTCTGTAACAAGTGGAAGAAGATAAAGGTAAAGGTAAAGGTTTCCTCTGACGTTAAGTCTAGTCATGTCCAACTCTGGGGGGTGGTGCTCATTTCCATTTCTAAGCCGAAGAGTTGGCATTGTCCATAGACACCTCCAAGGTCATGTGGCCAGCATGACTGCATGGAGCACAGTTACCTTCCCACAGAAGCGGTACCTATTGATCTACTCACATTTGCATGTTTTCAAACTGCTAGGTTAGCAGAAGCTGGGGCTTAATATAGGATCTCACCCTTCTCCCCAGATTCAAACTGCCAACCTTTCGGTCCGCAAGTTCAGCAGCTCAGCGGTTTAATCCACTGAACCACCGGGGGCCTTTTGGGGAGCTAAAGAGGGGTATAAATATAATAATAACAACAACAACAACAACAACAACATTTGGAACTAATCTGTAGAGAAGGACAGTAACAATAACAACGACAACAACAACAACGATAATAATAATATTTGGAACTAATCTGCAGAGAAGGACAGTATATAGGGAGCACACTGAGACAGGAAAGACAACATAGGGCTAATCAACTGAAGCCGGAATTTGAAAATGGAAGAAATCCAGTTCCTTCATAAAAGGGATTTAGAAGTAAAGGAGGGAAACTGTAGTAGAGTCAGGAGCAGTTTTTGCAGTTGAGTTACTGCTCGAGATCTGCACATTTTTTCCCCTTTGAAATGTGTAAGTAGATCTTGAAACCTTGTTAAAGAAACACAAGCAAGGAATATCAACTTGTAGCGAGTGTTCCCTGCGTTTGAGTCTTTTTTGTGCGTGTGATGTCAAAGTTCAAACTTGTAGAAAGTAAGATTGAATTTAAAACCAAACATTCACGCTAAAATAGCCAATTCAGTCTGGCCAAGTGGCAAAAAAGGGGGAGATTAGAAAGAAGCAGCACTAAGGAGTGGGGGAAGATTATAATAGCCTTCCAAATCATTTTTAGCATGGCTATTGGCCATGCTATCAGGCAGGCCCTTGGAGCTATAGCCCAGTTTGTATTGTCGAAGGGTTTCACGATGGGAAAACACAGGGTTGCCAGGCAACCTCTATGCAGATACCCTCACTGACGGACTTATCATAATGAAATTTTCACGAACAATACTTTAGAAACAATTTAGAAACTAATGACTTTTGAAACATTTTTTATCGATCGCACAACCCTAATAGATACACCCCACTTGCCTTACCACCAACAGAACCTCTGAAGATGCCAGCCACAGATGCAGGTGAAACGATAGAAGAGAATACTGCTGGAACATGGCCATACAGCCCAAAAACCAATAAGATACGAAACTTTATTACGGTCACTGACCAGCACAAAGAGCCCGAAAAACTCACAGCAACCCAAATATTGGTTTGTTCAAACTCTGAGGTCTATTCTGAACCTCACCCCAGAATACATCACTTTAACCCCAGTCCTGCCTTCATACTAATATTTATTTATTTACGGCATTTCTGCCCTATCTTTCTCACCCCAGAGGGAACTCAAGGCGGCTTTACATCCAGGCAACAATTAAATGCCCTAAAACACAATTTACACTTAAATAAATATTAAAATATAATTAAAAAGTTCATTTTAAACATTTTAAACATTTAATTAAAATATAATTAAAAAGTACATTTTAAACATTTAAAAACAAAACATTTAGAGTCAAACACGTAATTCACAAGCGTAATCCAGGCCGTTCCAATAGTCATTGTGTATTATTCCAAGTCTATCTATTGCACAAGTTCTCTAAAGGCTTGGTTACAAAGCCACATTTTCACTCTCTTGAGGAAGGTCAGACAGCAGGGGGCTGATCTAACATCATTGGGGAGGGGCTCCACAGCCGAGGGGCCACCACTGAGAAGGCCCTGTCTCTCATCTCCGCCAATTGGACCTGCATGGGAGATGGGACCAAGAGCAGGGCCTCCCCAGATGATCTTAAACTCTGGTGGTTCATAGAGGGAGATGCGTTCAGACAGATATTACAGTATTCCCTCACTTATCACGAGTGTTACGTTCAAGGACCACCTGTGAAAATCCATGAAGTAGGGAAATGTATGTGTGTGTGTGTGCATGTGTGTGAGTGTGTACATGTGTGTGTGTGTGTGTGTATGTGTGTGTATCATTCCGAGGGTGAGGCAGAAGCGAGGAGAGATTTAAAGGCAACGCACACTTTTTTTTTTTGCTAGCTATCTCTGCTTTGCTTTGCAATCTCTATTGATTGGTTGCCTCTCTCCCAAAGGGGAGGATGAAACCTACTTCCAAACTCCATCGTTGCCAGGAGGTGGGATTGGGATGCCGCTCTGTGCAACGGTAACCATTCATAAACTGGGAGACAAAAACCCGCAAAACAGCAAGTCCGCAGAAAGCGAACCGTGAAGTAGCGAGGGAACGCTGTATTCCCTATCCCTTACTTCAGGTAAATATGAGCTGATCTAGGGATTTGATAAATAGCCTTTAGAAGATGCAAGAGGAAGGTCCATCAAACACAGAGAGACCTTGCAGTCCACTGCAGTCAGAGCTCCAAGTTTGGGAAAGGATTGGGGAAAATTTTCTTCATTGTGGCCCTCTTCTTCATACTGCTATTGCCATGGCACTTTTACTTGACTGAAAACCTTAGGTCCAATCTACTCTGATGTCCAGAAAAGAACAAGGAGAGCAGTACAGGTTGATTTTCCTAATTCTTCCATCATGGCTTTTTAAGGAATGACAACAATGTGTAAAAACAGCAGGGTTAAGTGTCTCTAGTGAGATGTATCCCCCCCCCTTCCCATTATGGAGTGTAAGCCATGGCAGATGCCCAGTATTTCTAGCTGCCAACGCCAGCCTGGATCTTGCATAGGAAAGGAACACAATTTCAACATTTCACCTAAACTGTCAGAATGGTCTATCTAGTGTCAACATAAAGATTTGAGCTGGGAAGGGCTGGGGGAGAAAGAACACATTAAATCACATTGCATTACGAGAAAATATAGTTCAGCCGACAATTATTTCACTTCTATGAAATTCTAGAATCCTCAAGAGGCACAGGGGAGTACTGAGGAGAAATGAAAGATATTTCATGTCAGTCATAACTAACAATATAAGAGATTCACGCTCAGCTCAGAGAGGTTCCCACAAAGCGCCAAGAGGCGTGCTGCAAAAATAGAGACGCTTCTTTGGGTTTCTCTTGGCTCCCTCGCCCTTGCTCATACCTTTTCCTTTTCTATATATATCGGGAATTTAGGAAAGTTATACTGACATGACAAAGCGAAACCCACAAGAAAGGGAGACTTGTTGAATTTTTGCCAACCACCCTCCCCAACCACAGCAAAAAAGCAGAATGTGCTTTCTTTTTTCTTTCTGTTTAAAATTCTACAATCAGAAGAGATCTGAAAGATATTTCCAGGAACAGAGGAAAGTGCTGTAATGATTCAGACCTTTGGTCCATGAGGTCTATCACTCCCCATAACTGACAGCAGCTCTCCAGGGCCTCGGGTGGGTGTCTTGCCTGTCATCTGTTACCTGATCCTTTGTTAAAGTGCTGAGTTGCCAGGTATTGAATGTGGGACCCTCTACAAGCAGAACTGATGCCCTCTTTCTGAGCTTGCCATCTCTCAGTGTCTACCTATGATCCAACTCAATCCACTTAGTGACACACAGGCATAGCAATTATTTGATAACGAACTAAAGACTATAGCAACATCCATTTAAAATAGAACTTTATTCTGGGAAGGTCTGAAAGCCAAGCCTTTGAGGAGTGGCTTAGGGAGCTGGGTATGTTTAGCCTGGGACAAGATAGCCATGTTAAAATATCAGAAAAGATGTCATACTTCAAATGAAGCACGCCTGCTTTATACTGCTCTAGACACTAGGACACAGAACAGTGATTCAGATATCAGGAAAGGAAATTCCAATTAAAAATTAGGAAGAGCTTGCAGATGGTAAGAGGTGTTTGGCATGGATTATGCTGCTGCCTGGGAATGTGGTGGTCTTCTTCTCTGGAGGTTTTTAAACAGTGGGTGGATGGCCATGGGTCAGGAGTGTTTTGATTATGTATGACAAAATGGAGTTGAACTGGATGGCTCTGGTGGTGGTGCTCATCTCCATTTTGAAGCCAAAGAGCCAGCATTGTCCGTAGACACCTCCAAGGTCACGTGGCTGGAATGACTGCATGGAGTGCCATTGAATTGTATTATTCAAACCTATTTTGGATATAAAACTGTTTACATGCAAGTACCTCGGGAGCCTGGGTAAAATCTGGAATGTGTTTTTAAAAGGGTATTTATTACCCATTCCCTATGAGTCTTCTAATGTACTCATCAGTGCTTTTTGCTACTTGATCAGTACGCCTAAATAATACCAATGCTGGGATTTGCTTGTACTATGGTGCATCTACATTTGTGGATTTGTCTGGCCTCCATGTGACACTCTGCAATGGCAATCAGATTCAGTGCCTTGAGCTGCTACTTTGAAAGTTCAGACTGAAACCCACTAGATCCACTGTCCCCCAGTGATGTGGAAGCCAACAGACTGCAATAGGCCTCATTAATGTCTCCTTTGTTGGCACTTTGAGTTCCTCAGTCTACAACCAAGTCACAGATGTTCTCTGGAGCCTTTGCACTCCAGGTGTTTTAAAACAAAGATTGGATGGTAGCCATCTATCAGGGATGCTATTATTATTATTATTATTATTATTATTATTATTATTATAAACACAAAAAGATTAGTACACAGCAAACAAGGTCACTCTCTAAACACTTGGGAAGCGTCCGACTTGTGATCCAATCAGCGCTGACAAAATTACTATCTGCCAGCTGCAGAAGGCCACCTTACTGGGATCTTCATGCATTATTCGCCGATATATCACACAGTCCTAGACACTTGGGAAGTGTCCGACTTGTGATCCAATACACAATCCAAGTGTCTAGGACTGTGTGATATATCGGCGAATAATGCATGAAGATCCCAGTCAGGTGGCCTTCTGCAGCTGGCAGATAGTAATTTTGTCAGCACCGATTGTGTTTAAGTTCAGGCCAAGGTCTTTAGGCACTGCACCCAGTGTGCCGATCACCACTGGGACCACCTTGACTGATTTGTCTTTGCAGTTCAATCTTTAAATCCTATCGTGTCAGCTTTTCCAGTTGTTTCTCTTCAATCCTGCTGTCACCTGGGATTGCAACATTGACAATCCATATTTTGATGATGATGATGTTGATGATGATGATTATTATTATTATTATTTAGAGTTGGGAGAGACCACATGAGTCATCTAGTCCAACCCCCTGCCATGCAGGAAAAGCACAATCATCGTACCCCTGACAGATGGCCAGCCTCTGTTTAAATGCTTCTAAGGAAGGAGCTTCCACCACACTCTGTGGCAGAGATTTACTTTATTTATACCCCACCTTTCTCGCCATGGGGACTCAAGGTGGCTAACTATCCCACATAGTGGTCGTAGTTTAACAAGCGTAGTTTTAAAGCGTTAGAAACAAAAATAAATAAATAATGCAGTGTGGATTAAGGTAAAACAAACTTTAAGGACATTTAAAGGAGCCCTTTAAATCCCCCCCCCCGAATCCCCCCTACACTTCCCCAGCAGCATGCCCCTTACTCTTCCTCCTCCAAATGCCTGCTGGCAGAAGAAAATCTTGCCCTGCTTGACCACTGCAGTGAATTTCAGGAATAAAGGACTAGAAGGCCTTTAGGATTCCTTCTAGATGTACAATCTTGATGAATTAAGAAGCTGTGAAATGCAACATGGTGGTATAATTCCAAGGTAAGAAAGAAGGGGGGGGAGAGATTGGGTCTATTTAAGGGTCTGTTTTCATTATTGCTGTATGCTTTCAAGTCATTTCTGACTCCAGGTAACAAAGGAATCAGGCCTGTAGAGGGGGGGGGGGGAGGTTAGGGGTTCAAACCCCTTCCCCCCGAAATGTTTCAATTTTTTTTAAAAAAAACCTGGTTTACTCATGAATTTTAACTGGTTAACCAAATCCCCATGCTAAGTCTATGAGATGCAAAAAATGTAAGAGTTCCTCCAGAACTGCAAGCAAATATTGACAATTTATTCACACTGTCATTACTTGCACCAATAGCCAATGTAGCGAAGCAACCAAGTTGGGGGGGGAGGAGTGTTGAATGCTCTCATTAAGGAGGCCAGACTTGGTGGAGGTGGTTTACAGGATCGGAGCTGCAGGCTATTGAAGGCTGCTCTACCCCCTGCTCTGCTCTTTGCTTCAGCATGAGCTAGGAGGCAGGTTTAACCCCCCCCCTGTGAAATTTTCAACCCCCCCCCCCCAAATTTCAATTTTTTTCCTGAAAATTTTTTTCTGGCTATGGCCCTGAAAGGAATGTCTAGCATGTTTTGGTTTTTTTTGTGCAATATTTGTTCAGAGAAGGAAATGAAACTGTCAAAAGTCACCCCATGGGTTTCCATGGCTGAGAAGGAATGTGAACCCTAGTCTCTCAGAGTCCCAATCCTTCACTACCCTAACTATCATTATCTTCACACTAACACTTAAGAAATGATTCCAAGAAATAGTCTATGGGACAAAATAGTACCTGATACATGTTGAACAAATGTTGCTACAGCTCTCATATCTATAGCAGCACAGAGAATTTTCACTTATTGTATATTTAAAAAGGAAGAGAGAGAAATACAAGCTGGGTAATGACATTGGCACTTGAAGTTTTCTGAGAAATAAATTGCAGATGTTGCTGAAGGCCACCTGCAGCCCACTTACTGAAAAATATGAAGAATGTAAAGCCAGGGTGAAGCTTAATGAAATTTAAACGAAGCCACACATACCTGGTTTCAAATATAAATGAAAGCTTATAGAAAAGCAGATGGCAAAATTTAGCAAGGAAACCTGATTAACTTGTCATGCTTTTCCTGAGTTTAACACTTGAAAGGGGTTTTTTAAAATTTTGTCACCTCCTAGAATTCCCAGCTCTGCTCCAAAGATGTCACAAAATATGCATTGACATTATTTAAAAATAGATTTGAGTAAATTTATTGGATGTTTTTAATGACGTGGTGGCTTAGCTCACAATCTTCCCGTCTCATTCTCATTGCATGCCAAGTCAGAATTTCCTATGTCATTACAAGCACCACCTCACAGGTGTCCTGCAAGATCTACCACAGTAGATAATTTAGGAAAATATTGACACTTCTTTAGAAATCCTGTAGAGCTGGAAGAAGCTGAAGGCCAATGATGCAATTCAGATTAGCTACATGAGTGTTTCTCAAACTCTGCTCCTCCAGGTATTTTGGATTTAGCTCCCAGAAATCCCAGCCAGCTGACCAGCTGTTAGGAAATGTGGGAGCTGAAGTCCAAAACATCTGGAGGAGCAGAGTTTTCAGAAACACTGATCTAAATGAAGGTTGGGAAGAAGGACAAACACTGTTATATCTAGACACTCCACTAGACCAGAGAAAGGAGGCTGTAACAAGAAGGATGCCCATGTTCCAGAAGGAACACGGAACATGGCCATACAGCCAGGTTCTGGAACATGGCCAGACAGCCCAGTAAACTCACAGCAGCCCAGGATTACAGAAGCTTAAACTGCTGGAAAGGCATGGTGAATATCCATTGATCATGTTGCAGGACCAAGACAAAATTGTCATGTTACTAGTAGAGTTATCTCCTTTCCATCTAAAAGGGCTCTGAATTAAATAATGGATGTACTCTAAGATTAGATATTGACAACCATGAATTCAATGGTGTTGGAAAATTTCAGTCCCTCTCATCTGGACTCTGAGGATGTTATGACAACCATGGAGTTGTCCCAGATTATTAACTCGGTGGTTCCCAACCTGTGGTCCACGGACCACCAGTAGTTCACAAGAAGGAAAATATGGTCCGCGGCCTCATTGCCTCGAAACCACACAACAACAAAAGCAACAGGTCTCGCAAAACCTTCTTGTAGTGCCAAGGCAATGGGGGTGTCAGGAGGGGAGAGGTTGACTACTCATAAAAGATTACTACTACCACATCAGCTCTAGATTATTAAATATGGTTTTCTGTGGACAAACAGATGGCCACTACAGGATGGCAACTGTGTCTCTGCTTCTCTGCAAGCACCTGCATAGCTCAAACCTGAAAAATGTAACAGTAACTAAACGTCTCAGGCTCAGCCAGCCCCCTGGGCATAGCCCCACCAATCAGCTGCATGCATCTTATTTTACAGTTGACACACACACACACATAAACTGATTTCTTCACATGCTCCAACAATGATGACTACTGGATGGCATATTTTCTGTATCAGAAACTAGAGCTGATGTGGTCTATCCAATGCAATTTTCTGAATCAGCACCCCAAATAACTAAACTGAATCTAAAGTTGACCAAAAACTGATTAGTAAGACTTTTGGTACTCATGTTGGAAAGTGGTCCCTGGTCAAAAAATAGTTGGGAACCACTGTTATAAATCCTATATAAATGGGGCACATATTGATGTGTCACTTCAATCTAGTTTCGGGTAATCTGAAACAGAGGGAAACAAAGTGAAATGAAGAGAGAAGATGTATGTATATGTCAAACAGTGAAAGGCCAGCCCAAAACATTTGCTTCCTTAGAAAAAGGAAAATGTTGTATCCATGTATAGAACTAATTGCTAAACATTTTTTCAACAAGGCTAAATGAGATCTGGTTTTCCATCACTACTTAAAGCAATAGATCAGTTTAGGCAGTGCACCTACCACAGGTCATGTATCATGCACAACTCTGTCCTATAACAACAGGGGTTCGTGAACCCAGAACATTCTGGAGGGATAGCTGGCAAAAGTGTCACTGATGTACTCAACCAAACATCAGCCATCTGATGGCTTATTTTACTCTCTTACTGATTGTAGGACCAGCCCTGGAGAGTATGTATATATAAGAATGAGAGAGAGAGAGAAGGAATGAGAGAGGGAGAAATCATGCATGACTGAATACTTTGTGACTGTCCACTCATTACTTCTACATATGGGTTTTCCCAGCCAGGACTCCAGCAATAAAGAAAACCCATTAAGACAGTCTGGCCTTGGAGACTCTTGGAGAACTGCTGAGCTCCTTTCATTCACTGTGGCTATTTATCAGAAGAGAACCAAGGGTATTCTGTTGGCCCTTTTGTCAAACTCTGGAATAAAAAGACTGATGTAGTTATAACCCTCTTTGTGTGTGTATGTGCTTCCATTTCGCCCGTTGACTTATGGGAACCCCGTGAATTTCTCAGGTGTTTCTTGGGCAAGGAAGGTTCAGAGAGGTTTTTGCTAGTTCTTTCCTCTGGAATATAGTCAACAACATGTGATATACAGTGGGTTTTCCATATTAACCAGGGTTGGCCCAGCTTAGCTTCCAAGATCCAACAGGATTTGGTGTCTTTGGGGTAATTAAGCCTCTAGCATCTTCTAAAAATGCTAGAAGGACATTTTGCTTACCAAAAGAAACAACAACAACCCTGCTCTTGTGTTTGACCAATAAAGTGCAGATGGCATAAGTTCTGAGTCAGGTCTAAACCGGGAAATGCACCACAAGCTAGTGTCTCTACACTTAGTAAAGGTAAAGGTTTCCCCTTGAAAGTGGACAGTCCAGGCATGCCCCCCCCCCCGAAATTCTCATGGTGGTTCGCGAAAAGGCCTTACTGGTGCATTATTTAAACTGTTATGTTTATTCATATCATGATTTGATCACCATACTCAATATATCCCATATGCATGGGGCTATTGAGGTAATGATACAAAAGGTTTGCTAGGGTAGACCCTCTTTCACTCAGACTCACCCCCCCCCCCCAATCGAAATCCTGGCTACGGGCCTGGTCTAGTCGTACCCGACTCTGGGGAGTGGTGCTCATCTCCAATTCTAAGGTGGAGAGTCGGCGTTACCCATAGACACCTTCAAGGTCATGTGGCCAGCATGACTGCATGGAGTGCTGTTACCATCCCGCCGGAATGGAACCTATTGTTCTACTCACATTTGCAAATGTTTTCGAACTACTAGATTGGCACAAGCTGGGTTGAACTGTGGAAGCTCACCCCACTCCCTGGATTCGAACTGCTGACCTTTCAGTCACCAAGTTTTGCAGCTCAGAGAGTTAACCTGCTGCACCACCGGAGGCTCTACACTTATGTCCACACAAATTCATACAATATAGGAGAAGGAAAAATTGCACAAGGAAAGTTCTTAGACCTTTATTACAAGTGAGGTTAAGAGATATGTTAACATATACCTCAACTGTTTTGAGGACTTTATACATTACAGCAAAGGAATATTATGAAAACTATATGGATGAAATTATATCCCCACATTTACAAGGAAACTTTCATGTCTTACCATTTTAATGAGCACTGTGGTAGCCTATAAATCTATAGTCAAGTCTGGAGAAAGGTTCTGGGCTATGCAATATTACACATTTGCCTAGAAATAAATCTCACTTTGTTTAATGCAGGGTATTCCATCTAACTGTGTAAAGGGGGGCTAGAGAATGTCTGAATCTCACCATACATCACAACTGGCTATTCACCTAGTGTTACAATTGCCAGGCATCTCTTATTATAAGGGTTGTCCCTTATTTGTGGTTCACAAGGGTTATCTTCTATAGGACAAACAAATATTCCTTATTATTAGAGGTATCTCCTATTTGTGGGTTGGAAAGCTTGCTTTAATAAATATAGATTAAATAAAATATATCCTAAACCCCATAGGGTGCAGCGGGTTAAACTGCTGAGCTGCTAAACTTGCTGACTGAAAGGTTGGTGGTTTGAAACTAGGGAGCGGGGTGAGCTCCCATGGTTAGCCCCAGCTTCTACCAACCTAGCAGTTTGAAAACATGCAAATATGAGTAGATCAATAGGTATCGCTTCTGCAGGAAGGTAATGGCACTCCATGCAGTCATGCTGGCCACATGACCTTGGAGGCATCTACGGACAACACCAGCTCTTTGGCTTAGAAATCGAGATGAGCACCAACCCCTAGAGTTGGACACGACTGGACTTAATGTCAGGGGAAAACCTTTACCTTTCCTAAACTCCATATTTTGGGGAGTGTGTCATACATGGAAACAGAAATGTGCCCATCAGGTAATTTATGAATGTGGACAGAGAAACATGTGGCCAAGTTTACTCAAATCAATACATCCATTTGGTATTTAGGCAAATTGCAGTTTTTTAAAGGGCTAATTCCTGATTTTAATCACGCATGTCATAAATTTCAATCATCTCCTATTGTTGATCTTTTTTTTAAAAAAAATTGCAACATTAGTAAGGTTTGAGGGGATCTGGACTACATCAATATCTAAACAAGTATGAATGCCCCATCTCTCATTTAACAGGTCTGCAGCTTTAGAAAATCTGATTATGACAATGGCAGGAAAGTATTCAAAACAAGAGCAAGAAGTGCCTGTATTTATCCATTTATTCTTAACATTTCATTCAGGAATTCCTGAGTCACTACAGAAAACCATTCCAAGTCTCTGCAAAGAGGCAAATGTCATTTCAATCAATATGCCTGTATTTATTTTGCTTTGGCAATGCCCTCTGTGTTTGGATTTCATCATGGCTAAAATGGCATGGCTCACATTGGGCCATTTATAATCAAGCAGACTTTTGCTGCTGACAGGCAACCACCATCAGAACTCAGAAAAGGAGACAAATCTCTTCATCAGCTCCTACCAGAGTAATTAGAGATTACATTTTATAATTGTCAAGTTACCCTTTTGTATGTGTGAATGGCCCTGACACTCCTTCGGGGTTGAGAAGGGTGGTATACAAATACCACAAATAAATAAATAAATATGTGTTGTGGAAGGATTTCATGGCCGGAATCACTGGGTTGCTGTGAGCTTTCTGGGCTGTATGGCCATGTTCCAGAAGCATTCTCTCCTGACATTTCACTCACATCTATGGCAGGCATCTTCAGAGGTTGTGAGGTCAATCTGGACACACCATATTATTTGAGAATACAGAAATGCTAGCTCACTTCAACAACCACCATGCCAGACTACACAGAGAAGCCATTGAAATCTACAAGCATATGGGCAATTTAAACAGAAAGGTGAAAAACATGAAAATAAACAAAATCTGGCTCCCAGTATTTAAAAAAACCCCTCAAAAATCAGGACAGAAAACAAAGAACACTCAGAAAACATGGGAATCATGGTCAGCTAACACCTCCCAATGAAAGGATTCCCCCAGGCAGGAAGCAACTAGGCTTTGAAGCTGCAAGACCATTAAAGGGTTATTAAGGTAGCCAATTGCAACATTCTCACCTGTCTCAAACAGGCAAGAGTTCTTTCTCCCACCCTGGACATTCCACAGATATATAAATCTCACTGGCCTAGTTTCCAACAGACCTCACAACCTCTGAGGATGCCTGTCATAGATGTGGGCGAAACATCAGGAGAGAAGGCTTCTGGAACATAGCTATACAACCTGGAAAACTCACAGCAACCCAACTATTTTGTACCTCACTTCCCTCCTCCCTTCTCATAGACATGTAGTTAAATACATCACTGGATTTGTGTTTCTAATATTTTCCCCTCAATAAAACAGCAGGCAAAGGGAAGATCAGGACTGAGTTTCTGGCTTGCAATAAAGCTTTTTTTAACTCTTCCCTAAAATATGGAAGAGAAATTTTGCAGCACCTTTGAGACCAAGAGGAAGAAGTTGGAAGCCTCAAGGTTAGTCACAAAAATGCTGCACAATACCTTTGCATACTGAGCAACCCTGACATGGCTATGTTTTTGAATTTCACTCCAGATATTGTCATTCTTCAACTTCCATTAACTACACTAGCAAAGGGAAAGGTCAAAGTTTCATCATAAGGAGAAAGTAAGAAAAAGTGTTCTAGATCAAGGAAACTATTAAATCCAGAGTTATTAAGTGTTTAGGAATCTTAGAGAAATGCCAATTAAACATTATTTGAGCATTCTGACCTTATCACTGACTAACTAATAACAATGACAAATTGAAATGTAATGAAAAAGTTCAGCTTGAATAGTTTCTATATGGTGATCACTTAGTACTTTTCCATTATGTCTTAATAACTGCTATTTCATAATTATTGGCTAATACATTGACAAGCTGGAGGGCGACTAAAATGATCAGGGTCTGGAGAACAAGCCCTATGTGGAGTGGCTTAAAGAGCTGGGCATGTTTAGCCTGAAGAAGAGAAGGCTGAGAGGAGACATGATAACCATGTTTAAATACGTGAGAGGAAGTCACAGAGAGGAGGGAGCAAGCTTGTTTTCTGCTTCCTTGGAGACTAGGATGCGTAACAATGGCTTCAAACTACAAGAAAGGAGATTCCATCTGAGCATTAGGAAGAACTTCCTGACTGTGAGAGCCGTTTAGCAGTGAACTCTCTGCCCCGGAGTGTGGTGGAGGCTCCTTCGTTGGAAGCTTTTAAACAGAGGCTGGATGGCCATCTGTCAGGGATGCTTTGAATGAGATTTTCCTGCTTCTTGGCAGGGGGTTGGACTGGATGGCCCATGAGGTCTCTTCCAACTCTATGATTCTATGATTCTACATCTCCAGTATCTTCCTATGATTTTCCATGTGTATATGCTGTTGGTAGAAATGAGTTCTGCTACACATGATTAAGGGGTGTGTTTTCTTTGGTGCCAGACTGCAAAGCCTGAAAGCTGGTGCTGTGTTTTTAAATAAACTGCTTTCTTTTAGTCACTATGCCTTTATTCTTGAACCCAAAACTGGGCATGTTTCTCCTTCGGCAGCCATTTCAGTATTCAAAAGGACACAGGTCTCACTTTCCAGCCCTGAAGCCACTATTAACTTCAAGAGCAGATCTGTTATGGGAAGTGTCCTTCCCAGGTGAATAACAGCTTTGGAGGGTGATTTTAACAAGAAGCACGGTGTAGTGATAAAGAATAAAAATATTCTCCTGAAACGCTTTGCTCCTAACTGTGGTCAAAGAAGAAAAATTATATATTTAATCTCATTTCTTATTTGGCTCATATTTTTATTCTGAAGGAATATTCAGATATATGGAAGACACTGTGCAATGGCTTATAGACCCATGCACTTTACCACTAGCCCTATCCTTTAAGTTATTATTGCACAGCTGAGACGATTGAATTTTGTTATTGGTTGCTGTTTTTGATGGCTGTTTAATACTGTTATAATGTTGTTGTTTTACTTTGTTTTATATTGTTGTTATGTATTTTAATTGTGTTACATTTTAACTGTCTTGATTGGCCCCATGTAAGCTGCCCCAAGTCTCTTCGGGGAGATGGAGGAAGGGTACAAAAATAAAGTTATTATAGCCCAGGAAAGACTGCTTTATGTGGAAATTACTTTTCTGAGAAGAACGGTTTTGCAATGAGGGTTGTTGGTTTTCTAAACTAAACAAAAGCTGAAGAAACTAGGGATTAAAACTTGAAGCTTCTGTTAATCAAGTGGCTAAAGTGCAGTAGTTCCCAAACTGTGGTCCATGGACTAAAATATGGTCCGCAGCCTCAGTGTTATCACACCGTTGCCACTAGAGCAACTTGTCTCGTGAAACCCTCTTATAGTGCTGAGGCAACTGGGATGTTGGGAGGGGAGAGGCTGACTACCCATGAAAGATGCGACAACAAGCCTCCTGACTGCTGCTTCTCCTCCTCCTCTCTCCTCCCAAGTGGAGCTGTTCCATGTGGCGCCTGGAAGCAGGGGTGCCTTGGTGTCAGGCATGTAGCCAGGGGGAGGGGGTTGAGGGCTTCAGACCCCCCCCCCCCCGAAATTATCATGGTGGTCCATGATAAGGCCTTACTGGTGCATTATTTAAACGGTTATGTTTATTCATATCATGATCTGATCACCATGCTCAATATATCCCATATGCATGGGGCTATTGGGGTAATGATACAAAAGGTTTGCTAGGGTAGACCCTCTTTCACTCAGACTCAGCCCCCCCCCCCCCCATCAAACTCAGCCCCCTCCCCCCGAATCGAAATCCTAGCTACGGGCCTGCTTGGTGTCTTCATTTTTCAAAATAAAAATAGAGTCCAATAAAATTACATCAGTTGAGGCATCAGTAGGTTAAATGTTTTTGAATATTTACATAAAACTGTAATTTAAGATAAGGCTGCCCAACTCTGATTAAATCATTATTCTAACTTTCTTCAATGTAAATGTGCTTATGTATCCTTCCAATAATAATAAAGGGAGTATAATAATAAACGTAATATCAACAATAATAATAGAGTAAAATAATGGAAATGTAATAATAACAGTAATAATAGAGTAAAATAATAAATGTAATAATAACATTAATAAGTAGAGTAAAATAATAAATGTAATAACAACAATAAAGTAAAATAATAACTGTAATAATGAGAGAAAAATAATACTAATAATAATAATAATAACAACAACAACAACAACAACAACAGAGTAAAATAATGAATAACCTTGGCTCAAGTATAAGTCAAGAGGGACTTTTTCAGCCTAAAAAAGGCTGAAAAACTAGGCTTATATTCAAGTATATACAGTAAATATGGTTTTCCGTGGGCAAGCAGATGGCAACTACTGGATGGCATATGTTCTGTATCAGAAACGAGAGATGATGTGGTCTATTCAATGCAATTATCTGAATCAGCATACCAAATAACCAAACCGAATCTAAAGTTGACCAAAAACTGATTTGTAACCCTTTTGGTACTAATGTTGGAAAGTAGTCCCTGGTCAAAGTGGTCCTGGTCAAGGGGTCCCTGGTCAAAAAAGATTTGGAACCACTGCTATAGAGCCTGCATTAATTCTAGGAGCTGTAGTTCAATAAAGCACCTTTTTCCAAAATCGTTGGGAATTAAAGGCAAAAAAACCAAAAAAAACAACAGCAACCAGTGGAAGAGAAAGCACTGTCGGAAACAGCAAGTAAATGGTGCCTTCTTGATCAGCAAGGCTATGTTTAGAGAGACTAAAAAGAGGGCTCACACATTTTAATACAAAAAGACTAGCGCATTAAACATTCAGCACAGCACCACAAATTTAGTGTCTTGATATTCCTATTGTTCCCCCCACATAATAATATGCATGCTTACCAGTGATGAGCCATACTTTCTTTCATCTAAGATGAATATTCTCCCAGTTCCCTGCAGCAGGGTGTTTCATGCAGAGTTGGCAGCAGCCAACGTGCTATATTGGTGAAGTATTTTAAAATTAACCTTAAGGGGATAACCTTCGCCTCCCATTAATCTACATTCTTTTGCAGCATCTATCTCCTTTGATTTCCATCCCTTTAAAGAACGCTTTAGTCAAGTATAGTTTGCTTTGCTTTGCTTGTCCAAGTGGGGAACATTTGGCAGCCGACCAAAGAGCTCTGTTGTGGCAATCTGTCTTTATTGCCCCACTGCAAGTAAGCTTAAAGGTTTATAACTATTATCACCATTCCACAATATCAACCACTCGTGAACTCTGGTCTAAACACAGCTCAGTTTGCATTCTCCCCTAAAAAAGAACTTTTCAAGGTAGACTTAAGTTCTGCCGTCTGTGTTTTGCACAAAGCAAGAGATTTTGTCCAGACCCATATATTTGCACAGAGACATTTGTTTTACATTGTTTATGACTCCTTCCCATCTGGTTCCATTTCTCCAGCCCCTACAACAGCTTGGCAAATAGTTTATGGGCTTACATTATAAAACAACCAATGTTCTCCTGTATCTATGCTTTTTCTCAAAAGTGATTTATGAGCAGAGCGCACGTTTCCCAATGAGACTGTTCTACCCAGTTTTAAAAAAAACAAGAGCAAAGAACAAAGTAGGAGGCCTTCAAGAAGGCATATTTTTGGATTGAAATTTGGGAAATCTATTTTCAAGGTTGATATCCTAGGGAATCAGTGGTTCCCAACCTGTGGTCCGTGGACCACCAGTGGTCCCCAAGAATGAAAATATGGTCTGCAGCCTCACCATTACTACACCGTTGCCTTGCGAAACCCTCTTATAGTGCTGAGGCAACAGGGATGTTGGGAGGGGTGAGGCTGACTACCCATGAAAGATTACTACTACCACATCAGCTCTTGATGGTTAAATATGGTTTTCTGTGGCGAGCAAATGGTGACTATTGGATGGCATATGTTCTGAATCAGAAACTTGAGTTGATGTGGTCTATCCAATGCAATTTTCTGAATCAGCACCCCAAATAACTAAACCGAATCTAAAGTTGACCAAAAACTGATTTGTAACCCTTTTGGTACTAATGTTAGACAGTGGTCCCTGGTCAAAAAAGGGTTGGGAACTACTGCTATGGATGCTCCTCAGTTGCACCACAGCAGCGATATGGGGCATCAATGACAAGTGAGTTTGGGGATGGAGATGTGCTTGCTGCCATCTGACTGCCATTCTGCAGCTGGAGAAAATTTGAACTGCAAGGAGCTACATTACACCAGAACAACTCTCACACGGGAAGACTGCAGATCAAATCCCAGCGAGCTATGAAACCTACTCTGTGAGCTTGGGTCAATTACAACTCTTTTGTGACTAATCTATTTCATAGGATTATAGTGAAAATAAAGTGGGAAGGAAAAGTCATGCTGACCACCTAGAGTTCACTGGAGAAAAGGCAGAACGGTTCTGTAATAAATAAATGAAGAAATCTACTTTGAAACACCTGCACCACCTCAGCTGAAAAATGGCTTCAAAAGTTGAAAAGGTCTTTGAAACTGACACGTGGAAAGATGTTCTGAATGTGAACATTAATTTCTTGTACCATTTGCTGTCTCCAAGAGTGGGCTTGTATGACAGTGCTGACGGCAGATATGTTCCTCATGAAGAAAAGCTATAACATTGAGAGTTGTTTTTTTTTCTTAATGGAAATAAATGGGCAACACAATTCCCAAATTTCACAACTAATAATAATAATAATAATAATAATAATAATAATAATAATACTTTATTTGTTCCTGGCCCTGTCTCCCCGAGAGGACTCGGGGTGGTTAATTAGATAGGGTAATTAGCCAACGCTAGCTGGAGAACTGTGGGAGATACATTTTTGTCCTTCTCATATCATGCTAAAACTTATGATTGTCCAATGCAAAATAGCAGGAAATTTGCATTTGAGAATAGGATTAAAAACTTCATGTGACACATAATGAAAAAAGCTGCTTCCTCAATTTGTGGACAGGGGCTAGTCTTTGCCTGGAATAGATTTAAAGAATAATTAGTCCAAGGATGCACTTTTTCTGGATTGAGTTTCCTCTGATCCTTGGAGGCCTGCCCCACACTATTGTAGCTAGCTGTCACTTTAGATGTCCAGAAATGACATAATGTCATTACTGATGAATTTCCACTGCTTGGAACAGTGGAATTGTCTAATTTTGGAATAGTTTTGGTAAAAAACAACATTTGGAATGAAAAAAATGGGCTGGATGGAGATTGGATGATCAGGAATCCAAGCGCTATACAGAAACCATCTGGAAGTCTCTGAATTAGACAAAACCACAAATGATAAGTTGACTGACACTCAGAAACAGTATTTCCCTTCAAATGAGTTACTGGGAAGCAACCGTGAAAGAGGAGACTGGTCTTGTTTCTGTACCACTGGAGGCATCCAGATGGCCACTTTGAGAAGAAGGATGATGAATGAAGCAGTCACTTGGACCAATCTAGCAAGGATCTTCTTAGATGCGCACCTCTCCTATGAGTCATTTCCAGATTCCAGTCTGCCCAAACTGGACTCACCTATGTTCTAAGATTTAACAATAGATTGCAAATTCCCTTCCTCAAACATAGATAACTGGCTTTCCTCCCATTATTGTAATCTGACATGCTTGCCAGAAATCCAGCAAAAGTGATTCACAGCTCAGCTTGATCACGAGAGCAAGGAGATCAACATGCTAGCACGAAGCCCTGTTTATTTTGCCCAAACAACTTACTTGCTAGAGTTTAAAAGGTAAGAGATCAGACTAGGCAACCACAGAATAAATTCAAGTTGCCAAGCAACCGTATATCTACCCACTGATGAAGTACTTGCAGTTAGCCAGCAAGTTTTCAAGATGCACCGCTGATCCTTCAGAAAGCAGAAAGCACAGGGAAGGATGACATTCACAATGCTCTGTAAACAAGATTGTCATGGGCTATATAACTAATGATTCTTAATTAACACTCCTGGCAAACCAACCTCCGTAATTAGAGCTCTGCCAAGACGAAGACAGCACCACAGCTATGGCAACTTGCTGAGTTTCAGGGCAAAGTCAGTAGGGGGGAAAAAACTCTGACAGCAATTACTTTGTGCTATTCACAACCAGATGGCTGCACTCACTAAAGTGCCAATGAAGGAGAGCTGTAGATTGCTGTCAATAGGATGAACAGAGAAACTGCATCATGTGGCGGCTAGTTTCGATCTAAACCAAATGATGTCTCATGCTTAAGATCTTACAGTCTACTATTCCATTTCACCATCAGTGTGTATATTGTCTCATTACATTACATGGGTGACATCAACAAGTCATAGCTCTCTGAGCCACCAAAAACAGTCTGTTGCTTAATACAGAACATCATATGGCATCTTCCTCTGCCCACATCAAGCTAGCAGCAGAGTTTCCATGGACAGTAAGGTTATTTTGATGCACGAGGCACAAAGTCCCCCACATATCTCTCCCCCTGCTAAAAGTAAAAAAATTCCACCAATTTTTAAAGTAACTAACAATTTTCTGTACTATCATGTCACCCAAAACAAAATCCCTGAAGTACTTTTCTCATTCAATAATAGAACCATCTCTAAACTAAGGCCAAGTCCTTACAACCAAAGATAATAATGGACATCAGGGGGTCAATTTCTTCCCTCTCTGAGGCTGCCAAAAATGGGACAGAAACCAAGTATCTAGAAGTCTATATCTTGTTTTGAAAAACCTAAATTGGCTCCTAACAACCTATTTTAAAAGTGACACCCCATTTCAGGAGGTTTTGTGGGAGCCACGGTGGCACAACAGGTTAAACTCTTGTGCTGGCTGAACTGCTGACCTAAAGACCAAAAGGTCGGCAGTTCGAATCTGCGAGATTGGATGAGCTCCCATCTATCAGCCCCAGCTTCCCATGTGGGGACACTAGAGAAGCCTGCCACAGGATGGTAACACATCTGGGTGTCCCCTGGGTAGCATCCTTGCAGATGGCCAATTCTCTCACAGCAGAAGTGACTTGCAGTATATTCTCAATTCACTTCTGACATGATAAAAAATGAGGTTTTGTGTAGTGGACGGCACATGAAAAGGACGGTATGATATAAATAAAATAACATAAATAATATGGAGGGCAAGATTGGCATTCCAGCAATATCTGGTGGATTTGAGTGCTATAAAAATATCTATGGAGGGCCACATGTTGCTCATCTTTGAGTCAAGATAAATAATAGAGGAAAGAGATAAAGATGAAAGGCCAAGAGTAGGGTGGAAAGAATTTAGACAAATGTTATTATTACTTTACGTCATGGATTGAACCCCTTAAAAACCCATAGTAAAATAAATCAGTGAGATGCTACCAGATTCCTTTCTCCACTCCTTTTTCTTTTTTTACTGAATCACACTAACATTGCTACTTCTGGCAATTTCTTTATTTGTTACTAGCTGTACCCACCACGCGTTGCTGTGGCCAGCCTTCCCTCCCTCTTTCTCTCCTTCTTTCCCTCCTTCCTTTGCTTCCTCTTTCCTTCCTTAATTCCCTTTTCTTCTTTCCTTCTCTCCTTCTTTCCTTCTCTCCTTCTTTCCTTCCCTTCCCCCTTTTCTTTTTCTTCCTCTCCTTTCTTCCTTCTCTACCTCTTTCCTTCCTTCCTTAGCTTTTTGCTACCATGCTTCCTTCTCTTTCCTTCTGTCCTTCCCTCCCTCTTTCTCTCCTTCCTTTGCTCCCTCTTTCCTTTCCTCCCTTTTTTCTTTCCTTCTCTACTTCCTTCCTTCTCTACCTTTCTTTCCCTCCCCCTTTTTCTTTTCCTTCCTCTTTCTCTCCTTTCTTCCTTCTCTACCTCTTTTCTTCCTTTCTTCACTCTCTGCTTCCATGCTTCCTTTTTTCTTTCTTTCTTTCTTTCTTTCTTTCTTTCTTTCTTTCTTTCTCTCCCTCCCTCCCTCCCTCCCTCCCTCTTCTTTCCTTCCTTCCTTCCTTCCTCTCCTTCCTTCCCCCCCCGCCTCTTCCTTCCCTTTATTTCTGTATCATCATTTAGGTTTTTTTGTCATTTAGCTTTTTGGGGTTTTTAAGTCCTTTCTACTGATGGTCACTCATTGGTCTGTTAGGGGTATAGTGTCCAAATTTAGTGTCAATTCGTCCAGTGGTTTTTGAGTTATGTTGATCCCACAAACGAACATTACATTTTTATTTATATAGATGTAAGATGTAAGGAGAATATCTGTACCTGACTTTTGGCTCCATATTAAGGCCAAAAAGCTGGATATAAATATTCTTGAAGTTGCCTCTTAAGGATCTCAAGGTGACAACCGGGAAGGAAGTTTAAGGAGAGCAAAGAAAATTTTTTGGGTTTTCTTTCTTTCTTTATGAACAATGGGATAAAAAGGGAGGGATGTTCAGGGTGGAAGAGCCATCTGTAGCTGGACAGAGTGGGAGGAATTGCTCACGGAAGCAAAAGACCTTCAGTCGACTGAGGTCAGGAGAAATGAAAAAATGGAGGTCACACATACAGACAGGACAAGAAAGGAAAGGGGAGAAAGAATGAGTTGTGCTCTATGATTCCGTATTTTCTATTTAGGCACTGAACTAAAGGGGCACAAATCCAAGCTAAGCTTGAAGAAAGTGCCATTCTGAAAAGTTGACTTTTGCCTGTCTTATGCTCGGCACATGAGGAGGATGGCTAACACCCCACATTCTTTGTAGCTCAGCCACAAACAAAAATGAAACTCCAGAAGGAAAAATATGATTGATTCATCTCGGCTTCATATTTTTAAACATCTATAATGAAATGCCAATATTTGGCTCCCTATATTTCTTAGAAACACCTTGCTCCAGTCACCTTGCTCCAGGTTTTTGTACACCATTTTAGAAGCATTTGGCACAGGACCAACTTGGAGTTTAATAAAAGATGTGTGATCTGAACTGCCTCTGAAACTGTGTGTGTGTGTGTTTATTTTTAAATAAAAAGCAGCTGTGAGAGCCTGCCAGATTGAGTGGTGGAATGGAAAGTACGTGGACTGCTCAACTCTTTTGCATGGTTTTATTCATCTGCTCAAAATCACCTTTCCCAGCTGTTTCTAGCCTTGCAGCAAAAAATCCTAAGGCTCTGCTTTCTCACCACACCTCACTCCAGGATGGGAAAAGTACCTCTGGAGACTGTGGTTTTGAGAGGACAATCCACACATAGAAAAGTTGTTGTTCTCCTGCTTTCCCACTTGAAGCTGATTGGTGGGACTATGCCCAGGGAGCAAGATAAGCCTGGGACTTTTGGATACTGTTACATTTTTCAGACTGAAGCTATGCAGGTGCTTACAGAAAGCAGAGAGAGAGTTTGAAGTGTGCTCTCACTTCATGAGCTGCTGAAGGATTTTATCCACATGGACATAGAATGACCATTTTAAATCTCTCATAAAGGACATTATGTGACTCGATGCAACTGATCACATGATTGAAAATATGTTGTTCTGATTTACGAAGTGTAAACTACTTGTTCTTTATTGTTCATCTGCATGGCATACTTTCTTTATCTGGCAAGACAGTGTGTGGGCTGATCAAATGTGAACTACACATGGTTTATTTTACATTATGCCACATACACTGCATCCTATAAAGCAGGCATGGGCAAACTTCAGCCCTCCAGGTGTTTTGGACTTCAACTCCCACAATTCCTAACAGCCTACCGGCTGTTAGGAATTGTGGGAGTTGAAGTCCAAAACACCTGGAGGGCCAAACTTTGCTCATGCCTGCTATAAAGGAAAATACAGCCAGACAGACACCTTTCTGATACAACCATACACCATTTAACCATCTTGTAATGAAAAAATAATTCCTCTGTATAATTAGAACGGTTGTATTTAAAAACAAGAGGTTACTTGCAATGTCCAACCAGAATAGGACAAATCTACCATTCAATAACTCGTAACAGTAATGCAAAGTGCAGTATTCCCTCACTGCTTCGTGGTTCGCTTTTTGCGGACTCGCTGTTTCACGGGTTTTTGCCATCCTGGCAATGATGGAGTATGGAAGGGGGTTTCACCCTCCTCCTCGAGAGAGAGGCAGCCAGTCATTTAAAAAGAGATAGAGGAGATAGAAAGCAGTATGTAAATCATGGCCTTATAGCCCCTTCCTTATAGCTAGAAAAAAAGTGTGTGGTGCCTTTAAACCTCTCCTCGCTTCTGTCTCACTCTCGGAATTATATATATACATTTACATATATACACACACACACACACACACACATCCCTACTTCGCGGATTTTCACTTTTCATGGGTGGTCCTGGAGCGTAATACCTGCAAACCTGCGATAACTGAAGGAACACTGTAACTGCATATCCCATAGATATTTACTCAGAAGCACTGCCACTGAGTTCAATGGGTTCAATAGTACAATATGAGGCACACTTTCAAGTAGCTGAGACACAACAGGATTTGTGTTTACATGCTTTCAAGTTGCCTATTCATGTAGGGCAACTCCATGAATTTTATGGGGTTTTCTTAGGCAAGGAATACTCAGAAGTTGCACCGGGACTGTGGCGCAGCTAGCTGTGTCAGCTGACCAAAAGGTCATGAGTTTGAAGCCAGCTTGGGTTGGAGTGAGCTTTCAACCAAATTTGTGTAGCTTGTTGTCGACCTTTGCAACCCGAAAGACAGTTGCATCTGTCAAGTAGGAAATTTTGGTACCAATTTGTGGGGAGGGTAATTTAACTAATTTACGAGGCCATTAAGATCAGCAAGCATGCGGGGAATGAGGAAGTACTTCATCAGTGTCACAGATGGACGGTGAAGCGACAGCTCCCCTGGTGGCCAGAAAAAGTTGGAATGTTAAATAGTCTCTGACTGTCTGTCTATATGTGTTGTGTGTCCATAGCATTGAAGGTTTGCCATGTATATGTACATTGTGATTCGCCCTGAGTCCCCTGTGGGGTGAGGGCAGAATATAAATACTGTACATAAATAAATAAATAAGAAGTATTGCTTCTGCCATTGCTTTCCTCTGAAATATAAGCTACAGCATGTGGAATTCTTTAGCAGTCTCCAATCCAAGGAGTAACTTGCTGACCCTGTTTAGCTTCCAAGCTCAAACAGAATCCAGCACTTCAGGGTATAATTCTACAATGGGATTTACTTCTGATTAGCTATGTAATTGAGTCCGTTGGTACTCTCAAGCTGCCTGTATAGGATTGCAGGCTAAACAACTTTTAAAAGGATAGTCTAGTATGACTTTGTTAACAAATATTTAATGAAAAGCACAAAGCATGCAGAACAAACATTTTAATTCCCTTTCCCCAGAAAGTAAGAGGAGAAACATCAGTACATATTTACTATGGACTAACCAGATAAGGATGAAGGTTAACTCTAGAAAACTTACTCAAGTGCTGTTTTGTAGTGGTAGATGGCTTCACGGTCACGGCCTTGGTCTTTCAGAAAATTGGCATAGTTATAGTGCACCTTGGCATTATGGGGCAGAGTCTGGACTCCTGACCTACAAATGAAAAACAAGACAAAGATAGTGTCACACCATTTTGCTTTTTATTCCTGAGTTTTCCCCAATGCAATTCTATAGTCAGCTTCCAGCAAATGTTGCCCACAGAGCTGTGCTGGAAGACTTAGAAATGTCTAGTGCAGTCTTTCTCAACCTGGGGGTTGGGACTCCTGGGAACGTCGCAAGGGAGTGTCAGGGGGGTTGCCGAAGATCATCAGAAAACACAGTATTTTTTGTTGGTCACGGGGATTCTCTGTGGGAAGTTTGGTCCAATTCTATCATTGGTGGGGTTCAGAATTGTAGGTGAACTATAAATCCCAGCAACTACAACTCCCAAATGTCAAGGGCTATTTTCCACAAACTCCACCAGTGTTCACATTTGGGCATATTGAGCAATCGTGCCAAGTTTGGTCGAGATCCATCACTGTTTGAGTCCACAGCACTCTCCTGATATAGGTGAACTACAACTCCAAAATTCAAGCTCAATGCCCACCAAACCTTCCAGTAACTTCTGTTGGTCATGGGAGTTCTGTGTGCGAAGTCTGGTTCAATTCCAATGTTGGTTCAGAATGCTTTGTGATTGTAGGTTAACTATAAATCCTAGCAAACTACAAGTCCCAAATGAAAAAAATCAATCCCCTCCTAACCCCACCAGTATTCAAATTTGGACGTATCGGGTAATTGTGCCAAATTTGGTACAGTGAATATATACATCCTGCATATTGGATATTTACATTATGATTCATAACAGTAGCAAAATTACAGCTATGAAGTAGCAACTAAAATAATTTTATGGTTGGGGGTCACCACAACATGAAGAACTGTATTAAGGGGTCGCGGCAATAGGAAGACTAAGAATCACTGGTCTGATGATATTCTCTCAGGCAATACAGCCATTTCTTTTATCTTAAGTTTTTGACTTTCCCAGTGGTCCTGTGCCCCTAACCCCAGCAAATGTGGAAAGCTGAATGCAGAATCATAACCATTAACTATCCTGATTTGGCAGAGATCATCTATCATCCCACTTTTTCAGCTACTACAAAGAAAGTCCATTTCTATCCTCAGCCTATTATTTCAGTTGGTTCTGCGATACTCATCAAATGGCATTTCTGAAACCTGATCTGCTCAGGACAGTATTTCCCAATTAGAAGAGGAAATAATAAATATCCCTGCACCAAACAAGCGGGGGAAAGTGGAGAACAAACAACAAAGCAACATGAAATGTTTCCCCATTTTCATTCCCTTCAGTCTTGCAACTCATATTTTCCGTGCATGTTTGCCCAGCGTGAATTCCTAACCATTAATATTATTCCCCTCAGAAAATACATAACAATTCAAAGAGCTGAGAAAAGAAAAGAAAAATAAACATACATATACTGCATTTGGGAACAATGTCTCAGTGTGATTTCCTTCCTAATTGATTGCTGTGGTGTTTCTCACAGACCAACCTGCTACACAGTGTACTGACACAAACCACATCCATTTCAGTTACACTTGAATTAACCGAATCTTGGAGAATATCAGATTTAGCTGAGCAATGCTAAGACTTTACTCCAAAGGAAAAGGGGGTTGTATCCATCGAAACCGGGGTTTTGTTCCCACATAGTGCGCTATGGAAAACAACCCATTTTCCTTCTATTTCCTTTTTCTATCTAGTCCAGCATCTCAAAGTGTTACCAAGTTTCTCAATATAAATACTGTCTAGTTGCTGGTTCCCAATTATTCCCTTTGAGTAGTGGTTCCCAATCTGTGTTCTGTGGACCACCAGTGGTTCGCAAGAACTAAAATATGGTCTGTGGTCTCATAGTTATTACAGCATTGCAACAAGAGTGACTGGTCTTGCAAAACCCTTTTATAGTGCTGAGGCTTACTAAATATGTTTTTCTGTGGGTGTGCAGATGGCTATGAGTGGATGGCATGTGTTCTGTATCAGAAGCACGGGTTGATGTGGTCTATCCAATGCAATTTTCTGAATCAGCACCCCAAATAACCAAACCGAATCTAAAGCTGATCAAAAACCATTTCATAACCCTTTTGGTACTCATGTTGGAGAGTGGTCCCTGGTCAAAGTGGTCCCTAGTAAAAAAAAATAGGTTGGGAACCACTGCCTTTGAGGGTCACCAATTTCTGAGTTTACAGCTGGAATATTTTGCATGCTTTAAAAAAGAAGATCAAAACTTTCGGTCTACCTGCTGATAGCTGGGATGAAAATTATCTGCCTTCTTAGATATTGCTGGACTACAACTCCCATCATTTCTCAACTCTGGTTATATCAGTGGCTCCCAACCTGTGGTCTGCAGACCACCAGTGGTCCACAAGAACAAAAATATGATCCACGCCCCCACCATTACTACAGCGTTGCCTCAAAACAACACAGCAACAAGAGTGACTTATCTCGTGAAGCACTCTAATAGTATCAAGGCAACGAGGATGTCAGGAAGAGAGAGGCTGACTACCCACAAAAGATTGCTACTACCACATCAACTAAAGATTATTAAATACGGTTTTCTGTGGGCGAGCAGATGGCAACTAGTGGATGGCATATATTCTGTATCAGAAACTAGAGCTGATGTGGTCTATCCAATGCAATTTGCTTTCCTGGGAGTGGCCTGAGGCTGTTAGGAATTGTGGGAGTTGAAGTCCAAAACACCTGGAGGGCTAAGTTTGTTCATGCCTGTGCTAGGATTTCTAGTCTAACAACATCAAGAGACAGGCCCATAGCCAGGATTTTGATTCGGGGGGGGGGGGGGGGGTGCTGAGTCTGAGTGAAAGAGGGTCTACCCTAGCAAACCTTTTGTATCGTTACCCCAATACCCCCATGCATATGGGATATATTGAGTATGGTGATCAGATCATGATATGAATAAACATAACAGTTTAAATAATGTACCAGTAAGGCCTTTTCGCGAACCACCATGAGAATTTGGGGGGGGGGCTGAAGCCCCCCGAGCCCCCCCCCCCCAGGTACATGCCTGTCAAGAGAGCTACATGACTCCCATCCCTGTTTTAGAAGTTACTTCAGGCAAACTCAAAAACCATTGCATCACTTAAACTGCTTACAAATTTCCTCTTCCATTACATCTAAAGCAATGGTTCTCAACCTGTGAGTCCCCAGGTGTTTTGGCTGACAACTCCCAGAAATCCCAGTTTACCATCTGTTTGGATTTCTGGGAGTTGAAGGCCAAAACATCTGGGCATTTAGAGGTTGAGAATCACTGATCTAAAGACGTCAATAAGTTATCTTGCAGGAGGAACAGATCCGGATATTTGAAACACTGAGAGAGAGATACTGACTATACATTTACCTTGTCAGTTGGCTGGCCTACTAAAGGTATTAGCCTAAAATGACATTTGGGTTGTTCTTATGGTCAAGATGGTACCCACTTGTTCTTATTTTTTAGTGCAGAGTTTGGGGGTGCCAAGCATTCACTTCCCAACACTCTCGCCAAACCATAATTCCCAAAGTAGCCATGACAGTGTAGCCACTTAAAAATGGATGGTGTTCCAAGAGAGATACTAAAAATTAAGCTGAGTTTGGTTTTCCTCCTGCTTTGTCCTGTAAATCACCACCACCACCAGTAATAAAGTTTTCCACTATGATAAACTGTTTGCTGTGCAACCTCCTGTTAAATTGCCTTCCATTGATCGTCCAAAAGTGAGCTTATTAAATAATTCTGTTTGCTATGCACAAAAACAAGGCAGGCTGCATGCACTGGACTGCTAGGTTTGTAGTTAGTGAATACAAAGAGAAAGGGGCAAAGGGGCTCTCTTTGGGGAATAGGTGGGAAAGGAATTCCTATTCAGCAAATTTAACTTCAGTAGAGGCAGTATTGATTAAGAAAAAGCTGCATTTAAACAGGGAAATCCTAGAGAGCGTCATTCCAATGGCATGATTCCCCATGGAAGAGTGACACCATCTAATAATAAACCTTCCATCCTTCACTATCTCCTATTTATAGTCTACTTAATATAGTCAGTTTTACATTCATGGATTCAACCAACCACAACTCAAAAATATTGGAGGAAAAATCCCAAAAAGAGACCTTGTTTGAGCACTACGCTGATAAGCAGCCTTAACAGGGCTGGGCTTTAGCACAGCAGGTTAATAACCAAGCTGCAATAAATCTTGCCAACTGGAAGACTGACGTTTCAAAGCCCAGGTCAGGGTGAGCACCTGACCTTTAGCCCAGCTTCTGCCAACCTAGCAGTTCTAGAACAAATGTGAATAAATACATAAACTGGGCATTTCCATCAGAAAAAGGAGGAAGTTTACGAACAAAGAAAGCTATTCAGCAAGGAGATGGAGCGACACCACCCCCCTGTGGCCAGAACCGAGCACAGCCTCCATCCAAAGATGCCAAAAGATGGAGAAAGCCCACCCACCCCCACCCCCCCTCTCTCTATATATATATCTTGTTATTGTATAATCAGCATTGAACGTGTTATGTGATCCGCCCTGAATCCTCTTTGGGGTGAGAAGGGAAGAATATAAATACTGTAAATAAATAACTGTGGACTCCTGCCATTTTACAGTACTTTAGGTTCATACACATTTGAATTGTTGGCTGTTTTATGCAAGGGATGTCATTTCATTACAACATTGTATATAATGGGACTTCGGCATCCACAAATTTTAATATTAAGGAGTCCCAGCATTAAACCACAGGAAATACACAGGGTCCACTGCAATTATTACTTTCTTTGCATCCAGTACTCATAAAACAGGCTATCTGACTTTTTTCCTCCCCACTTGAACTTCACAACAGCCCTGTGAACAGATGAGGCTAATGGAGAGAATATCAGACCAAAGTAAACAGTGTATTCAAGGTTGAGTATGTATTAGAATCTGGATTTCTCAAGTCCTTGATCAATAGTCTAAAAAGTATGCTTCATGTAAGTTATGATACATACTTCCATGGGACATCTCTGACCCATCCTCTGTTTGGGTATCAGCAAGCAAGCCAATGCCTTAAATTAAGAAAGAGCTTCCTAAGATCTACAGAGAAACGCACAGGACACCTCAGCAAGCGAGAGTCCAAAAGTGGCAAGCTAAAACATGGAACCTCAATCAGTGGTTGATACCAAATGAGAAACTCCCCTCTAGGCACACAGAAGACTGGGCGACCTGGAAGGTCCCGAACAGACTATGCTCTGGCACCATGAGATGCAAAGCCAACCTTAGGAAATGGGGCTACCAAGTGGAGTCCATGACATGTGAGTGTGGAGAAGAGCAAACTACAGATGACTTACTACAATGCAGTCTGAGCCCTGCCACATGCACAATGAAGGACCTTCTTACAGCAACACTACAGGCACTTCAAGAGGCCAGCTTCTGGTCAAAGGAAATTGTAGGATGCCAAGTTTTTAACTTTGTTTGTGGGTTTTTCTGTACATTATAACTGTATTCTCAATTCGCTTCTGAACTAAATAAAATAAATGGAAGTCAAAATAGCTATTGTCCAAAGGATTCTTCCAAATATAAATATCCCAGGAACAAAAATACCGAAATGCAACCTAGATTTGCATTAAACACCCACAGAAACTCAACGCATGTCTTCTGCCCCAAAGTTTACCTTGAAGCAGTCTTACCTGAAAAGGGACTCTCGTGATAACCAAATTTCATTCTGTTTCACCGTTTTCCAAGAGAACAACAGCAGAAGCAAAGCTGAGATTGTCACAGCAGTGGCACCCCATTTGTTCAGCCATGTGCAAAGCTTGTTTAGGCCATGAACCAAGAGGATGCAGTACCCCATACTGAAAAAGTAAACGGGGAGGGAGAAGAAATAAGAGGAAATAGTTTAATTACATTTTGCATGGAACATTGTTGCCGTCATGTGCCTTTAAGTCTATTCCAACTGACGGGAGCTTTGTCAATAGCATTTTCTTGACAAGATTTCTTGCAAGGAAATTGCAATGTCTTCTTTTAAGGATCACCAGTGGATTTCCATGTCTGAGCAGGAATTAAAAACCTGGTCTCCTGGAATCTACATCCAACAATCATAATGTCTACACAGTACAGATTCTCACATGGTAGATACCACTGGCTATTATTTTTCCCAAGGCATTAGTATAACCAGTGAGAGAAAACTCTTAGGTTTGATCATTCTCAGATGATTGTATTCTCGTTTTTTATGAGCCATAATATGGACAATCTGTTTGGCAGTGAATACAGGTCATTCATCTTTCCCTTTATGTTGTGAGCAATCAAAGCAGGGTGTTACCGAATTCTATTTAATATGCCCTAGCTTCTTCCAAAACCATTTAATCATATATTCCCAGTTTTCCATTGGGAAAATATGGCTAACTGAAGACTTTCTAATTTGCTGGCTGGTTCAGGCAAAAGGCTCTTTCACTGCTCATCTTATTATATCAGACTCTCCCAGTATCTCAGGCAGGATAATAAATAATGTTGTATTAGCCTGTTGTTTGCACACTCTTCTTCACAAGGAACTTAATGCAGGAAAGGATAAAGCGCAGGCATCCAGATGTTGTTGGACTGCAAATCCCAGCATTACTTAACATTGGTTATGCTGTATGGTTCTCCTCTCCAAGTACCTACTTTAACAGAGCATCAAATCTTTATTAAAGCAATTCCTTTGAAATCTCACCCAATTAAAATCTGCTACTATGAGAAGTTGCCTTATTCCAGAATATTTCAGCATTGTGTCAGTGAACATTCCTGAATCTGATATAAATGCTTTCACAGTTTAGTACTAACAATGCCTTGATTTCTAAACTATTGAAATAGTAATTTCTTTAAAAATGTTAGTTAAAACTTGCCATGATATAATAATTCAATTTAGTTTAGCTAACTAAAGTTAGAACCACCCATCACTCCCAAAGATGAACCATTAAAGGGAACTGTACTATCTTCTGAAGTGCAATGAGAAAGCTTTCAGTGGGTTGCTGAACCCACCCTGTGTTTTGACATGAACTTTATGGGAATTGTCCAGGGTACTGAAATGGGGCCACGGTAGCATAGCAGGTTAAACTGCTAGCTGCAGAAAAACTTGCTGACTGGAGAGTTAGCAATTCCAGGTGTGCTCCTGCTATTAGCCCTAGCTCCTGCCAACCTAGCAGTACAAAAACATGTAATGTGAATAGATCAATAAGTACTGCCTAGGTGGGAAGGTAAAAGGCACCCATGCAGCAATGCTGGCAAAACACGACCAAGAGGGTATGTGGCAACAGGTTCTTTGGCATGTAAAAATGGAACAAGAGCACCTCCCCATGGCCAGAGTTGAGTGTTGCCTCTAGATGCCAGAGATGGAAAGAGAAACCTATATGTTTGTTTGTATATTGTATGTCACTGTTCACTGTATAAAAGGCATTTAATGTTTGCCTATATGTGTGTATACTGTAATCCACTCTGAGTTCCCTTGGGGACATTGAGCGGAATATAAATAAAGTGTATCATCATCATCATCATCATCATCATTGTACAGTGAAGGTATTGTTTTTATATGTTTTTAAAGGTCTTAATGCATGCATTTTATAAATCTGTTTTAAATGTTTTTTTTTAGTTGCATATTGCTGAAGACAATATGCAACTAAAAGCCGCCTTGAGTCGCCTCCAGGTTAGAGAAAGATGGGGTAGAAATGTTGTAAATAAATAAATATTATTGAACCCCTTTTGGAGATATGTTTCAGCACCTCAGATAGCTCCTTTAAAGTTCAGGCTAAAAATAATATGTATTCACTGCTCCTGTTGCATGAAGTTCACCAGCCATCAATGACTTCTCCTTTACACAAAGGAGAAAGAGAAGGGGATATGAAATGTCCAATGCTGAAACATATGCAGTGTTGTTTAAATCATGCTAACTATTTTTTATGATTATGTCTGAATCTGACCTTATTTTCTCAATTGGGTTTTATTGATCTAAACTCATAATACATTGAATTGGTTTTAAACAGGATACTAACAGCTTTCATTTTGTTTCTAATAATACTGTCATTGTCATTGTTCATCAGCTTTGTAAATGTATCACCATTCTCACTAAAGTATTATGGCTGAAGCCTTTTTTTAGAGTAATGTACCATGGGTTCATTAAGAACAGAACAATAAAATAGCCTAAATAAGTAAATATATAATTATCGAAACACATCAAATTAATGTAACTTTATTAAACAACATTCTCATAACAATATCAGCAGACTGTTCTTAAAAAAATCATCCTCGAACTCTGGTTTCATATTTTAATTACAAATTGATCTCTAATCAAACTTTCATGTGGATTCTTAAGCTCTTCCACATTTCATAAGAAGGAGTGTTCGATTTAAGTTAACCAGCAAGCATATCGTATGTACATACAATAGTTCTTCAAATATTGACCAAGTCTTGTATAGGACCAAAATGTTATTCTCCTCCTCCAGCCTCATCACAAAGACCTGCTTGCTTTTCGTAAACAGCTAAATCTACAGTCTAGGCTTAAAGCATCACAAGATAATTTATTTTCCTTCTCTAAAATTCCTTGGTTTCTGTTCAATTGTAATTCATTGTGCAGGAACAGCACCTCATTCTTTCCTTGGTACAAACTTGACTTCTTATGAAACCAAATCTCTTGTTTAAAAGCTCTTTGATTTCTCTTTAGAGTGTTCGACATCGGTTGGCAAAGATAGAAATGTTAGAAGTCTGCATTGAATATGGATAAGAAGACTCTCCCCGGAAAGAACTCTTGTTCTGCTTAGCAGCTGACAACGTTTCATCCATTAAGGGCTATAGAGAAACAAGAACAAACAATCCCCAATAGCAAAGCTGCATTATTTGCTCCATAAAAAATATTTGAGGAAATCAAATTGACTTCACTTATGTACACTACCCTGCAGGGGATTTTTCTTCATGTAATTGCTCTTAGGCAACAGATCCTATAGAACAGTGGTTCTCAACCTGTGGGTCCCCAGGTTTTTGGCCTATAGCTCCCAGAAATCCCAGCCAGTTTACCAGTTGTTAGGATTTATGGGAGTTGAAGGCCAAAACATCTGGGGACCCACAGGTTGACAACCACTGACATAGAACAAGGGTGAGGGATCATGGTAGTTTGCTCTTCAGCTCCAGAAATCTTAGTAAAGGGTTGTGGGAAATGTAATTCAAAGGTCTCCTGCTCCTCATATAACAGGCAGGGCAACGAGAGCTAAGCCCAAGTCAAGAGGTACAAGTAGTCCTCACCTTACCCCCAAACTTCCTAAAAGCTATAGCCTAGTATTGAGGAGGGGTGTCATTAACATTACACACTGATGTTGTGTGCCTTCAAGTCGTGTCCAACTTACTGCGACCCCATGGCAAACCTATCACAGAGCTTGCTTGGCAAGATCTTTTCAGAGGGAGTTTGTTTTGCCTTCTTCTGAGGCTGAGAGATGTGACTTGCCCAAGGTCACCCTGACCAATCCATGACCAAACAGGGATTCAATCCTTGGTCCCCAGAATGAAGGATCTGTCCTATGTTAATTCTCTGCATGCTGTTATCTTATGTTTTTGATGTTTATTTTTATTGATTAGGTCTAATTTTGTTTTTGTTGCTTATTTTATTTGTTCTGTTTGCACTGTTGTGTCTTATAAACTGTCCCGAGTCCCTTTTGGGAGATGGATTGGAATATAAATAAAATTGTTGTTGTTGTTGTTGTTTGAAACCATAAAAAGATTAGTACACAGCAAACAAGATCACTACACTGCCTATTGTATTGAACCACATGTCGGACACTTCCCAAGTCTCTAGGACTGTGTGATGTATAGGCAAATAATGCATACATATCCCAGTAAGGTGGCCTTTTGCAGCTGGCAGATGGTAATTTTGTCAGTGCCGATTGTGTTTAAGTGCAGGCCAAAGTCTTAAGGCACTGCACCCAGTGTGCCGATCACCATTGGGACCACCTTTACTGGCTTGTTCCAGAGTCGTCGTCGTCGTCGTCATCATCATCATCATCATCATCTCCAATGCTTAAACTCGTACACAATTACAGAATGATAGCACTATTATTCCAATGTAACTGCCATGGTTCTGTGGCATTGGTAGTTTGGCGAGGAGCATTTAGGATGCTTAGACAGAGCAGTGGCATCAACCTACAAATCCCAGGATTTCATAGCTGTTATGGTGAAATAAAAGTGCTGTAATTCTATAGTTGCAATGGTGCACCAGTTTCAAGGTTGTGCTTTGCCATGTCTGAATCATTTCCTGATGGTGCTTACATAAGTCTTAGATATGCTAGGATTTAGCAACAAACATTATCACTATTTTCTGGTCTGTTAAGATACCAACATTTATTTTGTAATGTATTGTTTTTCCAGTGTCCAAACCACTCTGGGGTCAAGCTCCAGGGATTTTACCACCACCACCACCACCACCACGTCAACCTTGATATCAGGTGGTCAAGTGAAAAATAAATTTTCCTTTTAAAATCTTGGTCTCTGTCCTAGCAATCAATCAATCAGACTTTATTTATATTCCGCCCCATCTCCCCATGGGAACTCAGGGTGGCTTACAACATGAAATAATAAACAAAGCAAATAGACAATACCTATTCCGTCATAAAATAAATAATCATAAAAGTCATAAAACACATTATGCAAACAATAAAACAGGGTTGAAAGCTATCAAATAAGCTCATGCCTTCAGGGCCTCCAAGAATTGTTTCTAAGGTGCTCAACACTGGTAGGCACGTGATTATTATTTTTGTCTACCAGCAGATACATTTTTGCAAAACAATGAAACCACAGAACATACAATGCATTAAAATAACAACCACAATCATTAAAACAAGATCAACTGGAATAGGTAACTGCCTGACAACTATGAAAGCGAGGGCAAAATGAAATGAAATGTCACAGAACTGAGTAAATCAATACATTAGTTAATTTATTAAATTTTACCTTATTGCATTTTGCCACTGCTTTCATTGTAGCCATACTTTTAATGAATATATCAAGCAATGGGAGAACACATGTCAAGACCCTATTAAATGAATGCTAACGTTCCTGTGAAAGCTTCTAATACAGTGTTTTTCAACCTTCCTAATGCCGTGACCCCTTAATACAGTTCCTCATGCTGTGGTGACCCCCAACCATCAAATTATTTTCATTGCTACTTCATAACTGTAATTTTGCTACTGCTATGAATCGGAATGTAAATATCTGATATGCAGGATGTATTCACTGAACCAAAATTGGCACAAATATCCGATACGCCCAAATTTGAATACTGGGGTTTGGGGCAGGGTTATTTTGTCATTTGGGAGTTGAAGTTGTTGGGATATATAGTTAACCTACAATCAAAGAGCATTCCGAACCCCACCATTGATAGAATTGGGCCAAACTTGGCACACAGAACTCCCATGACCAACACAGAATACTGGAAGGGTTTGGTGAGCATTAACCTTGAGTTTTGGAGTTGTAGTTCACCTGCATCCAGAGTGCAATGTGGACTCAAACAATGATGGATCAGGGCCAAACTTGGCACAAATACTGAATATGCCCAAATGAGAACACTGGTGGATTTTGGTGGAAATAGACATTTGACATTTTGGTGTTGTGGTTGCTGGGATTTATAGTTCACCTACAATCAAAGAGCATTCTGAACCCTGCTTTCGCTCCTGCCAACATCGCCAACATCACAAAGACGGCTGGCGGGGACGAGAGACAGGGCCTTCTCGGCTGTAGCACCCCGCCTGTGGAATGCACTTCCAAATGGAATACGATCGACCCCATCCTTCCTGGCATTCAGGAAGAAATTAAAATCTTGGTTTTGGGACCAGGCTTTTGGAAAATAAACATAAAGCAGCACTTAGACTGGAAATGGATTGGCAAGACGATATATGTGAGGATATGGTTTTATTGTTATATCAATGGGTTTGTGGACTGAGCATTGTTTTAATTACTGTTATGATAATTTGGTTATAATTAATTGATATTGTTTTAACTCTGTATGTCTTTATGGTTTTATACTGTGTTATTGATTTGTGGCATCGAATTGCTGCCTTTCTTAGCCGCTCTGAGTCCCGTCCCCCCGGGGGGGGGGGGGGTTGAGAAGAGCGGGGTAAAAATGCTGTAAATAAATAATAATAAAATAACCCCACCAATGATAGAATTGGGCCAAACCTCCCACACAGAATCCCAATGACCAATAGAAAATACTGTGTTTTCTGATGGTCTTTGGTGACCCCTCACGACCCCCCCCCCCCCGGGGTCCCAACCCCCGGGTTGAGAGATGCTATTCTAATACAACGATCACACCAGGACACTACTTTGGGAGGGGTGTTGACAAAGAGTACTGAAAGAAGCTTTTTAAAAAGTGTGAATAGTATTTAAAATGGGAAATGAAAATTCAGTGAAAACATGGATTAAATATGCATACTGCAAGAAGAAATCCCACTTTCACATATATACTAATAGGATGTGTCTAACCAAAGAATATGGGGATCATGATTTATCTTTTCTATAAAAATGCCAACCAGCTGTGAGACCAGTGTTAAAAAAAGACCTAATTAGAAAAGGAATCTAAAATGAAAACCCTTGGTATCATCCTGCCCATTTACAAATCCATGGTGTGACCATCTCTGCAATACAGCATGCAGTTCTAGTTACTTTAAAAGGATATCATAGAAATAGAAATAATGTAGAAAAGGGCAATCAAATGAGCAAAGAACTAGACAAACTCACTGATGTGGGCAGGCCGTAATGATTGGGGTTGGTTACCTTAGGAAAAAAGGCAAAAAGCAATGGGATATGTGACAAAGATCTATAATCTTAAAAGCCAGGATAATCTATTGAAGCAGAATGGTGGGAGAATCCTGACAGATAAAAACAGTGCGTAGTTAATGTGTGCAATAGACTGCCAGGAGATAAGATCTGCATTTTTGGCACCCTTACATCTCATTAGACAATGTTGGAATTCTACAGTGAGTGATTTTGTTTTCTTACACTTTGAATGCCCCATAAGTGGCATTCTGTGGGTGGTATACAAAAAAAAAATTAAAAACATGGCATTAAAAACAGCAATAAAAGAATGATAATAAAACAGGGCACCATAAAACCATGATACAACTAGCAACATCAGATAAAAAGCTCCGCGGGATGTAATAAAATTCAAGGTAAAACAGGCAGCAACATTATCATACTGCACAGATCTGAAAGCATTAAAATACTTTCTAAATTTTTCCCCTTAGGGTTGCCTTTCCAGTAAGTTTTTTTTTTCATGTTTCCTTAAACGTGAAGGTTCTGCCAGATATACTGCTACCTCCATCTCCTGTTAGTTAGATGGTTCTATCCTGGCTAGATGAACACTTTCAGGGAGTGGGTTCACTGTAATAGAATAGATTACAACTCCCAGAATCCACAGCTAGTGCTGGTCAGAGGATGCTGAAATTTGTAATTCATGACAGGGGATGGATACAGGGAGTCTGGAAGATAACAACCCCCAAACAATAACTTGGACAATCTACTGCAAATGGCTTGTTATACCAGTTTTTAATACTCTCAGTAGTATTAATCTTTAAGTCGTGTTTTAAATGCTTTTTTGTCAAAACGAATTTTAGTCATGTTTTGCTTAACCTATAGTAATGTTTCACCATTATTTGATGTTGGTGTTTAATATGTTATTATCTATTTTATGATTGTGTTGTTCAAGGCTTTCATGGCCTCAATCACTAGGTTGCTGTGCGTTTTCTGGACTGTATGGCCATGTTCTAGAATCATAGAATCAAAGAGTTGGAAGAGACCTCATGGGCCATTCAGTCCAACCCCCTGCTAAGAAGCAGGAATATTGCATTCAAATCACCCCTGACAGATGGCTATCCAGCCTCTGTTTAAAAGCTTCCAAAGAAGGAACCTCCACCATACTCCGGGGCAGAGAGTTCCACTCAGGGAACTCTCTGGGGCAGAGAGTTCCACAGAAGCATCCTCTCCTGACTTTTCACCCACATCTATGGCAGGCATCCTCAGAGGTTGTGAAGTCTGTTGGACACTAGGCAAGTCTGGTCCCACCAGCATCTATTTGGATAGAACATGGCTGGCACGGCACATTTTGGTGCCTGAGGCAAGGAGTAAACGGGATCCCGCCCCATCATTCAAGTAATGGCACATAACAGATCGACATATTATATTGGCACATGAGATACAAAATGCTAGAACAGTGATTCTCAACCTTCCTAGTGCTGCGACCCCTTCCTAGTTTGGTGACCCCCAACAAGAAAATTATTTTTATTGCTACTTCATAATGGTAATTTTGCTACTGTTATGAATCATAATGTAAATATCTGATATGCAAGATGTATTTTCATACACTGGACCGAATTTGGCACAAATACCCAATATGTCCAGATTTCAATACTGGTGTAGTTCACCTACATCCAGAGAGCACTATGGACTCAAAACAATGATGACTCTGGACCAAACTTGGAACAAATACTCAGTATGCCCAAATGTGAACATTGGCGGAGTTTGGGAAAATAGACCTTGACATTTGGGAGTTGTAGCTGCTGGGATTTATAGTTCACCTACAATCAAAGAGCATTCTGAACCCCATCAATGATAGAATTGGATCAAACTTCCCACACAAAACCCCCATGACCAACAGAAAATACTGTGTTTTCTGATGGTCTTTAGCAACCCCTCTGGCATCCCCCTCATGACCCACCCAGGTGTCTCGACCCCCAGGTTGAGAAACACTGTGCTAGAAGAACCTCTCTCCAACTCTAGCAAGAAAACAGTATCAAATAAAAATATAACCAACAATTTTCTGCTTTTGGGGGACACCCAATGCCTGTTGTCTGAGGTATTCACTGAACTCTGCCTAATGGTAGTAGAAGTCATTGCACTGAAATACCAATTTCCAGCCATGTGTGTTTTCCAGACCAGGCAGAAGACACCAAATGATTCAAGTATTGGGATACTTTTCCTAGAAAGGCCAGATGTTTAGGACATGGGGAAACAACTATTTGGTCCTCCCAACACTAATAGACTGCAACTCCCATCACTCTAGCGTAACTAATGGGGTGGGATCATACTAGCTGCTTCATGATTTCCAACTCTACTTTAGGACTTGTTAATTTGGAAGATTAATATCTACTGAAGGTGGGTGGGGAAAATATTTATGAGCACTACAAAAGATGATATAGAAAAGCATTCTTTCCTCCCTTTCCATGATTCAGGGTCATCTAATTAAGTAGACTGGCAGTAGATTCCAGAGTGACAAACGGAAGCAGCTTTCACACCTTGCAAAAATAGCTTATGAAAATTCACAACCCAAAACTGCTGATGCAGCACACAAAGCCAAAGCATTACAGAGGAGGGCTCCAGTTCTGAGGTAGAGAACACGTTCTGCATGCAGAAGGCCCCATGTTTCAATCCATGACCTCTCGGAATTGGAAAGGGCAGTTAACAAATAATGACAGAGATCTCCACTTGAGATGCTGGAGAGACTGCCAGTCAAACCAGAGCACACACTGGACTGAATGAACAAACCTAGAATTAAGTCAGTTTTGGAGAATTGCTATTTTGGGAACCACGATTCTCAGACTCCTCTGTTTAACATGGCCAGTGGCCATGCTTTCTAGGATAGCATTTCTCACCCTGGGGGTCAGGATCCCTGGGGGGATCGCGAGGGGGGTTTCAGAGGGGTCGTCAAAGACCATCAGCAAACACAGTATTTTCTGATGGTCGTGGGGGTTTTGTGTGGGAAGTTTGGCTCAATTCTATCATTGGTGAGATTTCAGAATGATCTTTGACGGTAGATGAACTATAAATCCCAGCAATTACAATTCCCAAATCTCAAGGTCTATTTCCTCAAACTCCCCCAGTGTTCACATTTGAGCATATTGATTATTTGTACCAAGTTTGGTCCAGATCCACCATTGTTTGAGTCCACAGTGCTCTCTGAACTACAACTCCAAAACTCAAGGTCAATGTCCACCAAACCCTTCCAGTAATTTTTTGTTGGTCACGGGAGTTCTGTGTGCCAAGTCTGGTTCAGTTCCATCGTTGATGGAGTTCAGAATGTTCTTTGATTTTAGGTTAACTATAAATCCCAGCAACTACAACTCCCAAATGACAAAATCAACCCCCTCCCCCACCAGTATTCAAATTTGGGCATATTGGGTATTTGTGCCAAATTTGGTCCAGAGAATGAAAATACATCCTGCATATCAAACTACAAGAAAGGAGATTCCATCTGAACATGAGGAAGAACTTCCTGACTGTTAGAGCCATTCAGCAGTGGAACTCTCTGCCCCGGAGAGTGGTGGAGGCTCCTTCTTTGGAAGCTTTTAAACAGAGGCTGGATGGCCATCTGTCAGGGGTGATTTGAATGCAATATTCCTGCTTCCTGGCAGGGGGTTGGACTGGATGGCCCATGAGGTCTCTTCCAACTCTTTGATTCTATGATTCTATATCAGATATTTACATGACAATTTATCACAGTAGAAGAATTACAGTTATGAAGTAGCAATGAAAATAATTTTATGGTTGGGGGTCACCATAACATGAGGAACTAGATTAGGGGATTGCGGCATTAGGAAAGTTGAGAAACACTGTTCTAGGAGATGGTAGTAGCTGTGGTTCAAAAAAAAAGTAACTTTTCCACACTCACACTGTCACAATGCAATAGGCTAATGTTTATGTAATACCTTCTACTGAACGAATGACCCACTAAACTGCCTGCAGCTAACTATCTGGAAATTACTGTTACAAAAATCATTCAAGGAAAAAACGAGATTTGTGTGCAAATGGGCTTGTTGACAATTATCGTCCATATGATCGTGCCAAAGTAAAGCGGCTTTAAGTCTGATTGATTTCTTGCTTAACTATCTCTCGAAGAGAACTATCAGACTTTTAAAAAGCGTAATATAGGCTAGAGTGTGCCCTTGCAAGTTAATGACAACCTCTGTCTAAAAACAGTTTCTATTACACAAAAATCACCTTCTGAGTCAGGTCACAAACATCCCCAGGTTATGGACAGAAAATTTTGGATTCAGTGCCTCGGTAAAAGAATCATAGAATCATAGAATCAAAGAGTTGGAAGAGACCTCATGGGCCATCCAGTCCAACCCCCTGCCAAGAAGCAGGAATATTGCATTCAAATCACCCCTGACAGATGGCCATCCAGCCTCTGTTTAAAAGACATCAAATGACTTCATGGGAGAGAAAAGTAGAAGGGTGGGGTGGGATCAATCAATAATAATGTATTTTCGAAGGCTTTCATGGCTGGAATCACTGGGTTGTTATGAGTTTTTCGTCTCAAATGGCCATGTTCCAGAAGCATTCTCTCCTGACATTTCACCTGCATCTATGGCAGGCATCCTCAGAGGTTGTGAGGTCTGTTGGAAACTAGGAAAATGGGGTTTATATCTGTGGAAAGTCCAGAGTGGGAGAAAGAACTCTTGTCTGTTTGAGGTAGGTGTGAATGCTTCAATTGGCCACCTTGATTAGCATTTAATGGTGGTTTCAAGGTCTGGCTTCTTACTGCCTGGCGGAATCATTTGTTGGGAGGTAATTAGCTGGCCCTTATTCTGTCTTGTTGGGAATTCCTCTGTTTCTGAGTGTTGTTTTTTATTTACTATTATAATTTTAGAGTTCATTTTCATGGTTTCTTCCTTTCTGTTGATGAAGGTGAAACGCTGGGAGAGAATGCTTCTGGAACATGGCCATACAGCCTGGAAAATTCATAACAACCCAATCAATAATAAGCTTATTTATTCATTGAATTAATATTCCAGCTTTCCTCCAGGAGCTCAAGGAGACAGACATTGTCCTTATCTAATTTTCATCCCCACAACAACCCAGGGGTATAAGGTGAGCTGAGAAGACAGCGTTTGTCCAAAGCTCATCCAGTGAACTACACTGCCAAATAGGCATTTAACTCCAGATCTCTGCAACCCTGTTTCAATATCTTACATCATTCTGGTCCAGGAAAAAACCCAGGTAATTTGCAAAAGCAATTTGTATTTAATTTTGAGTTAACTTCTATGTCCGCTACAGGGAGACCTTTTCTTGGTATCAGCAGTTATCCTGTTCATGTTATTACTAAATAAATAATGCAATAAATCATCCATAGAAGTACATATTGGCCATCCTCCTGTTAGCCTACGTCCACCTTAACCTGCATGTGTCCTTTTCCTGAGAAATGCAGAGATTGGTTTTCCACCCTCCACAATGACCAAAGCTCCCCCAAGATGTACAGTTTTGCTGAAGCAATGCCCCTGAATAGTCCCATGCCTGGAGAAGACAGAATAGAGGGGAAATGTCGGGTTATGCTCCAAAGCCAAATGCATACCAATGAAATCACCCACTAGAGACATTAGTGGATATGTCTGCATCTTGTTATAGGTTACAATGTCTTGCAGCAGCTAAAAAAACCAATGGGATTTTGGCCTGCATAAATAGGAGTATAGAGTCTAGATCCAGGAAAGTCATGCTACCTCTCTATTCTGCCATGGTCAGACCACACCTGGAATCACACTGTTTCCAATTCTGGGCACCGCAATTGAAGGGAGATGTTGACAAGCTGGAACGTCTCCAGAGGAGGGTGAGTAAAAGGATCAAGTGTCTGGAGAACAAGCCCTATGAGGAGCGGCTTAAAGAGCTGGGCATCTTCAGCCTGCAGAAGAGAAGGCTGCGAGGAGACATGATGACATGAAGTAATATGTGAGGGGAAGTCATAGGGAGGAGGGAACAAGTTTGTTTTCTACTGTCCTGGAGACATCACACTAGAGAATTAATCCACTTTAAATCCGGTTGCTGCTTCCTGCAGAATTCTGGGGTTTCTAGTTTAGGGAGGAGCTTTTAACAGTGTCACTGTTAAAAGCATTTGTATCCCATCCTTCTCAACCCTCGAGGGGGGACTCAGGGCGGCTTACAATTGGAAATCATTAGATCCAACAAACAAACAATCGCAATACAAACAATTAACATTAAATAAGGCAACAAGATTATAAAATAATCTTGTGGCGCAGCTGGCTGGGAATCAGCTGCATTAAGGTCACTACTGACTAAAAGGTCATGAGTTCGAAGCCAGCCCGGTTCAGAGTGAGCTCCCGACCAAAATTGTGTAGCTTGTTGCCAGACAGTTGCATCTGTCAAGCAGGAAATTTAGGTACCACTTATGTGAGGAGGCTAATTTAACTAATTTAGGAAGCCATAAAAAATCTCCAGGAAGTATGCAAAGAATGAGGAAAGTACTTAATCAGTGTCACAAACGGACGGTGAAGTTACCGCTCCCCTGGTGGCCAGAAGCTGGAATGTTAAATAGCCTCTGAGTGTCTGTCTATATATGTTGTGTGTCTATGGCATTGAATGTTTGCCATGTATATGTACATTGTGATCCACCCTGAGTCCCCTGTGGGGTGAGCAGGGTAGAATATAAATACTGTAAATAAATAAAATATTGGCCATTAAAATATTAAAACGCAACCAAGCCTAAGTCCGCAAATCCGAATCATCGTCCAGAGTTCCAGTCCAAGATCTATTCATGGACAATTCTTATGTGTCATTGCTGTTGCTGCTCGGTCAGCTGCTCAAATGCTTGGTCCCAAAGCCAAGATTTATACTTTTTTCTAAAGGAGAGGAGAGAGGGAGTCATGCTGGGGAGTGTGTTCCATAGATGTGGGGCCACCACCAAGAAGGCCGTCTCTCGTCCCTGCCAATTGGGCTTGTGAGAGTGACGGGATTGAGAGCAAGGGCTCCCCTGATGATCGTAAACTCCGAGGTGTGTTATAGACAAACCCCAGAATTCTGCAGAATTCTGAATTTAAAGTGGATTCATTCTCTAGTGTAATGAAGTAGTAGGATGTGGAACAATGGCTTCAAACTACAGGAAAGGAGATTCCGCCTGAACATTAGGAAGAACTTTCTAACTGTGAGCGCTGTTCGGCGGTGGAACTCTCTGCCCCGGAGTGTGGTGGAGGTTCCTTCTTTGAGGGCTTTTAAACAGAGACTGGATGTTCATCTGTTGGAGGTGCTTTGAATGTGGTTTTCCTGATTCTTGGCAGGGGGTTGGACTGGATGGTCCAGGAGGTCTCTTCCAACTCTATGATTCTGTTATTCCAAATGCAATGTAGGGTCTTAATCATTGCGTGCATGTAGCAATCACCAGAACGGACTCTGAGTGCATTGGCAAAACAGAGGCACTTCTTAGGACAGATGTTTCATCATGGTCATAATGTCAGCTATTGCTATTCAAAGTGAAAGTAATCGTCTGTCTTTGATCTTGACGTCCCACAACAAGTTTTCAGGATGGAATGAATAGTAGAGAAGGGACACAAATATGGTACTAGGTCAGGTGTGGGCAAACTTCGACCCTTCGGGGGTTTTGGACTTCAACTCCCACAATTCCTAACAGCCTACTGGCACAAGCAATAGATTTGGCCAATGTGTACAGTGCACATATTTGGAACTGGCTGAAATATTGAACAAAATAATATGAGAAGAGACGAGAAAGAGCAAGTAGCACATCAAAGAAGAATCCATAACAAGAAGCAAAAAGAGGGACCGTATCCTGAATAACAACACCTTCTTGTCAAATGAGGACTTGGCTGAAGAAAGGATGAGTTCCTTTTCATGATTTAGAGGGTCATAACCTCATGAAAATTGCATCTCCATTATCACATTCTCATCACACTATGAATTTTAATTGCTCACAAACAACATGCCATTAACAGAACTGAAGAAAGATGATTACCGAAGCAATTCTGCATCTTTAAATTTTATTTTGAACCTGCAATTTTAAAAAAAGGCCTAAGATCATCTTCTGCTTTGTTATGCTCTAAGCATTTTCATGTTTTCAGGAGGAAAGGGTGAATACAAATGTGTATGCTTAAAGTACGAGGGTTGAATGAAATGTAATGCCTCCTCAACAGATGGCAGTACTGGTATGCGGCAGGTACTGGCTTGTTCAGTAGACTCTCCTCTACAGTTCCATTTTAGCGAGAAGCCTTAGCATTTAATGGTTGTGTTGTTAAAGTGTGAAGTATGGAACCCTGCATTCGGTCAGTGCGACTTAAGCAATGTGCAGTCGTTGAATTCTTGACAGCAGAAAGTGTCACCCCAAAGAAGATTAATCAGAGAATGCAAGCTGTCTATGGTGATTGTGTTGATGTGAGTACTGTGCATCATTGGGTGAGTAAGTTTAAAGATGTTGAGGTGGGAACATCTGACTTGCGTGACAAAGAGTTGGACATCCTGTGACAGCAACCACCGAGTTTCACAAGCAAAAGGTTGACAGATTGATTCAGGACGATTGTCGTATCACTCAGAGAGAAATTTCAAGTAGTTAAAGAGCACACTCTAAGGATTATTTCTGCATTTGATTTAGTAAAATATTCCCAGCCAAACCCAAGTAATGAAGGTGGAGGCATTGCTTTTCATTCAACCCTCGTATAATACACACAAACACACAAACTTTGTTAGATCCCAACTGCCTTAGAAAAAAACAATGATGACAGAAGATAACAAAATCTATTACAAAAAAAGAACCCCAGCTAATAAACACTACCCAAGGACATCTTTCTTTCATTTAGCATGAGAAAATGGGAGAAATAATCATTGAAAATACCACTTAAAGGTAATTCTATTTCTGAAAACAAGTAAAAGCTCCCAGGCTTTCTGGAATGACAAGTGAAGGATAATACTTTCAAACTACGAATCATATGCCTTTCTTACTGAACCAGTTCTGGAGACTAAGATTCTATTTAGACGAGCGAATCCTAGCATTTCCTCCTCCATGTGTTTTGGATCTTAACTCTCAGCATCCTTTACCATTTGACTTTGGTAGCCAGGGTTGATGACAGCTTCAGATCATCAATATCTAGAAAGTCCTAAGCTCAACATTCCTGGTCTAAACTATGGTACCCTATAACCCAGTGGCGCAGCAGGTTAAGCCACTGAGTTGCAGAACTTGTTGATCAAAAGGTCAGCAGTTTGAATCTGCAGATGGGGTGAGCTCTCATTATTAGCCCCAGCTTCTGCCAACCTAGCAGTTTGAAAACATACAAATGTGAGTAGATCAATAGGTTCCGCTTCGGTGGGAAAGTAACGGCGCTTCATGAAGTCATGCTGGCCACATGACCTTGGAGGCACCCAAGGACAACACTCCTCGGCTTAGAAATGGAAATGACCACAACTCCAGAGTCAGACTCAACTAGACTTAATGACAAGGGGAAACTTTTACCTTTTACACCCAGCAGAACCCTCTAAAAAGTATGATTTAAGCACATTTTTGGCAGCCATGGGCCCTTTAGATCCCTCTTTTTGCTTCACTGTATTGTTTTTCTGTTTTTAACTGTACGGCATGTAGTGATTTTATGTCCCTCCTCTACCAATAATAAATAATGAAATCCAAATAATCTATACAGTGTGATCCTAAGCATTCTTATTCAGAATTGAATACTAATAGAATTTATTTCCCTGCCTGGGCACTTTTTATCGCAGTGCTGGGTTAATACACTTTACAGTTTATGTTGTAAATTAGCATTACACACTCTAAAACTGCAAAATATAGCCAGGCAGAAAAAATTATGGGAATAATTTAACCAATGCCTTAGCTTTAAAACTTTACTTTAAAGTCTTACTGACTTCATTGGAAGAATTCAGCTTACTCTGTTTTTTGAAAACATTCTTTAGATTTGAACATTTCAAAATACGACTTGATTAAGCTGCAAAACCTGGAACAGGAATGCAAGGTTTGAAAGGCATTTTATATTTCCATTAGCAAGAGCTACGCTGCCTATTCCAAAGCATCCATATTTTACTAGCCTGCTTTCCCAATAACTAATAGAGGGCAGTTTGCACAGAGCTGGGGCAACGCAAGGAAGTGAAATGCAGGCAGCTGCTCACATATTTATTAGTTTCAAGGTAAGGAGGTTAAAGCTGGAGCACCTGAGAGATTAAGCAACAGGTGCTAGCCTGATAGGGAGATTGGAGGAACAGGAGGGAAACCAGGCAGTCCTAGCAGTCCTGGCATTAAAGAGATATTATTTATGAATATGTGCACACATGCATGTGAACACACAGACATGCACATGCCTGCTAAAAACCAGTGCAAAAGTATTTGCAAGATAGAAATAGGTTAACAACACGCTGAGAAAGAAAATATCTCACTGACCAAACAATACCTACTAGGCCAGGCATGGGCAAACTTCGGCCCTCCAGGTGTTTTGGAATTCAACTCCCACAAATGGGAGTTGAGCAAAGAATTTGGCACAAACCAGTAAACGTGCACCCAGTGGTAATCAGCACACTGGGTGAAGTGCCTAAAGACCTTGGCTTGCACTTAAACACAATCGGTGCTGACAAAATTACCATCTGTCAGCTGCAAAAAGGCTACCCTACTGGGATCTGCACGCATTATTCACCGATACATCACACAGTCGTAGACACTTGGGAAGTATCCGACGTGTGATCCAATACAACAGCCAGCAGAGTGACTTTGTTTGCTGTGTACTAATCTAATAATAATAATGTTTCTAATAATAATAACAACAACTTTATTTTTGTACCCCACCTCCATCTCCCTGAAGGGACTCGGGGCAGCTTACATGGGGCCAAGCTCGAAAGTCAACATGGTTAAAATATAACAACAAAATTCATAAAAAACATTTCAAACAATATAAAACAATCACAGAATACAATATGTAGCGAACATCTAGCAACCTTCAATAGTCGGAATAGTGCACTGTACTAAGTTTGGGCGGGCAACTGGTGCAAATCACTTGCCAAAGGATAGGATTAATGGATAAAGTGCTAAAGAAAGATGAACAGGATTTGGACCTAGGGGGTAGTGTAAGGAGAGCGCTATATCTCTACAGGGGGCAAATGTAATGTGTAAGATCTGATTATGGATCAAATTTGGAGTTAGAATTATTTGGGGAACTATCTAGTTGAAGGCAATGTGGAACATCTACATTGCTTTAGTTCTTTCCAGAAGGTGGATAAGGTGGTTGCCAGTCTAATCTCCCTGAGGAGAGAGTTCCAGAGCCGAGGGGCCATCACCAAGAAGGCCCTCTCTCTCGTCCCTATCAGCTGTGTTTGGGGTAGAAGCGAGAGAAGGGCCTCCCCAGAAGATCTTAGAGATTGTGTAGGTCTGTAGGGAAAGATACAGCCACGAAGATAAGCTGGGCCTGAACTGTGTAGAGCTTTAGAGGTGATAACCTGCACCTTGAATTGAAACCGGAAACTTATCAGCAGCCAGTTTGAGCTGTTTGAACAGGGAGGTTGACCACTCCCTGTAGTTCGCTCCAGTTATCAACCTGGCTGCTAAAGGACTTCTGTTCTGAACTAAGAATGCAAGAGCCATGTTAGAGGACCTACAAAATGCCTAGAAAGGTCATTATCCGCTCTGAGTCCTTTTGGGGAGATAGAGCGGAATATAAAAACATCATCATCATCATCATCATCATCATCATCATCAGGAGCCCCCGGTGGCGCAGTGGGTTAAACCCTTGTGCCGGCAGGACTGAAGACTGACAGGTCGCAGGTTCGAATCCAGGGAGAGGCGGATGAGCTCCCTGTAACAGCTCCAGCTCCTCATGCGGGGACATGAGAGAAGCCTCCCACAAGGATGATAAAAAACATCAAAATCATCCAGGCGTCCCCTGGGCAACGTCCTTCCAGACGACCAATTCTCCCACACCAGGAGCGACTTGCAATCACTCCTGACACGACAAAAAAAAAATCATCATCATCATCAACATTATTATTATTATTTGTCAAATGCAAATGAGTGAAACCACAGGTTCTGGTCCCACAGGGCTCAGACTGTATTCATTTTTGGACTGGTACCACGAGTTCCAATAGTAACCGTGCTGGTTTTGGGGATTGTGGGAATTATATTACAAATATAATGTTTCAAAAGTCTGCTACTTACAAACATATTATCCAGGCTCACACCTACTCAACATTTTATTCTTATGTTAATTAAATTGCTGAGAAATAGAAACAAATTTAAGGAAGGAACACTGAGATAACACTTCTGCTAAAAAGGATATACAATAGCACTAAAAAAAAGACTGCTTCCTGCTGGACTGTTTTATTGCTAGGCTTCACGTGTGAATCCAAAGTGCAGGCAATCTTGCTTTCCAGTGGATAAACAGATTCTTGAGAACGTCCCAAGATTGTGTCAGCTGAAATACAATGGAGATCGTTTATCACAGTCCTGTCATTTCCTGAGCTCACATATTTATTCCTCTCTTGTCATTATTAGTTTTCAGAGTTCAGCATGCCTCTCTTTTCCCTGGGGAACCTTGGGACAACAAGCAAAATTTATTCTTCTCCGGCCTAATCCAAGAATTAGCTCCCTTCCACATTTTTCACTTAAGATCACAGTCCCAATGCTATGTGATGTTGAAGCATGGACTATTTTCATGCAAGGTAATTCAGAATTGAGTAACCAGGAGTTCAAAATGAAAGAGTTCTCAGATCTGAGAGGCATGTTGGAAGATGCTTACAAGCTGGAATGTGTTCAGAGGAGGGCGACTAAAATGATCAAGGGTCTGGAGAACAAGCGCTATGAGGAGCGACTTAAAGAGCTGGGCATGTTTAGCCTGCAGAAGAGAAGGCCGAGAGGAGACATGATGGCCATGTATAAATATGTGAGAGGAAGTCACAGGGAGGAGGGAGCAGGCTTGTTTTCTGCTGCCCTGGAGACTAGGATGCGGAGCAATGGCTTCAAATTACAGGAAAGGAGATTCCAACTGAACATGAGGAAGAACTTCCTAACTGTGAGAACTGTTCAGCAGTGGAACTCTCCACCCCAGAGTCCGGTGGAAGCTCTTTCATTGGAGGCTTTTAACCAGAGGCTGGATGGCCATCTGTTGGAGTTGTTTTGACAACATATTAATTTTGACGATATATTAATGGCAGTCTCTGGGGATGTAATGCGAGCATTTGCTTGTCCATTTTTGAATTCTTCTTTGGGAGGGACAATGATCTCATTTTGCCCCCCTGTACAGAAGACACAAAGAACAAGGAGATGGGACCAGGCCTGTAGCCAGGGTGGGGGGTTTAGGGGTTCACCCCCCCCCCGAAATTTTTCAGGTTAAAAAAAAACCTGGTTTACTCATGAATTTTAACTGGTTAACCAAATCCCCATGCTAAATCTATGAGATGCAAAAAATTAAGAGTCCCTCCAGAACTGCAAGCACTATCTCAGGCAAATATTGACAATTTATTCACACTGTTTGGGACCTGCCTACCTGCGTGAGCTGATGTAGCGAAGCAACCAAGTTGGTGGGGGGGGGGGTGTTGAATGCTCTCATTAAGGAGGCCAGACTTGGTGGAGGTGGTTGACAAGGGCGGAGCTGCAGGCTATTGAAGGCTGCTCTGCCCCCTGCTGTGCTCTTTGCTTCAGCGTGACCTAGGAGGCAGGTTTCAACCCCCCCCCCTGAAATTTTAACCCCCCCCCCCCGAAATGTTCAACCCTCCCCGATTTTTTTTTTCTGATTACGGCCCTGATTGGCATCATCAGATTGCTGGGTTTCAAGCTGTCAAAAGGCAACCAAGCTGTTTAGGAATCACTATTTCGCCAAAGAACTTCGAATAACGTCAACAAAATTTCATTTTTGGAGACTTATTTTAGCAAACATTGAGCAGCAGGCCATAAATATGAGCAAAGAAATAATGTACAAACATGATTACATGAAATCACTGCCGTCAAGCAGTTCCTTCTTCTATCACAACCCTCCCTAGCAGGATGCCTTCTAAAGGATTTGACCTACGGATCCAGTCATCCTTGATGGTTGGTCTTTTTGGCTGGAACAGATGAGGGATCCAAGCAGGGGAGGGCTGTACTCCATCTAGAAGATGTCATTTGAGAGACTGTACACATTTTTGAAGTAATAGTTCTAAACCAGACATGGGCCAAATTGTAGCCTCCAAGTGCTTTGGACTTCAACTCCCACCATTCCTAACAGCCCCAGGCCCTTTCCTTTTCCCCCTCAGCCGCTTAAGCGGCTGAGGGGGAAAAGGAAAGGGCCTGGGGCTGTTAGGAATGGTGAGAGTTGAAGTCCAAAACACCTGAAAGGTCCAAGTTGGCCCATGCCTATTCTAAATGCTTGAGGATATTCCTTTGAGGGAATCCAAAATGGCAAAAGCTTAACTGTAAAAACAAAAATCATTATTGAAGTGTTTCATTGCAAAATAATTAGATGTGGAAGTTACCTAGGCATATACAGGACGCGCTCTGCCACAACAAATCCCACCCTGAAGAAGAGGTTGCTAGCTGGTATGAAGGGGAAAACCAGGAACAACAGGCCAACTAGAACTTCTCTGTGTTCCAATTTCTGCAACAAAACAATAATGAAGATACATGTGAGTGAAAAGGCATGCCAAATTCAGGCAAGAGCATCATTGTGGTGTCAACACAACTATATCCATACTTGTATGCAAAAAAATCTTGTAAGACTTTTGAGGCTGAGAAGAAGAAGGTGGTAGAATAAGCTTTTGCAAACTCAGTCTATTCTTAACCTCAACCTTCCTAATGCCTTAATACAGTTCCTCATGTTGTGGTGAACCCCAACCATAGAATTATTTTCGTTGCTACTTCATAACTGTAATTTTGCTAGTGTTATGAATAGCATTCCGAACTCCACCAACGATGGAATTGAACCAAACTTGGCACACAGAACTCCCATGACCAACAGAAAATACTGGAAGGGTTTGGTGGGCATTGACCTTGAGTTTTGGAGTTGTAGTTCACCTACACCCAGACAGCACTGTGAACTCAAACAATGATGGAGCTGGACCAAACTTGGCACGAATACTCAATATGGCCAAATGTGAACACTGGTGGAGTTTGGGGAAAATAGACTTGACATTTGAGAGTTATAGTTGCTGGGATTTATAGTTCACCTACAATCAAAGAGCATTCTGAACCCCACCAATGATAGAATTGGGCCAAACTTCCCACACAGAACCCCCATGACTACTGTGCTTCCTGATGGTCTTTGCCGACCCATTTGACACCCCTTTGCAACCCTTCCCAGGGGTTCCAACCCCCAAGTTGAGAAACACTGTCTTTGATGCATGGAGTACAGTGCCTAAGGATAGACTTTTATAAGCAAACCTTATGTGTGAATAGCCATAGAAATGTAAATCTTGTGAGTATGGTGATGAAGCAACAAGTGATCACCTATAGAAGTCTGTTCTTAGACACTGCACTCCATGGCTCTGAAGAAGGCTTAGTCTACAAAGGTTTATGTTAACAACATGTTTCTCTCTCTTTGTATACTGATATTCCAGACGGACATGGCTATATCTTTCAAAATTCATACTTCTTATGCATATGGAATGTCTAAATTATCACTTCTTTATTATTAAAGCATTTGAGTCATGCATTTTATACATACTACTTGAGATCAGTCATAAAATCATTATAATTGTGTGGTTATTGTCACTCAGCTGAAAAGCAGGTGCGTACAGATAAACAGCAGGAGAAAGAGGAGTGATAGTCAATCTATACCAGCTTACATGCCAAGATACGAGTGGGGCTGTCAAATCAGTTCATCAAAGTAGCCTTTAAACTGATCAGAATACCGTAACATATGTTAACTATTACATCTGAATTTACACGCCATTGGGAAATCGCTTAGGACCATTGCTCTGTCACAAGAGTCTGCTACCCTCTGGAGTGCAATTATGAAGTTAAGTACTGCACAAATGGAAAATGAAAGTAGGCAGTCAATGCTCAACCATAGCTCAACGATGGCTAACTCAAGCCACACATTGGTGTAATATCAGAACGGAAGCAGTCCTCAGCTCTGAAATGAGTATTATCTCCATATTGCATATCATTGGGAGAGACAGACAAGCCACTTAGTGAATTAATAGCAGAAATGAGATATAAACCCAAAAAAATTGTTAAGGCCAAAAATTAAGTATTAAATGACACTTCACATTAGCATGTTTACTCCCTATTTATTTATTTATTTATTTATTTAGCGCATTTCTACCCCATCCTTCTCAACCCCCAAGGGGGGAATCAGGGCGGCTTACAAAAGGCACAATTCGATGCCAGCAAAACAGATAATAAGATAAAACATATATCAACAACAATTATAAAACAATTAAAACAATCCAGTTATACATCACAAATAATAAAAACCAATCTAATGATCAACGTTCACCAAGCTCAGAATCCGTAAGTTCATTCTGCATTGTCAAATCCTATCCAATTCTAGTCGTCATTGTCCTTTATCTGACCCCCAGATTACCCAAAAGCCTGGTCCCATATCCATGATTTGGTTTCCTTCTAAAAGAGAGGAGGGATGTCGATGACCTAATTTCCCCGGGAAGCGAATTCCACAGACAAGGGGCCACCACCGAGAAGGCCCTGCTCCTCGTCCCCACCAATCTCACTTGTGATAGAGGTGGGGCCGAGAGCAGGGCCTCCCCAGAAGATCTTAAACTCCGAGGCGGGCCGCAGAAGGAGACGTGTTCGGACAGGTACGCTGAGCCGGACCCGTATAGGGTTTGTAGGTCAAAACCAGCACTTTGAATTGTGCTCGGAACTGGATCGGCAGCCAGTGGAGCTGACATGACAGAGGGGTGGTATGTTCTCTGTATGATGCCCTGGTGAGTAATCTGGCCGCCGCCCATTGGACTAATTGAAGTTTTTGAACAGTGTTCAAGGGCAACCCCATGTAGAGTGCTGCTGTTGGGGGACCTTCATGTTGGGACTGATCTATGACAACCATATCAAAGGAAGAGAGGCAATTGTCTCTCTCTAAAACTGAGAAAGTATGACTTGCTTTGAATGTGATTTTTCTGCTTCTTGGCAGGGGATTGGATTGGATGGCACACAAGGTCTCTTCCAACTCTATGATTCTATGCCCAGGTTTACCCAGTAGGTTTCCATGCAAATCGTGGATTCAAATCTGGATTTCCAGAGTCCTGGTTCAATATTAAATCACCATGCCATGCCAGCTCTCTATTCCATAAAGACATTACAAATGGAAACTTGTAAAAAGGGTATGGAAATGACAACGTATCATTAATATTTTTCAACTCTATGTTACGGGGGAGACAGAGAAGAAGGAACAGACTGAAGGTCAAATATATCCCATAATGCAATAGTTATTTAATGTCAGTAAATCTGAATAACCACAATATATTACCTTTACAATTCCTTTGAGATGGGTTGGTTTTTCTAATGCCTTGTTGTTGCTAATTGCCTTCAAGTCAACTTTGACTTACAGCAACAATTTGACTGAGAGACATCGTGAGAGCTTTAGTCAAATAATTTTTTTCAAATCTGTCTTGGACTAACCAAAACAGTTTTTTTGATCCAATAATGCAGTAGCCCTGCAATTATCAGGGTGATATCATCCCCAAACAACAATTTTGCAGCAGCCATGGGTCTTCAAACATAGACCTCTTTTTTTTCCCATGTCAGGAGCGACTTGAGAAACTGCAAGTCACTTCTGGTGAGAGAGAATTAACTGTCTGCAAGGACTTTGCTCAGGGGATGCCTGGGTGGTTTTACCATCCTATGGGAGGTTTCTCTCATGTCCACATATGAGAAGTTGGAGCTGACAGATGGGAGTTCACCCTGCTCCCCAGATTCAAACCACTGATATTTCGGTCATCAGTCCAGCTGACACAAGGATTTAACTCACTGTGCCACCAGGAGCTTCACATAGACCTCTGAAGACTTGGGAATCCCTCCTCCTTTGGATTTGCTACCCGTTGCACTTGCACACAGGACATCCCCTTAATTATTGGGGAGCAAGGAATTCTGTTTATCTGCTTCCATTACTTAAGCCAATCAAATTAGTTATGCAATTTGCCCTTATCCTGGAAAGATCAACCTAAAAGAATCAAATCCCACGGATATAAAAAGTTATTCATAATATTTATTTAAAGGCTATACATGTTGGTTTTTTTCACCAGTTAAAATAAACATACCCAGAAAAATTGAAATATGTATGCACATAAACACAAGATTTTAGTAAAAGAGATTAAATTTCACTATTTTCCTTTAATTAATGTTTTAGCAGGTGTCCTCCAGCACTAAAGAGACCACAATACTGATTAAGTAAACAAAAGTGCTATTGATCGAATAACCATTTTTACATATTTTTAGAAACGCAGTTCAAAAGATTAAAAAACAAGTTTAAACAGGGAGGAGGAGTACAGCGTCTCCCAGTATCGCCATGTTTTACTTGCCACTGGAAGAAAGACAAATTCGGCTTGACTGAGCCACTAAGATAGCCATGACAACAACTGTTGGAAACTGGATGGCTGCATTCATCCCCATGAAAACTTTGGAGTGCCACATTCCCTCCATCAAATTACCTTCAAAAAATCAAAATACTTTTTGCCTAAAATGCTACCCAACACTGTATAATGGAGGTCTGTTTCCCCCACAACTACTACCACCTTCCCACCCTATTTCTCCCTCCTGTTCAGACAAGCGGATTAAGGAACACATGCAGCAGGGCTCAGCCACTCCACCAGTACATATACTTTTTGTGTGAAGGTTATATACAATTAGGAACACCTTTTTCAGAGGTGCTGCATGAAACTAGAGGGGCGACTGTCATACCTTATGGAAACTCAAAATGCCACGATCAGACAGTGCTCAAAATTACAGCTTTGTCTTCAATCATTGAAGCTGCAAGGCCATTCAGTGCTAATCAAGGTGGCCAACTGCAACATTCACACTTGCCTTAAGCAGACAAGTGTTCTTTCTCCCATCCTGGGCGTTCCACAGATATATAAACCCAATTTTCCTCAGACCTCACAACCTCTGAGGATGCCTGCCATAGGTGTGGGTGAAGCATTAGGAGAGAACATTTATATCCCGTCCTAGCTCAACCTCCGCAGAGGGACTCAGGACAGCTAATAACAAAAAACATAGGTATATATATCAAGTAAAAAAAACAGCATAAAACATTATAAAAACATTAAAACAATCGCCAATTTAAGTCGTAATCCTAAAAACCGTCCATCAGACTCCATTAAAACCATAGCTTTGCCATCTAGTCAAATCAACCTGCAAAGGCCTGATCCCAAAGCCAGGATTTCACTTTTTTTCGGAACATCAGGAGGGATGGAGAGGATCTGATTTCACTTGGGAGGGAATTCCATAGACAAGGGGCCACCTCAGAGAAGGCCCTGTCTTTTGTCCCCACCAACCACGATTGTGATGGGGGGGGGGGGACAGTGAGCAGAACCTCCCCGGATGATCTTAACGTCCTAGGTGGTTCATAGCGGGAGATACGCCCGGACAGGTAAACTGGGCCAGAACCGTTAAGGGCTTTATAGGCCAAAGCCAGCACTTTGAATTGTGCTCGGAAGCTAATAGGCAGCCAGTGGAGCTGGCGTAGCCAGGGCATTGTGCACTTTCAGTATCCCACTCCCGTGAGCAACCTGGCTGCCGACCGTTGGACTAGCTGAAGCTTCCGAACAGTCTTCAGGTGCAACCCTATGTAGAGTGCATTGCAGTAATCTATTTGGGATGTAACCAGAGAATGGATTACCGTGGCTAAGTCCAACCTCCCAAGATATGGGTGCATTTGGCACACAACTTTTAATTGGGCGAAAGCTCCCCTGGCCACCGCTGAGACCTGGGGTTCCAACCTCAGCTATGAGTCCAGGATCACTCCCAAACTGCAAACCTGCACCTTCGGGTGGGGGGTGTAACCCCATCCAGCATAGGCTATAACCTTATATCTTGTTCAGCTTTCCGACTGGCCTTCCTGTCTTCTCTGGATTTAGTTTCAATTTGTTCCCTCTCATCCAATCCGTTACAGTTGCCAAGCACCGGTTCAGGACCTGGACAGCCTCCTGAGTAGCAGGTGGAAAGGAGTGACAGAGCTGGACATCATCTGAATACAGATGACACCGGACTCTGAAACTCCAGATGATCACTTCCAACGGCTTCATGTAAATGTTAAAAAGCATAGGGGATAGTATCGAATCCTGCAGGACCCCAAAGTACAAAGGCTGTGGGGCCAAGCAGCTGTCCCATACCAACACCTTCTGGGAACAACCTTCCAAAAAAGGACTGGGTCCACTGAAGAACAGTGCCTCCAAGGTCCATTTCTGCAAAGTATTCCAAAAGGTCAACAGTATTGAAGGTCAACGGTATTGAAGGCCGATGAGATGATACAGTCCGGAAAACTCACAGAAACCCACTACCTTCATTCTTTCTTTCATGTCTCCACAGTTAAGAGTGCTAGGAATATAGCCTTTAAAAATTAAACTGCAAACTCCAGGAGGAGGCCTCAAATATATATGTCTTGAAGGGAGACAGGGCCTTTCAATCCCCACGTGGCTACAGTCTTCTTAAGTCTCCCTTTGGCCCTCTCTTCCTTCTTCTCAAAAGCAAGATGTTCTTTTTATCTTTTTCCAAAATTACTTTACATTCATGTATAGGTACAGTTCAAGTGAGCATCTCATTCTGTCATCTCCCTCCGTGTATCAAAGCAATATAGCATCTTAGAATGAAACTCTAAAGTTAGGTTGGTGACGTGCATTTTGTTTGGGTTTTTTATTACTAGATCCAATTTGTCACTTCAAGTTTAGTATCTGAATACTTCTATTATGTCATTATCAACATTTTGTTCAGCAGAAGTACAATTAGAATGTGTAAGGATTAAAGTTGATACAAATCAAACCAATTATTCATAGAGTTGTGGTGATGAAAGGAAGAGAAAGGCACACAGATGCTCACACATACACACACACAACCAAGAGTGTTTAGGCTCTGATTAATAAATGCATGGTGCCACGTATGTCTTGAAAAGGACAGAAAGCTGATGAAAGGCTGCTGTAGACAGCTTTGCCAAAGTGTCAGCATTTCAATTCTGCCTTGTGTTCAAGCATTGCATGGAAATGAGAAACCGCTTTGTATTGGGTAAGACCGAAAGTTCTTTCTTTGTTTTATCAACCAAGATTGAAGATAATGAGCGTATATCTTGCTCCTTGGTACATTTACAATTGGAAATTCCAGATGAGATGGAAGCACTGGGGTGAGGAACTTGAAGTCCCAAAGTTGACCCTGGTCTCCTTGTGGTTTCAGTCCTCCACCCTTCAATCCATGACACTATTTTACCAAAATCCCTCATATTTTGGCACGTGTCTAGCTTTCCAGATGGTATCACTTAGCTGTGCCGTAGGTGGGAGGAGTTCCTGGTTTGAGAGAAATGGTTGGTGGGAGGTGATTATTCCTGTCAGGAAGTGGCTCTTTCCCGAGTAGAATTTTTTAAAGGTGTGTGGATACTTACACATTTGGTATATCAATAGTAGTGCACTCATGCTTAACAGAAAATACATATTTCATATGTCTGCAAAACGTGGACTGTCTACAGATGTCACACTCAACTCCTGGAATGATTCCATCAGTGCTGCCTCCGAAAAATCTTGCAAATCTCTTGGAAAGAAAGGCGGACAAATGTCAGCGTGCTGGAAGAAGCAAAGACCACCAGCACTGAAGCGATGCTCCTACGCCATCAACTCTGGATGGGGCCACGTTGTCTGAATGCCCGATCTCTGTCTCCCAAAGCAGTTACTATACTCCCAACTCAAGAATGGGAAATGTAATATAGGTGGACAGGAAAAGATATTTAAAGATGGGCTTAAAGGTAACCTTAAAAATTGTGGCATAGACACCAAGCACTGGGTAGCCCTGGGTCCTTGAGTGCTCTAACTTGAGGTCAGCTGTGACCAGCAGTGCTGCAGAATTCAAAGAGGCACAAATGGAGGGCGAAAGGGTGAAATCTGCCAGGAGGAAGGCGTGTCAAGCCAATCATGACCAGGATCAAGTTCCACCTGAAAACTGATGTCCTCACTGTGGGAGAAAATGCGGATCAAGAATAGGGCTCCATAGCAACCTATGGACTCGCCGCCAAGACACTACACTTGGAGAACCATAATCCTCGGGCTACGAGGGATCACCTAAAGAGGAGGAGGAAGAGAACAAGTGGAGTGGCCATGGCTGTGCGGTCAAAAAGTGTGCAAATAATTGGAAACATGGATCATCTCTTAATATCAAGGTGAAGTCACACTACCGGAAAGTGTGTGTCTGGTTATAGCAATCTCAGTACAATGTGTGTGATGTGTCTGGTATTTATGGGATCATTGCAAGGTCAGTGTAAACCAGGAAAATGTGATTCCAAACAGAATTTTCTTTATCCATGTAGACAAGCCCTGTGCCTATCTGGGTGTGTTCACACCACCAGAGAACAGTGTTGCAGTATTTTTATCAGTCTGAGTCCTATAAAATGCTCCAGCAATGCAGTATAGACTGAAAAGTGGCCGTAAAAATAACACTCAGGCAGTTTCGCATTTCTAGCCTCTTAGCGATTCATTGTCACATCTCCTTAGTTTTATTGGGCATCAAGTAAGAACGTTTGCCACGGTGGCTAGATGGAGTTCTCAACAAAAAGCCAAAAGGTTGCAAGAAATAGTTGTTCCTAAAGGAATGGCTGAACAAATTGCCAATTTTCACAGACTTCAAGCATCTGGAGGAAACTCACTGCTGGAAAAATATGGGCTTTTGGACTACATTTTTTGCTAAAGTATAACCAGTGGTAACTAAGGAACTGATTGTGTATTGTGTTGTCAAAGGCTTTCATGGCTGGAATCACTGGGTTGCTATGAGTTTTCCGGGCTGTAATGCCATGTTCCAGAAGCATTCTCTCCTGACATTTCACCCACATCTATGGAAGGCATCCTCAGTGGTTGTGAGGTCTGTTAGAAACTAGGAAAATGGGGTTTATATATCTGTGGAATGTCTTCTCTTCTTCAGGCTAAACATGCCCAGCTCCTTAAGCCGCTCCTCATAGGGCTTGTTCTCCAGACTTTTTATCATTTTAGTCGCTCTCCTCTGGACTTATTAATGAGAAAGTACCCAGAAGCTAGGACAAGCTACAGCAGTTTACTTTAGCTGAAGTCTACTGGGAAAGAGCAAGATTCCTGCCCTTTCTTTGCCTCTTTTGTTAGTTGGATGTCTACAAACTATTTTTGGCATTTTAACTAATTTGCAGCAACTGGAATAAACTAAGGGAAGAGTAGAGAGAAACTGAGCTCTTTTTAGAAGCAACTGAAATAGTAGGATGATATTTAATCCAGATAGGGAAGGGATGCCCTAATTCCTAACCATTTATCATGCTGGTTGAGGCCTTCAAGAACGCAAAACATTTGGTGAGAATCAGATTATTTGCACCTGCTTTGGCCTAATACCTCAGTTTGATGAAACCATTCAAGGAGGATACCTCTGAAAGCTTGTATCTGGCCTAATATTTATGACTCATTTAGGAGTCCAAATGCGTAATACTGGAAGTTGAATTAATCATCTTAGAGTCTCTTATTCTCTTTCAAGCCAGTTAATGGGATAGTTATATAGTTTATACAGAAGAGAAGAAGACAGCTAGCCTTTAATCAGCCAGGAAGTGTGTGTGTGTGTTTTAAGTTATTGGTATCCTTTCCCGAAGCAAATGCTAATAGAATAGACATAGGAAACGTCATTTGTAAAGCACTGAGAACATCAGCAGTGACCTTAGCAGGGGTGTCAGGAAATCAAGCTGGCCCTCGGGATAGTCAAAGAAGGATTTATTCGAAATGTGTCTTTTATGAAAATGAAGGTAGTTTCCGGAGGGTAACATTGGATTCGATAAATAGCCCGGCTCACCTTGTAATGCCTTTGATGCAGGAGGCGGCGGGTGGAAAAGCAAAATAAGGAAAGAGGAAAGATTTATGCAGGTTGCATCCCTTATCTGGATTTCCAAAATCCAAATTACTTCAAAATCGAAAACTATCCATATGGATGAGAGAGGGAGTGAAACTTTTGCTTTCTGGTGGTTCTGTGTACATTAATGTTGTTTCATGCACAAAATTATTAAAACTACTTTGGACAAGCTATATGTATATATTGTGAATCTATGAAATTTAAGTGAATTTTGTGTTTAGACTTGGGTCCCAACACTAATATATCTTATTGTGTAGTTCAAAAACATGTAAATGTGAGTAGATCAATAGCTACTACTCCGGTGGGAAGGTAACAGTGCTCCATGCAGTCATGCTGGACACATGACCTTGGAGGTGTTTATGGACAACGCCGACTCTTCAGCTTAAAAATGAAGATGAGCACCAACACCCAGAGTCAGACACGATTGGACTTAATGTCAGGGGAAAACCTTTACCTTTGCTATATATATGCAAACACTTGTATTACAAAATACAAGTAATGCAAAATACTTCTGATCCCAACCATCTCAAGAAAGGGAAATTCATCCTGTATTATGTGAATTATTAGTTGTATTAATTGTGCAAAGTCTTTGTTGTTATTGCTTATGTTTTTAATTTGCTTGCATTGTATTGTTATTGTCTGTTGTTGTTGTGTTGAGGCCTTGGCCTTTGTAAGCCGCATCGAGTCCTTCGGGAGATGCTAGCGGGGTACAAATAAAGTTTAATAATAATAATAATAATAATAATAATTTTGGCACCAAGACTAGAAAAGTAATGTGTATAGTGAATTGGACCAGCCTGGCATTTAGTTAAAAACATGATTAAAATATCTGGGCTCCTATAGCAGCTCCAAAAAACAGAACACCTTTAGTCTGCAGTGCCTTTCTTGTTTCTTGATTCGGGTTTAGGGAATGCTGCATGTGGTGGTCCCTATGTAGACCTATCTACAGCTGCATGGTATACAATGGATTCCTGCAGAGGTGAGAGGATCCCCCTTATTGTTTGCTGAATGTAGCATTTGTTGGATTTGGATGACCTCACAACCTCTGAGGATGCTTGCCATAGATGCAGGCAAAATGTCAGGAGAGAATGCTTCTAGAACATGGCCATATAGCCTGAAAAACCTACAACAACCCATTTGTTGGATTTTCTTAGTGGGCCTGTAGATAGTTTGTAGACTGTGTTTCTTTATGAAAGCACTGCAGACTAATTCAAACAGAGAAGTCAACCATAGCAGAGCACCTGATGAACCAACCTGGACACAGCGTATTATGTGAGAACACAGAAATGCTGGACCATTCTAACAACCACCATGTCGGAATACACAGAGAAGCCACTGAAATCCACAAGTATGTGGACAATTTCAACAGAAAGGAGAAAACCATGAAAATGAACAAAATCTGGCTACCAGTATTTTTTTTAAAAAAAACACTCTAAAATCAGGACAATAAAGAAAGAACAGCACTCAAAAACAGGGGAATTTCAGACATGAAACAATCAGGGCCAGCTAATACCTCCCAACAAAGAATTCCCCCAGGCAGGAAGCAGTCAGGATTTGAAGCTGCCTGGCTAATCAATGTTAATCAAGGTGGCCAACTGCAACATTCACACTTACCTCAAACAGACAAGAGTTCTTTCTCCCACCCTGGACATTTCACAGATATATAAACCACACTTGCCTAGTTTTCAACTGACCTCACAACCTCTGAGAATGTGGGCAAAATGTCAGGAGAGAATGCTTCTGGAACATAGTCGTGCAGCCTGGAAAACTCACAGCAACCCACATACATTGATAGTTACAGAAATGCTGGGACATTCAGGAAGTGACTAGGGAAGAAGATGAAGCAAGCTATACCTTTTTTCTTCAACCTTCAGCCCTGAGCCAGTGAGGAGCTCAGAGTAATTGCACTGACTAAACCATGGATAATCCAGCCCTGAAGTTTTAATAATTTACTTCATCACATAAGAAGCCCAGAAATTCAATGTACGATAATGACTTGCTGGTGGAGAAAAGACGATCTCTCTGACCCTCTGTACCACTCTGCTTGATTTCCATTCTTGCCATAAAGGAAGACAATCTCTTCTTCCTTAGGAGCAGCGGAGGAACACAGCCGGATGGCAGAGGGGGTCTCTCAGTCCTTTGCCAACCCATCTGTGTTTCCATGCTGTCCAAAAAGAAGGAAGTAATAAAAATGCAGGGTAGAGCTCACATCTAGGAGACTGCGAGCTATTAACTTCTATAATTTATAGGATTCTGTCTCTGCTTTCACTCCTGGATGTTCGCTTGTGAAAATGACACAAAACCAATAAACAGAAACTCATTTGATTGGAAAACCAACAGAAAAACAGAATTCCACTAAGTTCCAAATGCCTGGCAAAATAAAAATGCTTCTATTAACAGCTCTTGGTATTCACTGGGGTTTAGTTGTAGACCCCATGGATTCCCAAAATCCATTGATATACAGTAGAGTATGGTAAAGGTAAAGGTTTTGCCCTGACATTAAATCCAGTTGTGCAGTTACGTGTTGGGCCTGTGTGGATGTCTGTTAACAGGACGTGCTATCTGAATGCCCAACGGGACGCCGGGGTGCCTCAGCTGAGAGGCCCTATAAATTTCCCTACACAAAGTTCTGCAGAGGCTTGAGATAAGTCCAACAAAGTTCTTTATTAAGGATAAAATCTTCAAACATGGAATAGACACTATAACTTTGGAAAATTGGTAACTTCTTCAATTTGCCGACGAGGGACAGGCAACTGCTTAATAAACTGTTACTTTCTTCTTTAAGGGAAATCCTTTGACCCCTCCCTGGGCAATCTCTTTACTTTGTTGGCGTGAGCCCTACTCCCGGTTCCAATCTGCGTTATAGGTGACCCAAATAGACCTTACCAGGCAAAGTCTATGTAGATTTTCCAAGTTGAAGGAAGTCCTTTACTTTCCAGCAAAGCTGGCTGTATTTCCCTTTTTTCCAGCAAAGGCTGGCTGTAACTATATTTTCCCAGTGAAGTTTGTTGTGAGAAACGAATCCTTTTACAGGTGGGAGAGAGAAAAGCTCACAACATCCTATCCGTAAGGCTACACTGTAAAGACTGAGCTAAAGGTTCCCTTTTCCCTCCAAAACCCTGGGGAAAGGGGTGGATCTAAAGGCTGCAACGATGATTGACAGGTTGCTGGCCCTATAACAGCAACCTGGAGGAAGCTACCAAACTGCAAAGTGCATAGCCTACAGGAATTCATACAAACAAGCAAAGAAAGAAAAAGGGAATTCAAACCCACAGCACAGCCGTACCAGCACACCAGTCGTATCCGACTCTGAGGGGTGATGCTCATCTCCATTTCTAAGCCGAAGAGCCGGCGTTGTCCATAGACACCACCGAGGACATGTGGCCAGCATGACTGCATGGAGTGCCATTACCTTCCCGCCAGAGTCATACCTATTGATCAACTCACATTTGCATGTTTTCGAACTGCTAGGTTGGCAGAAGCTGGGCCTAACAGTGGCAGCCCACCCCACTCCCCAGCTTTGATCCGCCGACCTTTCGGTCAGCAAGTTCAACAGCTCAGCAGTTTAATACACTGCGCCACCAGGGGTTCCATACATTGGCATAGCAAAATTATATTCCTATTTAAAATGGAAAAATCAAAGTTTTCCTTTTGGATCGGGGGGGGGGGGGGGGGGGGGGGGGGGGAGAGAGGCTTTAAAGCTATGGATTCTCTTAATGCGTGATATATGGATACAGAGGGCCTCCTGTATACAGGCAGTCCTGGAGTTGCAGACATCTGCTTTACAAACGACTCGTCATTAAAAAGGGGGTGAGACAACACTGAGTGAGAGAAATCTACTCATAGGAAGGGAAATTCACTCCTGGAAGTGTTATCATGGGAAAAGGTGTCTCAACTGAAGCTTTCTCACCAACCCTTGTTTCCACAACAAGCTAATTTTTTCAAAATCCAATTATCACCGAGACAGAAAGTGGGATGAAATCTTCTGAACAGAGGCACAGACAGCAAAACAAACACAGCAGGGGTGTTAACCTTTCCCAATGCTATCCAAAGTTTATATACATATATATAATAGGAGCATAGTGTCTAGATCCAGAGAAGTCATGCTACCCCTCTATTCCGCTTGGTTAGACCACACCTGAAATACTGTGTCCAGTTCTGGGCACCACAATTGAAGAGAGATATTGACAAGCTGGAATGTCTCCAGACGAGGGCAACTTAAATGATCAAGGATCTGAAGAACAAGCCCTATGAGGAGCGGCTGAAAGAGCTGGGCATGTTTAGCCTGAAGAAGAGATGGCTGAGAGGAGATATGGTTGCCATGTATAAATATGTGAGAGGAAATAACAGGGAGGAGGGAGCAAGATTGTTTTCTGCTTCTCTGGAGACTAGGACACGGAACAATGGCTTCAAACTACAAGAGAGGAGATTCCATCTGAACATGAGGAAGACCTTCCTGACTGTGAGAGACGTTCAGCAGTGGAACGCTCTGCCCCAGAGTGTGGTGGAGGCTCCTTCTTTGGAAGCTTTTAAACAGAGGCTGGATGGCCATCTGTCAGGGGTGCTTTGAATGCAATATTCCTGCTTCTTGGCAGGGGGTTGGACTGGATGGTCCATGAGGTCTCTTCCAACTCTATGATTCTGTATTGGCTGGAGTTACTCTTAAAATGTCCCTGTTCTGACTTGCATACAAATGCAACTTAAGAACAAACCTATAGAACGTATCTTGCTCATAACTTGGGGGCTGCTTCTATGTCTCCAAGACAAGACCAGACATGTGTATGGCAGGGGTGGAAGGGATCCTGCAACTGCATAACAGCATCTCAATTTTCAAGGGAGAAAAACTATACAGCTGTATATTGGACTGATGTGATGAGACCTAGGGTAAATATTCTGTCATCTCTCAATTCCAGAAGACTATGTTTAGCAGCAAGGATTGGAAAACTGTCAACTTCATTCTCTCACACATTCATTTTGAGGACTACGGGTTCTTTCTTTGTCATACAGGAAGACATTAGTAATTATTTTGTAAATCCTTACAAATTCTCAATTAGAGAATTTCAAAAGATACAGCTAGTTCCAGCGTGGAAGGCACTGTTTTGGAGCTGCTTGCTATGTAGCTTTTTAAGACAAGGGGCCTCTCCAACAAACAAAAGAGGTGTCGAGTCATCACAACCCTGATTGAATGCCCAGGGACTCGGAACCAAATGTTTGAAGCATTAAACATTCAAGCTCCTGTCTATGGAGGGACAAATCTGTCAGTTTCTATTTTTTCCCATACTCCATTTTTTAAAAATCTCAAATCGTCTTCACTCCAAACATGAGGATATGTTTCAATGTTGATAAGTTCCTTTCTAGAACAAACAGAGACACAATTCTGACCCATTCTGACCCATACATGGGTCTCTTCTCCAGGTCTCTCTCCTCCTTCCATATTGTATTTTTCCTTGGAATTATTTATTTATTTCCTCTATTTATATCCCGCCTTTCTCCACCCCGAAGGGGATTCAAGGCAGCTTTACAAATGTCAACTATTTGATGCCTTTAAAGAACAACAACTAAATACATTTAAGTTAAAATACAAAATTTTAAATTTTAAAAATTAGAGTTAAAAAGCACATTAAAACATATAAACATTATAATCATTATTAAAATCACACCACTCACAGTCATAAACCAGGGCGGTTCCAAAAATCACTGCACATATTTCATTGTTATTTTTGCCCTGAATTTCCAAAGGCTTGACCCCAGAGCCAGGTTTTTACTTTTCTTCCGAAGGCCAGGAGAGAGGGAGCTACTGTAATATCACTGGAGAGGGAGTTGCACAGCCAAAGGTCCACCACTGAGAAAGCCCTGTCCCTCATAACCACCGGATGCACCTGTGCAGATGGCCGAACCGAGAGCAGGCCTCCCCTGATGATCTTAGACTCCTAGGTGGTTCACAGAAGGAGATATGTCCATACAGGTAAGCTGGGCCAGAACCGTTTGATCTTTATAGGCTAAAGCCAGTACTTTGAATTGTACCTGGTAGCAAACTGGCAGCCAGTAGAGATGACTCAACAGGAGGGTTGTATGCTCCCTATACATCAGTGGTTCTCAACCTGGGGTCTCCAGATGTTTTTGGCCTACAACTCCCAGAAATCCTAACAGCTGGTAAACTGGCTGGGATTTCTGGGAGTTGTAGGCCAAAAATATCTGGGAACCCCAGGGTGAGAGCCACTGCTATACATCATTCTGGTGATCAACCTGGCTGCTGTCCATTGGACTATTTGAAGCTTCCAAACAGTCTTCGAAGGTAACCCCACGTAGAGCGTGTTGCAACAGTCTATTCGGGATGTAACCAAAGCATGGACTACCATGGCCAAGTCTGACTTCCCAAGGTACGAGTGCAGATGGTGCACAAGTTTTAATTTTGCAAATGTTCTCCTGGCCACCACCAAGACCTGGGGTTTCAGGTTCAGCTATGAGTCCTGGAGAACTCCCAAGCTGCGAACCTAAGTCTTCAGGAAGAGTACAACCACGTCCAACACAGGCTGTAACTCTATACTCTGTTCAGCCTTGCGACTGACCAGAAGTACATCTGTCTTGTCTGGATTCAATTTCAATTTGTTTGCTCCCGTAAACCACCACATAATGTCAGTTTGGGAAATCACTTAACTTTGTTTAAACATGTTCCAATCCTACATACAATTACATGACAGTAAGCCCTATTGAACATAGTATTCAATACCCAACTAAATCCAATGCTTGTTATATTTATTTATATATGCACATCAATCCAATGACCATACTGGGGGTTTTGTGGATCTTTATTTCAGCTCTTCCAGATTCTGTGTCCATCCATTCATGCACCTATGTAATATATTATTATATAGTAAAAAGATAATTTTTATCTAAGTAAACCTGCACATTAAAAAGACACAAAAGAGAAAAATGAACTACTAAAAGAACAGTCTTTCTTGGAATATCTCTTTGCCTTTTATGAATTGGAAAGAAATTACATATCCCCTGGCAAGAACTATGACCTACATGCAGGAAATAAAGAGAACTTCTGGGAACAGGTTTAATTAGACTGACTATGCTGGATATTGGGAAATGAAACCTGCAAGGGCTTCCTTGTTACGAGAACGTATACATCGGAAAAAAGGTCCAAGGGAAAACTTAGGCGCAAGAGCCATGTTCATTTCCTGAAACAAGCAAACAAATTAATAGTGGAAAGCTGCTCTTGCATTCTAGGCCACGTTTCTCTCTCGTGAAATGGCACTTGGCCCCATGCCAAGTGTAACCTAAGCAAAACTGAAATGAGAGAGAGGAAACATCTCAAAGTCATCCGCCTGTGTTCATTCCGAGTTCGAAATATCATATTCAGCACGCAAAACCGAGCCACCAAACTCCATAACTCTACGTGCCATTTACCACTGGTGTGCGAGCTTTTTGACAGCACAATTATCCAAATCACAAGAGTCAGCAACAAATGATTCTCGTTTTAAAAAGCCACTGATAACAAAATAAACAAACCAGTGATATATTCTATAAATTTATTCTGTGTAGAACATCCTCCAACTGCGCACACGAGAACATGCATATATAAAGAAGGACACGATAACCATGTTTAAATATTTGAAAGGATGTCGCGTTGAGGAGGGGGCAAGCTTGGTTTCTGCTGCTCTAGAGACTAGGACACAGAGCAATTGATTCAAACTGCAGGAAGAAAAGATTCCACCAAAACTTTAGGAAGAAGTTCCTGATGGTAACAGCTATTTGGAAATGGAATATGCTGCCTTGGAGTATGGTGAAGTCTCCTTCTTTGGAGATGTTTAAGCAGAGGCTAAATGGCCACCTGTCAGGGGTGCGTTGCTGCATGGCAGAATGGGGTTGACCTGGATGCCCCTTATGGTCTCTTCAAACTCTATGATTCTATGTGGGAGGAAGAGCTTCAGATGCTATATTGTAAGTCTGAGAGGAACATATGGCTCACCCTAGCCTAGGTCTGTATGCAGAACCATGGTATTACTGTATGATAAGCCATACAGACTGCAGTCATACTCTGTTTCCCCTAACATTTATCCTGTCATGCATACACTCACTGCAGTAAATATATTATATCCATCACACATTATGAGTTAGTTCACAAGTACATCTTTATTCAAATCCAGCAAGGGAGAAATATGGGAAACACTTGCAGAATATGTAATGTGGCTGGGACAGACTTTGGAAACTGTTGTAAATATTTGGGCATAAAACTGAATAGCTGAATGCATTTTTCGGAGAATGTGGAGTCAGAGGTGTTCATACACACTGTGTATAACTATCAGGCAACGGTGGCTCTCCGAAGGTTTTTGGACTACAACTCACATCGTGCTTCACGATTGATTATACTGGCTAGAGCCAATTTGAATTGTAATTCAAAGTGGTTATTGTGGCCTTATTGGAGGAAAATTCTGAGAGTGCCTTGGAGCGCAAGAAGATCAAACCAGTCCATACTCTAAGAAATAAAGCCCGACTACTCGTTGGAGGAAAGGATATTTGGGGCAAAGATGAGAACTTTGGCCACATAATGAGAAGACAGGAAAGCTTTCCCCAGCATAATGATGCTGGAGAAAATGGAAGGAAAAAGGAAGAGGAGCCGATCAAGAGCAAGATTGATGGATGGTATCCTTGAAGTGACTGGCTTGACTTTGAAGAAACTGGGGGTTGTGATGGCCAACAGGGAGTTCTGCCGTGGGCTGGTTCATGAGATCGCAAAAAGTCGGAAGCGACTGAATGAATAAACAGCAACAATAGCAGTCCACTCCTGTACTACATCCATATAACACAGGAAGATATAGTGAGTTGCTGAGATGATTTCAAAGCACATTCTATCCCAACTCTTAGGCCCCTTCCACACAGCTGAATAAAATCCCACATTTTCTGCTTTGAACTGGAATATATGGCAGCGTGGACTCAGATAACCCAGTTCAAAGCAGATATTGTGGGATTTTTTGCCTTGATATTCTAGGTCATATGGCTGTGTGGAAGGGCCCTTAGAGTGAATTTTCCCAGTGATAATTACTAGACTGGAAATGTAATAAAATGTTATGCTGCAACTGTACCATACCAACCACAGGCAAGGATGGCTGCACTATTTCTGAAAACCTGATCAAACAAAAACCGAACAAAAGCTCTTCAGTCTCCAAAATCGTATCATCTGTCTTAATCACCATGTCTCAGATACACAGAAATGTTAACAGATTTGCATTTTTGTTTTGGGGTGGGAAGTACATCTGTTAAGGACCCACAGACTGTGCGACAATGATTAAGAGAGATAAAATAATGTTTAGATCTCTTTGTTTGGGGCTCCTCTTTTGTTTACTTCCTCCGCAATTGTCCAAAGAACAGCAACCATCATTAGGCTTAGTTGGCATTCAAAGCAAGAAAGAAAACACATTTTTCAAAAACATTTCCAGGTCTGCAATGGCTGACGAAGTGCTTTACTTTTAGAACAAAATGCAGCTTGAAGAACAAGCAACTCCTTTGTTCTCAAAGCACAGGCTTGCAATGTTTGTAACTGCCAGTTGTATTACTTTACCTGTTCTGCTCTTTCTGAAGCATTACATAGCATCTGTATCAATAACATGAACTTCTTCAGATTTCTCTTTTTAAAAGCGAAATACTGAGACAGAAAAGAAGAATGAGAGAGAGAAACCATGGAGGACATTTGATCGGTTTTTCCTCCCTGTAGCAGACATGATGCCTAAGCAAAGTTCAAATTCAGTAATGTGGGAAAGGAGAGGAAATTGGATTAGGACACAGGCAATAAAGAAGAATTAAGGGAAAGAATGGAAGAAATAAGGCACAGTTGGAGTCACAAAAGTGCAAACACCATATGAGTGGGAGTGTTGAAACTACTGCTCTCCTCTTCCTTTCTATAAACCCAAAATCCTATATCTTTACACTTCTTACAATCACAGTAAGAAAAATGGATATATAGAGAGAAACCAGGCATCTTGGCCAATTCATATATGGTGGAATGCTGGTGGAGTAAAGATTGGAGCAGCCACTCATAAATAAGTCTCACATGAAGCCTCCAGAAGTCCAACTGCTTGCCTAAAAAATAACATTTCTCTATATGTATAAGAAATATTACAAAGCCCAGAATACTGACATGAAAGGGCTGTGTGTATGTGTGTGTTTGTGGCACACTGGGGATAATATTCACTTTCTAGGAAACCTTTTTCTTTACTATTTTTAAGCTAAAGAGTTCTTACAAATATACAGAAGATGGAAAGTTTTTAAAAACATGCAAAGCCATATCTATAGCCCCAAGCCATACAAAGACATAGGTTTATCCTCCAACACCCTTCTACTTTTCTCAGCCCTCTAGCACCAGCTGCTTGAAGTGACTTCCTTACCCTTCCTCATGGTAGGGTTGGCCCTCACTAACCATATGTGATCCAGGAGGGAGGAAAAAACTGCTTGACTCCTTCAGTTCTGATAAAGTGAACTGAGCTTTTAATAAAGATTGAGCATCCCATATCTGCAGTTTCGAGGTCAAAATCACTCCAAATTCCAAAATTGTCCACAAGGGTGGTTGAGATAATGATCCTTTTGCTTTTGGACTTTCAAGAATTATGTAAACTTATGTCCAGGTTGAGTGTATAAGATGCATGTTGTAACCTGGTCAGATTCGGAGCGTTCAGATGAAAAGAAAGGGGTTGCTGGGAGAGATTCAGAGGGCCCAGAGGAGACTGGAAGTGGCCCTGAGAGAGGCGTTTTGTAATCTCCTGGCAGTTTGCAAGAGAACAGTGAAGGCAATATCCGTTCCCATGGGGACTTGCCAGAAGTGCAGGCTGAGAGAAATGTGGGAGATGAATGTTTGTCTAGGTCAAGGAGATTAGAGTTGAGGAGACAGGGCATGCAGCTAGGACAGACTTGCCTCTCCCAATGAATTAGAGGTAAGGAACGGGAAGGCAGGTGCAGGAGAAATTACTTTAGGGGAGGGATACTGGCTTTTAAGAGTGATTCATTCTGGTGCAATCTTTGTGAGAGCAATGCTGCATTCAGGCGAAGAGCTCTTGGTTTCTTGGTGCCTATGTTCTTTGGTGCCTATGTTCTTTGAAATAGGGAAGGGGGAGGAGGGTGGTGTAGGTGGGAAGACCTCAGAAAGGGCTATGCAAGGCCGGGAAATAACTGGAAGGAACTGGGTTGGCGGAAGGAGGAATTAATGAAGGAAAGAAACTGGAAGGACTCGAGGGATGAGGTTGCAATGTCAAGGTGCGGTATGGATGGGGAGGAGCATTCCATTGGTCGAGGGGCCCCCATAGAAACCTTAACGGGGAGGGGGAGATGCGGGAAAGGGAGACCATTAATTCGGCCATCAATTCGGCTCCAAAATGGTAGAGAATTACCACCACAAATTCGGTATAGAAAAAAAAAAAGAAACCAAAAAAATTTAATAATATGCAATCGGTCTCCCGACAAGGCAAGTGGAGGTACCCAGGCTGGCAGTCCCCCCGGGTTGAAGATGGTGCTGTTGAACGCCAGATCTGTCAACGGTAAAACATCTTTCATCCAAGATTTAATTCTGGAGGAACGGGCAGATCGGGGCGCTCCTCAAGTGGCGGTCGAGGGGCATTTACAGAGGCGCCTCTGCACCCCTGGCAAAAAAAAGTGTTTTGCAACTGCTTACTTCGCATAATGGACGAGCCGCCCCTGGCTATAGACACAATCAATAATATCTATAGAAATCTACTCTAGCACTGATTTCTTCCTATCACCTTTCTTCACTGTCCAGCCTTTACAACAATACATAAATATAATAAATACAATGACATTGGAAATCCTGACTTTAGTATTAAAATTATATATGTGTGTGAAATTTAGAATCTCGTCTCATCCCTTCATAGTTGTCCTTCCAAGTCCTAATCTTCTGATTTCTTGATTGCAGTATAAAATATCTTGAATCATTTTAATGTCTACTTCAATGGAATATAAATTATCTGTGATCATTGTTTTTGCTTACTTCATGTCCAACTGCATACCCAGTGCAATTTGAATGGGACTAAAGGAAAGTGCACTCAGCCAAGGAGAAACATTTAAATTTCTTGCTCACTGACTAGAAGACACCCTCTACATGGAGGCAGGCCAAATCATCTCTTAAAATATCCGACTCTTTCAGACAGACAGTGGAGGAAAACTAGAATTTGAAATGAAATGGTGAAACTGTTTTGCACATCATTGGATTACTCACTCAGTGCTTGATGACCAACAGTTGAATGCGCCAGCACACTTCGCAGCAAAGTGATCTGTCTGACATGATAATGTGTGTGAAGAATGATATCTCCCTAAGCAATGGCTCTTTGCTTTGCAAAGACTTCTCCTCATGTATAAGGAGCTCATCACATTGATGAGGTTTCGCAGGGCAATTCGCCAGCCTCCATGACAAATAGGAGGAGCAGTGGGACAATTGCAGCACAACGCCTTGCTGGCAGCGCTGCTTCCCCATCACATGAAGGGAAGTGTCACCATACGGCTTCCCACTGCGCTGGCCCCATTGTTCAAAATGGAACACGGGAAGCCTCCTTTGTTCTAGGTGCAGCATCATAGAGCATTTGCACCCCGGTTCATCAACAGACCCCCACCAGAAATTAACCTGCATTAGACGGCCCGCTGTGAAGCATTTGCTCGGTTCTTTGCGGACAAAGTCGCTTTGATCCGTTCAGGTCTAGACACCATGTTAACGGCAGTCTCTGAGGATGTGACGAGAACACCTGTCTGTCCGAGTTTGTTGGATTCGTTTCAATCTGTGACACCTGAGGATGTGGACAAGGTGCTTGGAGGGATGAGGGCAACCACATGCATCCTAGACCCCTGCCCATCCTGGCTTCTAAAGGAGGCCAGAGGGGGATTGGCCGAGTGGGTAAAGGTGGTGGTTAATGCCTCCCTTCGGGAAGGCAAAATTCCAGCCAGCTTAAAACAAGCTGTTATAAAACCGCTGTTGAAAAAACCATCACTGGACCCCACTCAATTCGTCAACTATCGGCCTGTTTCCAATCTCCCCTTTTTGGGCAAAGTCCTGGAACGTGTGGTGGCCTCACAACTCCAAGCATTCTTGGTAGACACTGATTATCTGGATCCGGCGCAGTCTGGCTTTAGGCCGGGGCATGGTACCGAGACAGCCTTGGTCGCCTTGGTCGATGATCTCCGGCGTGAGCTCGACAGGGGGAGTGTGTCTCTGTTGGTTCTGCTGGATCTCTCAGCGGCCTTCGATACCGTCGACCACGGTATCCTTCTGGGGCGCCTTGTGGGAATGGGCCTGGGGGGCACTGTTCTACAGTGGCTCAGGTCCTTCCTAGAGGACCGCACCCAGAAGGTGTTACTGGGGGACACCTGCTCGTCCTCACAACCATTGACTTGTGGGGTCCCGCAGGGTTCAATACTGTCCCCCATGTTGTTTAACATCTACATGAAGCCGTTGGGAGAGATCATCCGGAGTTTCGGGGTGCGGTGTTATCTGTACGCAGATGACGTCCAACTCTGTCACTCCTTTCCACCTACTACTAAGGAGGCTGTCCAGGTCCTGAACCGGTGCTTGGCCGCTGTGTCGGACTGGATGAGGGTGAACAAATTGAAACTCAATCCAGACAAGACAGAGGTACTCCTGGTCAGTCGGAAGGCCGAACAGGGTATAGGGTTACAGCCTGTGTTGGACGGGGTCGCACTCCCCCTGAAGACGCAGGTTCGCAGCTTGGGTGTGACTCTGGATTCTTCGCTAAGCTTGGATCCCCAAGTTTCAGCGGTTTCCAGAGGAGCATTTGCACAGCTTCGGCTCGTGCGCCAGCTGCGCCCGTATCTTGGGAAGTCGGACTTGGCCACGGTAGTCCACGCTCTTGTCACATCCCGCATAGATTACTGCAACGCGCTCTACGTGGGGTTGCCCTTGAAGACTGCCCGGAAGCTTCAGATGGTCCAGCGCTCGGCAGCCAGGTTGCTAAGGGAGCGGCACTCAGGGAGCACACCACTCCACTGTTGAGCCAGCTCCACTGGCTGCCAATTTGCTACCGAGCACAATTCAAGGTGCTGGCTTTAGCCTATAAAGCCCTACACGGTTCCGGCCCCACTTACCTCTCCGAACGCATCTCCTCCTACGAACCGGCGAGGATGCTAAGATCGTCCGGGGAGGCCCTGCTCTCGGTCCCGCCAGCATCACAAGTGCGGCTGGCGGGGACGAGGGACAGGGCCTTCTCGGTGGTGGCCCCTCGGCTATGGAATGCCCTACCAGTGGAGATCAGGCAGGCCCCCTCGCTATTGGCGTTTAGGAGGCGGGTTAAGACGTGGCTCTTCGAACAGTCGTTCGGATAAGCATGCAATAACATCTGACTCAGAAGACGGCATACTGAACAAGGAATGGTAAAACGACTATGAGATTTGGATCTGATTCTATTCGAGGCGTGATGACGTTTTGTGTATTGTTTGTGGTTGTTTGTCATATATTGTTCAATGTTGCACATTTTACTGTAAACCGCTTAGAGTCGCCGTTGGCTGATATTTGCGGTATACAAAAGGAGTAAATAAATAAATAAATTCATGTATTCAAGTTTCAGGCTATTCTTGCTTTTAGTTCTTGTGTGACCTGGTTTAGCCTGGATTCATGTTATCTTGCTTTTGGAAATCTTGGGACATTGCTGTTATGGATTTTCAGACTCTTGGTTTTAATGGAAGTAACCTTTTGAAGTTTGATTTGCTCTTCTGAATTTGCTTGATTTTTATATACTCTACTTTTAATAAACTTTTACTTATTGGATTACCTGGAAAGTGTGTAGTTTGTGGTGAAAAGCGACCTAGTGCAACATTGCATTTGAAGAATAAAATGAATTTCATATTTGGGTTGCATCCTAAAACAGCTCATTATGTATGTATATGCAAATACAGATATTCCAAAACCCGAAATCCAAATCTGGTTCCAAGCATTTTGGATAAGGAATACTGAACCTGTAATTGCACTAACACAATGCTATCTTCAAATCAACCTAAAATATGCTGGCTTGAGATTTCTTCCCAAATGAGCCCAACTGGAATATTATGCATTCAGTATTCAAATACTTCTACAAAGAGTTTAGTGCAGATTTTAAATTTTGCTTACCTTGAATGCTACTATACAGTGTAAACCAAGCAGCAGCATTACTACCACCAAGAGAATGGTGGCAAGATTCCTCACATCCCAGACAGATTCCACCAAAGGGATGCTCCCAACTTGCCAATCGTAACACAGAGTAATAGGAGCCAGAAGAAGCCAGGCGTTGAAGGCCAGGAGGTAGGAATAAGTTAGAAATCTGCAAAAAAAAAGGAGCATGAAGTTCAACAGTTAGTTCTTTCTTCACAGGGAGGGCTAGACAAACTACACGGGGGGGGGGGGGTTAGTGGCAATCACAGATCCTCTCACAAACTTCTCCTGTAATTTCCAGCAAAACTGGAAGTGACTAGAAAGCAACGTTATGAATTCTATGAATTCTGTCTGTGGAACAGACAATGATATAACTGGGGACCAAGTCTGGAATGTAAGTCCTTTCATACTACACAAACACAGTGCTATGATTTCACTTTAAGTGCCATGGTTCCTGTAACGAATTGGCATACCTTGCAGGGATGGTGTAGTAAAAGGCAGTAAAAAGACCTGGCTTGGAAAAGCTAAGTAGAGCAAGGGGTTAGAGAGATCAGGCAGCCTCATAGCCAGAAGTGTAGTCTGACTGTCTGATGAAATTGGAGGGGAACGCTTAGCAACTGGAGATGTGCAGAGCCAGAGGGAAAGAGAAGGAGCAAAGGCAGCAATAGTTTAGTTCAGTTGGGGGATTGGAATTGGAAGGGTTGGTTAGGAGATTTGAAAAGGAAAGAAGAGCTTTGGGAACTGTTGTTAAAGAATACCTTTTTGATGAAAATAGTTAGGCCTCTATAGTGATTAGAGTGCTGGTGTGGAAAGAAGATTCAAAAGGTTCAAAATAATCTGTCTGTAGTAGTGTGTTGAACATTGCTTTTAAAGAACTCAAGTTATATGTCTATTTTCTGTCCAAGTAAAGCCTCTTAATCTATTGAAACCACTATGCTTACTTACTGCTCAAGAACAAAATAAACAACATATTCCTTTTTTATTGCACCTGAAGAGTTAGCGTGGCTTCTTAAACATTTTGTTGAAGGAGGTGGCCTATGAAATAATAAATTGGTGGCAGCAGAAGAAACCTTAATAAATATTTGGTGGCAGCAAAAGGAAAATAATATAATATACAATGGTGGCTTCCCACTGTCTGGTCTTGTGTGTGTGAGGGTGTGTGAGTCTCTGGTCCCCTCATGGCCTCGCCTTGGGCCAGACCTTGCAATTTGTCCTCCATCTTTGTTGTTGCAGTTCCATCTTATGGAATCTTAGGATTTGCATGTTAGGGAAGGTTAATTGGCATATTGGATTATTTATTATTTATTTATTTCAAACATCCTTCTCAATCCTTGAGGGGAGGACTCAGAGCGGCTTACAACTGGTAGCAATTCGATGCTGACACATACAAAGCACAATACAACACAATAGATAAAAACAATGGGTTAAAAATCCATTTAAAACATTATTAATGGTTTTGCAGGATTATGATCCTACAAAAGAACCAGGGTTCAAATCCCTGCTTAGCTGTGGATGCCTACTTTGTGGTCTATGGCAAGTCATACTCTCTCAGCCTTAGATAGATAGATAGATACGTTTTATTGCCTTAGAGGAATGCAAAGGTAACCCCCCGAACAAATTCTGCCAAAAAATCTCTGTGATGGAATCACCTTCTCTGTTTGTTTTTTTAAAACAATGGCTGGATGGCCATCTGTCAGGAATGCTTTGATTGTGCGTTCTTGCATGGCAGCGGGGTTGGACTGGATGGCCCTATGTGGTCGCTTCCAACTTTATGATTCCATTATTCTAATTGTGTAGTGTGTCGGATTCTTGACCTGACATATGCAGGCAAAAGAAACTGAATATACTAAAATAAATGTTCTCTTGTGGGAATTATAGATGATACACTGATCTGGATAGCACATTAACAGCTTTAAAATCCGCTAAATTATATTTAGCAGGCGAGGAGGGGAGGACCCAAGAAGGCCAAGTAAGCAGCTTAAGAATGTCTTGGCAACTCTTCTGTTCCTTCTAAACATTCTGCCAACGACTACACATCGTTTCTCCAAACCTGCTAAAAAACTCATCACATGGATGGTGATAACTGGTTGGTTCGCATCTTGGCTCATTGCAACAGAAAATCTCTTGGCCATTTTGCTTATTGTTAAATGCTGAAAGCTCTCATTAGAGTTTCGCAGCTTGGAAAGCTTTTGCCAAATGTCGCGGTAGGACCAAAGAGAGCACTTATTGATTTGCCGCAAGCCTTTCGGAAAATGCACACATTCCATCTGTAACAGCTTTTAAAACGCGAACAATTTGGATCGCCTTCCCATTTTAATAGCCTTGAATAATGTTTTACCATTCATACACACCACAAAGCTAAGAATGCCTATGACAACATGCATTAAACCTGGGGCCCAAGAATAAATTGCAGTGCTTACAATTTTTTTTAAAAAAAATCAGCAATTTTCATCAGTTTTTCTCAAAGTGCTTTGGAAACGGTGCTAAGCTCTTGAAACACGCTATGGAGCTAATGCTATTGATTTGATTTAATAAAGGCAGGAAGCTACACTGGTTATTTCTATGAAGTATCCTTGTGTAGTATCCAAAGCCCCTTGCAATTTAGCCTCCCTGACATTTTCAAGGCCAGGCAATGGCAGATAGAGAATACCCCAAACAAACCAAGTGTTCAGTTTTTGTTTTGCTTTTTCCAACAAATCCCCAGAATCACTCAGAGAGTTATAGTCCAATGCTGGGGGGGGGGGGGGGGGGGGGGGGGGGGAGGTTGAGGCTATTTGTGTCTCCAATTGTGTACCTACACTGTAGAATGACCCACTTTATCTGCTGTGGCTCAATGCTATACAATCATGAAAGTCATAGTTTTTCAAGGTTTTAACTTTCCCTGCCCAAAACGTACTAGTGCATCACAAAACTACATCTCCCAGGATTCCAGTCCAACCCCCTGCCAAGAAGCAGGAAAATCACATTCAAAGTACCCCCGACAGGTGTCCATCCAGCCTCTGTTTAAAAGCCTCCAAAGAAGGAGCTTCCACCACACTCCAGGGCAGAGAGTTCTACTGATGAACAGGTCAAAAAAATAGTATTCACATTCATATCTATATATATACTAGCTGTGCCCTGCCACGCGTTGCTGTGGCCTATAGTAAAACTTATCAAAGTTGAGGAAGATATCTGGACTATTATGAAAGAGAGGTACCTACCTATTCCTTCCCCCTTTTTCTTCCCCTTCCCCTTTCTCTCCTTTCTTCCTTCTCTACCTCTTTCTTTTATTCCTTCTTTCACTCTTTGGTTTCATCCTCTCTTTCCTTCATTCCCTCCCCCTTTCTTCCTTTGCCTTTCTTCCCTCCCTGTTTGCTTCCTTCTTTCTCTTTTTATTTCCTTTTATTTCACCACCATCATAACAATAACAATAATGCAATGCATTGCCTCTGGGACCTGACACCTCTCCCATTCCCCCTAAAAGGGTCTCATAGGAATAATAGCATAATAATAATAATAGAAATAACAACCTTTACCCGCCACGTGTTGCTGTGGCCAACCTTCCCTCTTTCTCTCCTTCTTCCCCTCCTTCCTTCCTTCCTTCCCTCCTTCTCCTCTTCCTTCTCTATCTCTTTCCTTCCTTCCCCCTTTTTCTTTCTCTTCTGGTCTCTTTTCTTCCTTCTCTCTTTTCTTCTTTCCTTCCCTCCCTCTTTCTCTACATCTTCCCCCTTCCTTCACTCCCTCTTTCCTTCCTTCATTCCCTTTTTTCTTTCCTTCTCTCCTTCCTTCCTTCCCCCCTTTTTCTTTCTCTTCTGGTCTCTTTTCTTCCTTCTCTCTTTCCTTCTTTCCTTCCCTCCCTCTTTCTCTACATCTTCCCCCTTCCTTCACTCCCTCTTTCCTTCCTTCATTCCCTTTTTTCTTCTCTCCTTCCTTCCTTCCTTCCTTCCTTCCTTCCCCCTTTTTCTTTCTCTTCTGGTCTCTTTTCTTCCTTCTCTCTTTCCTTCTTTCCTTCCCTCCCTCTTTCTCTACATCTTCCCCCTTTCTTCACTCCCTCTTTCCTTCCTTCATTCCCTTTTTTCTTTCCTTCTCTCCTTCCTTCCTTCCCCCTTTTCCTTTCCCTCCCTCTGTCTCTCATTTCTTCCTTCTCTACCTCTTTCCTTCCTTCCCCCTTTTTCTTTCTCTTCTGCTGTCTCTTTTCTTTCCTTCCATCTTTCCTTTTCTTTCCTTTTCTTCTTCCTTCTTTCTCTAACTTTCCTTCCTTCCCCCTTTTTCTTTTCCTCCCTTTCTCTTTCTTCCTTCTTTCCTTCCTTCCTGTCTTTCCTGGATTTTGACAGGGCGGGAAGGGGCGGGGTGGGGTTTGGAGGTGGCGTGAAGTAAAAGGAGGTAAGATTGGGGCAGGGGAGTGATGGAGCGTGGGGTTGTGTGTGTGTGTGCGGCGGGGGGAGTGATGGAGCGTGGGGTTGTGTGTGTGTGCGGCGGCGGGGGGAGTGATGGAGCGTGGGGTGTGTGTGTGTGCGCGGCGGCGGGGGAGGGGGGTGGGTTGCGTGTGTGTGTGCGGCGGGGGGGAGTGGTGGGGCGTGGGGTTGCGTGTGTGTGTGGCGGTGGGGGGAGTGATGGAGCGTGGGGTTGCGTGTGTGTGTGTGGCAGCGGGGGGGAGTGGGGTTGCGCGTGTGTGTGTGGCGGGGGAGTGATGGAGCGTGGGGTTGCGTGTGTGTGTGCGGCGGGGGGAGTGATGGAGCGTGGGGTTGCGTGTGTGTGTGCGGCGGCGGGGGAGTGATGGAGCGTGGGGTTGTGTGTGTGTGTGGGCGGCGGGGGGAATGATGGAGCGTGGGGTTGCGTGTGTGTGTGCGGCGGCGGGGGAGTGGGGTTGTGTGTGTGTGTGCGGCGGGGGGAGTGATGGAGCGTGGGGTTGTGTGTGTGTGTGTGGTGGCGGGGGGAGTGATGGAGCGTGGGGTTGTGTGTGTGCGGCGGCGGAGGGGAGTGGGGTTGCGTGTGTGTGGCGGGGGGGAGTGATGGAGCGTGGTTGCGTGTGTGTGTGCGGCGGCGGGGGGAGTGATGGAGCGTGGGGTTGCGTGTGTGTGTGGCGGCGGGGGAGTGATGGAGTGTGGGGTTGTGTGTGTGTGTGCGGCAGGGGGGGTGTGTGTGCGGGAAGCGGCGCGGCGGGGCTTGGAGTGGGCATGGCTTCCGCAGAGGGAACGTTGGCCGGAAGACTGTGTGCGCGCGCCAGGGAACTTGCGGCTGGGCACCAATGCGCATGCTCAGTTGTTTTGCCGTTTTGTGAGTGTGTTGTTGTGTTGTTTTTCATTTTGAGTAGATATGTTTGTACCTTGTGGGTTGTGTTATGGGCATGGGAATTTTGGTTAAGTTTCATTGGGGGGGTTTTGAGTTTTGTTGTTTTGCCATTTTGTGAGTGTGTTGTTGTGTTGTTTTTCATTTTGAGTAGATATGTTTGTACCTTGTGGGTTGTGTTATGGGCATGGGAATTTTGGTTAAGTTTCGTTGGGGATTTTTGAGTTTTGTTGTTTTGCCGTTTTGTGAGTGTGTTGTTGTGTTGTTTTTCATTTTGAGTATATAGATATGTTTGTACCTTGTGGGTTTTGTTATGGGCATGGGAATTTTGGTTAAGTTTCGTTGGGGGGTTTGTGAGTTTTGTTGTTTTGCCGTTTTGTGAGTGTGTTGTTGTGTTGTTTTTCATTTTGAGTAGATATGTTTGTACCTTGTGGGTTGTGTTATGGGCATGGGAATTTTGGTTAAGTTTCGTTGGGGGGTTGTGGAGTTTTGCTGTCCCGTTGAACCAACCTAACAGATTTATATATATAGATAAATGTTCTGTGCATAATGAGTACCTTAAAAACAAAACAAAACAAAAAACAATGAACGAAATCACACCAAATTTGGCAACAAAATGTCTCACAACGCAAGGAGTGACCATCACTCAAAAAATTATGATTTTGTCATTGGGGACTTGTAATTGCTGGGATTTATAGTTCACCTACAATCAAAGAGCATTCTGAACTCCATCAACAATGGAATCGAACCAAACTTGGCACACAGAACTCCCATGACCAACAAAAAATACTGGAAGGGTTTGGTGGGCATTGACCTTGAGTTTGGGAGTTGTAGTTCACTTACATCCAGAGAGCACTGTGGACTCAAACAATGATGGATCTGGACCAAACTTGGCACAAGCATTCAATACGACCAAATATGAACAGAGATGGAGTTTGGGGAAAATAGACCTTGACATTTGGAGTTGTAGTCACTGGAATCCACAGTTCACCTACAATCAAAGAGCATTCTGAACCCCACAAATGACAGAATCAGGGCAAACTTCCCACACAGAACCCCCATGACCAACAGAAAATACTTAAGGCCATCCAATCCAACTCCCTTCATCAGGGCAAGCAAACGTAATCACAGTCCTCCTGACAAAGAGCCATCCAACCATAGATAGATAGATAGATAGATAGATAGATAGATAGATAGATAGATAGATAGATATGATTCACACACACACAGATATAGTATCATAGATTTGAAAGGGACCCCTACAGAAGGACAATTATATGTTGCATGTTCCAGGGTGGGCGAACCAGACACTCTCCACATCAACACTGACAAAGAAACAGCAAGCAATACTGTTTACCCACAAGCAGAAAGAAATTACATATATTAGAAACCAACACTTTCTCATTACTTTATTTTCAAGATCAACAGACTGGGCCACAGCAACGCATGGCAGGGGACAGCTAGTAAAATATAAAATAGATTTATAATGTGAGTTTTGAGAGAAAATACATTCAAATATGTGCATTAAAATGTCAAGGAGATTGTTGTTTTTTTAAAAAAAAAATACACATTCATGCAGACATGGGTTTGTTAATTATTATAAGATTAATTCATATAGGACAGCTTCAGATGGCGCCATTCATCCCAATGTTTGAGCAAGAACTCTGCTCCCATGAGGCATCTTTTCTGCTCATTGTCATCTCCCCTCATGACATATGTACCAACCTGACATATGTACCAGTGGAGATATACATGCACACAAACATGCTCTCAAAAGAAGCTGTTAACCATTATCTTTTTGAAATGATTCGGCTGACAGAAAGATGAGCATCCCAAGCAATACAGAAACCAGGAAGGTTCTGCCACATGGATGGGCTCCTTGATAAGAGTGCCTCAGAGTAAACAAACCAATCCACCAGAGATCGAGAGCCCATAAATAACAGCACCTGGTTATAATTGCAGCCACATATGTTTTACAACATTATTATGAAGTGCCTTGTCAAGCGGATTTGATTTAGAGCAGCGCACAAGATGGAAACAGCCTCGAGCTGTAAGAGCTTCAGCTGTAAATACCGAAGTGAAAAACTGTTACTCTTAATGAAGGGCATTAATAACATCCTTCCACAGCATTTAGGAAGAGTTAAAATTCTGTTGATGATCTGGGGAAGCACACACATGGGTCCTTAAAAGAGAAAAAATGTTAATCGCCTGCAAAACCGGCCCCGTGCTGTTCTTTTCCGTTCCGCCCTCTTATATGACCCCTGAGAACATTTGGTATTTTCTTCTCCCAAGACTCCCCATTTAATCGATTGCGGAGATACAAAGAGCTGTTGTCTATCTACGAGACAGCTCTCACTTCAGGTGGCTTCTATACCACAGTCTCTTCACCCGCTAGTTTTTTCTGCTTTTCTTAAACCTAGACATCTTGGCCGGTGTTTGGGAACATTACATTTTTATTGCAATTCCCAAAATCCCCCTGAAAGCATGACCATGCTGTTCAAGGGATTCTGGGACCTCCAGTTACATTTTTAAAAGTAGGGTTTTTTGATAAATTATCAAAAAGTTAACTTTTTCCAAACTCCAGTCATTAGGCTGGACAAACCAAAGACTTAAAAGAGTATCAAAGGCTCCTAGGGTGATTCATTCTCTTCAGAACGTTCTCTTCCCTTTCTGTTCGTTGGATTAGCGTGAGCAAATTTCAGGCAAAAGAAGACAAGCCATGAAAGGCTTTTGCACAAAGCAAACGAGAAACGTGGGGCTCGCTTTGCCTCATTCACTGGCTAGGCTGGATTTCCCCTAGCCATTCAGATAAATTGCCTAATTTAAATGAGGACTCGGTAGGACGGTAGATCTCCTTTGAACTAAAGCGTCCTGAGAGCATTTGACAAGATCAGCTTTTGAATTAACCCAAGCTTTTGATGTACGGATGATTATCCCTAGACCCCCAAGTGACTTTCTGAAGCTTGCAAGAGTTCACGCTCCTGGTAATGGATCGTGAGCTACTGCCAGCACCTAACTAACCATTTAAGGAAAATAAAATAGGAAATAAAAGCACAATATTGGCTCTTCTGCAATAGATGGAAATAAGAGAACAAAGATTGGTTCTTCTTTAACAGAGGGAAGTAAAACCACAACTATTCGTTCTTTTCTCCAGGAAGAGAAGCACTCTACTTCTGGTCCTCAAACCCAACAAACTCTCTTGTTCTTGTGTACCTTCCAGTTGTTTCTAACCCTAAGATGAACCTATCGCAGGGTCTTCTCAAGGTTTGTTCACAAGATTTTCATACTTTTTGTGTGTGTCAGGGGCGACTTGAGAAATTGCAAGTTATTTCTGGTGTGAAAGAACTGGCTGTCTGCAAGGATGTTGCCCAAGGGATGCCCGGATGTTTGATGTTTACCATCCTTGTTGGAGGCTTCTCTCATGTCCCTGCATAGGGAGCTGGAGCTGACAGAGGGAGCTCAACCCACCCTTCCCAGATTCGAACCACTAATCTGTTGGTCAGCAGTCCTGCCAGCACAAAGGTTTAACCCACTGCGCCACCAGGGGCTCTTTCACACTGAAAGAGTGTGACTTGCCTAAGGTCACCAAATGGGTTGCTGTGGCTTATCAGGGATTCAAATGCTGGTCTCCAGAGTCTTAGTCCAATGTCCAAACCACTACTATATCACTACACATTCGGTGTAAAATTCCATAGGGTGCTCTTTTTCTGTAAAAAAAGAAGGAAAGCCTCTACGTAAGTGGTAATTCCTTCTATAAATCGATTGCAGTATTCCCCATATTGCCCAACATTTTAAAATTGCTATTTTTCAAAAACCAGATCTGCATTTCTGGGCAACTCCAGCACTTTTTCCTTATTGACTCTGGGACAGCCTTTTTGTTAACCCATGAGATCCCAAATAGGTCCCACCATACTTGTCCAGCTCTGCTACTCAGAAATAACTTCCAGGTGTGCATTTTTATATAGAGGCTTCTTTGTTTTACACAAGTCTTTCTGCCCTATATTTGGGGAGATAAGGGGAATTTCACCCGTAATTTCTTCTCTAGCTAAATGCAACAGTATGTTGTGGCCTGACTGTTTTCATACTTTGAAGACCAAGAGAGATAATCCAGCACACATTGTTTTTCTATGGAGATAGAGCAGAAAAGCCAGCCTCTGTCCAAGCTTATGATCACTGTTTATTTCATCTGTGAAGATTAATATATGAATGCTGACTTTTCCAGATGAATTTAGTGAACCACCTCCTCTGGACAAATAGATATTTCCCAATCATGTTCAAAGAATGGTCAAAATTATGTATGAAATGCGGACTGTCAGTGACCTCCAATGTTTGGATATTCTCTGCAGCTGGAATGAGTTAATAGACTAGTTCCATCACTATTATATTTCCAAGATTATATATTATGTTTCCAAGATGGAGCCCCCGGTGGTGCAGTGGGTTAAACCCTTGTGCTGGAAGGACTGAAGACTGACAGATCACAGGTTCGACTCTGGGGAGAGCGAATGAGCTCCCTCTATCAGCTCCAGCTCCTCATACAAGGACATGAGAGAAGCCTCCCACAAGCATGGTAACACATCAAAACATCCGGGCGTCCCCTGGGCAACGTCCTAGCACACCAGAAGTGACTTGCAATTTCTCAAGTCGCTCCTGACATGACAAAAAAAAATTTCCAAGGAATTTTGTTAATTGTGTTTTTCAAGTAAGAGGAACCCAGTTTATGAGCTCAACTGGTTTATGTTGCCAGGAACAAATATCCATCAAATTCTGTGTGTCTCCTGGTTTCATACCTTGTAAGGAGATATGGCGAGAAGGAAGCTGGATTGTCCTGTTCGGAAAACGCTGGCATGGAGCCTCCCATTATCCAGAGACGGAAATACAGCAGAAGGGTCACCTTAAGATTAGAAGAACAGGCATTCAAGTTGCTTTTTCAGGAGGCATGCAATTCTTTATAACCAGCAAACACGACAATATTATGGATGTTTGACTTCTCTGAATATGTTCAGGGCTTCACTTCTTTCCTTGAGCAAGACAATACTAGAGTACAGAACCCATCAAAAGAAACCTTTACATGAGTTTAAAACCTATTCCAAAACATAAAAGTAAAACAAATTCCATTCTTGATATTAGTAGCCGCCGCCATACACCTTTCCCCCTAAACTAAAGAATATAACTAAAGTATAGCACAGCGGGTTAACTGCCAGCTGCAGAAAATCTTGCTGATTGAAAGGTTGACAGTTCAAGCCCGGTTCAGGGTGAGCTCCCAGCTGTCAGCCTACCTTTTGCTTTAGCAGATCGAAAACAATAATGTGAGTAGATAAATAGGCACCGCTTTAAGTGGGGAGGTAATAAAGGCGCCTATAAGGCCAACAATTCAAGCGGGAGGTTGTCTATGGGCAACAAAAAAGCTCCTTGGCATGGAAGATGGAGTGATAGTATCTGCCTGTGACCAGAGTCGAGCACAGTCTCCAGATGCCAAGAGATGGAAAAGATGGGCAAAGCTCTGTTTATGTATTGTCTGCCCTTGTCAATTGGATAACGGCACTGAACGTTTGCCATATATGTGTTCTGTAATCAGCCCTGAGTCCCCTCAGAGAGATAGAGCAGAATATAACTAAAGTATATTATTATTATCATCATTATCATCATCATCATCATCATCATCCCTTGCCAGCATGGCCAATGATGAGCGAAGATGGAAGTTGCAATCCAACAACATCTTGGGCAAGGGGTTGCATTTGCTATCCCTCAACAAGTCATTGTTCTGACCAAGCATGACAATTTCCATATTCATCCTTTAATCCCAGCAGAGTAAGATACAATAGTGTTAGCTTTAGTCGTTAGTGTGAAAATTTGGCACGAACATATCATTCATCTTCAGAAACTAAAGGAATATAATGCAATGTATAACATTACTTACATATGTAAGTACCAAGGCAGCCCTCTTCAAAAAAGGTCTTGTGGTATGTAAGAACTTCCGTTTGTTACTTGTTGTCATGTAACTAAAATGGGAAAGAGAGAGAGAGAGAGAGCATGTATGAAGACAGGCAATGGGCAACAGTCCTTTGGAACTGTAGGGTGAAAATGTTAATTTATTGTATTTCTATACTGTCTTTCTAAAATAAAACTTTTATTTTGGAAATGAAAGAAGTCTTGCATTCATAGAAGACCCCCTTCTATGCATGGTACTTTCATTAAAATAGAATAATAGAATTCTAGAGTTGGAAGAGACCTTGTGGACCATCCAGTCCAACCCCTGCCAAGAAGCAGGAAAACTGCATTCAAAACACCTCTGAGAGATGGCCATCCAACCTATGATTAAAAACCTCCAAAGAAGGAGCCTCCACCACACTCTGCAGCAGAGAGTTCCACTGCTGAACAGCTCTCACCCTGACTGTCACATTCAGGTGGAATCTCCTTTTCTGTAGTTTGAAGCCATTGTTCCCTGTCCTAGTCTCCAGAGCAGCAGAAAATAAGCTCCTCCCTATGACTTCCCCTCGTATATTTATACATGGCCCTCATCATGTCACCTCTCAGCCTTCTCTTCTTCAGGCTAAACATGCCCAGCTCTTGAAGCCACTTCTCATAGGGCTTGTTCTCCAGACCCTTGATCATTTTAGTCACCCTCCTCTGGACACATTCCAGCTTGTCAATATCTCCCTTCAATTGTGGTGCCCAGAGCTGGACACAGAATTCCAGGTGTGGTCTAACCAAGGCAAAATAGAGGCAAAATAAACAGAAGTACCTTCTGTTTGTAGAATGAAAGCTTAGCATCCAAGCATACCTCCTTCCTTTCCATAAATGCAAATGTCAACAAAATACAAATATTGGCATTGCTCAATGTCTAGGATACAAAGAAGACCATGGGAGAAGCCTCTCTCACACTCACCCTACAAGTCAGGTGGGTTTCAGGCAAACCTTTTGTTCAGAGATCCCCCAAATAGAAATGAAGTGATTACCAAATTTCTCTAGGGTTTTTCTCCCAAAAAACACACAGGGAAATGTCAAAATCAATCATTGGATCGGTAGTTCTATATGTAGACAGCAAGCAACTTTAAAAAACCTTAAAATGTGAAGGAAAGCTCTCCATGCCAACAAGCCGAGAGGGACAAAGCCCACGTGGTATTTTTGGTCGAAAACTTAAACAGCAAAAGCAAACATGGGGGAAATCTGGATTTGCTCCAGAAAGTACATCATCTAATTAAATAAATGTCATGTCAAACGTAATAAAATGGGCCACAAAACACAGAGAAAGTTAAATTACCTCAGAGCCTTTGCATTAGTATTTGCTCTTGACTTATAAGTTAAATGCCAAGCTAGGCTAAAACCCTGCAAGGTTCAACATTATAACAACCCCCATTGATTTCATACAAGTGACAACACCCCACTTTAACAGGCAAGTCCAAATGACTGCTAGTATCTGATCTCAGCCTTGACATAAAGCCACTGAAGAGAATCAGCAGTCAATTTAATTAACCCCAGAGCTGGCCCTTTCCACCTTCTGTTTGTTGCCTTATCTAATGGAACTGTCAAAGGAAAAGCTGAAAAACTATGGAGGAACTTCCCAAAGTTATGTTATCATGGACAGTTTACTATCTAGTGTAGCTTAGACTCACTGGGACTTAGAGCCTCTGCGAGGGAATGGGGTTGACCAAGTGTGCGTCTACACTGTAGAATTAATGCAAACTGACACTACTTTTTCAATGCTATGGAATCCCGGAAGCTGCCCTTTGGTGAGGCACCAACACCCTTTGGCATATCTTGTAAAACTGCAACTCCCAAGATTCCTCAGTACTGAGTCATAGCCATGAAAGTAATATCAAACTGCATTATTTCTACAGTGTAGATGTATCCGAAGACTGCCTGACTTAAGAGGCTCAGAAATCTGAACGAATTCTTCCTTTGTGTTGCCTTGATAGGTGATCTTGTCATAGAATCATAGACCAGGAGTGCATCTGATTTGTAGATTTATCACAGTTTGAGACCACATGGGAGTTGTAGTTTGGTTTACTACCAGTAGTCTTTGGCAGAGAAGGCTAAATAGTATGTAAAACTACAGATCTCATGATTCCATAGCATTGAGCCATGGCAGTTAAATATGATGCTAAACTGCATTCATTCTACAGTGTATATGCATCCCACAAGGGTCATATAATCTAATCCCATTCTGCCATGCAGGAATACAATCAAAGCATTCATGACAGATGGTCATCCAGTCTATATATAAAAACCTCCAAGGAAGAAATCTGAAAGCACTGAGCATTGAATTGTCGAAGGCTTTCATGGCCAGAATCACTGGATTGTTGTGTAGTTTCCAGGCTGTATGGTCATGCTCCGAAAGCATTCCCTCCTGACATTTTGCCCACATCTATAGCAGGCATCCTCAGAAGTTGTGAGGTCTGTTGGAAACAAGGAAAGTAGGGTTTATATATCTGTGGAAGGTCCAGGGTGGGAGAAAGAACTCTTGTCTGTTGGAGGTAGGTGTGAATGTAGCAATTGGCCACCTTGATTAACATTTAATGGCCTAACAGTTTTCAAGGTCTGGCTTCTTATTGCCTGCTGCAATCCTTTGTTGGGAGGCGATTAGTTGTCCCTGATAGTTTCTTGTCTAGAATTCCCCTATTTTTGAGTGTTGTTCTTTATTTACTGTTATGATTTTAGAGTTTTTAAAATACTGGTAGCCAGATTTTGATCATTTTCATGGTTTCTTCCTTTCTGTTGAAAGGTTTCTTCCTCTGAGGATGCCTGCCATAGATGCAGGCAAAACATCAGGCGAGAATGCTTCTGGAACACGGCCATACAGCCTGGAAAACACACAACAACCCAATTGGAGCATTGAGTTCACAACCTTCTGCATGAAAGCCATGTGCATCTGGAGGCTGAAGGAAAATATCATTGGGAGGGTCAAATTCTTATTAGGGGACAATGTTCTCATTTTGTCTCACTTCCCTCCATAACTACACACCCAACAAGGTCACACAATTATGTGGAATCCTAGAGGTCCTCAGACCTAGGAATGAACTACCTGGAAATATTTGTACCCAGTTTTTAGAATCTTTTTCATGTTCAAGAAGAGAATAAGCATCCCTGTCTTCTAGGGTGGGAGATAGGTTGAAGTGATTGCCAAGCAGCAGGGGTAGGCAAAAATGGTATATATAACCAGGATCTGTCTCTGACTGCTCAACAGAGCAGCATGTTTTGTCTCAGGCATTTCTTTCTATAGGATTTGGACAGCCTCAGCATGGAGACCATGTTACTCCTAAATCAGCATAAATGCTAGGTTTGGTCTTGCAGAAATATGTAGCTGCTCACCACAACATGTTGGTACTCAAATATGAGGATACAAAAAAGTATTTCATACTAGCTTAGCTGCCCTAAAAGACATTATGGAATTACTTCACCATTTCATTTCCAATCACAATTTTCAGTAATGAGCCATAATCACAGCAACAAATGAAGATATTCTCAATAAAGCACAGAGTTCTTTCATATGCCCTTATATTGTATATACAGTTTGTCTGTAGACCAACACATTTGAAGTTGTGCTTTCCTGAAAAGGAGACCACATCCCAAAATGATGTCATCATTGCACCACGAAGGTCTTTTTATAACTGAGACAGCAGGGTAGGTGGCCCCATAAAACTCTAGACCATGGGGTTTACAGGAGTATTAAACATTGCTGGTACCAGATGGACTTGTGTGAATGAAAACAAACTACTCAGGAGGCCAGACAGTTTCTCTTTGTTAAGACAAAAAAAGCGAACAATCCAAAAACATAGAAGCAAATATAGTTTTGATCGCTACTTGTAATTTTAATGGTCTTTTGGGGGACACAGGAGACAGAAGTCTGTTGAGATCAGAAGCTGGGAAATCATGGCCCCATAGATGTTTTGGCTAGCATGACCAAAGCCAGTGTAGTCAGTAATGATGGGGGTTATTGTCCAAAACATTTTGTCACTCAAGCTTTCTTTTGAAGATAGTAATGCTGATTATTATTTCATGTATTTCAAAATATGTGGCAAAACTGCTCTGACAAATCACTGTCAAGTCATAAGTGATTTGCTGAGAGGGCCTCTCACCATCTTTAATTGCCATTCCACCAGGTGCTGAGTGAGAGGGAGCCAGTCTACCAAACAGACGTTCTCCAACAGCCGCTGAGAAAATGCCATCATCTTCAACTGCTCCAGGGCAGCCTTTTCCATCGACTGCCCAGCAGAGTAGTGTTCTACTGAGGGCATGATTCCATCGGGATGCCTATGGTCTCAACCACCAGCAAGAGCAATGAGCACTACAACTTGATTGGCGATTTTCCTGGGCTGCACTCTACTTGGCCTTCCCTCCCACTGCCCAGCATCAACTTGGAGAGGTTGGTGTGGTAAAGCCGTTCTAACATCACTGCCATATTCTACTACCATGCTGTGACCTCGCTGCTAACTAGCCATACTCCGAAGTTACTTCAAGTCACTGATACCTTATAGGACGACAGTACTGAGGAATTTTACCAACCACCCCCCCCCCCCCCTTTGACTATCCACTTAGTATTACAACTGGGCTTAGCTTGGGGCCACTGGCTTCTCTGTTGATGCTTGCTCTACTTCCGACTCTGTTCCTCCTGGGCTTTAGTGGGGACTTTTGTTTTATGTATTGTTGAAGGCTTTCATAGCCGGAATCACTGGGTTGTTGTAGGTTTTTTCAGGCTATATGGCCATGTTCTAGAGGCATTCTCTCCTGACGTTTCACCTGCATCTACGGCAAGCATCCTCAGACATAGTGAGGTCTGTTCGAACTAGGAAAATGGATTTATATATCTGTGGAATATATGATATATATGATATATATGATATATATGATATATATGATATATATGATATATATATATATATATATATATATATATATATAGTCCCACCCTGGTCTTTCCACAGATATATAAACCCATTTTCATAGTTCCAACAGACCTCACTACCTCTGAGGATGCTTACTATAGATGCAGGCGAAACGTCAGGAGAGAATGCCTCTAGAACATGGCCATATAGCCTGAAAAAACCTACAACAACCCAGACTTTTGTTTTGCTTGTGTTTTGTTTTTGGGTGTGTATGCAGACTTCTCTTGATTTTCTCACTGACTCATGTTTATGTGTTGATTTGTTTATTCTTATTTGTAATGTGGCATTGAATTTTGTCATAACTGTAAGCTGCTCTGAGTCTCCTTAGGGGTGAGAAGAGCCGGGTAGAAATATAGTAAATAAATACATATGTTACTTGAAGACATGTAAAACAACAACAAAGTTTAAGTTATCCTTGCTACATTTGGGGGCTTGCTTATGCGCAAGCTAAAAAGACTCTTTTCACATTCTGCAGAGCAGATTCTGAACACTTATTTCCAAATCCTAACCCAATGGTACCACGGTTGAAAACCAACCATTTGGAGCCCAGTTCCACATGGGAGACCATATGCCTGTAGAAGAAGATAAGCCAGAGCCTACATACTTCAGAGAGTGGCTCCGTTAGGGAAAACTTCTGTCATTTAGATTAGGCTCAACATCCCACTGCTTAGGGAGATAGTATAATCAGCAGGAAGAAACATTGCTGTCCTTCCCACCTGCGTTCTGTGGAATGAGAAACAGAAATTGGCTTCCCCAGATAGAACAGCATAACAAGAATCCTGGCGTTCTTGCTGAGATTCAGTAGGGTAGAAACTCCATTAAAAATGGTCCCCTTTACCGCATAGCAGCCAAAGTAAAGCGAAAATCTAACTGCAAGGAAGTGTTTACACATATTTACAGGAATGTTAAAGCTCCCTTTTGCCTTTCTGTCCCCACATAGGGCCAAATGGAGCAGGTGTAAGTGCTGGACATAAGGCATGTTCACCCCTTTAGTACCTGTGACTAGTGTTTTGTGCATTGGCAACCCCAAAGCCAACTTATCACACATTTTCTTGGCTGGATTTCTTGAGAAGAGGCATGCCCTTGCCTTCATTGAGGCTGAAACTTGTCCAAGGTCACCCAGTGGTTTTATAACTGAGCTGGGATTAAGATACCTGGTCTCCACAGTCATAGTCCAACGCTCAAACTATCACCCATACAAGCAACTAAAATACTTGCAAAGGACTACCGAACAATAAATTAGCAGAAAAGGGGAATGATCAGATAACTTTATGAAGAACAGGTCTCTTAGTTGGTGGTGGTAATACCTCCTGCAGAGAACCATTATGTCCACATGCAATTTGTCAGTAAAAATTAGTTGTTGGGAAACAACAGCAGGAAAAAAGTTGTTGCCTTCATGTTCAACTTCTGTGATCCCCAAAGGCATCAAAACCCACTATTAGTGACAGGATCTGCCAGATGGTTACAGCAGACTTTTTATGTTCATACAAGCCAATAAAAAGTAAAGAAAGAAGTTGAAATACTGCATGAACATGGCAGGGAGGTAATCAATTAGGAAACCCTTTCCGCATATGCCATATTGGTGCTTGTTGTTAATTACTGTTAAATCAACTTTCAATTATGGTGAGAAACATTCAAGTCACCTTGTTACCAAAACCCTTTCTAAGATCTTGCAAACTCAAGGTCACGGCATCCTTTGTAGAGTCTCTGCACTTGCAATGCAGGCTTCCTCTTTATGCAATGTTTTCTACCTTACTAAGCATTATGGTCTTTTCAAATGAGTCATGGCTTACTACTGTCCAAAGTATGACACTCTCCGTTGAATAATCTTGGTTTTTAGGGAGAGTTCAATCTTGGACCCATTTGTCTTTTTGTCACAGAACTCTGCTCCAGCAACAGGTTCTAATTGATTTTCTTCCTATCAACTTTCTTCACCTTCCAGCTTTCACAACAATACACAGATATGCAAAAACCATGGCATAGACAATTCTGACCTTAGTGTTCATATTGTTGCAGTACAGCTTGAGGATGTTGGGTTCACTGATGGTTTAGAGAGGATTGTGGGATTTCCTGTGAGATGGGATGAAGATTCAGAGAAATTACGGTTCTCTCTGGGAAAAATCTGACTCAAGGCCTCTAGATCACTCAGAGGAGCCAGAAACGGCAACATTAGATAAGGAGTGAAGAGTGAGTCGCCTGAGGGCCAAAAAAAGCGGTATATAAATAAAGTAAATAAATAAATAAGAGCAAAGTGATATGCAAGGCTCCCAGGGAAAAACACCTGAAGCTATAGAGCTCGACAAAACTCTTTGTTTACAGATTAGAGCAGAAAATAGGCAGCTCCAGTCAGAGAGCTTACATAGGAAAGTTGAGGAAAAAAAATGTGGGAAAAGAAATGACTTTATGGGTGCCTATTAATTAGCAAGTTGTTTACCCAAGAGTGAGTTCAGGCAACATAGCATTCAATCAAGAAGCTAGGCCTGAGTTCCGTGGTTCTTTTTTCAAGTCGCATCTATTTTTATGTGTTTTTACAATAAACTGTTTGCTTATACTCTGGACTCTTGTGTTGCTGTGGTCATAGGGGCTTCCAGGCCTAGGGTGCAACTCATATATGGTGTGGTTCACCATGTAAATCAGGAGATTTTATTATATGAATTTATGATTGCACTGCATTATGCTCTACATATCCTTGGTGGCAAAGCTAGATACATTATTACACTTAAAAGTATCACTTTGCAGCAACATTTTCCATTTATGTTATGTCCAGTGTATTATCAAATCCTGTACCTGTGCTGAATATCCTAGCTTGAATTTCACTGTGTGGTCCCGAATTCTAGTGTTACGAAAAAGAAATAGTTCTATTCGTTTTCTCCATGTCCAAAAATAACTTTATAAGCCTCCATCCAACCTCTGTCCCCACAGGCTATGATGCTATTCATCAGAGGCGAACTTGGTTTTGCAGTCCTATTTTCAAAATTGTCCCAGCTCTCCTTAGTTTCACATGGGTCACACCAAATGCTCAAGATCTCTGAATAATTGTCCATCGTTGCTTAAGGTATATCCGACAATGACCCTTTACATGCAGTGCAACTCGCTGTAGACATCTTGCTTCACAATTTCCCACAAAATGTCCATTAAAGTCAGATATTCTTCACTGGTAACAGTTCACAAAAAAGGCAATATAGCTAAAGGGCTTCTTTGTGCAAGGTCAGAAAGTATGCTGCGTGAACGGAGCAAGGGCTCCCACTTCTCTTTTTATTCTGTCACATGCTACACAAATACTTTTCTCTCACGAATGCCCTCAGGTTACCTCCACGGATAAAAGAGTAAAGAAAAACACACATATAATATAGCAATAACCTCACAGAAGTGCATCTGTATTGAACAGGATTGGAGAGGAGGGAGATTTCCCCTCCTGCCAAACATTGCATCGACTGTTGGCCAGCTGATAAAACAAAGCCAAGCAAGCAGGGTGAGTTCACAGCTTCTCCCAGTTGTACCACACCAGGTGCAGCCATTGCAAACCATCACTTCATTGGTTTTAATTATCACCTTTCCTTTCCAATCTGGCTCTAGAGATGTGACAACAACGCTTCATTTGTAAGCCCTCTCTGAGCCCAAGAAAGTGATCTCTCACATTGCCTGTGTCTCTTGGGAAATATTTTTGGACATCTGTTTATTTTACTTTATGCATCTTTAATCTTTGAATGTTCAAATTTATGGTAGATGGAGCACAAATCTCATCTAAATGTCAAATGTAATGTCTTTTATACCAAAGCCTGTGGGGTGCATCCAGGCAGTCATCAGTTTGTGGAAGAAGAATGCTATTTATAGCACTTCTGATTGCCCTGGTCCATATTTGCAAGTGGCTTCGTATTTGAAAGTGCCTTCCTAGTTGGGCCATAAAATGTGTAACCGAGGCCCCTTCCACACCCCTGAAGAAAATCCCATCTGCTTTAAACTGAAATATATGGCAGTGTGGACTCAGACATCCCAGTTCAAAGTAGATATTGTGGGATTTTCTGCCTTGATATTCTGGGTTATATGGCTGTGGGAAGGGTCCTGAGTGTCTGCAATTGGTGTTATTATTCACTAGTATCCCACCTTTACCCCAAAGTTAGCTCACAAGGGGCTTACAGCAGCTAAAGCAAAACAAGGAGAAAAGCACAGACAAAGACAAAAAGGTAATTAATTTATGTATAGAATTGAAACAATTCAAAATCAATAAATTAAGAAGACAAAAGAAAGAAAGCAGTAGAACAGCACATGACTAAAATACTTTGCAATCAGTTCTCCCGCTGAAAGAGAAATCCTTTAATTTGTAATCAGGAGGACAGCAAGGAGGGAGCCCACCTGGGTGGTTTGTGGAACAAAGAGAAGAAATATCATGGTTTACTGATTACTTCGACAACCAGTTCAGCACTTGAAAAGATGATAATACTTTGGTAAATATGAAAGGCAATAGAAAAAGAGGGAGATTTCATTACAGGTGGAAAGACTGACTCAAGGAAGCCATGACTTCCAGGGCCCTTCCACACAGTCATATAAACCAGAATGTCAAGGCAGAAAATTCCACACTATCTACTTTGAACTGGGTTATCTGAGTCCATACTACCATGTATTCCAGTTCAAAACAGATAATGTGAGATTTTATTCAAATGTGTGAAAGGGGCCTTGGTCTTCTCCTACTTCAGAAGAACCAAGGCCCTTCCACACTGCCATTGTTGTTGTTTATTCATTCAGTTGCTTCCGACTTTTCATGACCTCATGGACCATCCCACGCCAGAGCTCCATGTCAGCCGTGACCACCCCCAGCTCCTTCAAAGTCAAGCCAGTCGCTTCAAAGACAACATCCATCCACCTTGCCCTTTATCGGCCCATCTTCCTTTTTCCTTCAATTTTCCCCAGCATCATTATATCTTCTCAAAGCTTTCCTGTTTTCTCATTATATGGTCAAAGTATTTCATCTTTGCCTCTACTATTCTTCCCTCCAGTGAGCAGTTGGGCTTTATTTCCTCAAGTATGGGCTGGTTTGATCTTCTCGCGGTCCAAGGCACTCTCAGAATTTTCCTCCTACACCACAGTTCAAAAGCATCTATCTTTTTTTGCTCAGCCTTCCTTATGGTCCGTAGGTTACTATGAGGAATACCACTGTTTTAACTATGCGGATCTTAGTTGCCAGGGCTTTACTCTTCACTATTTTATCAAGATAGGCCATTGCTCTCCTCGCAAGAAGTCCACACAGCCATATACCCTAGAATATCAACGTAGAAAGTCCCATAATATCTGCTTTGAAGTGGATTATCTGAGTCCACACTGCCATATATTGCAGTTCAAAGCAGAAAATGTGGGATTTTATTCAGCTGTATAGAAGAGGCCCAAGTGTCAAGTATAGTAGCACTGTGTCTAATATGTACTCAAGCTGAAAGGATCTCTATATGCTGGCTGAACAATACAGGAAAATGGAATGTGGGAAGCATGGACCAGAGAAAGATAGAAATTGTAAAACAAAAAAATGGAACATATAAATATAGCAATTATTAGGATGAGTGAGCTAAAATGGACATGAATTATGTCATCAATCTGAAAATTATACAGTGTTTTCCTCTGGAAGTCACAACCTAAGACAATGAGGGGAGATGTGGCAAAATCAATCAGGGATAGAATGCAAAGTTTGTTAGAAAATATCAGCAACACTTCAAGGAAAACCCATATAATCCAAGTTTATACTCCAAATACAGAGGCAGAAGATGAAGAAATTTAAAGTCTTTTGTGAGGTGGCCAAGAAGACATTGATTATACATCAAGAAAGGTCATGCAGATAATCATAGGCAGTTGAAGCACAAAAGTAGGAAAAGGAACAGAACCAAAAACTATCAGATTATTTGGCTTGGAATAAAGAAATGAAACCAGAGAAAGACTTGCTGAAGAATGCATTTTCACGGCAAATATATTCAAGTAACTGAACAGGTGATTGTATATGTGGATACCACTGGGTGACAATTATAGAAACCAATTAGATTACCACATGTTTAGAAACAGAAGATGTAGAGAACAGAAGATGTATTATCTCTACAAAACAGGTTCCAAACATATGAGAAGCCTTACCAGTGTGGAAGTGCATAATCAAGGGCAGAACTATACATCACAGAAAACCTGTGTTCTAAAACCACTGGTTCTCCAGTGTAAATTGAGAAAATTGATATTAAGGCTACTGCTGGAAGGGATAATCCTCTAGTTTTTCATATAATTATGGCTGAAGAATTCCATCAACTCTGGAAAACTGCACTTACTTACAAAGAGTAGTGAAAGAAAGAAAAACATCTTGGGTTGTTGTAGGTTTTTCGGGCTATATGGCCATGGTCTAGAGGCATTCTCTCCTGACGTTTCACCTGCATCTATGGCAAGCATCCTTAGAGGTATCGTGTTTCAGAAACATCTTCTTTTTCTCTTGCCCAGCAATGACATAAATTTCTAACTTGAAGACATTTCAGTGCCTCCAAACTTTAATCCTAAAATGCTAATATATGCTTTGACATAGTTTCTAGCCAGAAACTAGTCTTAACGATTTCATAAATACCCAAACCTACACAATTTGAAGTGGAATGTCTGTTGTATTCAGTTGTTTTCCAGAAACAACTGAAAGGGATTGTGTGGGAGGCTAGAAAAGTTGTACAATAACTACAGCTGCCTGTTGAATAGTTAAACATTAACTCTCTAGTCTCTGGGGCACTTCTTTGCCTCCCACACACTCTCAGCACCAAGGAAAACAGTCTGCAATGGTAAAACAAAAATTATGAGGGCCAAGCTATCCAGCAATTATGTTATTAAATATTTACTGACAAGATAAGCAGTGGTGAAGATGTCTGGGACTAGTGGCGTCCTTCTGGCATGCTTATAAAATCAACAAAGTTGCAAGCATTTATTTATTTATTTATTTTACCCATAATACCAGTGAATCTCAGAAGCCTGAAACTGCCTATTTAGGTCCAATTTGGCCAATCAAAGCTCTCTCCTTACACTCTGTCCCTTTTGGAGCTGGACAGAGATTCCTAGACCCACCTTGCTTCACCCTTTACATTTCTCAGAAAATGTTATGATAGGGTGGCTACCATAAATCAGAAACAACTTGGCAGTACAAAACAACATTGGAGGAGCAAGGGAGAGTAAAGCTAGCTCACGAATTAGCTTCACTGCTGAGGGTGTGCCCCTTGTATCACACTTGTATCACAGTTGAGACTTTGACTACTTCCCATACTGACCCAACTGGGAAAGTAGATGCACCAGATCAGTTGGTGAGCTGATATCATCAGCGCATATGGCCCTCTTGTCTGAAGTCAATTGGACTATGAAAGGCTATGGGGTAGGAGGAAATTCATATAATAATATCCTGGCACTTAGAATAGCATTAAACCTTAGAACCTGAGACAGAGAGGTCCACTGTTGAACAGCTCTCAAAGTCTTCCTAATATTCAAGTGGATATTCAAGTTCTTCCAAATATTCAAGTGGAATCTCCTTTCCTGTAATTTGAACCCACTGCTCCTAGTCTCCAGAGTAGCAGAAAACAAGCCTGCTCCCTCTTCCTTATGACAGCCTTTCACATATTTAGACATGGCTATTATGTCTTCTCTCAGCCTTCTCTTCTGCAGACTAAATAACCTCAGCTCTCCCCAGAGGGCATGGTCTCCAGATCTTTGATCATTTTAGTGCTCACCATGACTTTCCTCAATTTTGACACTATACTCCTTTTGATGCAGTCTCAAACCCCATTGGTTTTTTAGCTGCTGCATCACACCGTTGACTTACTTTCAACTTGTTTTCCACCGTAAGACTCCAAGATCTTTTTCAGATGTAACTCTGTTATTGAACCAGACATCACTCATTCTGAATCTTTGCACTTCATTTTTTCTGCCTAAGTGAAGTATCCTGCATTTGTCACTGTTGAAGTTCATTTTGTTAGTTTTGTCCCATCTCTCTAATCTGTGGAGATAGTTTTGAATTCTGCTCCTGTCTTCTGGAGTATTGGCTGTCCCTTCCCAATTTGGGGTCATCTGCATACTTGATAAGCAGGCCCTCTAAACCTTCATCTAAGTCCTTAATAAAGATGTTGAACAGAACTGGGCCCAGGGCCAAATCCTGCGGTACTCCACTAATCACTTCTTTCCAGGATGAACTGGAATCTTGGTGAGCACTCTTGGGGTTTGGTCACTTAACCAATTACAAATCCACTTAAGAGTAGTATCATCTAGTCCACATTTGACTAGTTTGTTTGCAAGAAGATCATGGGGGACTTTGTTGAAGGCCTTACAGAAATCAAGAAGTGCTACATCCACAACATTGCCTGCATCTACCAAGCTTGTAACTCTATCAAAAAAAGAGATAATATTAGTCTGACATGACTTGGTTTTGGGAAATTCACATTTACTTTTAGTAATCACAGAATTCTTTTCTAAGTGATTACAGGCTGCCTCCTTAATGATCTGCTCCAGAATCTTTTCTGGTATTGATGTCAGGTGGCATGGAACAAACATGCATTCACACCCAACTACAATGGCTTGACTTTATGTTCCCAAAGAGGGGTGCTTTAAAACAAATGTTATTTCCACAAGTATTGTTTCAACTAAGACCCTGCCTATTTTCCGCAAGCTTTTCCCTTTATCGAGCCAATATCCACACTCTGAGCAGTGAAATGGAGCTCAATGCCAAAGCCATCAGGGAAACAGCCCCTTCCTGTGCTGAAAAAGGTCTAATCTGACAGTCTGATCTAACAGGCTCTCTTGTTCAGTCAGGCTGGATGGAATAAGGCAGCCTGCACTGCATTCACTCAACAGCAGCGAAGAAACACTGAATAGAACTGGTAACAAGTTTCTCCTTCTTATTTGGAAAAGCTCTGCTCTTTTAATAAACAGAGTCGAAACTGATTTCATCCTCTGTTTAAAAGACAGATAAAATTCCACTCACCATGCTGGATGTGATAACAGATATCCATTTGAGGATGGGAGATTTTATTATTTCTTGTGATGTTTTCTATTTTTTGCAGTACAATAAAGAGCCCAAAAAAAAGCATTGTGGATTCCGGTACACATATACTCTTTTCAGTCTTATCAGTGCTGCCAAGATGATCAACTGATGTTATTATTTTTGACACAAAGACTGGAGCGAAGTAGTTCATTCCCAATCACACCTATATGACTTAGTCACACCAGGTCTGGAATCTTTCATTTCAATGTGGATTATTTTTTACCACTAAATTCTAATGTCAGTTTACCTGGGGAGGCTAGAGCTGATGGGATTTCTAGATTGAAACCATTTTTAAAACCTTCCAACTAGGAATAATAGAGAAGAGCAGAAATAGAAACAGAAGAGGGCATTTTCCCTTATTTATCCTATAGTTTAGGGTGTGTTTTTTTTTTTACACTTCTATTAAAATTTTGGTATTAAAAAATTCAGAATGGGTTGCAGTATTGAGAAATTATATACATCATCTATAATCTGAAATCAACTCTGTCACCTGAGGACCACATCACTCTGAAAGACTTCAATGAGAAGACCTCAGTCTAATTCTACTCCTCCTGCCCTGCAGATTGGCAAAAGGTACCCTCCAGCTCTCTCAATCTTGCCAGGGCAGCCCTGATTAATCTTATGTAATCCACATTTTCAGCTCCTCTTTGAATGACCCATTTATCTTTCCTCCTCCCAAGTTACCCTTTTGTCTTCATCTTATTTCAATTGCTCTAAACTTAGTCCAAAGCAAAAAAAAATGTTTTGCATGTGATTAATTCAGTGGTGGGCAAAGAGGAGTGAGTGCAATCTTCTCTTTCCCTGTAGGCTCAAGCAAAAACAAATTGCTGCAGCCTCTCATAGTTTGTATTTTCTTTCTCATTAATTGAGCTTTTGCAATCTTGACTGCATGCAGATGTTGATTGATGATATATATCCCTGGTTTTCAACTGTGAAATGTTGTAAGGTATGGCATAACCTTTTTTCCCCTATGCCACTCATTTATGTAGATGGTGTGAGTGTCCCAAAGGTCAGGTGTACTGTCATAGGGAGAATCGCGTAATCAATAATTTATCATCATCGACATCACCATCATCACTACTATTACTACTTTCACAGATAACAGGAACTGCATTCCAATATTTGTTGTTGTTTATTCATTCAGTAGCTTCCAACTCTTCGTGACCTCATGGACCAGCCCACACCAGAGCTCCCTGTCAGCAGTCACCGCCCCCAGCTCCTTCAGAGTCAAGACAGTCACTAAGGATACCGATGTTTTCTTCTTTTTTTTTTAAGTAAAAGGCCAGGTTCAAACATACCTGTATAAGTCTTAACACTCTAAATTTCAATAACAAAGTCACTAGAGAAGCTTTCCAATCCAGTGATGGTAGATCATGGACAATCAAAGTGTGGATTATGGGTCACATTAGCTCCAAGAATTATGTTCATGGGCTTCCAGGGTTCACAGACTCCACAAATTTATTTAATTTTGGCCCAAGTGTTCTTTAGTGATTGTGGGGGGCACTTCTGTCATGTTTATGCTCCCATCTACACCATTTGAGACACCAAGGAGGGCTTTTTCTAACTGTGAATATATTAGTATTAGTTTAACAAACCTAATACACTGATTTACAAGACACTTCGAGGACATAAAATGCTTTCAATCCATTAATATTTTCTAAACTGTAGAACCAGCAGATACTGAGTTCTGATAAAAAAAATAAGAAGGATAAGAAGATGTTTGCATAAGTAACCACCATATCAATTCTCTCCTATTTGGAAGACTATTCCAACTCAAAAAATCCATGTGAGAACTATGAAAAGTCCACCCATCTCAGGTCAATAGAAGAATCTCACAGTAAATGCGCCACGTCTTTTTAAGCAAGTTGGACACTGTAATAAATGAATGACTCCACACCCAACTGATGCATTTCATTAAGAATTAATAGCAAGCCACATAATGACTCAAAATCTGTGTTAAGATATCAGAATGTAATGGGAGGACAGCAGTACCATAGTTATTCTGTTCTTAGTGACAGCATAACAATAAACTTCCTAGGCTAATACAAACACAAGCTGTGCCGGCATAAAACATACCCCCTACTGCTTCTGGCATTTATGGGAAGGAATACAGGAAGCACAGGATCTATTGCTATCCAATAACAACAGTATCCTTTCACAAGAAAATAAATAGCTTGATTCTGGCTTTGATTGAAAGGGACCCTTGACAGGCTCAGGCAAGTAAATCTCTAGCAAATATGCTCCAGTGAGTGTTTGGAATATTTTATACGAGCTTTTAGAAAGTTTTATCCACACCAAATTCAACAATTTATCTGTAGCAGGAAAAATAGGGGTTTAGGGGAAGACAGACAAAAGTTCAATCCACATATGATGCCCAACTATTTCTGCTGCAAAACTGCATTGTGATGTGAGCTTCCAAGTGTACAACTGACAAACCATAGTTTCAGGCTACTTGTACACTTTTGTTCTATACATATTTAGCTTCTAGATTTTGTTGTCATCTTGATGAATTTGTAAAGCCTAATGACGGTGGTGCAGTGGGAAAAGCACTGAGCTGCTGAGCTTGTTGATCGAAAGGTCGCAGGTTCGATTCCAGGGAGCGGCGTGAACTTCCGCTGTCAGCCCTAGCTTCTGCCAACCTAGCAGTTCGAAAACATGCAAATGTGAGTAGATCAATAGGTACCGCTCAGGTGGGAAGGTAACGGCGCTCCATGCAGTCATGCTGGAAACATGAACTTGGAGGTATCTACGGACAATGCCGGCTCTTCGGCTTAGAAATGGAGGTGAACACCAACCCCGAGAGTCGAACATGACTGGACTTAATGTCAGGGAAAAACCTTTACCTTTACTATATATATGCAAACACTGGTATTACAAAATACAAGTAATGCTAAATACTTCTGATCCCAACCATCTCAGGAAACGGAAATTCATCCTGTATTATGTGAATTATTAGTTGTATTAACTGTGCAAAGTCTTTTGGCACCAAGACTAGAAAAGTACTGTATATAGTGAACTGGACCAGCCTGGCATTTAGTCAAAAACAGTGGTTCTCAACCTGGGGTCCCCAGATGTTTTTGGCCTTCAATTCCCAGAAATCCTAACAGCTGATAAACCAACTGGGATTTCTGGGAGTTGTAGGCCAAAAACATCTGGGGACCCCAGGTTGAGAACCACTGCTCAAAAACAATGAAATGGAGATGAGCACCACACCCCAGAATCAGACATGACTGGACTTAATGTCAGGGGACAACCTTTACCTTTTTTTTTAATGACAAGATGTAAATAGCAGGTCAAAGTTTGCATGAACTGGGGGTTGCATGTCAAGTCCAACGTAATTGATATATGGCTCAATAATCACATGGAAACTATAGTTTCTGGCAAGGATAGGGATGCACAGCTCCTCTGCAATTTCCAACATCCCTCACCACTGACTACACTAACACAGGGCCCTTCCACACAGCCATATAACCCGGAATATCAAGGCAAAAATCCCACAATATCTACTTTGAACTTGTTTATCTGAGTCCAAACTGCCATATATCCCCGTTCAAAGCAGAAAATGTGGGGTTTTATTCAACTGTGTGGAAGGGGCCTAAGGTGACAGGACTTATAGCCCAACAACATGGGTGTTTATTTGCTCCTGATCCTTAGATTATCAGCTAACGCAGTTCAGACATCTGAACAAAAAGTGATTAGGCGTGCTGTTTGAAATATCACCATTTATAAGACATCATGTATGTGTGCCTTATAAAATCCATACTAGGACTCATCTAAGAATGAAATATTTACTTATTTTGCTCCTGAACACAAGAACAAAGAACATCAACATATTTTCCCTACTAGATATGATTATGGGTTTCTTGAGCGCTTTTATTTTTCATTGAACAGTTCATTTGCCAACATTTTTGCAAAAAAATGAGAGATTGGACCATTATTGATCTGCTCAACTTGCAAGAAACCTTAAGACTTCCCAGAAAATATTTGCAGAAACTACTGTATTTAATAAACATCATATGGATGTCTTCTAAAACATTTGACAGCCTAAGCCTAAAATAAATGGTTGCTGTGTGCCTTCAAAGTCATTTCCAACTTATGATGAATGGATCGTGCGGTTTTCTTGGAAAAGGGACTGTCTTTGCCTTCCTTTGAGCTTGAGAGTATATGACGTGTCCAAGGTGACTATCCGAAAAGCATCACACTGAGTTTAAAGTATTCACCACAAATATGATGAAAATCCAGGACTCATGTCTGATCCTCCTGTTACCTTCCCAACAGCATCCATATCATTCGCCACATCAAAGAAATTCCAAAGCATACCACTGTCATAATACACAAATCAAAGCCATTACTAATCACTGTATCTCATTATCAGGGCTGTAGTGCTACATGCTTTTGAGAAACTCCGCAGCTCTACTACTGCCTGCAGCACGATTTCCCATGAAAACCAATGGAAAGAAGGAGAAGGAGGAAGGGGAGAAAGAGAGGGAGAAAGGGAGAAAGAAAGGGAAAAAAGAAAGAAAGAAGAGGGAGAGAGGGAGGGAAATTCATATAACTTTTTGCAGGCTATATCAATATTGTATAATGACTTGGTAGTGTGATTGTTCTCCCAAACAGGTATAGCTAGGGATGGACCATATGTGGTAAAATGTATCTTTTTCATTTCCACATTTCCAGCATTTATCAGTGCCGTTGTACATCTTCACCAATCTCTCTAAAGGGGGATACCAATGCAAATGCATTTTAGAGACATTTTCTTTTAGATTTTGGCACACTGTATATTTCATTCTTCTCTTCCATGTCCTTTCCCATTGGGCCATTTTAATTTCCTGGCCTATATTTTGAGCCCATCTAACCATAGAGTCTTTTACTACTTTCTCTTCCATGTGCCAGGTCAATAGAGTTTTGTATATAAATGATATACAGTGCTCCCTTGCTACTTCGCGGTTTGCTTTTCGCGGTTTCAGTTTCGTGATTTTCCTTCCTTGTTACTCACCGGTCCAAGTCCACCAGAACGCAGCCCGGTGAGTAGTGAGCAAGCAAGGGAGGCTGGGTGAGCGAGTGAGGTAAGTGAGTGAGGTGAGTGAGTGAGTGAGGGTGGCAAAGTTAAAAGCAGTGGCAAGTGCCTGGCTGCCTCTTCCAGGCTCCTGCTTCTGCCACTGCTTCCACCTTTGCAGCCCTCCCTCGCTCGCTACTCAACTGGGCTGAGTCCTGGTTCTCCCACTGGGACCTGGCCTGGTGTGTAGCAAGCAAGCGAAAGAGGGCAGGTGAGTGAGCGAGAGAGGGAGGGCCGCAAAGGCAGAAGTAGCGGCAGGAGCAGGAGCCTGGAAGCGGTGGCAAGGCTCCTGCTTCTGCTGCCGCTGCTACCTTTGCCACCCTCACTCGCTCACTCACCCGCTTTCCCTCGTTTGCTCACTCACTGGGCCGGGTACCGGCGGCAGAACCAGGACTCAGCCCGGTGAGTAGTGAGGGAGAATGGGTGAGCAAGTGAGAGGGGTGGCAACAGTGAAGCAGGACCCTGACTGGCTCTTCCAGGCTCCTGCTTCTGCCGCCGCTGCCGCCTTCCCTCGCTCGCTCACTCACCAGAACAGATCGTAGCGGCAGAACCAGGACTCGGCCCAGTGAGTGAGTGAGTGATGGAGGAAAGGGTGAGGGAGTGAGCGAGGGAGGGCAGAGAGGGTGGCAAAGGCAGTGGCGGCAGATAATACGAAGTGTCAGATAAGCAGAAGTCGGATAACCGGGGCTCTACTGTATATAGCATCCTACTTCATGGATTTTCACTTTTCACAGGTAGTCCTGGAATGTAACCCAGAATAAGTGAGAGAACACTGTAAGTCCTTTTGGTTTCTGGACCATGGCCACATCAACCATTCTGTTCTCATTGTAAGAGGGGCTGCAGAAGAAAATGGGTTTGCTGGAAGGGTTTGTCCTGTGTCCATCCTGGGAGTTAAAGTGGCCATTGGACAGCATGTAGTTGCCTGCTATTAAAGCAGGTATGGGGAAATGTCGGCCCTCCAGGTGTTTTGGAATTCAACTCCCACAATTCCCAACAGCCAGTAGGAGGGACAACATTTGCCCATGCCTGCACCAAAGCATGGTAAACTAACACTGTAACAAAATTCCATTTCCCAGAAACGTCAGGAAACGTCAGGAGAAATGCCTCTAGAACATGGCTCCATAGCCCGAAAAAACCCACAAGAACCTAGTGATTCCAGCCATGAAAGCCTTCGACAAAACACTGTAACACATTCAAGAGCACTTCCTTACACATAAAAAATGAACCATCCATACACAAGTTTTCAGAGTTATAAAAATCAGTGAACAGGAACTGTATGGGGGAAGTAGGGGTAAAATCCAATAAAGTCTGAATATGCTCAATGGCCAAAGCAGTATTTATGGGAATAGGTTGAAACGGAAGGAGGGGAATGGAACTTAGTATCCTGAAAAAAGCATGGCTGACTCACTTGAGAACTCAGCATTTAAAACGTATTGTTTTTCCAGGATCTGTATGCCATAGCCAATTGCCACTGACTTATACACCTTCACTTATGAATTTGTTCAATCCTTTGAAAAAAAAATATGACAGTAAATTCAATACATGACTGAAGCAGGATGTTCTATGCTAATTACATAATTATCATTTAATGCTAGGTATAAATTAAAAAGTAGGAATTACCTTAATGGCAACCAATTTAATAAGTAGCACTATTTCGATAAGAAGCTATAAATATATTTCCAACAGTTCATAAATCTTGAACCATAAAAATGCCCTGGCTATTGGGGCCATTTTTTAAATATATATAGATATATATCTTATAATGGCTAGATCCAATTGCCTGTCTAGAAAGAGAAAGCGCTTTGAATCAATGCAATTTAAAGAAGAGTTTCCAGCAAGGTGCAGTGGTTTGATTATGAGGCCAAGGTTTGAATACCTGCTCAGCTATGGACACCCACTGGGTGATCTTAAGCAAAGAAATCCTCTATGGGCAAATCTTGCCAAAAAAAATATATGAGGGGTTCATCTTAAGGTCATCACACGTTAGAAATGCCTTAAAAGCATACAAGGACAACTTTTTTTTTCGTGTCAAGGGCAACTTGAGAAACTGCAAGTCGCTTCTGGTATGAGAGAATTGGCCATCTGCAAGGACGTTGTTCAGGAGACACCTGGATGTTTTACCATCCTGCAGGAGGCTTCTCTCATGTCCCCACATGGGAAGCTGGAGCTGAAAGACAAGAACTCGCTCCACTCTCAGGATTCGAACCACCAACCTTTCGGTCAGCTGTCCTGCCGGCACAAGGATTTAACCCACTGCGCCTCCGGGGTCTCTGGTGATTCTGTACATCTATCTGGGACTAGTAATTGGATTTAAGAGGTGTATTTACAAGTGTGTATCAATTTAAAATACATATTTCATGTAAGCTGTCTTGGGTTTTAATGTAAAGTTGAACTCTCCCTAGAAGCCAAAATGACTAAACTAAGGCTATCGTACTTTGGACATATGAAGTGACATGACTCACTGAAAAAGAGGATAATAATAAAAAGAATGGCAGAAGGAAATAGGATAACATTGCAGATTTGATAGGCTCAATCAAAGAAGCTACAGCATTGTGTTTGCAAGATATGAGCAGGTCTGTCTGAAGATTCCTCAGACCTGAGCAAGATCTCTTGGAGGTCTTTTATTCGTAAGGCCGATGCCAGTCACAGATTACTTGATAGCAAACAACAAAAGTGAAATGTAACAGGATCGATCAAAGCTTAATTATCTTAATAGTTACCATATTATTTAAACAGTGGCATTAGATGCACAGCTGCTGTTACAATTGCTCTGATGGTGATTCTTACCACATTTTAAATAATTCTATGATTTATTTTAGATTTCATTCTTGCTGATCTCTGTCGTTTGCCAATCAGGAGCCCTGCTGGTTGAAGGATCAGGAAAAGCAAATCACTGTCTCTTCAACATCATCTCAGGCCTAGGTTATTTGAAGGACTGTATCTTGCAACATAAGGATCTGGAGAGGAGGACATTTTCTTTGTCCAATTGCCTTCACAAGATTGGTAGGAATGCCGAAAGCAGCCTTCTAGAGGCTTCTTCTACACATTGAAACTCCTTTCCTATGGAAGCTAGAATGGCTCCTTTGTTGTCCTTTCAGAAGCAAGTTAAGAGCTTTTCTTCCAGCAAGCTATTGAACACTTATTTTAAACAAGAAAATTGTTTTAATGGTACTGAGTTGTTGTAAATATTTGTTTTTGAGAAAGTTTTTAAATGGTTTTAATTCTGTTGTTTAGTACAGCTTTAATATAATTTTATTGCATTTTATAATTGTAAATGTCTATTGTATTTTCTACCTTTTTGTAAGCCCCTTTAAGTACCATTGCTCAAGAAAGGTAGAAGAAAATAATAATAATAATAATAATAATAATAATAATAATATACTTTATATTCCGCTCTGTCTCTTTGAGCAGATTACAAAATACATACATGGCAAAAATTCAATGCCATTATACACTTAACAACAAAGACAGACAGTACACAAACAGGGGTAAAGGCTTCCCCCTTTTTCATCTCCGACATCAGGAGGCTGTGCTCAACTCCAGCTATGGGGAGGTGCTCTTGTTCCATTTTCCATGCCAAGGAGCCTGTTGTTTGTGGGTCCTGATCAAATCGTTGACATGTCTGCGTAGATCAATAGGTACCACTTTGGCGGGGAGGTAAAAGGCATTTGCCTTTTACCTCCCCTCCAAAGTGGTACCTATTGATCTACTCACATTATTGTTTTCAAACTGCTAGATAGGCAGAAGCTAGGGCTAACGGCTGGAGCTCACCCCGACCCACAGCTTTGAACTGCCAACCTTCCAGTTGACAAGATTTTCTGCAGCTGGCAGTTTAATCCGCTGTGCTACCGTGGCCCCTTTTAAAGAGATGGATGGATAGATGGATCATGTTATCCCACGTACCTAGAATGAAGTACCATGAACAAAACCAATTCAGACTGTGAAAACCCTTTTACATTATAATGTCAGTAACGATGACCATTCTAGAGATGAAAGAACGCTGGATTTAAAATATGACAGGTATTAATTCAACTCTTAAAAGCATTTGAAGTAAAGCAAAGTTTTAACCTGTCATGTGTTGTCGTTACGCACCATAAGGTTGGCTTCAACTTTGGCAACCTCATGAATGAGAGTCCTTCAAGAGATGCTATTAGCAACATCTCCCTGGCTTCCTTTATTAAGTCAATCAATCTGTAAAGCACTCTCCCTTTTTAACTACTGCATTCAACTTTATTGAGCACTGTTGTCTTTTCCAATGAGTCATGTTGTCATTAACCTGTCATGGCCAAACAAAAGCAAGTTGGGAATGTGACAGGCTACCTTGGAAATGCTAATGAAAAGTTGTGGTGCTTTCTTTACCAGTTGCAGAATCCCTGCTTAATATTACACTTTCTGGAACAGAAGACTTTCCGAAGCACAAGAGGAGATTAGCAATTCCTGTTCCCAGTTATATAAATTGCAGCATCTGAACTGAAAGAAACTAGTGTCAGAAAAGAAAAGAGAAATGAAAACAAAAAGCAATGAAGCATATCTCAGTTTTTTTCAGACAGACATTAGACTCTGTTGGGGAGGGGCAGGTTCAGTAAAAAGAAATAAGAATAAACACACTAAATGTTTTAATGCAATTTCTTCATCTCTCCACAACAGAGATATTGCTCTGCCTACTTAATAGAGCAATTGGGCTTTACCCGAAATTATCATATACTTTTCTTTCTTTCTATCCATCACTCAGACATTTTAGCTTATCATTCAGTTTCTCCCCTGCTTCTGCTTCCCTTTTTAGAATTTCAAGTGAAGCAGATTAATGAGAGACAGTTCTTGATTGCATTTGTGTGGAGAATTTCCCCCTGCTAACATCACTCCTTATTTGTCCTTAGAAACTTCTAAGGAATGCTCTGAAGAAAAGGTATATAAATAAAGAGGAGGAGGAAAGGAAATGGCACTAGCTGTAGTAGCCCTTTTCTCTTTTTCAAGTGCAAATCCAATTGTTAGTCCCATTGAATCAAGGCGACCTAAATAAATGATATGCTTCCGGCAGAAGTCACTCATTCAATAGTATTACCTGATGCTTTGCTGAATTGCAGGGCCAGAGAAGAAGATGGTGAAAACAGAAGAACGGTCTGCCTCAGGGGAGCGTGCTCACTCCATCAATGTTTAACATTTACACAAATGATCAGCCACGGCCAGAAGGGACAGAGAGTTTCATTTATGCTGATGATCGTGCCATCACTGCCCAAGCAGGGAATTTTGAAATGGTTGAACAGAAGTTCTCTGAAGCTTTAGGTGCTCTTACTACCTATTTACAGGGGAAACCAGCTGATTTCTAATCTATCTAAAACACAGATGTGTGCTTTTCATCTTAAAAACAGGCACCTGAAGCTCTGAGGATCACCTGATAAGGAATCCCACTGGAGCATTGCAGCACACCCAAATACCTAGGAGTTACCCTGGACCATGCTCTGACCTACAAGAAACACTGGTTGAATCCCAAGCAAAAAGTGGGCACTAGAAACAATATAAGAAAGCTGACTGGCACAACCTGGGGATCAAAACCAGATACAGTGAAGACATCTGCCCTTACACTTTGCTACTCTGCTACCGAGTATGCATGCCCAGTGTGGAACACATCTCACCATGCTAAAACAGTGGATGTGGCTCTTAATAAGACATGCCACATTATCACAGGATGTCTATGCCGTACACCACTAGAGAAATTATACTGTTTAGCCGGTATTGCACCACCTGACAGCTGCTGGGAAGTAGCAGCCAATAATGAAAAGACTAATGCAGTGACATCTCCGGCCCATCCTCTGTTTGGGTATCAGTCAGCACACCAACACCTTAAATCAAGAAATAGTTTTGTAAGATCTACAGAGATACTCAAAGGAACACCTCAGCAAATGAGAGTCCAAAAGTGGCAGGCTAAAACCGGGAACCTCAAGCGATGGCTGATACCAAATGAGGGAGTCCCCCCTGGGCACACCGAAGACTGGGTGACTTGGAAGGCGCTGAACAGGTTGTGTTCTGGCACCACAGGGTGCAGAGTCAACCTTAAGAAATGGGGCCACAAAGTGGAGTCCACAACATGTGAGTGTCAAGAAGAGCAAACAACAGACCACCTATTACAATGCAGTCTGAGCCCTGCCATATGCACAATGGAGGACCTTCTTATAGCAACACCAGAGACACTCCAAGTGGCCAGCTAATGCTGTTATCTGTGTCTACAGGGTTGTACTGTATAAACATAATGCTTAATCATCCATATATGTATTAATCATCCTCTTTAGATTTAGAACATATGAGGCCTCAACAACCAACTCAAAAAGCAACTCACTCACAATGCTAAGCTTATGATCAAAGGCTTCAATGTTATCCCTTGTGCCTGGCAAAAGGAAAGAATGCTTAACATGCAGTTGAAGATCATCATGGAAAAAATGACAGCTCAAAATACTACTGGGGAATCATTTAGAGCTGAGTGGGCTTAGAAAAATCACCCAGGTATCGAGATAGAGAGAGAGAAATTGCGGGTTTTCTTCACACTTGTATTAACTAGACGACCCAATGGACCCAAAATGATTAGCAGCACCAAGAAAATCTTTATTAACAGGAATTACTAGGGATATCATTGAAGCTTCTTGGCACGTTCTGACATTTCCAACTTTCTGGCCTACAATAATTTACAGCCATCAAAGTTATAATCAAACAGACTTTCCAGAAGGGATAAACATACCATATTTACTCAAATCTAACATTCACCTTTTTTGGCTAAATAACCTCACCAAAATTAAAGTACACAGTAGATTTGAATAATACAGTCATCATAATATAAGGGCTGGGCCAGCACAGTGGATTAAACCTCCTGCTATAGAAGATCCTGCCGCTGGAAGGTTGACAGTTCAAGCCTGGGTTGGGGTGAGCTCCCACCATCACCTCACCTACGAGTTCAAAAACAACCATGTATGAAAATAAATAGGTACCACTTTGGCGAGAAGGTAAAAGGCGCCCTGAAAAACATGCCAGCAAAAATCCGAGGCTCCTTGGCATGGAAAAATGAAGCAACAGCACCTCCCCATGGCTGAGTCGAGCACAGCCAGATGCAGGAAATGAAAAGAAGGAAGCCTTGCCTCTGTTTATATACTGTCCAGCTCTGTCTATTGTATAACAACACTGACTATTTGCCATATATGTACCATAAATGTACCTGTAATCCACTCTGAGTCCCATCGAAGAGATATTATTATTATCTTAGTGCCGAGACTAAGCAAAAAGGGAAGCCGGCTCAGAAGCACCAAGAGCTCCTATTTGAGGGACATCATCTCTAACTTAATGGCCATGGCTCAATACAATGGCATCCTGGGATTTATAGTTTGATGTCCCAACACTTTTGTTTTTAAAGAAGGAATTCTAAGCAGGCAGCAACTGTAATGCACACCTTTTTGGCCAAATTACAAGGAATGCACGTTTAGCTGCTGTGCATTACATTTGGCAGCAAATTCACTTTTTGCCACTGTGAATTACATTTTGGTTTCATGGGGTTGAAAACCGAGGTGCACATTAGATTCAATGGTGCATTAGACTTGGGTAAACAAAATGATATCTTCAAAACAAGGACAAACATTGAAAATCTCCACGCATGGTGACTCTCATCTAAAACAAAGCACAGGACTTCCCTTGTGAAGGGAGGACCCTCCGGTGGCGTAATGGGCTGGGCTTTAGCACAGCTGGTTAATCACCAGCAATGATAAGATCTACCAACTGAAAGGCTGCCAGTTCGAAGGCCCGGGTCAGGCATGAGATGCCGCCTGTCAAGCCCAGATTAATGTTGACCTAAGCAGATTGAAAACAGCTTGTGCTGTAATTAGAGAAATTAGGTACTGCTAAAACAAAGTGAGGGAGGCATTTTATGACACCATAAAGAAAAAAGATCAGCAAATGCCCAGAGACCAAAAGGAAGGAGGAAGTCCTGATGGCTCTTCGTCATACAAAATGGAGTGACAGCACTGCCTGTAGTTGGATTTCGAGCACAACCTTCCAAGGCACCAAAAAGCTGGACGTTGACAGTGACACAACATGCCTCCTTCTGTTCCCTCTGTCTCTGTATTGTCTATCCAAAAATGGCATTGAATGTTTGCTGTGTATGTGTACTGTGATAAGCCCTGAGTCCCCTTGGGGAGATAGGGCAAAATATAAATAAAGTGTTTTTATATTATTATTATTATTATTATTATTATTATTATTATTAAACCCTTGTGCCGCAAGGACCACTGACCAAAAGGTTGGCGGTTCAAATCCAGGGAGTGGAATGAGCTCCCATCTGTCAGCTCCAGCTTCCCATGTGAAGACATGAGAGAAGCCTCCCACAGGATGGTAAAACATCCATGCGCCCTATGGGCAACGTCCTTGCAAATGGCCAATTCTCTCACATCAGAAGTGAGTTACAGTTTCTCAAGTCGGTTCTGACATGAAGGGAGAGCTGTCCCCTACTTTTTTGGTCTTAGGAGGACATACAACTCCCATAAAATACAATAAAATGGTGAGAGGTACAATTCAAATGAAGTTATGAGTACGTACGAAATGCAGATGTCTGTGCCTGGACTAGGGGATCTCTAACATAAGTCTAGGAAAAGTATAATTACAAAGGCTGAAGGGGGTAACGGGAGGGAGAGAGGGAAAGAGAGAGACTGACAGTATTAATGTGGCTTATAAGATACAGGAATAGAACAAAAATGGCTGTTTGCATCATTATCTTGAGCTAAGAGATTTAAGGAAATAAAAAAATGGCTGAGATTCCAGTCAGCCATAATAACATCCCAGTAGAAGAATCAATGGAAAGCAAAACAGGAGGATTTTTCAAATACACCCATGGCTGCAACTATGACTTGCATTTCAATGGAACTAGTATCTGTAAATCAGCAATAGTCCACAGCATACTGAGGAAACTGTTAAGAATCCCAGACAGCACCTGGAAATCTAGCAGAATATACATAATCATATTTTAATTACAGTAGATGTCAGTGATGCATCAATTCATATAGTTTTAACATTGCTTGTAAATACTCTGCATTATCTTGTGCATAGGGTTTCTAGTGCATATAGAGCAAGCATGGGCAAACTTCGGTCCTCCAGGTGTTTTGGACTTCAACTCCCACAATTCTTGGCCTGAGGGGGAAAAGGAAAGGGCCTGAGGCCAGGAATTGTGGGAGTTGAAGTCCAAAACACCTCGAGGGCCAAAATTTGCCCATGCCTAGTATAGAGCATAACATGACAGAAGCCTGTTATGAGGTCCTGGTGCAATTCTGAAATCTTTGCGCCCCTTTCGGAGTGGTGTCATAGGAATCAAATAATTAAATGAATAAATGCAAAATTAAATGCAGAATACAACAGATGACAACAACCCAGTGTGCCTGTGTGGACCCACTATTAAGAATAACAGGCAGTTCCTCGTATATATTTTATTCAAATCATCACATCACATTCAAAATGCTAATGATGACAGAAGTGACAAGGGAATTTACAAACTGATATGGAAGAACGTCTATATATAGCTGTTCTTCAGCACTTTTCTTCTAACCTTGAGGGGCCGAGAATGAATTGCACCATTGATCATCTGGATCTGAACGTTCTGGCAAAAGATGTTCTGAAATGTTTGGGGCTGAGCCCTAGATTACTAACTGGGGCTCGGTACAGGGAGAGATCCACTCCCATGTTGTGGCAGCTCCACTGGCTGTTGGTCTGCTTACAGACTAAACACAAAGTGCTGGTCATTACCTTTAAAGCTCCAAATGACTTGGGTCCAGGCTATTTGACTAACTGCATCTCCTCCTACAAACCAACCCGGGCACTGCAGTTATCGGAGGAGGCCCTGCTCTCAGTCCCACCCCCATCTCAAGTATGGCTGGTGAGAATGAGAGAGAGGGCCTTCTCCATGATCAACCCTAACCTCTGGAACTCCCTCCCTAAAGAAATAAAGCTGGCCCCATCCCTCCTCTCCTTCAAAAAACAACTGAAAACCTGGGCTGTTGTAGGTTTTTCCAGGCTATATGGCCATGTTCTAGAGGCATTTTCTCCTGACGTTTTGCCTGCATCTATGGCAAGCATCCTCAGAGGTTGTGAGGATGCTTGCCATAGATGCAGTCAGGAGAAAATGCCTCTAGAACATGGCCATATAGCCCGGAAAAACCTACAACAACCCAGTGATTCTGGCCATGAAAGCCTTCAACAATAAACTGAAAACCTATTTTTGTTCACTAGCATATGGAGAGGAGGATTAGATGAAGAGTGACTACTATTAGACTGCTGACTTGGAAATGATCAATGTATTCAGGCATTGATAGAATATATTGTTATGCCATGGTAGCACAGGGGTTAAACCACTAGCTGCAGGAAAGCTGTATAGTTGGTAATTCAAAGCCGCAAGCTGGGGCGAGCTCTTGGCTGTCAGCCCTAGCTCCTGCCAAAGTAGCAATTCAAAAGCATGCAATGCGAGTAGATCAATAGGTACCGCCTTGGCAGGAAGGTAAAAGGGCACCCCATGCAAATATGCAGACATGCCGGCAACACAATTGTGGGTGTCCATGGACAGCAGGCTCCTTGGCATGGAAAAATGGAACAAGAACATCTCCCCATAGCTGGAGTTGAATATCGCCTCCAGATGTCGTGGATGAAAAGGGGAGAAGACCTTTACCTTTGTCTGTGTATTTTCGTTGTTCACTGTGTAATAGGCATTGAATGTTTGCCTTATATGTGTATTCTGTAATCAACTCTGAGTCCCTCCAGGGAGATAAAGCAGAATATAAATAAAGTGTATTATTATTATTATTATTATTATTATTATTATTAGCCCATTTAGTAATTCCCTCCCCAGGGATATCAGATTAGCCCTTCCCTCCTAACCTTCCTTAAGAAAGTAAAAACATGGCTTTGTGAACAAGCCTTTGGAGAACTTGAGAAAAAGATAGATATGGAATTGATGCGCACTGACTACTGGAACGGCCGGGTTACAATTGAGGATCATGTGATTAATTACTAATATATTGTGCTTCACCTCACAGGGCACTTGTGCACCACTTTGTGCTGGTCAATGACCGTAATAAAGTTTTGCATTGTATTGTATGTATTGTTTTAAATGTTTTTAAACTGTTTTAATGTATTTTATAACTTTAAATGTATGTGAATATACATATCCAATGGCTTTGTATGGTTGCCTACATCTAAGCTGCCTTGAGTCCCCTCTGGGGTGGAGAAAGATGGGGTAGAAATGCCACAAATAAATAAATAAATAAATAAATAAATAAACAAACATCACTGGCCACACAATCAACACATACATCTTTGGCTTTTGTAAAGTAATTCAGATTTTTTTTTTTTGTCATGTCAGGAGCAACTTGAGAAACTGCAAGTCACTTCTGGTGTGAGAGAAATGGCCGTCTGCAATGACGTTGCCCAGGGGACGCCCGGATGAATTGATGTTTTTATTATCCTTATGGGAGGCTTCTCTCATGTGCCCGCACGAGGAGCTGGAGCTCATAGAGGGAGCTCATCCGCCTCTCCCCGGATTCGAACCTACGACCTGTCGGTCTTCAGTCCTGCCGGCACAGGGATTTAACCCACTGCGCCACCGGGGGCTCCAGTAATTCAGATGTCTTATGTTCACTTTTTATGTTAATTACAATTTTCGATAGATTATATTTTTATCTAAGTTACAGGTATCATGTTTAGCTGTCTTTTTATGTGGGGTTATTCTGGGTTATTACACTTGTACTTATTGTTATTGAGGCATTGAATGTTTGCCTTTTTGTTTGTTGGAATCCACGCTGAGTCCCCTTAGGGAGATAGAGCAGAATATAAATAAAGTATTATTATTATTATTATTATTATTATTATTATTATTATTATTATATTAAAAGAGTTAGGGAACATAATAGTATACTGGACAAAAAGGATCAAATACTACCAGAACCCAAGCAACATAACTTATCAAACAGACATGAAGAATACTGGATGTTTTTCTCCTAAAATCAACGAATTACAAATGGCATAGCTGCAGAAAGCTAAATCAGTTTAGGGAAGGGACAGTTGAATTTAGGCAGCACGACTCTAACAATGCAACCCAATACAGATTACTTAAATGTCTTACTGGATTCATTAGGACCTGCTCTCATGTAATGGAGCATAGGACTATGGTCTAATTGTATAGTACTGTATCTCCTGTCTCAAAATTATATCCACACTGGATTTATAATTCAAAATTGGTGTGCAATGGCATAATGAAAACAGACATTAAAAAGGAAAGGGACATATCCACGAAGCATATTAATATATTCTTCATAACATATAGTGAAATGCTTCACTTGTTCCCAAATCCCAAAGTAAGCCACATCAAGCAATTGCAACCATCTGTCTCAGAATCACAGGGGACAGGATTAGCAGCATCTTTCTGGTTTCAGTGAGATTGATCATTTAAATCATTCTGTAGAAAAACCCTAAAGTATGCAGTATAATCTCCGGAGGCCATTCATGTTCACCTCTCAGCATCTGGTCAGTTGCTGGCATCAAGGAGCAGGCAAAGGATGACAAAAATTGATTTGTAAGTGCTTCAACAGACAGTCCTTATCTTGGTGAAGGATGCATACTTCACAAATAGTACAGGATGCAGGCATCCAACACTAGAAAACTCTTAAGGAAGGAGCTTCCGAAATATCGAAGGCTACTTGGCTCCACTTCTGTAGCAATCCAACAACAATCATACATGCCAGTTTATTTACATCTGCATCCTTGTAATCTGAACTCATTGCTGGCTCTGTATCTCCACAGAATGAGTCAATAAATGTTTCCTTCCTAACTTTAGTTTATGTACACTATGCCTCTATATTGCCTTGGGAAGACACAGACAAGGATCATGTAGCCCTCCAGATGTTCTTGAACTGCAACTCTCAACATCTGTATCACTATTTGCGTTGGCTAGAGCTGCTCGGACTTGAATTCCAGCAACACTGAGGCAGCCACACAATTTCCATCTTGACCATTGAAAGAACTCATTTCACCTATCTGCATAAAACAACTTTCTTCAAGCCTGGCAAGCTCTAGATCAGTGGTTCTCAACCTGGGGTCCCCAGATGTTTTTGGCCTTCGACTCCCAGAAATCCTAACATCTGGTAAACTGACTGGGATTTCTGGGAGTTGTAGGCCAAAAACATCTGGGGACCCCTGATTGAGAACCACTGCTCTAGATCTTTGCACTAGAACCCTACCATCTGTAAGCTATTACTCATTATAGGTACTGCAATCGAACTCATCAAGAAGATATTGCATAAGGAGATAATGAAAACTGACATCCTATAGCTACTGGTGTCACAAGCAATTTAATATGCAGATTTGATAAGTGTTATCAAATTTGTTATGATATGCGTAGGTTTGAGTAGAATTAAATGAAAGATGAGCTAATTTGGCTGAAGACACAATTCTAAAATATTAAGGCCTGCAATGACTAACTACCTGCTTGCTGGACTGTAACTAAAAGTTGCTAATGAGAACTGAAATGGTAACTGTGATAAGAACTGTGATAGTGATAAGAGGAAATGTTTACAATGTTAAGAAAGAAGTCAACACAAGACCAACACCAATCAAGAAGAATCAACATCTGGCCAGGAAACTGGGATGGAGCCAGAATGGAAGACGCCTATCATTAATTTACAACTTTGTGACTACATGACTACATCAGCAGATTATTCCTATAAAAGACTCAATCTAATAATTCTCAAATTGTGACAGACAGAGATGCTGTTCACTTGCTATGCTCTGGTCCATGGGAAGAACAGGGATGGTATATGCCTTCTTTCTCAAGGGAAGAAGAAGGAGTGCGATTTTGGAGTCATGATATGTTTGCAGGAAGTCAGGTTCTGCTTTATGGAAAACAGGGAGCTGGTCCTTGGCATTGTGCTTAGGGAAAGAGAATGCATTTTTGCGTTTTAGAAGCATTTTGGAAGTTTTGGCAATATGCATTGGCAGGTTGCAAAGAAAGCAGGGCCTGGTGCTTCTCCAAAGAGGGAGAAAAGGATATAGTGATATTTGGGTGTATGGTGATGGATGTGAAATGTATGTACATGTATGTGAAAGCTGAGTAAAAATGTAACCTCTTTGTTGTTTGTTTGCTAGCCATGTAACTGTAAGTTGTTGGGAATCCAATGTAGTTACACAGAATTTGTATATCTGTATGTCCAATGCCATTCTTTGTGTAAAAGTTTTAAAGTTCTGTAAATGTTCTGATATACCCTATCACACTGGAAAATTGCAATAAAAAGAACTTATGTTTGAAAAGTTATTAATGACACTGACAAACCTAGTAGTCTGCCAAGAGAACTACTACAATTCTTGAAAGTTTTTTTTACCAGTACTATACACACTCAGTCCCAGTAAAGCAGTTTCCCCAATTCCAAATTAGTGTTTTTAAAATTGAATCCTGCTGAAGAATAGAAACAGAAAACATTACCTTACAATTGGTCACCTATTTGTTTACATGGGAGGCACATCTCCATGAAAATATTCATAAACCGATCCCCATTGTTCCCTTGTTAAGGCTTATGGCACTCTTGACAAAAAAAATGTGAAGAGTAAATAAAAGCCAAAAACATAGAGATCAATTTTTCTTGAATGCCATATGATGTACATTCCTTTTCAATGAATGCTTTAGACCCGTGGGTCCCCAGATGTTTTGGCCTTCAACTCCCAGAAATCCTAACAGCTGGTAAACTGGTTGGGATTTCTGGGAGTTGTAGGCCAAAACACCAGGGGACCCACAGGTTGAGAACCAATGTTCTAGGCAAAGTAACCTCACCTTGGTCTTCATCTTCTACCTCTTCATTAGACTTTGTAGTAGGAGAACACAACTCAGCCTAAAGTTAGGCTCTCTGAAATGCCATAGTAAAAGTGAAAAATAGCTATCTTCACAATGAAGAATCTCCATCCACAATAATATCAGTTTCAGGGCTGTAAAGTCACCATTGTAGAACTTGAAACAATTCTGGGTGGAATTGAAGTTCCTAGAAATAAACTCATTCCAATTCCAGCTTCAAAATAAAAAAGAAAGACAGAAATGTACAGCATTAAATGCTGTGTGTTGCAACTTTAGTTCAACTGGAATTCAGGGAAGCTTTCATGTTCAGAAATTTTAACCAAAATATATATATATAATTTTTGTTCTATGAATCTAAGGGCCCTTCCACACAGCCCTATGTCCCAGAATATCAAGGCAGAAAATCCCACAGTGTCTGCTTTGAACTGGGTTATCTGCGTCCACAGATAATGTGGGATTTTCTGCCTTGATATTCTGATATTCTAAGTAGCCTGATGATCCATGTGGTGGTGATCAAATGCCTTATGCTATTGTTTTACTACAGTTAATTTGTTCTTACTAATTAATATGCCATCAGCTTTCAACATTTGCTAATTGGTACTGTTCTATTATCTGGGGTAGAGGCCAAAAGGGGGCAGTAGATGAAGAAAGATAGTCCATTTTAGTGGGGGGAGGTGTTGAAGAAGGAAAACCATTTCCCTGTTTTCACTTTTTATCCCCTTCTCCATGTCATACACTAGGGTTGTTCCCTGTCTCCATCACATGGACTCTGCCCGCGGCCCCTTTTGGCCTACGCCCGAATAATGGAACATTACCTGCTAATTTAACTTTTGAGGACATGTATTTTCCTATGGAGGAATTTTCTCGTGTTTTAAAAAAGTTTTTTAAAAAACTTGCATATTTCCACTTTTATAGGTGGTCCTGCCCACCTAACTCCTGCAAAAGTGAAGGGCCTACTGCACATTTGCCATTTATGAAGGAATTGGAATTGGACAGTGTAAAACTAGAGTCAGGGCTGAGTATTTAACATACCTGCTCCACAGTCCTGATTTGTCCTGTAACAGTGCTATTACTGTTCAGAGAACTTACATGTGGACTCCCCCAGAGATAGGTAATAGAGTTCTGATCTGAAAATTTTCCTAGGAATAACACTAAAGAGTGGTTAAGAGAAACCTGTAGTAAAACAAATACTTCCTAATGATTTCATTGCTAAATTACCACTGAGTCAATTTTCCTACCCAAGAAATGCAAGCGTTGTTTTACAGTATATGCCCTGTTGCTATCTTGAGACTCGTACTTCTAGAGTAGTTTTTGTGGATAATCATATGCATATGAAATAAGCCACCAGGGAAAAGATTTAAGCAAGAGAACTTAAATGGGATCAGGAGACGCTAAGAAAGGGGATTAAAGGAAACAGTGAAGTGGAATTAAAAGCAGAAATATCACTCTTGATGGGGGGCCTTTTTATATATAATTAAGGCTGCAAATCTATACTTCCTTACTTGGTAGGAAGTCTCATTCAACTAAATAAGAATTATTACTGAGAAGACATATATGATCATACAGTATGTCCCGCATAGTTGCAGGGGATATAGGAACGGGCTTCATGAGAAATAGAGAAGCCTGTTGAAATAAAGTACTTCTGGCCCAAGATTATGATACAGCCATACTAGAGAACCTAGAAAATACCTAGAGAAGAACACTTATCGGATGTGGATAAATGAAACCATGGATACGAGTCACATGGATATAGCAATTGCACAGAGCTTTAAAATGACAGGAAGGGCATATAAACAGTAACTTGAACATTCAGGACTGGGGTGAAATATGCTAAATGTGCTGCATATAATAATAATAATAGTAATAGTAATAATCTTTATTTGTACCCCGCTACCATCTCCCCAAGGGACTCGGTGCGGCTTACATGAGGCCAAGCCTGAAGTTCATCAAACAAACATCAATAACACAACATTAATAAACAATCAATAAAATACAAATCATATAAATCACATAACAAAAACAACAATCAATAATGACATATTAAAAATGGCCAGGCCAAATGTAATAGATTAAAATTGAAAATATGCTGACGTGAACAGGTAAAATGTAACTGGGATAGGATTTTTCAGAGAGAAATAGAGAAATGCATATGCTTGCATTTAGGTGCAAAAATTAAAATTTGCCACTGGCTCTTTAACATTACACATTTTCAGAATCCCAGAACAACATGCAATATATATATATGGAAATACAGGTGCTATTTAGTAAGCATGCAACTTAGTAAATGCCTTTGGTCTTGCAGACCAAACCAATGTATTAATGAGAGAACTTTCACTTGGGATCACCAGGTTCTTTAGTTTGCACTCACATGTATATACTGTGCTCTATATCAATAGATATAAAGGGTGGGTAACAGACAAGAGAATGTTTTTAAATCATGTGAAAACATGCAATAACAATTTAAATCAATTATGTAGTTTTTAAAAGTGGCCTGTATGATTTAATGGTTTAAGTGCTATACTTTGATATTGAGAGACCAGGGTTCTGTTGAAGTTCAGCAGTTTCAGCAGTGACAACAGCTAGGGGTTGATGGGTTCACTGATGAGTTTGATTCGGAAGGGATTGTGGGCTTTCCTGGGATTCAAAGTGATACAGGCCAAAGGAATGATACAGCCCAAGAAAATACAAGTGCCTCAGATAATGATACAGGCCAAGAAAACACAATTGCCTCTGAGCTTCAAGGCCAGTCACAGGAGACAAAAACAACATCCCTAGATAAGGACTTGAGTGAAGGCAAATTGGCAGAAAATTCACAGGGGACAACACCTGGCAATACAGAATTAAGAAAATAATTACGTTTGTAGATTAGCACAGATAGTCAGTTCCAGAGATCAACAAGGCTCTGTTGGAAACAGATAGGGAAAGTCCATGGAAGACACCATGGTTTCATTTCTGTTGATAATCAGCCTGTGTGAACCCAAATTCAGTTCAGGCAATGTTGGCTTTAGAGCAAAGAAGTCAGGTCTGAGTTTTGTCGAAGGCTTTCATGGCTGGAATCACTAGGTTCTTGTGGGTTTTTTCGGGCTATAGAGCCATGTTCTAGAGGCATTTCTCCTGACGTTTCGCCTGCATCTATGGCAAGCATCCTCAGAGGTTGAGAAGGTCTGTTGGAAGTAGGAAAAATGGGCTTATATATCTGTGGAATGGCTGGGGTGGGCAAGGAGCTCTTCCCTGCTGCAGTTAGGTGTGAATGTTTAGCTGATCACCTTCATTAGCATTTGAAGGCCTGCCTGAGTCTGGGAAAATCTGTTTCTGGGAGGTGTTAATCTGTGCCTGGTTTTTTCCTCTCTGTTGTTTAGCTGTTATAATTTTAGAGTTTTTTAATACTGGTAGCCAGATTTTGTTCATGTTCATGGTCCTCCTTTCTGTTGAAATTGTCCACATGCTTGTGGATTTCATGGCTTCTCTGTGTAGTCTGACATGGTGGTTGTTAGATGGTGGTCCAGCATTTCTGTGTTCTCAAATAATATGCTGTGTCCAGATTGGTTCATCAGGTGCTCTGCTATGGCTGACTTCTCTGGTTGAAGTAGTCTGCAGTGCCTTTCATGTTCCTTGATTCGTGTTTGGGCAATGCTGCTGCATTTGGTGGTCCCTATGTAGACTTGTCCACAGCTGCATGGTATATGGTAGACTCCTGCAGAGGTGAGAGGATTCCCTCTTGTCCTTTGCTGAACGTAGCATTTGTTGGATTTTCTTGGTGGGTTTGTAGAGTTTTCGAGTCTGAGTTTTCGAGTCATTGTGTCAAGTCAAGTCTTGGTTTTGGAGTCAAGTATTCTGGAAGTTTTCTATGTTCTTGTTTTATTATTCTGGTTCAAATTTTCTTAAGTATACCTATGGATTTATTCTGTGCTTGTGAATTTTGGCTATTCCTGGACTGTGTTACCTTTGGATTTTTATGAGACATTTGGATTCCTTCGTGGCTATTATCTATTGCTAACCCATTTTTGGATTATACCGCCCCTTTCCTTATTTCTGCTTTTTTTCATATATTTTATGTGTTTTTACAAAAAAACTGTTTTGTTGAAAGCTTTCATGGCTGGAATCACTGGGTTGCTGTAGGTTTTTTGGGATACATGGCCGTGTTCTAGAAGCATACTCTCCTGACGTTTCACCTGCACCTATGACAAGCATCCTCAGAGGCAACAACCCAATAAACTGTTTGCTTATACGCTGAAGCACTTCCTGCTGCAAATGATACAATAATCCCTTAACAGCAAATAACCTGTCAAAATTTATTTCGGGGGGGGGGGGACACAGAAGGTAACACTTTTGCTCAAAGCTCTGTGTTGATTGCAAATTTTTGAGTTCAATAGTTTGAATGTATTTCACACCACTCTAAAATCTTTGAAACAGAGGGAGTGGGGAATGTGAAAATCAAACAGATCAATTTCTCTACACATACAGCATGATGGGAGCTCCATCCAGTGTTTCACCTCTAGCAAAGAAATGCCAGACACTAGACTTGGTCTCTTAGCTGTGGTCTGAGTTGCGACAGGTTTGAACCCTGCTCAGGAAACCCCAACGAAACCCACTGAGTGACCTTAGACAAGTCACCCTCTCTCAGCATGGCAATAGCAAATCTCTTCTGAACAAATCCCACCAAGAAAATCACATGATAGAAGTGCTTGTTGTTGCTTTTGATATAGCAAGCTGAGAATGCTTGCTATAGATGCAGGCAAAAGATCAGGAAAGAATGCCTCTAGAACATGGCCATATAGCCCCAAAAAACCTGCAACAACCCACTTGTTTATTATTGTTTACGCTGTTTTTTATGCGGTTTTAATGTGTTATTGTTCTGTTTTTAATTGTACGTTGCCTTGGGTTTGGCCCCATGTAAGCCGCCCCGAGTTCCCTCAGGGAGATGGAGGCAGGGTAGAAAAATAAAGTTCTAGTTCTAGTTCTAGTTCTCCTCCTCCTCCTTCTTGTCACTGTAAGCCAGAAATGACTTAAACGCACAGAACAGCATCTTTAAAATCCTAGACTTGTAAATCTCAGGAAGTAAACAAATCCAAATTGCCTCCTGAACCCAATGACCTATTAAAATCCTCCAATTAACAGCACAGTTTATAGTAGGACTGTGAAACAGATGTTTAGTATTCCTCAACTCTGTCTATTGGGCTTGGGTCACTGGAACTTGCAATCTGGAAACAACTGGGAGGCTGCAGGACTCCCATCCCAGACTTATAAGGTAGAAAGTCCCCTATGTTAAATATCTTCTGCATCCCCCTGCCTTGCTCAAACCAGAATCTTCCAGATGCATTTGACTGGTAATGGTGGTAGTTGTTGTCAAAAAACATCTGGGGATGGTGGTGGTTACAGTTTAACACATTTGGAGGCCACCAGTATGAGGAAGCTGTTTCCTTTTGATGCTGCCAATATAAACTCAAGAGAGAAGTTAAGATTCTTTCTGGTCCAGTACCCAGAAGAGATGTTTTGCTCTCAACAAGTTATGAACAGTGATATTTAGATGAAACAATGAGTCTTAAAACCTTAATTAAAAAGAGACTCCCAACTGTGTGACTTCCTCCAGACTCCATTCCCTTTCTCTCATTCTCCTGTTTTTCAGATGTGACACTAGCCTAGTGTTTCTCAACCTGGGGGCCGGGACTGGTGGGGTGGGGGGGGGTCACGAGGGGGTGTCAAAGGGGTTGCCAAAGATCATCAGAAAACACAGTATTTTCTATTGGTCATGGGGGTTCTGTGTGGGAAGTTTGGCTCAAGCCTATCATTGGTGAGGTTCAGAATGTTCTTTGATTGTAGGTGAACTATAAATTCCAGCAACTACAACTCCCAAATATCAAGTCTGTTTTTCCTCGAACTCTACCAGTGTCCACATTTGAGCATATTGAGTATTCGTGCCAGCTTGGTCCAGATACATCATTGTTTTGAGCCCACGGTGCTTTCAGGATATAAGTGAACTACAACTCCAAAATTCAAGGTCAATGCCCACCAAACCCTTCCAGTATTTTCTGTTAGTCATGGGAGTTCTGTGTTCCAAGTTTGATTCAATTCCATTGTTGATGGAGTTCAGAATGCTCTTTGATTGTAGGTGAACTATAAATCCCAGCAACTACAACTCCCAAATGACAAAATCAATTCCTCCAACCCCACCAGTATTCAAATTTGGGCGTATCATGTATTTGTGCCAAATTTGGTGCAGTGAATGGAAATACATCCTGCATATCAGATATTTACATTACGATTCATAACAGTAGCAATATTACAGTTATGAAGTAGCAACAAAAATAATTTCATGGTTGTGGGTCACAACATGAGGAACTATATTAAGGGGTCGCTACATTAGGAAGATTGAAAACCACTGTACTAGCAAAAAGGAGGACGTACTAGAACCTCTTGCAGGCATGTGTGTGTGTGTGTTGGCCCTGAGACAAAAACTCCTGTGTAAACAATGTGATCCTATTGACCCCAGGAGCACACACAGCATCCATCAGTTGCAGCTGAACTGCAAATGCACTACATTAGGAGAAAACAGAGGCAGCTGTGTAGCGGTCCTCCAACGCTTAACTTCTTGACCGGCACTCATTAAAAATAAGACACTCCTCATAGATCAACACGGCCTATTATGCCATTCACTGGTCAGGTTAAAATTGCAATAGCCGCTCCCTGCTATAACTCTTGTCACTTTGTAAGAAGGCAAGACTCCAATGCTGTTCAAGAAAGCCAGAAGTTCACCAAGAGAAATTTCCCGTTCCAGTGATAGGGTGGGAAATAGGAGAATATTAGTCTAACCCAGGCACAAGCCATCTTCGGCCCTCCTATTTTGGACTTCAACTCTCACCATTCCTAACAGCCCCAGGCCCTTTCCTTTCCCCCCTCAGCCGCTTAAGCCAACAGATGGCCATCCAGCCTCTGTTTAAAAGCCTCCAAAGAAGGAGCCTCCACCACACTCCGAGGCAGAGAGTTCCACTGCTGAACAGCTCTCACAGTCAGAAAATTCTTCCTCATGTTCAGATGGAATATCCTTTCCTGTAGTTTGAAGCCATTGTTCGGCGTCTTAGTCTCCAGGGCAGCAGAAAACAAGCCTGCTCCCTCTTCTCTATGACTCGCTCACATATTTCCTATATGGCTATCATATCTCCTCTCAGCCTTCTCTTCTGCAGGCTAAACATGGCCAGCCCTTTAAGCCATTCCGCATAGGGCTTGTTCTCTAGACCCTTGATCATTTTAGTCACCCTCCTCTGGACACGTTTCAGCTTGCCAACATCTCCATTCAACTGCGGTGCCCAGAACTGGACACAGTATTCCAGGTGTGGTTTGACCAAGAAGAATAGAGGGGTAGCATGACTTCCCTGGATCTAGACACTAGACTCCTATTTCTGCAGGCCAAAATCCCATTGGCCTTTTAGCTGAGACATGACATTGTTGGTCCATGTCCACCTTCCTGTCCATGAGGACTCCAAGATCTGCTGTCGAGCTAGGCATCATCCCCCATTCTGTATCGTTGCATTTCATTTTTTTCTGCCTAAGTGGAGTATCTTGCATTTGTCTCTGTTGAACATCACTTTGCTAGTTTTGGCCTATCTCTCTAATCTGTTAAGATTATTTTGAATTCTGCTCCTGTCTTCTGTCCAGATGTGATTGTTTACAGATTTGATTCAAATCATCTCCTTAGAAATCTCTAGGTTCTCCAGTGTGATTCTATGGTCAATGTCTGGTCCCTATATCTAATCTGCATCTACTTACAAAGACGTGAGTTCTATACCAAATTCCAGCCACCTTTTTATAGTTTTCTAAGTATTATGAGCCATGTCATATGCTGGGAAGGTAGGATGAGAATGTCTTGAATATATATATAAATAAAATATAACTCCACATCTTCTTGCAAAAGAACATTATTAGCTTCCATCTTAAATTAAATGCTGAGGAGGAGTTCAAGTGTGTTCACCATGCTGTGCAGAACTTCACTACAAAATGATAATTGGAGGGTTGTAAAAAAAGGGGAGAGATGTCTGAAGTCACAAAATGGTAGTTAAAACGTTCGGCTCTCCCCTTTAATTCTCATTAGGAAACCAAGCTTCCGTACAACATTTAAGTATGGAGCTGTTCCCCATAAAGCTGTCAGTCCCCTCAAGTGTGGAGAATAACTTTTATTTTTGTAAAGTTAAATGTTTCAAAATGGTGCTTGAGGTAAGTTAGAAACCCTGCATAAAAATACAGAATAGCAACACCAGCAATCTAATCATGTACTCCTGCCTCCTCCAACCTCTTTCCAACATGATGAGCTATAACTCCCAAAAAGCTTGGCCCAATTTCCATACTGAACCACTGCTTGTGCCTTCCTTCCACAATTTTCCCCATGGTTTTATTTAGGTCTGAAGCTCCCTGAAAGCAGAGATCTGCCTACCTATCTGTGCTGGCATATTGGCATAGAAAACTCCAGGCAATTTCTAGGACACTGATTCCCAGCCTTTTTTTAACCAGGGACCACTTAATCGGGACCACTTTGACCAGGGACCACTTTGACCAGGAACCAGTTCACCAGGGACCACTCTCCAACATTAGTACCAAAAGGGTTATGAATCAGTTTTGGTCAACTTTAGATTTGGTTGATTATTTGGGGTGCTGATTCAGAAAATTGCATTGGATGGACCACATCAGCACTAGTTTCTGATAGAAAACATATGCCATCCAGTAGTCACCATCTGCTCGCCCACAGAAAACCATATTTAATAGGCCTCAGCACTATAAGAGGGTTTCGTGAGACCAGTCACTCTCGTTGCAATGATGTAGGCCACGGACCATATTTTAGTTCTTGCGAACCACCGGCGGTCCACGGACCACAAGATAGGAACCATTGTTCTAGGGTAACTTTTCCAAACTTCGAAAGAAGAGGGGAGGTGAAATGAGGACAGACCACTGTAAAAGTAAATAAGATCTAGAGTTTTTACCACTGGTCCCAGTGGCGCAAGGACTGAAGATCAGAGGTTTGAATTCGGGGAGAGAGCAGATGAGCTCTCTCTGTCAGCTCCAGCTTCCCATGCGGGGACATGAGAGAAGCCTCCCACAAAGATAGCAAGACATCAAAAACATCTGGGCATCACCTGGACAACATCCTTGCAGACAGCCAATTCTCTCACACCAGAAGCGAATTGCAGTTTCTCAAGTCACTCCTGACACACAAAAAACCCCACCACTGTGGCTTGAAAATTAATCACACTGAAATACCATTCTAAGGAGTGTCTTCTCATTGCAACCATATTTTTGCCTCATAACACTTGCAACAAAGTCCCTTAAAGGAATGAATCCTGAACTTTTTATTTATTCTTGATACTTCCTTAATATACACATACATGGTCTTAGCCCCATAATTATTGCAACATTCACTACCCTAATCATCAAGGAAAAGATCATCCAGTAACTAAAACATAATAGCAAGAGGCAAGCATATCTAATTTGTCCCTATCAAGAAGTAATTACAAAGAGATAATGACAATAAGGCTTATTTTCAACTCCATTGCTAGTTGATAGCAAGAAACATATCAAGCAATAGACACAGAGAAGGGCATCAAGCTTCATCCACAGAGCTAAGGAAGAGTAGCACACAGTCTCATCTGAAAAGCTGCCATTTGTTGACAAAGTCATAAAGATAAGAAGGAGAAACATTTTGACCCTAAAAATGTATGCATTTCTCTGGGACAAGGATCCTAAATGGTCACCACTCCAATGACAGCACATTTAGTTAGAACTCCAAAAAGCTACTTTTCAAACCCCCTCAGAATCCCGACCTCAGAACAAATGCTTGAGGCATTACATCCTTTTGAATCCTAATAAAATTAGAACCAACAGATGGAGATTTAATTAACCCACCAGCTTCTACCCTTCCAAAATATTTCAGTGCAATGCTTGGCTCAACAGAAGAGAATTAAAATTGTATCAGAGATCTATTTTGGAAGAAAGTACATCTGGAAAAACACATCTATATTTAAGTGAGAATTTTAATGCAGAATTTTTTAAAACATCAGTAATGCGGGTTTTGGAGAAAAGGGAAGCTATTCAGCTGCCTACCTCTTCTGTATACTGCTCTGATGTACTTCAGATATGTTTGGCTACAGCTCTCATCACCTCCCAGAGAGCATGGCAACTGTAGTTCAACACACCCAGGGACCATCTGTACAGGAAAAAGTTGATGTGGACTGGGAATAGTGTAGACCTCCAATTGTTTACGGACTGGGATTATCATCAGCCTTTCCACTGATTATGATGACTAGGGCTGATGTGATGTGCAGTTCAACAACATCCCTGTATCTTTTAATGGGGTCAATAACATAGAAGTTGATTTTTCTGAACTGCAACTTTCAGTGGCCATACTGGCTGAGGGGTTCTAGATGCTGTAGTCATTACAATGTACGCTTGCCATTGTTTATTTGCAATTACAATGTGACCCTGTGTCAGTGGAAGATATGTTCCTGAACTGTGAGAACTGTTCAGCAGTGGAACTCTCTGCCCTGGAGTGTAGTGAAGGCTCCTTCTTTGGAAGCTTTTAAACAGAGGCTGGATGGCCATCTGTCAGGGGTGCTTTGAATGCAATATTCCTGCTTCTTGGCAGGGGGTTGGACCGGATGGCCCATGAGGTCTCTTCCAACTCTATGATTTTATCGTGGTTTTCTATGGGCAAGCAGATAGATTCCATATGTTCTGTATCTCAAAACTTAGAGCTAATGGGAAAATCTGGTGCCATTTATGGAATCAGCAGGTCGAGATATATCGAAAAATAGGTTTAACATTTGAGGCACCAAAATGTGTGTTTGCCAGTGTAATAAAAACAGTGGTATGAATTTCAAATTCTGAAGCTTGTACCTGAGCACAGCCACTACTGCCTTTCGAAGGATGGAAGGGCTGCTGTGCTGCCGCTCCTCAGGCGAAGCAGGGTGGCAGGAGTTCCACGTCCCTTTGTGGGCCACACGGTGCCTCCCATTCTCCCGGCTGGATGAAGAAAGCTGCAATGAAGTAGGCTGGGAAGACGAAGGCCGTCGAGGCAGCTTCTGAGGCACTCCTCCATTTTTTCTAACGAGGAAGAAAAATCAAAATCCTTGTTTCTTTTTTTAAAATATTTTTTATTATTTTATCATAGTTATTACATTTGTTATACATTTGTTTATAGCAGTTACATATTATTCATCACCTCTTTAACATATAATCTTATTATTCTGCTTAAGCATTTTCCCCCCTTTTTTCCCACCACTGTGCTCCCCTCCCCCATTTCAAGCCACAAATTTTACATATCATCTGTCCAAAATCTCATTTCTTCTTGTGGCGGTAACCTTCTTCTTTATTTTTTAAACCATTTACAACAAATTTTTCCCATACAACATCAAAATCACTTTTTTCCATATACCTTTTTTAACTTTTAATATACATGTAAGCTTATCAAACTGGCTCTCTTATTGCTAGTTTCCATGCTTCCTTGTACCACTCCTCTATTTGTATATTTATTTCTTTTTTCCAGTTCCTTGCTATGAGCAATCTTGCTATTGTTAATAAGTTTGTTATCACTTCTTTACCCTCCTTTTTCAATTGTTTATTATTATATAGTGATAATAAAGCTATGCTAGGACTTTTCTCAATTTTCATATTCATTATATCTTCTATTTCTCTAAATACTTTCTCCCAAAAATTATTTACATATTTACATTGCCACCACATATGTATATATGTTCCTGGTTCTTGGCACGCTCTCCAGCAATTATAATAATTTTCTTTAACCCGTATTGATAAAATTTTTAAATGTCTTTGTCTCCATAATTGTTGCCACTCTGTGTCGTTTATTTTTATCCCTAAATCTTCTTCCCAAACCTCTTTAAGGGTGTTGTTTTTTGTGTTTCCTTCCTTTATTTCAATTATTATCTTATATATTTTACTAGTTGTTCCTCTCAAATTTTCATGCTCTTCTACAACCCTTCCATTCTGTATTATTTGTTCAAATTGGTTAAGTTTGCTTCCATTTTTATTAATATTTTCCCAATTTTTGAGCCATTGTTCTAATTGTATACAATGTTTTTAAAAGAGGTTTTGGGAGGTTTTGGTGAGGAAGTTAGGGTGTCCAGATGTTCTCCCGGCAGGTTCTGGGGCCACATCTGGACACCCAGCCACAAAAGCACAGGGTTTTTTTCTAATGCTGTGCGGACTACAGTCAGCCTGACCCAGGTTTCTTAAACCCGGGTCGAAGCAAACTTTACTGCAGTGTGTCACATTCCAGGCAGATGCAGCATCACCAAAAACTAAGTAATGAAGCCATTTTAATCATCATTAAAATTAAACAATGCTTGGGATCTAGGCTACACATTTCAATTTGTTTTAAATATGATTAAAATGTTTCATTACCTAGTCAGCCCTGACTAGAGTAGACCCAATGAACTGACAGGATGCATCCAACAACTGATGGAAAGGGTCCACTCTAGCTGGGAATAACCACGAGGAGAAATGATAGCCACGTTTAAATATTTGAAAGGGTATCATATGGAAGATGGAGTCAGCTTGTTTTCTGCTGCTCCAGGGAATAGGCAGTAGAGTAATGGATTCAAACTGCAGGAAAACAGATTTCACCTAAACATTAGGAAGAACATCCTAATGGGAAGAGCTGTTTCATAGCAAAAATGCAATGATGAAACTGGAAGTTTATGGATCTTCTGAAGCCCAGTACCATGAGCTACAGGTTAAGGATCCCTGATTTAAACAGTTTGAAAGAAATATGCTTTCACAGCCTATCCAAAATCAGTGAGAGCGGGAAGCAATTTAATCTCTGAAGGGAATGCAGTGCACCATCTGGGAGCAATACAGGTGAACATCCACTCCCATGTGTCCACCAAAAGACCCTCTGCAAGTTATTATATTCTCAAGAGAGCCAAAACTCCCTGTTATTCACACGAAGAGAAGTCTAATGACAACATTCATTTAGTGACACCGTATGAAAGGTCATGAAATAATGATGGCACACTAGTGACCCCCTCTTACTTAAGACTGTGTCCCATGTATGTGTGCTCTTGAAGTGTATGTTTTGTGGCAGCAAACTGGAGGAAAGTTCACTCAAGTCAAGCAAGGCTATTTCAAGGGGTGTTACAGTTAGCTTACACATTTTGCTTCCTTCATTTTACTGCAGCTCATTTTGCCTTGGATATTACAGCGTGCATCTTTCCTCTTATTTGCATTGCAGTGGTTGATGCATTTTGCTATTGATCACAACTTCTATTATCAGTGTAACCAAGCTGTTTTATTTCTATATAGAAATCTATCTGAACAACACCTCACCCCAAAGAAGTAGCTGTAGACACATAAAATACCAAGCTCCATAAACCACAACACTCATGCTCGATAACAATTTATTATGGACATAAAGATGTATCGCATCTGGGCCACGCAACCTGATTTCTGGAAGCTCTCTTGTCCAGATGTGGCAGCGATATAATGTTATTGAAACAATAAAACACGATAGTTAGCATCTGTCTATGTGGAGAAGAAAGTAACTGAGAAAAAAGGATTTCATTAAACAATCCCAGACACATGCTACTATTAGACAACCAGGTCTTAACATTTCTGGGGGAAACACTGTGAGCACCATCTTAAAAGCCATACTATATTTTTATTGTATTCTTCTTCTGAGTTGCTTGGGATATTGGATGTGGTCAGACCCCCATCAGTGATTTTTATCCCTACAACAATTAAGATAGGTTAAGCCAAGAGTCTGTGATAACAACAAGGAGTGGTATCCATGACAGAACTTTGGTTTAGAAGAGGGAAATCGACAATGTACCATGTTTCCCGAAAAACATGACACTGTCAAATATTTATTTTTCCTCATGGTTTATTTTCAGGGGATGTCTTATTTTTATTAAGTACTAGCCGTCCCTGTCATGCATTGCTGTGGCCCACATGGGGGTTCTGTGTGGGAGGTTTGGCCCAATTCTATCGTTGGTGGGGTTCAGAATGCTCTGTGTTTGTAGGTGAACTACACATGCCAGCAACTACAACTTCCAAATTTCAAGATTCTGTTTTCCCCAAACTCCACCAGTGTTCACATTTGAGCATATTGAGTATTTGTGTAGAGTTTGGTCCAGATCCATCATTGTTTTGAGTCCACAGTGATCTCTGGATGGAGGTGAACTACAACTCCAAAACCAAAGGACACTCCTCTCCAAACCCTTCCAGTATTTTCTGTTGGTCATGGGAGAACTGTGTGCCAAGTTTGGCTCAATTCTATCGTTGGTGGGGTTCCGAATGCTCTTTGATTGTAAGTGAACTATAAATCCCAGCAACTACAACTCCCAATTTTTTTGAGTGAAGGACATACATTGGGTTGTTAGGTGTCTTGTGTCCAAATTTGGTGTCAATTCGCCCAGTGGTTTTTGAGTTCTGATAATCTTACAAATGAACATTACATTTTTTATTTATATAGATGGCACAACAATCTGCATTTATGGGATGATCTCTCTGGGCTCAGTAGCAGATTGCTTGCTGAAGCTTTTCCCCTATCCCCTGGTGTTTGTGTGGGGTGAGAGAGACCCACAGACTGTTGCTGGTCAGTGCTGGGGAGTAGCAGCTTTACTGGTGTTTGTTTGGGGGGGGGTGTGAAAGAGACCCACAGACTGTTGCTGGTTGGTGCTGGGGGAGAGAGACCCACAGTGCTGAGTAAAACGGCTGCCACAGCTTTACTTCTTCCTTCTGAGGACACACAATACCTAAAGCAAAGCGTCCTACTCCTCACTTCACTGAGGAGACTTTTATTTTTACTTTCTATTTCTCCTTCTATGCCTCAGCTTGCAGCACGCTTGCATGGGGGAGCCGACCTTATACGCGGCATAGCCACACCTATGTCATATTTTGAGGGTATGGCTTATATTGCACAAATGCTTAGAAATCCTGCTACGGCTTGATTTATGGGTATGTCCTATTTCTGGAGAAACAGGATATATACTAACAGATATCTGCAATTTTATTAAGAACCAGACATTAATATAGATCACAGTTTTTCATCCCAAAATTGACATTTGATTAAATGCTCCTTTACTTATTTTAATATTATAATCAGCTGGGGGGGATTTGTTATTGTACAACAATGACAAATCAGAAATCCTTGCTAATCGCTTAGGGATCTACCAACAGATTCTGTTGCCTTCAGTAGATACCTTTTGACTATCCTCTTTTAGAAAAAAAATACAAAGGGTTAAACCAATCTGAAGCTTCAGAGATAAAAGCTCAGGGTTTGAAACAACCCACACTTGTTCATTTATGGAAAGCATTTATGTTTATAAAGTGTTATTTTGCTCTTGCCCTGGATTAGTAAAATTGGCCTTAGAAATATGAATTTTTGGGCTACAAGTTGCAAAATCCTTCAAAATCTGGGAAATTCAAGGAAAATGTAGAACAACTTTTTAAAAGCTCTGATATGGCTATGTGGACAGGTTCATGAACAAGCAAACCTTCTGAAATTATATGCACAGTGGAAATAACCAGAAGACTGGAACTTCAAAACAATGCTTCACTTACAATCTGGCTCTGTTTTGAGAAAGCAGGAATCCATCATACACCAAGCAGACTCCAAACACGGTGATCCCCGTTTCCTTTACCAGCATTGCACAGGTCCCAAGAAACAAACTAAGCAGCAAAAAGGGGGGAGAGGCAGTGGGAGGGAAATGTTCCCCAACATAAAGCTGATCCACGCTCCTGTAAGAGAGAAACAAAAAGCGAGGGATGAGAATTTAAAACTAAACGCATTTGTCTATTGAGCAGATTTCATCCCCTTAAGTTACAGCCCTCTCTACCCATTTGCAGCACACCAAACAAACAAGACCGCCTGCATCAGCAGACTAAAAAACTGCTTCTGTTAAATAAATAGCGTAATAAGAAAGAGGAAAATGAGCTGGAGAAAGAAGTGATTATGAAAGTAGGAAGAAATGAAGCATCAGGGAAAATAAGGAAGCATCAGGAACGAAAGAATCGTTATTAATAGTATACTATTACAGGATATGGCTTTCCCTCAAGTAATAAAAGCAACAGTTAGAAGTTGAGAATCAAAAGAGATAACAAGGAAACAAAAGCAGGGGCAATATGGAGAATTGTGTTTTCTGGAAATTTAGAAGTGTTGCCTTTGTTTGGTCTACAACACTCTGAATCTCACATTCCATGCTTATTAGGATGTTGTGGTCCAAAATGTATGCCGTGCAAAAAAGATAAGCTTTGCACCCTCTTGAAGCAGGGCTGCAGGAGGAAATGAAAAATAAGGAAATATCAAAATGCTAATAAGGGGAAGGGAGTGGGTTTTAGGGGAGAGGTTTGGAGAAGGAGGATGGGAAGCACTCCGGCTGAGCTGAAGTATTCCCTTGGTGATATTTTGGAAGAAAACAGCAGAGCCCAAATACCTTCTGGAAGAAGCAACAGTGTCTCTCAATTAGCATTGTCGGTGGCTCTTTGCTGACAATGCAGCATGCGACAGGAAAAGAAGAAAAGTCACCTGGTGACCTTGACAATCCAGCAGCTTCTGCCTGATGAATATGCCATTGTTTAGTGAATCCAAAAGGAGACTCAAATAGTCTCAGTCAGGTCATGTAATTCAAGATTGGATTACTGAGCTCTAAGTGGGGATGTCTTAGAACAATGGTTCTCAACCTGTGGGTATCCAGATGTTTTGGCCTTCAACTCCCAGAAATTCTAACAGCTGGTAAACTGGCTGGGATTTCTGGGAGTTGTAGGCCAAAACACGTGGGGGCCCACAGGTTGAGAACCACTGTCTTAGAAGATTGTTTGGAAACTTCAACTGGTCCAAACATCAGTAGCCAGATTGTTAACTGGGATTGGCTACAGAGAGCATAGAATTCAAAGGGGGCTTTTGGGGGACTATTCCTGGTTGTGAACTTCCATCGTATAGAGACTTGAGTGGCACCCTCTTTGTTATTCTTTCAAAGCTGGGCAAAGATTTATTATTTTTATTTATTTACTTATTTATTTATTTTGGCATGTTTTTCTTCTTAAAGTTCATGCTTTAACTGCTTTTAACTATGTGGAGAGTTTCAATATATTATTTAACTTTTCTATGATGTACATTTCAGGCTAAGCATTTTAATTTTTTGTAAGCCTGGCACTGGGGAAAGGGCAAGATATAAGAAAACATAAATATAAATACATAATATAATGACATTATTATAACTACATCAACTGTTTAGTTGTAAACTTTGTCCCTGTTGGTACGAGATTACAACCATCACCAGGCATTCCAGCAATTCAAAGGGCTTTCCAAAATCAATGAAACCATTGGGTTGTTATGAGTTTTCCAGGCTGCATGGCCATGTTCCAGAAGCCTTCTCTCTTGACGTTTCCTGCATCTATGGCAGGCATCCTCAGAGTTGTGAAGTCTGTTGGAAACTAGGAAAATCGGGTTTATATATCTGTGGAATGTCCAGGATGGGAAAAAGAACTCTTGTTTGCATTTTTAAAAATTCTAAAATCTGGACAGTAAATAAAGAACAACATTAAAAAAAACAGGGGAATTCCAGAGAAGAAAAATCAGGGCCAGTTAATCACCTCCCCCAGGCAGTAAGAAGCCAGACCTTGAAACCTCTAGACCATTAAATTCCAATCAAGGTGGTCAACTACAACATTCACACCTACCTAAAACAGACAAGAGGTCTTTCTCCAATCCTGGACTTTCCACAGACATATAAACCCCATTTCCTAGTTTCCAACAGACTTCACAACCTCTGAGGATGCCTGCCATAGATGCAGGTGAAACATCAGTAGAGAATGCTTCTGGAAATGGCCACACAGCCCAGAAAACTCACAACAACTCAGTGACTCTGGCCATGAAGGCCTTTGACAATTCAATGAAACCAGTCTTTCCTAAGTTGCTACCCTCTAAATATGTCAGACACGAGTCAGCATGGTGGACAACCCTAGTTGAAGATGGCTGCCTTAAGCATGTGACACTTCAGATACTAACTACAATTTCTACACTTTGCAAATGTAGACAATAAACCCTAGCAGTTTCAAAAAGAGAATGCTGCTGGGATTAGGAAAGTGGGTGCAAAAATAAAATGGAGTAGCAGGAAGGGTCAACTTTTCCTTCATCTGCCACTTCTCTGTTCCTTTCCAGCTGTTCTCCATTCACATTCCCTGTTCCTCCACATCCACCTTCATGAGATTGCAAATATATTTATTCTTATAAATACTAATTTCAGACTCTGCAATAAGGAAGGGAGGAAACAACTGGAGCAATTAATTTGAATAGATCGGGAAGAATTGAGTATACATCTCCCTGCCCTTCTGCCATCTCTGAATTATCCACACATGAAGGTGGGTCTTCTTGCCCTTTCGCTTCTTTAGTATTAGATCCTAAGAGGCAAGTCATTAAAACTATCAGGATCTACAATGCTGCAGACCATCAGAAACAAGTGCTAACGCAAAACTTTGCAGATGTAACTAGATGTGCCGCAGTATAATCAGCTGCACAATTGGTTTTATCTCCTGTTTCCTATCCATCACAAAAGAGGGAGGAGGAGAAAAAAGAAAGAGGATTGAAAAGAAGAAACGTGGACTGTAGGGGAAAAAATACAAAGTCTGCCAAGCGTTAATTCTGTTTATTTGAAAACTACAAATCATAATCGTAAAGAGAGGAAAGACCCATACCTATTATAGGAGAGAAAAGCCAAAAGAAATAGGAGGCAGGCCAATACGTCCGCTCTGCCTACTATACCCGTTACCTAAGAAAGGAAGGAGAAAAGAAACAAGTGTTACAATTGAGCCCTGTTCTGAGAGAAACGCAGGGTATTAATCAAGCGTATTAATTAATTAAATAAATAAGGTAGGAAATTAATTAATTAATTCAACTAGAGTCGGGAAATCTGAGTCAAAGCTTCAATGAAAGGGAGGATTATCAATTAATTAATCAATGCAATGCAATGCAATGCAATAATAATTATATAAGAAAAAATATTTTAAACCTTTGTTTAACTTCCTTTCCATCCATGAGCATCAAGTAATGTTCTTCCTATTATTTCTTATTTTGGGTGCAGAGAAAGTCTTTGTCTACATTTAGAAGGAAATGAATATGCTGTAATTTTAATTTTAATATAGGAATGGGAAAACTGCAGCCCATATCTTTTGGGGGGAGGGCGTTGTGTTTTTAAAAACCCAGGATATCTTTCTAGAGAAATTCATCCATAAAGTCACTGTGAGAGGGGAAAATGATGTTATGTCTATGACACTTCATAAAGACATTTCTTTATGTATAAGATTATCCATATAGCACAGTGGTTGCCAACCTTTTTTTGACCAGGGACCACTTTCCAACATTAGTAGCAAAGGGGTAACAATCAGTTTTTGGTCAACTTTAGATTTGGTTTAGTTATTTGGGGTTCTGATTCAAAAAATTGCATTAGATATACCACATCTACTCTAGTTTTTGACACAGAATCAAAGAGTTGGAAGAGACCTCGTGGGCCATCCAGTCCAACCCCCTGCCAAGAAGCAGGAGAATCTCATTCAAAGCACCCCCAACAGATCCAGCCTCTGTTTAAAAGCCTCCTAAGAAGGAGCCTCCACCACACCCTGGGGCAGAGGGTTCTACTGCTGAACTGTTCTCACAGTCGGGAAGTTCTTCTTTATGTTCAGGTGGAATCTCCTTGCCTGTAGTTTGAAGCCACTGTTTCATGTCCTAGTTTCCAGGGCATCGGAAAACAAGCCTGCTCCCTCCTCCCCATGACTTATCCTCACATATTTATACATGGCCCTCATCATGTATCCTCTCAGCCTTCTCTTCTCCAGGCTAAACACACCCCGCTCTTTAAGCTGCTCCTCACAGGGCTTGTTTTCCAGACCCTTGATTATTTTAGTCGCCCTTCTCTGGACATGTTCTAGCTTGTCAAGATCTCCCTTCAATTGTGATGCCCAGAGTTGGACACAGTGTGATTCCAGGTGTGGTCTGACCAAGGCAGAATAGAGGGGTAGCATGACTTCCCTGGACCTAGACTCTAGACTCCTATTTATGCAGGCCAAAATCCCATTGACTTCTTTGCCATCACATGACATTGTTGGCTCTTGTTTAACTTGTTGTCCAACTGGGTGGCCCCTGCAAGGGTCTTCCTTCAGGGGCAAACCAAGAATGGGCAACTTGGAAGTCCCTGAACAGACTCAGAAACAGAGTGCACAGATCAAAAGACAACCTGGCAAAATGGCACGACCTAAAAGAATCCCACACCTTGTGTGAGTGTGGAGCAGAACAAACAACTCCGCATCTGTATGCTCGTCCACTATGCCCTGCCTCATGTATAGAGGAAGAATTGTTGGAGGCTACAGACAATGCCATTGCTGTTGCCCGTTTTTGGTCAAAAGATATTTAGCTGCTTGCGCTCCTTCTATTTTTATCAGTTTTATACTAATTTATGCAATGCTTTTGATATGAAATAAATAAACTTGTTGTCCACAAGGACAACAGCACGTACTGCTGTTGAGCCAGGCATCCCCCATTCTGAACAAATGCCATCCAGTAGTCACCATCTGCTTGCCCACAGACAACCATATTGAATAAGCTTCAGCAATATAAGAGAGTTTTGCTAGACCAGTTGCCGTTGTTGCAACGATGTAGTAACAGTGTTGTAATGGTGAGGCCATAGACAATATTGTAGTTCTTGCAGACCACTGGTCGTCCACAGACCATAGGTTGGGAACCACCGATATAGCACATTCCTTCTTAGTTTAGGTTTTCAGGCCTACAAACAAACCACTGGATATTTATAACTTCTGTATTCCATGATACTAAAACAATACTCTCTAAAAACAACAAATAATTACAAGGGGGAAAGGTCTTGAAGGAAACTCCTCCCTATAGGATAGGACAGTAACTCCTAAAAATGACGAATTTCACTAGCAAAAGGTTAGGCAATTCCTAGTTCATACATAAATTTTAAATGCCACCAGAGAACAGACAGAGAGTGCCCTCAGTCTTTAAAGCTAGCAAGTTTCTTAATAATTTATTCATGTTATTTCAACATTTTATCTCCCCTTAAATATCAAAAAGTTTTTTTAAAAAATAGCACTCCTGAAACCTGGTTTATAAGAGAGTTAATTAATCTTCATAATTCTAGTCTTTGTTAATTCTTACCTTCACCAAAAATAAAATTCAAGTCATGTTTGCATTCTTCACGCAATGCACCCTTCCTTTCCCACTTTAATTATCTCTCCGCCTCCGACAAAAAAAAAAGGATGCATTATTTAAAGACTAGCTGATTAAGGCCGGAAAGAACCTGGGAGGCATCGACACGGCTCAAGCCGTCTTTGTTATTGAAGAAATAATCTTTCTTGAGAGGATCTCAACAAGACACTTTTACTCTCAGAGCATTCAAAAGCCCATCTCCCACGCAGCACTGATTTAGATGCGGGAAGCCAGAAAGATCAAATTGTCACTTGCGATATTTCAGAAGTGATGTCGCCCCTTGCAACCCATCCTTCTGAATTACGCAGAAATTTCTGAGACAATTTTAAACCAACTAAAGGTCTGTAGGCTGGAAAACTAAGGTGTGGGGAAGAGAGATTTCTTGAGAAAGGCATCCTTTAACCCAGACATGGGCCAACTTTGGCCCTCCAGATGTTTTGGACTTCAACTCCCACCATTCCTAACAGCCTCAGGCCCTTTCCTTTTCCCCCTCAGCCGCTTAAGCGGCTGAGGGGGAAAAGGAAAGGGCCTGAGGCTGTTAGGAATGGTGGGAGTTGAAGTCCCAAACACCTGGAGGGCCAAAGTTGGCCCATGCCTGCTTTAACCCTACCCAGAATCTTCCAGTCATCATTGGCATGGATCATATTGGCTGGAGGATTCTGAGAGTTGCAGCCCAAAAAGTAACTTTTTCAAGTTCTGAGTTGTGACAAGTCAGAGAGGGGTAGGACTAACTGTTTCAAGAACTACTCAAAACCAAGTTAGATTCATCTGTCCCAAGTTCTTCTTAGGATGTTGGGTGAAATCCTGTATATCTGGTATTCCAACCTTCCCAATGCCGTTGTACAGCGATTCTCATATTCCTTTACTATTGGCTATGACAGCTAGAGGTGATGGGAATTCATGATTATCACAAGTTCATTATTCATCTACTGCATGACATCGAACTTCCTGGAGAAGACTATTCCTATAGAACAATGGTTCCCAACTTTTTTTGATCAGGGACCACTTGACCATTGACCACTTGACCAAGGACGACTTTCCAATATCAGTACCAAAAGGGTTACGAATCAGTTTTTGGTCAACTTTAGATTCGGTTTGAGGTGCTGATTCAGAAAATTACATTGGATAGACCACATCAGCTGTAGTTTCTGATACAGAACATATGCCATGGTCAGCGAGAGGGAAGGAGTGGCAGGTGGTACGAAAGGAGAGGACATCAGTACTAATAGGGTTACGATTCAGTTTTTAGTCAACTTTAGATTTGGTTTGGGGTGCTGATACAGAAACTTGCATTGGATAGACCACATCAGTTCTAGTTTCTGATACAGAGCATATGTCATGGTCAGCGACAGGGAAGGAGTGGCAGGTGGCATGAAAGGAGAGGACATCAGTACCAAAGGGGTTACAAATCAGTTTTTGGTCAACTTTAGATTCGGTTTGGGGTGTTGATTCAGAAACTTGCATTGGATAGACCACATCATCTCTAGTTTCCGATACAGAACATATGTCATGGTCAGCAACAGGGAAGGAGTGGCAGGCGACACGAAAGGAGAGGACATCAGTACCAAAAAGGTTACGAATTAGTTTTTGGTCAACTTTAGATTCGGTTTGGGGTGCTGATTCAGAAAATTGCATTGGATAGACCACATCAGCTCTAGTTTCCGATACAGAACATATGCCATGGTCAGCAACAAGAAAGGAGTGGCAAGCAGCACAAAAGGAGAGGAAATAAAATAAAATAAAATAAAATAAAAAGGAAGGAGGCTAGCAGACCGGATTTTCGTCCTTGCGGCTCACTGGTGGTCTGCGGCCCACAGGTTAAGAACCTCTGCTATAGAGGATATGCTTGGCTGATCTAACTGGAAACCTGCACAGGAGGTCTTCAACAATATGTTCTTTGGCTCATCCCAATTTTGTAGAGATGGCTCTCTGTATTCACGAGTTCTACATTCAAGGAATGAACCAACCACAGTTTGAAATATTGTTATCCCAAAAAGGAAAGCTTAGTTTTGCTATGCACAAAGAGCAATACAATGAAGTGTAGGCATACTCTACTGCAGCGTTCCGCTACTTCACCGATCCTTAAGCTCTCTCTAGCATTTGTTGTCTGCGTTTATATATAAGGGACAAAATTCCACTATGTCATTTTATATAATGGACTTGAGCATTCACAGATTTTGGCATCCTTGGGGGCTCCTGGAACCAAACCCTAGTAGATACTAATGGCTCACTTAATTGTGTTTTAGTGATCACCTTGAGCACCATATGTAGAAAAAGTAGATAAAATGTCTAAAAAATGAATGGATGGGTGAATTCATGTTGACATACTACCTATGTTGTGTGGACACAGCCTGAAGCCTAAATCTAACTGAATCCACTGAATCAATGGAACTTATATAAATGTTGACTTCCTATTGATTCAGTGGGAATGATGTAGTTAGTAGTAGCAATGGAACTTGTGGAGTAATCAAGAAACTGTTTGAAAATGTGCAAGCTGCCTTTTCTAGGGCTCGGGAAAAGGCAGGGTATATATTTAAAAAATACTATAGTAATACAAATAGTAAGAATGTCTAAAATAATCATGCAAATTGCACACACCCCTGAACAGCATTACACAGCTTTGTTCATGTGAATAAAATTTCTGCAAAGAAGAGTCTACACCAGGCATGGGCAAACTTGAGCCCTCCAGGTGTTTTGAACTTCATTTCCCACAATTCCTAACAGACTGACCCATTACTTTTCCCCCTCAGCCACAACCCCTCAATACAGTACCTAATGTTGTGGTGACTTCCAACCATAAAATTATTTTCATTGCTACTTCATAACTGTAATTTTGCTACTGTTATGAATTGTAATGTAAATATCTGATATGCAGGATGTATTCTCATTCACTGGACCAAATTTGGCACAAATACCCAATACACACAAATTTGAATACTGGTAGGGTTGGGGAGTAATTGATTTTGACATTTGTGAGTTGTAATTGCTGGGATTTATAGTTAACCAACAACCAACAAACATTCTGAACTCCACCAATGATGGAATTGAACCAAACTTGGCACACAGAACTCCCATGTAAATACTCAAAGGGTTTGGCGGGCATTGACCTTGAGTATTGGAGTTGTAGTTCACCTACATCCAGGGAGCACTGTGGACTCAATGATGGATCTGGACCAAACTTGGCACAAATACTCAATATGCCCAAATGTGAACCCTGGTGGAGTTTGGCGAAAATAGACTTGACATTTGGGAGTTGTAGTTACTGGGATTTATAGTTCACCTAAAATGAAAGAGCATTCTGAACCCCACCAGTGATAGATTTGGGCCAGACTTCCCACACAGAACCCCCATGCCTTGAAGGGTCTCGTTGGTGTAAGCCTCCCTCAAGCCTTACACATTCTCCCTCACCCATACATGCGCACCACACTGCCATGCACTGAGCACACCTGCTCTCCTGTCCTCCACTTGGAGTCTCAGAAACAGCTCTCCCCTTGGCTGAGAGGCTGGATGAGAGACAATCCAGTCACAGCGGAGGAGGGGATTTGGTGGGAGGATTTGTCGTCTGTTTCCAAAAAAGGAAGAGAAGGATAGGCAGAGAGATTTTCAGGCTTCTCTGTCAAATATGTTTTTTGATAGTCAAACAATGATGGATTTGGACCAAACTTGGCACAGCCACTCAATGTGCCCAAATATGAACACAGATGGAGTTTGGGGAAAATAGACCTTGACATTTGGGACTTGTAGTCACTGGGATTCACAGTTCACCTACAATCAAAAAGCATTCTGAACCTCACCAACAATAGAATTGAGCCAAACTTCCCACACAGAACCCCCATGACCAGCAGAAAATACTGTGTTTTCTGATGGTCCTCCACGACCCCTCTGACACACCCTCGTGACCCCCCCAGAGGGTCATGATCCCCAAGTTGGGAAACACTGCTCTAAAACCAGGGTAAAGAACCTTCAGCCTTCCAGACGTGCTGGATTCACTCCCAGAAATCCCAACCAGCTATAGCCAAAGGCAAAACACTGCAGAGCTGTAATCTAAAACATATGGATGTCCTAAGAGTTCCCACCCTGCTTCCTCCATCCCCCAAAAGTCTGTAAAAATCTGCCTTGATAAGAACAGCATTCTCGAGGGCAAACCCCAAAGAAATTAGCAGGCGCCGCACAAATCCACCATCATTTTTCCTTTTGATAAAACTTGAAAGGAGATCTTCCAAAAGGATTATGCCTCAAAAAAGAACAATCCCAAGGGTTTCAAGCTTCTAAAATATTAGTACCTACTCTTAAAACAGTATAGAGTTTTGTTGGAATTTCCCCACCCACATACACTCATGGAGGAAATCCTGCACATGGAAAAAACTTAGCTCAGTGGGAAACAAGATCTTTCAAGACTCAATCCCAGTCCAACATTCTCTAACCATTAACTATGCAATGTCTCTGAAAACCGTAATCTCTTTATACTAGGATACTAGGAACCCCCGGTGGCACAATGTGTTAAACCCTTGTGCTGGCAGGACTGATGACTGAAAGGTCAACAGTTCAAATTCTAGGAGAGCGGGTTGAGCTCCCACTGTTAGCTCCAGCTTCCCATGCGGGGACATGAGAGAAGCCTCCTAAAAGGATGGTAAAACATCAAAACATCCGGGCATCCTATGGGCATCCTTGCAGACGGCCAATTCTCTCACACCAGAAGCGATTTGCAGTTGGGTTGTTGTAGGTTTTTTCGGGCTTGCAGTTTCTCAAGTCACACAAAAAAATCCCAGGATACTATGTATATTTAGCCTGAAGAAGAGAAGGCTGAGAGGAGATATGATAGCCATGTATAAATATGTGAGAGGAAGCCACAGGGAGGAGGGAGCAAGCTTGTTTTCTGCTTCCTTGGAGACTAGGATGAGGAACAATGGCTTCAAACTACAAGAGAGGAGATTCCATCTGAACATGAGGAAGAACTTCCTGACTGTGAGAGCCGTTCAGCAGTGGAACTCTCTGCCCCGGAGCGTGGTGGAGGCTCCTTCTTTGGAAGCTTTTAAACAGAGGCTGGATGGCCATCTGTCAGGGGTGATTTGAAAACAATATTCCTGCTTCTTGGCAGGGGGTTGGACTGGATGGCCCATGAGGTCTCTTCCAACTCTTTAATTCTATGATTCTATGATTCTATGAAAAGAAAATCCCATTAATTTGAAGGTCCGCTCCCAGATGAATTCCTATGTCATTGCAACCCATAAAGACCATGTATATAAATGTGAAATGTGTTTATATACTAATGTGTTTTCAGTTTTAAAGAAAGCACTGTGACTAACCTTCCAATGTTTTCAGCACTTCTAATTTGTAACCATGTACGCCATCCAATCTATGGCATGTTAAAATATTTATTATTCTCTCAAGACAGAATATCACTCAGGGACTTTATTAAATGTTGGTTTTCTTTTTTGTGCTCTGTTTGGGGGAGAGACAGGGGAAGAATGCAAGGAAAAGAAAGGAGGGCCAAACAATGTGTCAGCAGGAGAGTTTTGGGGGTGGCTTTAATATTGTGTGACATCCAAGCATCTCATTACTTTTCCGTGAAAACACTTGGCATTTACTGCATTCCCAACAATGCTGCTTAAGGCACTTAAACAGAATAGGACACACAGCACAAAAGTAAACATACTTGGAAGAAAGTTCCATTGAACTCAGTGGGATTTACTTTTATACAACCGACTCGCATTTGAGTCTAACTGTGGAAAGAAAGTTATAAGTTTACTCTTTGCTTCCCCGTTGCCACACCAATTATTTTCTCTAAACACAGCTGCACTTTTCCTACAGATCCTTTGAACCCATTATTACAGAGGGATATTACGAAGTTGCCATTTAGCTGGTCACTGCTAAATGGATAGCCTAGCAAAAGGGTAAATTTTCAATTACCAAGCAGAGAGGTTTGGGGTTTTTTTTCCTGCATTTGAAAAGAAAAATGTTGAAATTTATCAGGTTTCATATGTACTTACGGCTTCTGTGTGAATAGGATGGACAGCAAAGAAGAGAGCTGTGACAAAAGCCAGGCGGCTGTCCTTGAAAACGGCTTTGTCACAAGTATACATCAGCATAAGTGTCACCAGGCAGTGCAGGACTACATTCACGGCGTGGAAATAAAAGGGATTCATCCCAGCCAGAATTATATTCAGCCTGTGTTTGAAAAAGAGAAAAGCAAAATCAGGATATTAACAGATACTGAACAAAAAAGAACATACCAGTACTAAGTAAAGTAAAGGCAAAGGTTTCCTCTGACATTAAGTCTAGTCGTGTCCGACTTTGGGTGGTGATGCTCATCTCCATTTCTAAGCCGAAGAGCTGGCATTGTCCATAGACACCTCCAAGGTCATGTGGCCAGCATGACTACATGGAGCACTGTTACCTTCCCACCAAGGCAGTACCTATTGATCTACTCACATTTGCATGTTTTCAAACTGCTAGGTTCACAGAAGCTGGGCCTAACAGCGGGAGCTCACCCCGCTCCCTGGATTCGAACTGCCAACCTTTCGGTCAGCAAGTTCAGCAGCTCAGTGGTTTAACCTGCTGTGCCACTGGGGGGGGGGGGGCAGTACTATTAACCCACATATATTCCAGACAGTTTCAAGTACTGTAAGTTTATAGAAGATACTGCTAGGGATGGATATTGGAGAGATTTCTCAGGTCTGAATGTTCATACAAATCTACCATATTCAACACTGTCAAACATACAAACAAACTTTTCAGAATTGAAAGCATACATTCTCTCTATATAGACTTTTGGCATGATTACTTTTATTAGTGGTAATTTATGTATGTATTTATTTATAACTTGCTTTTTTGTCAGCCCAATAAAATTCCAAAAAATGCACAAAGCTTTGATATGCCTTTCTACGAAATGAACAACAGTTTCAAAACTAAGAAAAGGTGTCTATGAAATGGAGGGATTGAAAGAAATGCCGAAGAAAATGCATATTTTCTTTTGCAGATTTTTTTTTTTTTTTGAGATTGAGTCTTGTTCACAAGTTGATGAAAATTCAGGTCAGAACTACCTTAAAATAAAATAAAATAATAATAATAATAATAATAATAATAATAATAATAATAATACAATAACAATAGTGGCACCAGCCAGTAAAGGTGGTCCCAGTGGTGATTGGCACACTGGGTGCAGGCCTAAAGACCTTGGCCTGCATTTATATACATTTGGTGCTGACAAAATTACCATCTGTCAGTTGCAAAAAGCCACCCTACTCAGATCTGCGTGCATTATTTGCTGATACATCACAAAGTCCTAGACACTTGGGAAGTGTCTCATGTGTGATCCAATACATCAGCCAGCATAGTGATCTTGTTTGCTGTGTACTAATCCTGTTGTGTTTATAATAATAATAATACTTTATTTATACCCAAAGGGACTCAGGGTGGTTTACAAAAAACAAAACAAAATGGCAATGCCGAAAAACAAATAAACAATCAAAGCAAAACATAAAATAACATAGACTCAATATAACTTATAAACTAACTTCTAATCCTTTGTTTACATCATTGTCGAATACCGTCCTGAAGTATGATCTGGAATTCTTGCCCACAATATGGCATTAGGGAACTTTTCCAAAGTTGGAGAGATTTTCTACATCCCAAATTTCTGCAACGCTCTCTACGTGGGGTTGCCTCTGAAGACTGCCCGGAAGCTGCAATTAGTCCAACGTTCGGCAGCCAGATTACTAACGGGAGCGGAGTACAGGGAGTGCACAACTCCTTTGTTGCGCCAGCTCCACTGGCTGCCAGTTAGCATCCGAGCACAATTCAAAGTGGTGGTTTTAATCTACAAAACCTTATACGGTCCCGGTTTACCTGTCTGAATGTATTCTTCCCTATGAACCACCAAGATAATTAAGATCTTCTGGTGGGGCCCTGCTCTTGGTCCTGCCACTTTCGCAATCACGTCTGGTGGGAACGAGAGACAGGGCCTTTTCTGTGGTGGCCCCTCGCCTATGGAACTCTCTCCCGATTGAGATCAGATCTGCCCCCTTCCTCCTGTCCTTCAGGAGGCTGGTGAAATCCTGGCTATGGAAGGAAGCATTCCCAGAGTAATGGCTGAAACTGACTACAGAACAAAGTTATCGACCACACATACGGACTGAGTTGGACATGATTTTATCTTGGCGAATTGGGTTATTTGTAATTTTAATCAATATGTATTTTAACTCTTTATTATATGATGTTTTTAGATTGTACTGTTAGCATTGAATCCTTGCTGTAAGCCAGTCTGAGTCCTTCTACGGAGGTTGAGGAGATCGGGATAGAAAAGTTTTAAATAAATAATAAAATAAATTAGGAATTGTAGAAGTTGAAGTCCAAAACACCTGGAGAGCCGAAGTTTGAGCATGCCTGTTCTAAAATGTAGTACTTTACTCCCATCTCTACCAATTCCCTTTTAACACCTTTTGCTGGTCATAGATTAGCCTAACCCCATAAAAATATTATTCTATTAAGCCTAGAATTATCTATTTCAACTGGCAGCAATTCTCAAAGATGTGAGGGACAGCACCATTTCCTACTCCTTCTCCTGGAGATATTTATAGCTGGAGATGCCAGGAACTGAACCTGAAATTTTCTGTATGCATGGCATGTGGGCTGCACTGGACAACTACAACCACGTCTCTGTTTTAGTCATTCATACAAGCCCTCAATTGATGGCGGGGAGTCCAACTGATGAAAGCATCCCTCCTGGTTGTTTGCCTGGAGCCCATTCCAGCTCATCACAGATAGAAAAGTAAGAGGTTAAGCATATGGTTCACATTACAAACAGTATGTCAATTACTAGTAACTAGGGACAAACAGATCAGTCTGTATCTAGTGTGTGTCAGTTCTGAAGTCATAAAATCCATCCCATCCCATCTATACTTCATTCAGTAACATTTAAGCAAAAGTTGGATGGCATCTTTTAAGAGTGGTGAAATTATATATTCATACATGGAAGTGGGTTGGAATAGATGACTCTTCTCTTCGTCTTTCTCCTCTTCCCAACCTTGCCCCACATTGACAAGGTTTTCACTTGGGATTTCTTGTAACAAGATCAGCATAGTGTTGGAAGAGGAGTAGTCTTAAAAGGCGAGTATATCCCTATCTCTGTATTTTAGCTTGAAAAGTTGGGGGTCGCCTTATACGCCCAGTCGTCTTGTATGCCCGGAAAAATGCGGTACATTATTTAAACTTATGAACAAACAGAAATTCATATTTCTTTTCCTATCAAGAATCAATCAGGGCCAGCAGACACCTCCCAAAAAAGGATCCCCCCAGGCAGCAACCAGCCAGGCTTTGAAACTGCAAGACTTTTCAATGCTAATCAAGGTGGCCAATTGCAACATTCGCACTTGCCTCAAGCAGACAAGAGTTCTTTCTCCCACCCTGAACATTATTCCACAGATATATATAAACCTCACTTGTCTAGTTTCCAACAGACCTCATAACCTCTGAGGTTGCCTGCCACAGATGTGGGCAAAACATTAGGAGAGAATGCCTCTGGAACATGGCCATATAGCCAGAAATACTCACAGCAACCCAGAAATCATTTTTGTATGTTAGAAAAGGAAAAATCAGGATGATGTATGATGCCTGGAATTCACTGAAGGAAAGGTGAGATGAACTAGTGGTGTGAGTGCCAACTACAACTTTGGAGACTATGGTTCAACTTTCTACTCCGCCATGAAACCCACTGGGTGACCTTGGGTGAATCCCACACTTTCACTCCTACAAAACCATTTGATACGTTCACCTTAGGATCACAATGTGTCAGAAACCATTTGAAAGCAAACAACAACAACAACAACAACAAGTCAATTATATGAAGATAACCATTTCTTATCTGTGTTTGTTTTTGTCTTGGATTTTTCTACGCAACTTTTCTTAACATATGCAGTTTTGCAGGGAGATGTTTGATGCTACAGTCTTTAAAAAATCTGATCTTTTCCCCTAAATCAGAATCTGAAACTGCAATTCAATATGGATAGCCCAGATAACACACTGACAAACTGCTTAACTGCTTTTTTTTAAAAGCGAGACCAAATGAGTCATGTTTGTTTAGGAAAGGAATGAGAGCAGAGAAATAGGATATACAGTATTTCAGGGTTTGTTTCTAGAAGCAATGAGATCCCTGTACTGATATAAAAGGGGAATGGACTGCAGATTGAAAACTGGAATGCCAGTTTATTGGTGAGAAGAGTGGATCAAGTTCAGACTGGCCTCTCTGACTACCTCACAGCAATGCTGTGAATACAAAGCAAGAAAGAGAAATGTATTCTATGTTGAAGTCAGTGGAGGAAAGATGGGACAAATATGAATCAATCCTATGGGAATATGACCAATTTCCCAGAGTAGAGCAAGACAAAACATGAGAGTTGTAGTTTAGTCAAGATTCAGCAATATTTGACAGCAATATTTAAAGATCTTCTAAAAGTACAAGCCTTCCCCTATAGCAGGGGTCCTCAAACTAAGGCCCGGGGGCCGGATGCGGCCCTCCAAGGTCATTTACCCGGCCCTCGCTCTGGGTCAACCAAACTCTGAAATGACTTGAAAGCACACAACAACAACAACAACAACAACAGCAATCCTATCTCATCAGCCAAAAGCAGGTCCACACTTACCATTGGAATACTAATAAGTTTATATTTGTTAAAATTGTTTTTCATCTTAATTATAGTATTGCTTTTAAGTGTTTTTGCACTACAAATAAGATATGTGCAGTGTGCATAGGAATTCTTTTTTTTTTCAAATTATAATCTGGCCCTCCAAACGTTTGAGGGACTGTGACCTGGCCCTCTGTTGAAAAGGTTTGTGGACCCCTGCCCTATAGAGTCCTGGTGCCCCACCAAACTACAGCCCCCATGATAACACAACATTGAGCCATAGCAGTTGAAGTGGTTTAAGCACAGCAGAGTTTTAGCACAGCTAAAACCAGCAATGATAAGATAAATAACCAGCAATGATAAGATCTACCAACCGTAAGTTTGCTAGTTCAAAGCCCTGGGTCGGCATGAGCACCAGACTGTCAGCCCAGCTCACTGTTTACCTAAGCAGTTCAAAAACAGCATGGAGCGGTAAGTAGAGAAATTAGATACCACTTTAAAAAATCGGGGGCGGTATTTTACATCATAATAGAAAAAGATCAGAAAATGCACAGGGACCAAAAGGAAGGAGGAATTCCTGATGGCTCTTCGTCATGGAGGATGAAGTGACAGCACCCCCCTGTGGCTGGATTCAAGCACAATCTCCAAGGCACCAAAAAAAGTTGGATGTCGACACAACATACCTCCTATCTGTTCAATCTGTCTCTGTCCTGTCTTTCCAAAATAGCATTGAATGTTTGCCGTGTATGTGTACTGTGATCCACCCTGAGTCCACCTGGGAAGATAGGGCGGAATATAAATAAAGTGTTGTTGTTGTTGTTGTTTAAACTTTTTGTTGACCTGAAGTTTTAATGGAGATTCAAAGTAAAGTTAATGATCATTATATTTCTGAACTGGAAGCTATTTGATACCACTGGAGCTTGAAAGAATTAAGCAAATATGTAGATAAGTCTTTAATTGCATCCTGCTTGTTTGATGCTGGGTTGTAATCCAAAGGTCCTGTTTGACCCAAGATCCTTTGCCAATGTGAAAGAAAGGAGAGTCCCTCTGTATACATCTACACCAGGCATGGGCAAACTTGGGCCCTCCAGGTGTTTTGGACTTCAACTCCCACAATTCCTAATAGCCTCAGGCCCTTAAGCGGCTGAGGGGGGAAAGGAAAGGGCCTGAGGCTATTAGGAATTGTGGGAGTTGAAGTCTAAAACACCTGGAGGGGCCAAGTTTGCCCATGCCTGATCTACACTGTAGAATTAATGGAGTGTGACACCACTTTAGCTGCCATTGCTCAATCCTGTGGAATAGGGCAGACATGAAATGCAAAGAGAACCCCACTGTTTGGGGCAATATGAAGTCAGAAGACATGGGGGAGGGCCTTCTTAGTGGTGGTACCCCAATTATGGAATTGTTTTCCCTTAAATATCCAATTGGCTCTGACAGTGGCTTTTTCCTGGCACCAAGCTAAAACACAACTTTTTACTCAAGTCTTCGGGGACCAATTTGCGTCAAAGTGTACATGTACATGGTTTTAAACTGCTGTAGCTTTTAAAGTGGCTTTAACTGTGGCCTTGTTTAATATATTTTTCTCTGCTTTACAGAGTGTTTTTTAATAAGCAGTCTCAAAGAAGAATGAAAGAGAGCATGCAAAGAGAGAGAAAATGAACTCTAGCTTCATAACTTTGCCAACAGTTTTGAGAAGCATGAGTAAAAGGCAGGATCTTTGCTTGTTGAAACAAGCTGGAAAATGTAATCCCATCTATTAATCTGCCTAATGGGCATTTTACACATTATCTAATTATATTAATATGCAGTTCAAAGCTTGTTACAACAAACCATATGCAACCACTTCTCATGGATATCCATGGGATATAACTGCAGTAATGTCTAGTCCTCATGTTTCTTGGATTCCTTTCATGATTAATCTCGCCGATGTGAAAAATAAACCAAGTGACCGATAATGTGGAATGTATTGTCGAAGGCTTTCATGGCCGGAATCACTGGGTTGTTGTAGGTTTTTTCGGGCTGTATGGCCATGTTCTAGAGGCATTCTCTCCTGACGTTTCACCTGCATCTATGGTAAGCATCCTCAGAGGTTGTGAGGTCTGTTGGAACTAGGAAAATTGGGTTTATATATCTGTGGAATGACCAGTGTGAGACAAAGTAACTCTTGTCTGTTGGAGCTAGGTAGCCAAATTTTGTTCATTTTCATGGTTTCCTCCTTTCTGTTGAAATACCCTACCAGTGTTTAAAAAAAAGTCTAAAATTACAACAGCAAAACAACAGAGAGGAAACAATCAGGGACAGCTAATCACCTCTCAACGAAAGATTCCCTCAGGCACTAACAAGCCACACCAAAAAACTGCCAGGCCATCAAATGCTAATCAAGGTGGTCAGCTGAAACATTCACACCTAGCTCCAACAGGCAAGAGTTCTTTTTCACAACCTGGTCATTCCACAGATATATAAACCCTTTTTCCTAGTTCCAACAGACCTCACAACCTCTGAGGAGGCTTGCCATAGATGCAGGTGAAACGTCAGGAGAGAATGCCTCTAGAACATGGCCATATAGTCCGAAAAAACCTACAACAACCCGGATAATGTGGAGTCTGGGAAGGAAGAGGATCTGGATGGTTTGCCACTGGGGGAAAAAATCCAATTTCTCAGAGCATGACATAGAGCTGAAGAGAAAAAACAGCCCCAAACAGGAGAACAGTAAACATATAGGCATCGTAACTAGAAGTTGCACAAGTTAAAATGCAGCACCAGATTCAGAGCAAACATTTTTTAAAAAATGCAAGCCACTTGGCCTTTTACAAAAGGAGGTAGAAAGCAAAATAAAAAAAATATTGTCAAAGGCTTTCATGGCTGGAATCCCTGGGTTGTTGCAAGTTTTCCGGACTGTATGGTCATGTTCCATAAACATTCTCTCCTGACGTTTCGCCTGCATCTATGGCAGGCATCCTCAGAGGTTGTGAGATGACAAAAAATATCCAGACACCATTCTAAGTACTGCTTTATGAAAAGCGAGCCTGCTGTTTTTCAGTGTTTTTAACCAATGAGAGAACTTATAACTGAGATTTGCCATGGGGCAAAAAATAGACCAGTGGTTCTCAACCTTTTTTTGACCAGGGACCACTTGACCAGGGACCACTCTCCAACATTAGTATCAAAAGGGTTATGAATCCGTTTTTGGTCAACTTTAGATTTGGTCTGGTTATTTGGTTGCTGATTCAGAAAATTGCACTAGATAGACCACATCCAGTAGTCGCCATCTGCTTGCCTTCAAAAATGATATTTAATAAGCCTCAGCACTATAAGAGGGTTTTGTGAGACCAGCCACTCTTGTTGCAATGGTGCAGTAATGACGTTGCCGTGGATCATATTTTAGTTGTTGCGGACCACTGATGGTCCATGAACCACAGGTTGGAAACCACAGCAACAAGAGCTTTCTGGTTTATTTTGAAACAGTTTTTTTGGTCATCTCAGGCAAATAAGTGGTTCCTAGAGAAAATCATTGAGAAATCTAGAATTGTAACGCAGCTCTGCATCAAGCACAGAACACACACATGCCGTAAACACTGCCAAATATCTGTGGTCTATTTAATTTAATAGGGGAAAGTGTGGTTTTCTTCCTCAAGTTCCGAAACATCTGTCCCGCCCATGCATATAAAGTCCATTATTAGGATACAGTCAGACCACCATATCCGCTGAGGTTAGGAGCACAGGACCCCCACGACTGTGAAAATCTACCAGTAAACAATGCCATTTGACATCTGAGGGAGCACATCTCAAGAAATCTCTCTAGGTATTCTAGCATGACTCTGTGGCCAGTGTTCAGTAGAGTTGCACTGCTGGACCTAGAGATGTCTACAGATAACATTTCAACCAAATCCATAAATAATCAAATTTGCAAAAGTCAAACCCACAAATATGGAAAGCCTGCCGTACAAGTTGGCTAAGGGAGTGAGTTTCGGTTTGCTAAATAGCCACATTTTATTTTAACAATACAGAGTTATCGAGGAGGAGAGAAAATATAAGCTCCCAAAGTCACAAGAGTTATAATTAAAACTAAATTGACATTTCTAAGATCTATAACTCTCTGGCTAGTGGAGCCAAACTAAGAGGAAATAGTGTATGACAGCCCTGCAAAGCAATCCATCATTATTGCATTGTTTCTTTATACGGAAATATGAGGGAGTTAACATGCCTTCCATTGACAGGAGGAAAATACACTAACTCCTATGGGTGGGCTGTTGTTGCTGGAAGAAACAATTACATATCAAAGGCTTCTTTGTTTAAACGGGTGGGGGATATTGTTGGACATGTGCTGATAACAGTCCTACAATTCTAAGGAGATATAAACAAACAGTCACAACTCATATTCGTAAGCTATAAAAATATATTCTACTCTTTATTCAAGCAACATCCACTGAACTTTCATTGCTGCACATCTTAAATCTCTTTTGAACCAACATCCTATTGAAAATATGGTTTTCAGCCAATTTTGGATAATTTAGGGATTAATTTTGGTAGTATGCTGAGCTTGAGAATGATAGATACAAATGAATTTTCACCCATAATTGGAGGGGTTCGGGGATGAAAAAGCATCTGAAGATGTATTTTGACATTCAGGCCGGAGAAGGGTTCATTATGTTCCTTTGTAATTGCTGAAACAGCAATTGTATGGGGAAAACAACTGTTCTCACATACAGCTAAATACTTAACACAGTCTTCCTAAACTGATGTCCTCCAATGATACAGTATCCATCATGCCCAATAGGCTTGTGCAATTCGGTTGGAGGATAATCCGTTTTTGGTATTGAAATTTCGTTGGGTACCCAGATCTGTTTTTCAGGAGCCTCCCAAAAACCGGCTGATGGGAAAATAGGCAGCCAAAAGATCCAGGGTGATCTGGCCCATTCACGGGAATGGGGAACTTACGAGGCTCCTCTTTCCGTTCCTGACATCCTTTCCTGTCTTCCTTTCAAGGAAATCTGGATTTGAGCAGTAGGGTTAAGGAAGCACTCCTCCTGGAACCCTTTCCTGTCTTCCTTTCAAGGAAGTCTGGGTTTGAAGTGTAGGGTTAAGGAAGCATTCTTCCTGGGACCCTTTTCTTTCTTCCTTTCCAGGAAGTCTGGGTTGTGCAACAGGGTTAAGGAAGCAGTGCATAAGACACGCCACAGCGTCCTGACTGGTCCAACAGGCAGGACTCACTGGGAAACCCCATGCAAGCAGCACGTGGCAGCCTCTCTGCACCACGTGGTGCTGAATAGGGGAGAAGAAGCCATTATTGGCTGCCACATGGTCCCATTTTTTTGTCCCATTATGGACCAAAAAAACCCATTATAGCCATCTGGCCAAGCCGAACAAGCCAAATTGGCTGAAGGGAACCAACCGCTCTGAATCTCTGCACAAGCCTAATGCCCAACACAAGCAACAGGAATAATGCAACCGAGTGTGCATCTACACTGTAGAGTTATTGCAGTTTGACCCCACTTTAACTGCTATGGCTCAATTCTATGGAATCACAGGTGCTGTAGTTTTGCAAGATTCTTCTCTACCAAAGAATACTAATACCTCATCAAACTACAAGTTCCAGGATTCCATAGCACTGAACCACGGCAATTTAAGTGGGATCAAACTGCATTTATTCTACAGTGTAGGTGCACCCTAATAATCCTTTCAGGGTTTCTTACTTATAAATTCAGCAGCCAGCCAGTTCAGATATTCCAATGGTGGACAAATCTATGGCCCTCCAGATGCTGTTAGGTCTTCACTTCATGGTAGACCAACCAGTATCAGTAACTTATTATTCCTGTGTATGTTCACGTCATTTCCAGTTCAAGGAGACCCTAAGGTGAACATGTACTGGAGTTTCCCTACGACAATTTGCTCCAAAAGGTTTGCTATTGCCTTCCTCTGAGACAAAGAGGGTGGCTTTCCTAGGCCATGCAGTAGATTCCTGAGTGGACCTTTGTCTCCCAGAGTCTTTTTGCAACATGCAAACCACGTGGTCATGTTGGCTCTCAGCCAAAAACCAGCAGTAACTGGTTGTCACCCTTTTCTTCATGTCAGGAGTGACTTGAGAAACTGCAAGTCACTTCTGGTTTGAGAAAATTGGCTGTCTGCAAGAACACTACTCAGGGGACACCTGGATGTTTGATATTTAGCATCCTTGTGGGTGGCCTCTCTCCTGTCCCTGCATGGGGAGCTGGAGCTGACAGGGGGAGCTCAACCTGCTCTTCCAGATTTGAACCACTGACCTGTCCATCATCAGTCCTGCCAGCACAAGGGTTTAACCCAATGTACCACCACAACTCACCCAGTATCAACCAAGCACAGGTTCTCTATCTTTGTTCTAATACACCATTTCTGTAAACAGTTTTCAAAATAAAACAACAGGGTAATTCCTGCAAATAATAAACTAAAGGGCCATTGTTTGAAGACCAAAGTTCTTACACAAAGTAAAGGAACTCCAAAAATATGTTAAGCACCCAGCAGAAAGACCGCTTAAGGTGGATCACATTGCTGCCACCATGCTATTTTTAGTTTCTGCGGGTTCCTTTTTTATAAGGAAAGAGAACATGAGGAGAAAAGGGTTACCAAATGTTAAAGGAAGAAATAGTTTCTTCTAAAAATGTACAAAAAATGTGCAGTTCAACTCACAGGGGAATGAAAACCCCATGGATACTAAAGGACCACTGGATATCGCGAAAATAACATTGGCATCTGCAACAGAAGCAGATCCTAGAAGCACTTCCAAATAATTTAGAAGAAAGTGGGTATCGGGTTGAAATCTCCAATCAGATATGGCTCCTGTGTGGAAGCCAGAAGGGATATCTGGACAGTTCCATCCACAAAATACGTAAATATGGTAAACTATTCAAGTTTAAAAGCCTTTACAGACTTTAGTTAATTTTCGCCAAGAACCTCCACCTGACCATCTCTTTTGCTCACTTATTCTTCAACAAACTTCAACAAAGGTTTGATGCCTCCAGAGCAAGATTTTAAAGAATAAGATGTATCTCAGTAGTTTTCAATCATTGACCTTCCAGATGTTTGGTTTTTGTTTTTGTTTTTTCGTTTTTTTGAGTTTTGAATATCCACTAATTTTGGTGGTTGGCATTTCTGAGAGCTGAAGTCTAAAACTTTTTGGAAAGTTCAGAACCTCTGGTGTACCTATACACATTCTGGGTTGCTGTAAGTTTTCCAGGCTGTATGGCCATGTTACAGAAGCATTCTCTCCTGACGTTTCACCCACATCTATGAAAGGCATCCTCAGAGGTTGAGGGGTCTGTTGAAAACTAGGCAAGTGGAATCTGTATATCTGTGGAATGTCCAGGGTGAGATAAAGAACACTTGTCTGTTGGAGGCAAGTGTGAATGTTGTAATTGGCCACCTTGATTAGCACTGATTAGCCTTGCAGCTTCAAAGCCTAGCTTCTTCCTTTGTTGGGAGATGTTAGATGGATTCCCCCAGGCAGGAAGCAGCCAGGCTTTGAAGCTGCAAGACTAATGCTAATCAAGGTGGCCAATTGCAACATTCACACTTGCCTCAAGCAGACAAGAGTTCTTTCTCCCACCTAGGACCTTACAGAACTGCATATAAATGTATTGTTGAAGGTTTCATGGCCAGAATCACTGGGTTGTTGTGAGTTTTCCAGGCTGTATGGCCATGTTCCAGAAACATTTTCTCCTGACATTTCACCTGCATCTATGGCAGGCATCCTCAGAGGTTGTGAGGTTTGTTGAAAACAAGGAAAATGAGGTTTATATATCTGTGGAATGTCCAGCTAATCACCTCCCAACAAAGGATTCCCCCAGGAAGTAAGAAGCCAGAAGTTGAAACTGCTGGGCCATTAAATGCTAACCAAGATGTCCAATTGAAACATTCACACCTACTTAGAACATATAGTACTTCTTTCTCCCACTCTGGACATTCCACAGATATATAAACCCCACTTGCCTAGTTTTCAACAGACCTCTAAACCTCTGAGAATGCCTGCCAGAGATGTGGGCAAAACACCAGGAGAGAATGATTCTGGAACATGGCCATACAGCCCAGAAAACTCACAGCAACCCAGAGATTCCAGCCATGAAAGCCTTCAGCAGCACATTATACACATTCTGTACACATGTACACTTTCAATTAATAATATGGTAGCTACCAGAAAGGACCACTATCTGGAGGCTATCTCAAGTGGCCACCTGAAGCTACTCCTACCACTGTGATAATCACACTCCGATACAAGGAAGTCTTACAATGTAATCAATATTAACATTTGTGAAGAAAAATTGAGTGGGCTTTCTTTCTCCATGCATTTCAGGATTTCAGTCTTAGTCTGAGTTATTCAAAGGACAACTTCAGACATGACACAAAGAGCCTGCTTTTGAATGCTGTCACCACACAGTGCCTTATCTCAAGAAAGTCACAGCTTCCTCTGTAATCCCTTTCCTTCAACGATGAGAAAGCTCCCACAGGAACAGATTATCAGTCTGCGAATGAATTGCGAGAAGGTCAACAGAATCCTACCAGAGATGGGCAATCCCCCTCTCCATCCTCCCCACACCTTCCATTCCCTTTCAAGACGATTATGGCACTTGGGTTGACTTATCCTTCAAAAAGAGTAGAAAGGGCACATGTTGCAAATGCTGAATCACGTCGCTGAAACTGCTGATGTTATCCGGATAAGGCAGAAGCTTTTTCATAAATTAAAACACACACATACAGAGCCCTCCGTGGTATGTGCACCGTGTACCTTTTTTTAAATAAAAAAGCACACATTTTTGGCAGGATTAAGAGTTTTGTCAGGATGCCAAAAGCAGACAACCAATCTGGTGCCTTTTAAACAGCAGCTACACAAGACAAAAAAACATACAAACACACACACACAAAGTATTCATTTTCTTTTTGCCAACAAGCCAAATAAACCGGTATTTCCCTAGATACAGAAAAATCCAAGAAAACAGAAAAGAGAGATATCAATTCCTTCCTACCCTCCCACAGTCAAATCTTCCATTCCTAAGTGTGTCCTCAACACTGCTGCCAATTTCTAGTTTGAGTGCTGGACTATAATTCGGGAGGCGAGGGTTCAAATCCCTTCTCAGTCATGAAAATCCACTTGTTAATCATGGGCAATTCATGCTTAGAAAACAGCAAACGCAACCCCCCTCTAAACATATTTTGCCAAGAAAAACCTATAATATTTCACTGTAGGGTCTCCATAATAAAGCCCAACTGCTCATTGGAGGGAAGGATACTAGAGACAAAGTTGAAGTACTTTGGCCACATCATGAGGAGACAGCAAAGCCTGGAGAAGACAATTATGCTGGGGAAAGTGGAAGGCAAAAGGAAGAGGGGCCGACCAAGGGCAAGATGGATGGATGGCATCCTTAAAGTGACTGGACTGACCTTGGAGGAGCTGGGGGTGGTGATGGCCGACAGGGAGCTCTGGCGTGGGCTGGTCCATGAGGTCACGAAGAGTCTGAGACAATTGAACGAATGAACAACAACAAAGGGTCTCCATAAGACAGAAATGACTTGAAGGTGCACAACAAAAACAACACCAGCAACTAGAAAGTTCCCATTTCAGTCCACACAAAAAATCTAAGAAATAGATCAACTGATGGTAAGAACTAGGGCTTGATGGTATGGGGAGTATCTAGCTCTCTGGATGGCATTAGCTTGTCACTTCCATTGGCATTCACCACTGGCAACTGGGGCTGATGCGAACTACAGTCCAATAACATTTGGAGGGCTGCTGCCATGTGTTCCATTGCCCTGAACTTGATACTCAGCCATAACATGTTTAGGACTGCTGCCAGTATCTGGCATCATTGAGACAATGACAGAGTTCTACAAATCTCACAAGGGCCACAAATTACATCCAGCTGGGGACTGCCCCCTTAATATGTTTTAATATCCTGGCACTTTGTAAAATTCCTTTTGCTACAACATTCAGAAGATTCCAAGTTCCACTCCCAGCATCTCCAGAAAGACCTGGGAAAAAATCCTTCCAGGTAGCACACATCAAGAATGGGATCTGTTACAGTGATTAAGACTGTTGTTGTTTGCCTTTCAATGGTTCCCAATCTTTGGACCTCCAGGTGTTTTGGGACTTCAGCTCCCACAATTCCTAACAGCTGGTAAATTGTCTGGGATTTTTGGGATTGAAATCCAAAACAACTGGAAGACCAAAGGTTGAGAACCACTGTAAGTTGTTGTTAACTTACAGTAACCCTCAAAGCAACCCTATCACAGAGTTTTCTTGGTAAAATGTCTTCAGAAGAGGTTTGCCCATGCCTTTCTATAGAGTTTAGAGCAGGGGTCCTCAAACTAAGGCCCAGGGGCCGGATACATCCCTCCAAGGTCATTTACCCAGCCCTCATTCAGGGACGGTCTAAGTCTGAAATGTCTTGAAAGCACACAACAACAACAACAACAACAACAATCCTATCTCATCAACCAAAAGCAGACTCACTCTCCCACTGAAATACTAGTAAGTTTATATTTATTAAGATTGTTCTTCATTTTAATTATTGTATTGTTTTAAAGTGTTTTTGCACCACAAATAAGATATGTGCAGTATGCATAGGAATTCATTCATGTTTTTTTTCAAATTATAATCCACCCCTCCAACAGTTTGGGGGGCTGTGACCCGGCCTTCTGTTTACAAAGTTTGAGGGCCTCTGGTTTAGAGTGTGAGTTGCCCAAGATCACCCAAGCAGGGATTTAGCTACTGGTCTCCACAGTCATAGTCCAACAGTCAATCCACCATGCCATCCTCTGATATTCAACTACAACTCCCACCATTCCTCACCATTAGCTGTGCTGGCTAGGACTGCTAGATATTGCAATCCAAGAACACCAGGAGGATCACATAATTTTATCCTGCCCTTCCCCAATAAGGACAAAATGCTAGGACAGAAGGACCAAGGGTCCAACTTGGGCTAAGGACATTTCCTGTGTTACAAAGGGTACCACACCAGAAGTTGTGCCCTGTTCAGAGCCTCTACTGGCATTCAAGCACTCTCAGAATTAAAACAGAGCATCTGCTTTGTACTAAACAGGCAGCACTTAGTAGAACTGCTGCAGGACTCAGCAACTGAAAAGACGCCCTGTGACAATGTCACCCACCATATTCAGCAAGAGCCGCAAGTGATACAGCTGTGTCACAGCTCCTCTGGCAATGTAGAATGTCAGAAGCAGAAAGCTGGAGACACATTTGGGAGTCACTGAACCACAGGTCATTTCCCCAAAGCAAAAGAAAGAGAGAATGAGAGGGAACTTCGCCTTGTGAGCCCTTCCTCAATCATGCACCCATCCACCCAAAGTCTGGCTTGTTGCAATTGAATATTTAACCAAACACCTTGCCAAAATACAGCGCTTTCCTTCCACAAAGTGAGATAATGCCACATGTAATTGTTCCTGTAGCATGATGTAGTAATTTGAGTGTTGGATAAGGTCTCTGGGTGACCTTAAGCAAGTCACATTCTCTCAGCCGCAGAGAAGATAAGAGCAAACCTGCTCTGAACAAATCCTGCAAAGAAAACCCTGTGAAATGATTGTTTGAGGACTACACAAGTTGGAAATGATTTGAAGGTGAACAATAGGTAGCTAAATGTATAATGCCTTCCTTTCCACACCAGGTAATGGTCTACAAAGCTGTTGATATTGTTGTGTGGAGTTCAGGTCCTGGGGTCAAATCTGGCCAGTCCCCATGATCGCTACCCAGAATCCTGTATTAGCTGTTTGGTAAGTATATTTAACTAAACAACCACACTTGACTTGACAGCCCAGCCCCAAATCTGATGGAAATGAATCATTTATTCACTCATTCATGAGCCAATCACCTGCAGAATTAATCTCCAATACCCTCTATGGATGTGACACCTTATAAAGTGTGTATGTGTAGTAGAAATAGTATCGCAATCATGACTAAGCAGCAATTGTGAAACAGTTATCTAGAGTTATGCATATGCAAGTGTTTTATATTCATGACCACTACTTAAGTTATGACTTTGACACTACTGCCATCACCATAAAATCCACTTTACCAGGTATCACCTACATTATGAGATCTATTCTGCTGGGGATTACAGCACAGGTAAATGATGTTGCCTTCAGGTTTGGGCTGTGAGATCGGGAAAGGTTATTTAGTTAGATATACAGTGATGTCTCCACATTCACTGGGTTTAGGGGCGCAGGCCCCTGTAAAAGTGAAGCACTGGAGATATAGATAGATAGATAGGAAAAGAACTGGAGAAGATCACTGTAGGAATATATTGTTGAAGGCTTTCATGGCCAGAATCACTGGGTTGTTGTAAGTTTTTAGGGCTATATAGCCTTGTTCCAGAAGCATTCTCTCCTGACATTTGGCCTGCATCTATGGCAGGCATCCTCAGAGGTTGTGAGGTCATACAGCCCAAAAAACTTACAACAACCCACTGTAGGAATATCTAGTTTCCCCAGTTTAACTCTATAAAGCAGTGGTTCCCAACCTGCAGTCCATGGACCACCAGTGGTCCACAAGAACTATAGTATAGTCTACAGCCTTACCATTACTACACCGTTGTAATGAGAGCTACTGATCTCGCGAAACCCTCTTATAATACCGAGGCTTATGAAATATGGATTTCTGTTGGGCAAGTAGATGGCAACTACTGGATGGCATATGTTCTGTATCAGAAGCTAGAGCTGATGTTGTCTATCCAATGCAATTTTTCTGAAATCAGCACCCCAAATAACCAAACCGAATCTAAAGTTGACAAAAAACTGATTCGCAACCCTTTTGGTACTAACGTTGGAGAGTGGTCCCTGGTCAAAGCAGTTCCTAGTCAAGTGGTCCCTGGTCAAAAAAAATATTGGGAACTACTGCTATATAGGCAGTCCCCAAGTTATGAACAAGTTAGGTTCTGTAGGTTTGTTCTTAAGTTGAATTTGTACAGGTACATTTTCTAAGTGTAACTCCTGCTAAAAATATAGTTTTTTTTTAAAAAAAAGCTTTGGGTAGCATAGAGGTTAACACCCCTGTGGGTTTGCTTTGCTGTCTGTGCCCCTATTAGGAAGATTTCTCCTCACTTTCTGTCTCTGTGATAATTGAATTTTGAAAAATGTGGTTTGTTGTGGAAACAAGGATTGGTGATAAAGCTTCAGTGGAGACCCCTTTTCCCCATGATAACTCTTTCAGGAGTAAATTTCTCTCTTGAGTTAGATTTCTGTCACTTCCCGTTGTCTCAGCCCCGTTCTTAACTATGAGTTATTTACAAGTCAAATGCTTGTAACACTGTCTGTAATCAACTTTTTTTCCATATCATACTGGAGGACCTAGAGTTTCTTATAAAGAACATTTTAATCAAATACATAAATAATCAAATATTCAAAAGTCAAACCCACAAACATTGAGGACTGACTGTACTTAACTAAGCAGCTATTATAGGGTTCCACCAGACATCATTTGTTGGCTTCCCAAGATCTGTATAGATTTTTCCCACTCTAAAAGCTTGACATGTCTCTGCTAAAGCTGAGTTACTGAGTTACGAAGGCAATAAGAGTTTCCAGTAAAACTACTGTGGGTTTTTTGGGTCCAATCCTTTCTCTTTGGCTCCAGCCACAACTGGAAGTGAACAGCTCTGAAAATGCATTTGGTCCTCAATTCGAAAAGGGTTTTTTGGCCTTGACACAAAGGGAGAGGCAAACACCAGGGGCCTATTAGATGATAAAAAAGCCAAGTCATGGCACAGCATGGGAAGAATGGAAAGTCTCAGCAAAAGACAGTGCCAATTGGGATCACTACACAAAGGAGCACCCAGATGCGGCCAAAGCTGGCTTTCAAGGCCAAATCCATGGAGAAGCAGTCTACCTGTACCTCAGGATCATCACAAGATGCGTTTTCGAAGGCTTTCATAGTGGGAATTAGTGGGTTGCTGTGAGTGTTCCAGGCTGTAAGGCCATGTTCCAAAAGCATCAAAAGATATTTTGCTCCCTGAGGTATACTTTTCAAATTTACTAGGGATCTGCAAAGTATAGCTATGACAGAGGTGCCATCAGAAGAGTAGCAGAGGCCATTTCACACTATACATTACTTTATTATTTTTCTTGAACTGCCAGGAGAACATCTCATGGGATCCTGGAATTTTAATTTTGTGGGGCTCTCTGGCAAGGATTTCCATGTATCCCTACCTAAAATGAGAATTCCAGGTCCCCATATGGTGCAGTCAAAGTGGAATAATAGCATTGTAATTGTGTTGGGTTGAAAGTCCTTCTTTGCACCCAGAAAGACACCAATTCAATCCCCAAACCAATATCCCCAAAGAAACTGACAGGAGGTGATGGAAAATCTGTCAGAAAAGATCCTGGAAGACCCATGTCAGTCACAGTAGTTGCCTCTGTGGAATGAATAGCATAAAGCTGCTTCCTGTAGTCCAAACATATGAATTTAGGGAAGCTACTTTGGGGGGGCCTAAATCAAGAGGCAGCAGGTGGCTTCCATGTCAGTTGGATGGAAAATCTGCTCCGAGTTTGAGTCCAAAAGTTTAAAGAGCCATAAATGCACTGAAACCTATCCCTCAAAGTAGGTCCAGCATCTTGAACAGTTCCTTTAAAATTCTTACTAAAACCTGGAGCAGATTTATTGCCCTGCTGGCCTGTTAGCGTCACCTCCTCCAATCCAGTTGCTAATCTCCACTATAGTAGAGCAGGTCGGGGGCAACTTGGGCCCTCCAGGTGTTTTGGACTTCAACTGCCACCATTCCTAACAGCCTCGGGCCCCTTCCTTTTTCCCCCGCAGCCGAGGCTGTTAGGAATGTGGGAGTTGAAGTCCAAAACACCTGGAGGGCCCAAGTTGGCCCATGGCTGGGATAGAGCTACTGGATCAATTGCTGAACAGTAAACTAAAAGGTAGCTAAATCCCACAGATTCAATGGGTCTACTTTTGCTAAAAAGAGCAATTTCACTGAGATTTCAACCTATAATTCCCATAATATTCCAGAGGATGCCAGGAATTGTAGTCCAACAGTGTAAAATGTTAAGCTACCAAGTGAGAGACCTTGATTCTCTACTCAGGGTCAAGTAAAACAATTTGCAAACACAGTAAGTGCAGAGGTACAAAGGAAAGCAGGATTTCAAAAATGCCAGTCATTCTACAGGCACTCAGAATTAGAGACAGCCAGTCATCCTCCACGAAATCAAGAATGCTGTTTATTTATTAAAACATTTATATGCATTTCCATATGTATATTTATAAGTGTAACTTACATTTCAAAATACCACCATATGTATATGCAAGTATTTTTTTATTTATAAATATGAATAGCATTTATACATTATGCATATGTGGTATTTTCATTTATTACAAGCAAAAAGTGGGTGCTAGAAACAATATAATATGAAAGCTGACTCGCACAACCTAGGAATCACAACAGATATGGTGAAGACATTTGCCCTTCTGCTTTGCTACTCTGCTGCTGAGCACATATGACCAGTGCAGAACACATCTCACCAGGTTTAAACAGTGTCTACGCCCTACAGCACTGGAGAAATTATGCTGTTTAGCCGCTACTGCACCACCTGACATCCGCCGGGAAGTAGCAGCCAATAATGAAAGGACCAAGGCAATGACATCTACGGCCCATCCCCTGTTCAGATATCAGCCAGCACAGCAACACTTTAAATCAAGAAGTAGTTTTCTAACATCTACAGAGATACTCGGAGGCACACCTCAGCAAGTGAGAGTCCAAACACAGGCTAAGACACAGAACCTCAAGTCATGGCTGATACCAAGTGAGAGACTCCCTCCTGGGCACACAGAAGAAGGGACGACTTGGAAGGTGCTGAACAGACTGTGCTCCAGCACCACGAGATGCAGAGCCAACTTTAAGAAATGGGGCCACAAAGTGGAGTCCACGACATGCGGATGTGGAAAAGAGCAAACCACAGACCACCTATTACAATGCAACTTGAGCCCTGCCACATGCACAATGGAGGACCTTCTTATAGCAACACCAGAGGCACTCCGAGTGGCCAGCTACTGATCAAATGACATTTAGTATAATGCCAAGTTTTTTAAATTTTGTGTTTTTTAAATACAACTGTACCCTCGGTTCACTTCTGATATGATAAATAAATGTATTACAACAAATATGTATTATAGTTAAAGGAATACCCAGGCAAGTATTTTCATGTGCAGGATAACAATTTCCAATCTACCTTCCTTTGGTTCAGCCTATCAAGGCAGTAACAGATAAGTAACAGAGTCCACAGCCCCAAAATATACACCATCAGTCACACAGCTCTCTGAAGAAACCATTGGATACCAAATTAAGAAACATCAAGACTCATTTTATGAAAATGACAAAGATATCCAACAGTTAATTGATAAGATAAGGAAAACCTTCCAAACATGTGAGAGGCACAAACTGCGCTGCTAAGAAAAAGATTTACGCTAGTGCAAAAGCTGAGGTCGAAAGATGGACCAGAGAACTCAAGAATATCTGTTGGACAAAAAAGGCTGAAGAAATCCAACACTTTGCAGATACCCATGATGCTCAGGGATTTTTTCAGCCACAAAGGTCAACTATGCTCAAGAAATTATGGTATACACCCTTTATGCTCATAAGATGGAACCAAACTTCTGAAGGACAAAAAATCAATTGCACTATGTTGGAAAGAGCACTACCACAACCTAATGAATCACAGCTCCAACATAGCCAAAGAGGTTTTCTCAAAAATCCTGCAACAACAAACCAGGGATGATGCAGCACTGCCTAGTGTGGAGAAAGTCAGGACTGCCATCAGCCAACAAAAAAATAACAAAGCCAGTGGACCTGATGGGATCCCTGCTGAGGTTGTTAAAGAGAGTGGACCTAAGCTAACACAACAACTCCATCAGCTCATTGAAAATGTGTAGGTCACTGAGAAAATCCCAGCAGACTTCAAGGGTGCCACCATCATCACTCTTTTCAAAAATGGGAAAGAACAGACTGTGGAAAATATCAAGGTATCTCCCTCCTAACCTCCACTGGGAAAATCTTTGCAAGAATCCTTGCAAACCGCCTTCTACCTGTCTCAGAAGACATCCTCCCAGAATCCCAGAATGGCTTCCACCCCTCCAGAGGAACAGTGAATATGATCTTCACTGCACAAAAACTCCAAGAAAAATGCATGGAACAAAATCAACCTCTGTACATGGCATTCTCTGAATTAACAACAAGGGTGGAGAACAGAAAATGCAGAAGTCTTTGGGCATTTAGCACCCCGTTCTCATGGTGGGGACTCTAGGAACTCACCCACCTACCCTTCAATGGTGAAAAATCCTTCAAAATGCAAGTAATGCACTCACTGGTTCTCTGCACTATTCGTCAACTTGGTGCCTCATTCACATTGCCTTGGCTACTGCAAAAAGATACAGCTGAGACTGGGATATACACTTCCCACACCCACGAGACCTCAAGAAATCATACTGTATGTAGCATGAGTGTTAGATAACAGCAGCATTAAAAAGCAACCAAGGGACCCAGAAGGGATATTAGCCCAAGTCACAGGAAACGCCAAGAGGCTGGAAGAGGTCTATAACAGTAAATTAAGAAGAGTGAACTTCCCAACTCCCTCTGCAGTAAGAAAAAGGAGAAGTAGTGCGGGAGGCTGGGCAGCAAAACTAAAGGGCACTCTGATTGCACAAAGGAGGATCAGGGAAAGGAGAACAGAAATGAAGAGGCAGATGCAGAAAAGCATGTTATGGGTTCCCAAGAAGCCCAAGTACGGTATGATTTATGACCACTGCACACACTGTCCCCACCCCACTCATCACTGTGGCCAGTGGGAATGATGGAAGTTGTAGTCCACACATCAGAGGCTCGGGTAATCAGTAAGAGGAAGCTGTTATCCCACAATAACTAACCATCATAGAATCATAGAGTTGGAAGAGACTCATGGGCCATCCGGTCCAACCTCCTGCCAAGAAGCAGGAATATTGCATTCAAAGCACCCCTGACAGATGGCCATCCAGCTTCCGTTTAAAAGCCTCCAAAGAAGGAGCCTCCACCACACTGCGGGGCAGAGAGTTCCACTGCTGAACAGCTCTAACTATTCCTTATGCATTCTCAGCTTGATTTTCTAGAAACTCCTGTGCCAAAGTTTTGCAACTGCTTTTAAAATGAGATACAAATATATCAGCTTGAGGTTTCTCGTAAACACAAACTGCCCAATTTGTTCCAAACCTGTATCAAAGTTTTGTAAGTGCTTTGCAACAATAACAACAACAAACGCATGTTTTACAACAGCACCAAAACTGAAAAACAGGCGTCCTGGTAAATTCAAAATTCCAATAATGTGCCAAAGTTTTGCTATGACTTGCAAAACAAGGCAAAATCTTTTATAGGTCTGCACCAGCGATGTACCCAAATTCCGCATTGAGTACCATCACGAAAACTGTATACCTGACCCCTTCTTGTCATCCTTACAGACATCTGACAAGGTCAGGATCCCTAGAAAGCTGTGCCCAAAATTTGCTCTCATCCTCTGGCATTTTGGAATGCAAAGTCTCATTTTGACCCCTTTTCTGCAGAATGTGGGCAGAGAAAGGCTGCAATGTCCATTTTGATCTATGCCTTGGTGTTTTTAATATTTAAAATTCATTCCTATGTTGTAGTTAGAGACCAGGCATAGGCAAACTTGGGCCCTCCAGGAGTTTTGGACTTCAACTCCCACTATTCCTAACAGCCTCAAGCCCCTTCCTTTGCCCCCTCAGCCGCTTAGCGGCTGAGGGGGCAAAGGAAGGGGCTTGAGGCTGTTAGGAATGGTGGGAGTTGAAGTCCAAAACTCCTAGAGGGCCCAAGTTTGCCCATGCCTGTTATAGATAGATGATCAGTCAGGAAAGAAGCAGCTTGTTATGCGGTAAACCTTGATTTGACATTTCTAGGTTTACTGTGTGGGGCTCTGCAAGAATGCATTTTGCAAAACTTTGGCACAGATTCCAAATTTAGGAGTTCAGCATTTGAAAAAGCCTGTCCTGTACCCCCCTGCATCCCTTCCTCCACATAAGACATACTCAGAAGTGTCTTTTGGCTCTCCTTGAGCACAAGAAACCTCCGAGTCAGGTGGGTTGAACCACTTCCCAGTTGGAGATGCAAGGAAGGAAAGTAAGGAAGGCAAGGAAGGACAACCATAAGGATCTAGATTTTCCAACTTCCATGCCTCCAGGGCATGTGCAGAGTGCATCAGAGTGAAACAGGCCTTCCTAGCATCTCTGACTAGGAAGGGGCTTGTCAGAGGGCCCTTCCACACAGCCCTATATCCCATAATATCAAGGCGGAAAATCAGACATCTGAGTGTGGACTCAGATAACCCAGTTCAAAGCAAATATTGTGGGATTTTTTGTCTTAATATTATGGGATATAGGGCTTTATGGAAGGGCCCAGAGATGCTAGAAAAGGCAAGAAAGGACAACCATAGGGAATCAGAGTTTCCCAAAAGTAGCCAGTTTCTATTCCCAGAACTTCAGTGTGGGGTGCTAGTAAGGCTACTTTGGTGAGAAAGCTGCCTCCCCTCCAGGGCATGTGCAGAGTGCCTCTGGGTCAGACACACTGACCTCTGTCTCACAATTGGGAAGGCTAGTCAAGACAGCCAGAAAGAGACAGAGTTTCTAACTTCCAGAACTAACTATGGTTTAGCAAGAAGACTGCTTCTCTCTGGAGCATGTGCAGAGTGCCTCTACGTTAGACATGCTTTAATTCTCCTGCCTTCCTTACTCCACATGGGATATATCTGGAAGTATATCTCTTGGCTCCCCTTGAGCTTGTGCAGAGTGCCTCTGGGTCAGGCACACAATTAGGTAAGCCAGTCAAGACAGTCAGAAAGAGGCAAAGTTTCTAACTTCCAAAACTATGCATTAGCAAGAAGGCTGCCTCCCTGTGGAGCATGTGCAGAGTGCCTCTACCACCTCTTCCACCAACTGAATAAAATCCCACATTATTTGCTCTGAACTAGGATATATTACAATGTGGACTCCCATAAACCAATTCAAAGCAGATAGTGTGGGATTTTGTGCCTTGATATTCTGGGTTATATGGCTGTGTGGAAGGGTGTGCTTTAATTCTCTTGCACTCCTTACTCCACATGAGATGTATATATCCAGGCTCCCCTTGAGCATGTGCAGAGTGCCTCTGAATCAGCTGAACTCTTTCTCAGGGCCCTTCCAGAACATCAAGGCAGAAAAATCCCACAATATCTGCTTTGAACTGGGTTATCTGAGTCCACACTGCCATACATTCCAGTTCAAAGCAAATAATGTGGGATTTTATTCAGCTGTGTGGAAGTGGCCTCAGTCTGAGATGTCAGGAAAGCGAGTGAGAGCAAGGAGTTTTTGGATATTTTCGGTGATATGGCTGTGTGGAAGGGCGTGCTTTAATTCTCTTTCATTCCTTACTCCACATTGTGTGTGTGTGTATAATATCTATCTCCTGGCTTTCCTAGAGCATGTGCAGAGTGCCTCTGAGTCAGGTGAGTGGAACTCTTTCCCAGTTGGAGATGCCAAGAAGGCAAGTGAGAGCAGCCAGAAGGAGTTTCTGGATACTCTGTGTGATATGGCTGTGTGGAAAGGTGTGCTTTAATTCTCTTGCATTCCTTACTCTACATGGGATATGTGTGTGTGTGAGTATACACACACACACTATCAAAATGAAGTTCAACAGTGACAAATGCAAGATGCTCCACTTTAGCAGAAAAAATGAAATGCAAAGATACAGAATGGGGGACGCATGGCTCAAGAGAAGTACGTGTGAAAAAGATCTTTGGTTCTCATGGGCAACAAGTTAAACATGAGCCAACAATGTGATGCGGCAGCAAAAAAAATCGATGGAATTTTGGCCTGCATAAATAGGAGTCTAGTATCTAGATCCAGGTAAGTCATGCAACCCTTCTATTCCGCTTTGGTTAGACCACACCTGGAATATTGCGTCCAATTCTGGGCACCACAATTGAAGGGGGATGTTGACAAGCTGGAATGTATCCAGAGGAGGGCGACTAAAATGATCAGGAGTCTGGAGAACAAGCCCTATGAGGAGCAGCTTAAAGAGCTGGGCATATTTAGCCTGAAGAAGAGAAGGCTGAGAGGAGATATGATAGCCATGTATAAAGATGTGAGGGGAAATCATAGGGAGGAGGAAGCAAGCTTGTTTTCTGCTTCCCTGGAGACTAGGATGCAGAACAATGGCTTCAAACTACAAGAAAGGAGATTCCATCTGAACATGAGGAAGAACTTTCTGACTGTGAGAGCTGTTCAGCAGTGGAACTCTCTGCCCTGGAGTGTGGTAGAGGCTTCTTCTTTGGAAGCTTTTAAACAGAGGCTGGATGGCCATCTGAGGGGGGGGGGGTGCTTTGAATGCAAATTTCCTGCTTCTTGGCAGGGGGTTGGACTGGATGGCCCATAAGGTCTCTTCCAACTCTATATATCCTGACTTTCCTAGAGCACGTGCAGAGTGCATCTAAGTCAGGTGTGCTGAACTCTTTCTCAGTTGGAGATGCCAGGAAGGCAAGTGAGAGCAGCCAGAAGGAGTTTCTGGATATTCTGTGTGGTATGGCTGTGTGGAAAGGCATGCTTTGAATCTCTTGCATTCCTTACTCCACATGGGATATGTATGTATATATGTATGTATATAGATAGCTAGATAGAGATATAGATATCCTGGCTCCCCTAGAGCATGTGCAGAGTGCATCTGAGTCAGGTGAGCAGAACTCTTTCTCAGTCTGAGATGCCAGGAAGGCAAGTGAGAGCAGCCAGAAGGAGTTCCTGGATACTCTGGGTGATATGGCTGTGTGGAAAGGCATGCTTTAATTCTCTTGCATTCCTTACTCCACATGGGATATGTATGTATATATGTATGTAGATAGATAGATAGATAGATAGATAGATAGATAGATAGATAGATAGAGATATAGATATCCTGGCTCCCTTAGAGCACGTGCAGAGTGCATCTGAGTCAGATGAGCAGAACTATTTCTCAGTCTGTGATACCAGGAAGGCAAGTGAGATCAGCTAGAAGGAGTTTCTGGATATTCTGTGTGGTATGGCTGTGTGGCAAGGCATGCTTAGATTCTCTTGTATTCCTTACTCCACATGGGATATGTACATGTGTGTGTGTGTGTGTGGATAGATAGATAGATAGATAGATAGATAGATATAGGTATAGATATCCTGGCTCCCCTAGAGCATGTGCAGAGTGCCCCTGAGACAGGTGAGCAGAACTCTTTCTCAGTCGGAGATGCCAGGAAGGCAAGTGAGAGCAGCCAGGAGATTCTGGATATTCTGTGCGGTATGGTTGTGTGGAAAGGCGTGCTTTAATTCTCTTGCATTCCTTACTCCACACGGGATATGTATGTATGTATGTAGATAGATAGATAGATAGATAGATAGATATCCTGGCTCCTCTAGAGCATGTGCAGAGTGCCTCTGAGACAGGTGAGCTGAACTCTTTCTCAGTTGGAGATGCCAGGAAGGCAAGTGAGAGCAGCCAGGAGTTTCTGGATACTCTGTGTGGTATGGCTGTGTGGAAAGGCATGCTTTGATTCTCTTGCATTCCTTACTCCACATGGAATATGTATATAGATAGATAGATAGATAGATAGATAGATAGAGGTATCCTGGCTCCCCTAGAGCATGTGCAGAGTGCCTCTCAGACAGGTGAGCAGAACTCTTTCTCAGTCTGAGATGCCAGGAAGGCAAGTGAGAGCAGCCAGAAGGAGTTTCTGGATATTATGTGTGGTATGGCTGTGTGGAAAGGCATGCTTTGAATCTCTTGCATTCCTTACTCCACATGGAATATGTATGTATATATGTATGTAGATAGATAGATAGATAGATAGATAGATAGATAGAGATAGAGATGTCCTGGCTCCTCTAGAGCATGTGCAGAGTGCCTCTGAGACAGGTGAGCTGAACTCTTTCTCTTTTGGAGATGCCAGGAAGGCAGGCTGTCAGGAATGGTGGAAGCTGAAGTCCCAAACACCTGGAAGGCTGAAGTGTGCCCATGCCGGAGCCAGAAGGACTTTCCCTGAACTTTAGTGTGCTCTGGGGCGCTGGCTGGGCTTCCTTGGCGGGAAGGGAGGCTGTCTCTGGCCCTGGGACATGTGCAGAAGGCAGATGCAAGAGTAGAGGAGTTCCCAAGGCTGCCTACCTCTCTCTCCCTCCCTCCCTCCCCCCGGGGCATGTGCAGAGTGCCCCCGAAGAAGAAGAAGAAGAAGAAGAAGAAGAAAGAGAAGAGGAGAGAGAAGAGGAGGAGGAGGAGGAGGAGGAGGAGGAGGAGGAGGAGGAGGAGGAGGAGGAGGAGGAGGGAGGAGGAGGAAGAAGAGGAAGCAGAAGAAGCAGCAGAAGAAGCAGCAGAAGGCGGCGGCGAAGGCGCTGACCTGAAGGTGAGGACGCAGAGCGGGCGGTAGGACTTGTGGCTGGTGTTCTCTCCCATGCCTTTGCCCCAGAAGTCGTCAGCGAAGGCGGCTCCGAGCGGGGTCCCCGGCCGCACGTCCCGGTTGTGGAGGATGGCCCAGACGTCGTCGTGCACGAACTCCCCGCCCAGGGCGCCCCAGTAGCACAGCGCCGAGGCGCCCGCCAACACCAGCCCGAAGCCCCAGCGCCCCCCACGAGGAGGAGGACGAGGAGGAGGGGGAGCAGCTCGGGGCTGCTGCTCCGGCCAGGAGGAGGCATCCCGGCTGCTCCGCTTCGCCAACGCCGCCATCCTCAGCCCGACGTTGCTGTTGCTACTCCTGCTGCCTCGGAGGCTACCTGCCGTCGCCCTCCTCCTCCTCCTCTCCTCCTCCTCCTCCGCCTGGACATGCCCACAGCAGGCGGGGAGCCTCCGGCTTTGCCTTGACCGGCGCCCGCATCGCGCCCGAAGGGAGGCACGAGCCCCTGCCGCCCCCTCTTCCTCCTCCTCCTCCTCCTCCTCCTCCTCTCCCTCTCGCGCTCCTCCGCCGGGCCAGCGGCAAATAAACAGCAGCCGCCTCCCCTCGCCATCCCTCCCTCCCGACTGCGCATGCTCCGTGCCGCACACCCCCGCCCTCCCTCCCTCTCGAAAGTGTCCCGAAAACGAGGGCGGAGGGGAGGCGGGGTGAACCCAAAGGCACTCTGGAGAATCTTTCTGCAGAACTTTCTTGTTTGAGAATAGAGCAGGTTTGAGCCAACTTGGGCCCTCCAAGTGTTTTGGATTTCATTGCCTAACAGCCCCCAGGCCCCTTCCTTTCACCCCTGGAGCAGGCATGTAGCGGGGGGGGGGAGGCTTGGGGGGGCTTCTCCCCCCCGCCCCCAATTCTCATGGTGGTTCGCGAAAAGGCCTTACTGGTACATTATTTAAACTGTTATGTTTATTCATATCATGATCTGATCACCATACTCAATATATCCCATATGCATGGGGGTATTGGGGTAATGATACAAAAGGTTTGCTAGGTAGACCCTCTTTCACTCAGACTCAGCCCCCCCCCCCAACAAACTCAGCCCACCCCCCACCCCACACCCCCAAAACAAAATCCTGGCTACGGGCCTGCCCTGGAGACTAGAATATAGAGCAGGCATGCAGGCCTGTAGCGAGGGGGTGGTTTTAGGGGTTCAACCCCCCCCCCGAAATGTTTCAATTTTTTTAAAAAAGCCTGTTTTACTCATGAATTTTAATTGGTTACCCCAATCCCCATGCTAAGTCTATGAGATGCAAAAAATTAAGAGTCCCTCCAGAGCTGCAAGCACTATCTCAAGCAAATATTGACAATTTATTCACACTGTCATTACTTGCAGCAATAGCCGATGTAGTGAAGCAACCAAGTTGGGGAGGGTGTTGAATGCTCTCATTAAGGAGGCCAGACTTGGTGGAGGTGGTTGACAGGGACGGAGCTGCAGGCTATTGAAGGCTGCTCTGCCCCCTGCTGTACTCTTTGATTCAGCCTGAGCTAGGAGGCAGGTTTAACCCCCCCCCCACGTGAAATTTTCAACCCCCCCCCCACGTGAAATTTTCACCCCCCCCCCCCCGAAATTTTCAACCCCTCCCAAAAAAAATATTTCTGGCTACAGCCCTGCAGGCATGAGACTAGGATGCAGAGTTCTGGAGACTAGGATATAGGGCAGGCATTATTGATTCATTTCAAACATTTGTACCCCGCCCTTCTCAACCCCCCCCCGGGGGGGAGGGGACTCAGGGTGGCTTACATCTGGCACAATTCGATGCCATTACATATAAATAATACATACAGTAATTACATAGAAAAACACAGTAAATTAACTTTAAAATTAGTTTTAAAATAATATGTATAATAATAAAAAGTGCAATAATACTGGCTGTCTAGCCTTATGAGAAGTCTGACTTGGACACTGAGAACTGCGAAGCCCTGGCCCTTGACCACTCCAGCTGGAGGTCAGCTGTGACCAGCAGTGCTGCAGAATTTGAAGAGGCACGAATGGAGGGCGAAAGGGAGAAGCATGCCAAGAGGAAGCCAACCCCGACCGAGACCGCCTTCCACCTGGAAACCAATGCCCTCACTGCGGAAGAAGACGCAGAGCAAGAATAGGGCTCCACAGCCACATACGGACCCACAAGAACACTGGAAGACAATCATCCTCGGAAAGCGAGGGATCGCCTTTGAAGACTGCTCAGAAGCTTCAACTAGTCCAAGGTCGGCAGCCAAGTTGCTCACCAGAGAGACATACAGGGAACATAGAACTCCTTTGTTACGCCAACTCCACTGGCTACCGATCAGCTTCCAAGCACAATTCAAAGTGCTGCTTTTAACCTTTAAAGACCTAAATGGTTCTGGCCCAGACTACCTGTCCGAACGTATCTCCTGCCACGAACCACCACAAAGTTTAAGATCTTCAGGAGAGGCCCTGCTCTTGATCCCACCACTATTGCAAACACGGTTGATGGGGACCAGAGACAGGGCCTTCTCAGCAGTGGCTCCTTGCCTATGGAACGCCCTCCCTAGAGATATCAGATTGGCCACCTCCCTCTTGTCTTTTAGAAGGAAAATCAAGATGTGGTTATGGGACCAAGCGTTTGATCAGCCTCAGGCCCTTTCCTTTTCCCCCTGGAGACTAGAATATAGAGCAGGCCTGGACAAACTTTTGGTCCTCCAGGTGTTTTGGACTTCAACTCCCACCATTCCAAACAGCCTCAGCTTAAGTGGCTGAGAGGGAAAAGGAAGAGGCCTGAGGCTGTTAGGAATAGTGAGTGTTGCAGTCCAAAACACCCGAAGGGCCCAAGTTGACCCAGACCTGATCTACACTGTAAAATTCATGCAATTCTAGTGGCCCCGTGAGGCCCTGATATTGAAACCTGGTATTCCCCTATTGATCATAATTATCATTCAGAATATTAATATAAGCTCTGGCCTCTGTTGATTACTGGGAGATATTATCACTTAGTAGCTGTATTTAATCAATCCCAGTGAAGTGTGCTACTATATTGACTTGTTTTCTCTTTATGTTTAGTTTTTATTTTAAGGCTGGTTCTTTCTGTGTTTTTGGAGAGCAACTCCCATCATTCCTTGCATTCTCACGCTCACTAAGGCTCATTGCATTTGTAGTCTACCAATATCTGGAGGCTGAAAAGATACTGCCTACCCCTACTTATGTAATACACTTAATTCTAGCTTTTGCCTTATCCAGAACCAACTCAAGGCGATTTGGAACTCTTGATATATCACAGTGGTTCCCAACCTGTACTCCGTGAACCACCAGTGGTCCCTAAGAACTAAAATGTGGTCCGCGGCTTCACCATTACTACACCGTTGCAACGAAAACAACTGGTCTCAGGAAACCCTCTTATAGTGCTGAAGCTTATTAAATATCGTTTTCTGTGGGCAAGCAGATGGAGACTACTGGATGGCATATGTTCTGTATCAGAAACTAGGACTGATGTGGTCTATCCAATACAATTTTCTGAATCAGCACCCCAAATAATCAAACCAAATCTAAGTTGACCAAAAACTGATTCGTAACTCTTTTGGTACTAATGTTGGAGAGTAGTCTCAGGTCAAAGTGGTCCTGGTCAAGGGGTCCCTGGTCAAAAAAGGTTGGAACCACTGATATATCAGGTTGTGCATGTCCTCAATGCAGAGTGGGACATAGCATTCAATGCTTGCTTGCACATCCATACCATCCTGTTGTGACAGGGACAGATTCAATTAATCTTTCATCATCCCACTTTTTCAAATGTCCCAGTTTCAATCTCCTCCTTCCACTTTTGTCCTTAACTTACTCCAATTGCTGCAAAAGTAACTCTCAGTCAATTCAGGAGGTTGGAGGGGAGAGAAGGCAGCAGAATTTTGCCCATCCCAGGAGACTCAGGCAAAAGCATATAGCCGTTCTCCCAGTGTGTGTGTCCTTCATTGGTAACTTTTGATCCGTCACATTTGCCCAAGTTTGCATCTGCAAAATGTTTAAAGGTCTGCCCGTGTTTTTATGACACTGGCCATGAAGAAGCCAGAAATGCATAGAGGTAACCAGGAAGGCTAATGGTTACTTCATATAGGTCTGTCATTCTATTTGGAACAATCCATGATTTATGAATATTTTTTGTTGTACAAGCTCTGACAGTGAGGCTGTAGGACCTGGGAGGTGGGAGGGGGGGAGGATTCCCTGCAAGCTGGAGCCCATATATAATTTTGCTGTTGGTAAGGCCTTGAGGATGTGAGGGGTGGGAAAGGTGGTGACCAAACGTACCCAACAAATACATTTGGCCACATGCACAGCCCTCAAGACGAGCGCTGGTTTACCATATTAGCTGATTCCTTGGATTTTACCTGGATTCCCCTTGGGCCAGGTTCAACAATAAGGTGGTCCCAAAGATAGACCCAATCCCTGCCTGTCCTGCCTCTGGAACATTACAAAAGCCTGGTTCTGGGGCATCATCACAAGGTCTACTCTCTAGTCCAGTGGTTCACAACCTGTGGTCCATGGACCACAAGAATTAAAATATGGTCCGCGGCCTCACCATTACAACACCGTTGCCTCGAAACCATGCGGCAACGAGAGCAACTGGTCTCGTAAAACCCTTTTATAATGCCAAGGTAATGGGGCTGTCGGGAGGGGAGAGGCTGACTACCCACATAAGATTACTACTGCCACATCAGCTCTAGATTATTAAATGTTTTTCTGTGGTAAGCAGATGATGACTGCTGGATGACATATGTTCTATATCGGAAACTAGAGCTGATATGTTCTATCCAATGTCATTTTCTGCATCAACACCCCAAATAATCAAACTGAATCTAAAGTTGACCAAAAACCAATTTGTAACCCTTTTGGTACTAACATTGGAGAGTGATCCCTGGTCAAAGTGGTCCCTGGTCAAAAAAAGATTGGGTACCACTGCTCTCAGGTTTTGACCATGAAATATCATGGAATAAGTTGGTGCTGACTGGGCAACCCTATTGGTAGGGCCTAGGGCCACACTACAGGCCCTAGAGCAGTGGGTTTCAACCTATGGGTCCCCAGATGTTTTGGCCTTCAACTCCCAGATGGTAAACTGGCTGGGATTTTTGGCGTTTTGGATCAAAACACCTGGGGACCAGAAGGCTGAGAACCACTGTCCTAGAGACACTTTCCAACCAGCCATGCCTTTCATGAAGCCTTATTCATGAAAATGCATGGCAACTGTCATTAAGAAGACTTCCTTCAAGAAGCCACAAACCCTGGTTGTCTTTCCAGTGACTGCCATACCTCATCAAGGGAGGACTTCCCTATTTCTCATGGTGATGATCCCTCAATTCTTTCTCCTAGAGACTCTGGTCTAGTGTTTGTTTTCTTTTGGGACTTTCAAAATGATTCACCATGAAAGGATCCGTCATCTTTGAAGGTTATTTCCCCCTCCTCTTAATATTGGCAAGAATTTTGTGAGCATCCGTATTGTATGTCTGTGTGCAATTCCGTTTTTTATTGTATTCAACGGACCAGTATATGTATCTCTTTAAATATACTTTGTCACACATTCTTATCTTGTATACTTTTCTAAGCCAGGGCGGAATATAAAACAGAAATGAACATAACTTACAACTGTCTTAAAAGCACATATATTGGTGGATTTTTTTGTGGATTTGTTGGACTATTAAGAGTCATCATTATTATTAGTTGTTCTTTTTTCGTTTACTCTGCCAACTCGGGTTTTTTAACAGCTTGCTTTGGGTTTATGTTTTATTTTTTGGCCTTCAAGGCTGAATTTCATTGCATCATTTACCAGGTGCCTGAAAAAGGAATTATTGTAAAATAAATCCTAAAGGACCAGCTTGCAGCCGATTTCCCATTCTACCTTCTTCCCACCCATTCTTCACTCCCAAGTCAAGTTCCATAAACTTAATTTAAATGCGGGATGCACTATATTTGAGAGGAATGAAAGTGTAAGTGAAACCAGATGTGCATTTAATCACGTTTGTTTGCCAGGTCACTGTTGCTGGGGAAAACCTGACCTTTCTCCTTTAATGTTTGTAGCACATCATTGGTTGATAATAGTACATGCATTTTTAGTTTTCCATGGCACAAAAGGGCAGGAACGGTGCAATAAAAAGTCTTAGAGCAGATACACATTTAGTAAATTGGATTTTAAAAGATAGAAAACTGCCCATGGCTCGACAAATAGTCTTCCAGAGGATCTTGATCTACTCACAATAGTAATTTCAACTACAGCAGACTTGTTGATTCAGTGTATATTGTTTGTTGTTCCTTCACATGCCGTCAAGTCACCTTCAAATTCTTGTAACTTCTTACCAAGATGGATGTTTCCCATTAAGCAGAAAATGAGTGATTTGCCCAAGGTCACCCAGGCTCCTTCTACACTGCCATATACAATCCAGATTATCTGCTTTGAACTGGGTTATATGGCAGTGTAGACTCATATAATCCAGTTCAAAGCAGATAATCTGGATTATCTGCTTTGATAATTTGGATTATATGGCAGTGTAGAAGGGATCCCCCCCCCCCCCCCAGGGTATCCATGGCTGAACAGGGATTTGAATCCTGGTCACCTATAGTCCTAATACTGTATTGAAACCACTCTCCCACACTGGTTGTCAAGGTAAATCAACCATTAGGGGCCGGTGTTGTGTCGTACTTTGGGCATTGGATTATAATTCTGGAGTCCAGGGTTCAAATCTCCATTCAGTCATAAAAAAAAACTCCTGGGTGATCTTGGGCAAGTCACATTCTGTCAGCCTCATATGAAGCCATAGGCAAACCCCTCTGAAGAAATCACACCAATAAAACTTAATGGTAGAATCAACTAATAACAACAACAACAGCAAGAGCAACAACAACATGGCAACAAATTTTATTTATTACTCACCTCTCCTGATGGCTCGAGGCAGGGCACAGCAAAGTCAAAAACATATGATGAAAAATAGATAAAGCAAAGGTAAATGTTTCCCATTGACATTAAGTCTAGTTGTGTCCAACTCTGAGGGGTGGTGCACATCTCCATTTCTAAGCTGAAGAACCTGTGTTGTCCATGGCCGGCATGACTGCAAGGAGCGCTGTTACCTTCCCGCAGGAGTGGTACCTATTGATCTACTTACATTTTCAAACTACTAGGTTCGCAGAAGCTGGGCCTAACATTGGGAGCTCACCTCACTCCCCGGATTCGAACCACCAACCTTTCAGTAAGCAAGTTCAGCAGCTCCGTAGTTTAAGCCGCTGTGCTACCAGGGGCTCCCAAACAAAAAAATATATACAATGAATTACATAGATAAAAATACAAAAATATAATTTATGGTCTCTCTAAATCAGAAACAAGTTAAACGCACACAACAACAACAACAAAATCAACGTTTATCTAACTCATAAAAATTCAAGAGTCTGTTCGAGTTGAGATTGGCAGCCAAATCAGGCTCTTGAGTTCTATAACCAGATTAACATTAAATTCTCTATATTTAAAGGTTTGTAAAGTAACTGTTCTGATCTCATTTGTTTGAAAAGACCAGTTCATGTAATAGAACAATGTAAATTCTGAGTTTAAACAACCAGGCAGACATCGCCATATGCTTGTGATTTAGTTGTCTTACTTGTTTATTGCACATCCTTATAAGAAACATAAAATGGCTCAGGGTGTTATTATTGTTTGAAGCCGGAGGAGGAGAATGTACTCATTTGAAATGAGGCTCAAGAGATGCTGGCCAAAGGAACCAATAAATGAGCCTGAGGCCAAATTGAGCCAGATTTCGTCCCAGAAACCAAAAAGACTAAATTACTCACTGGGAAAGGTGATATTGCTGGCTGAATTTGAAAGGAGGAGGAAAAGAGGAAGTTCGCATTATAGGTGGACAGATTTGAGAAAGTCACAACTTGGAGTTTGCAAGACTTGAGGAGGGCTGTTAATGACTGAGGCTCTTGGGAATCACTCATTCATAGGGTATCAATTTGATGGCAGTTAATGACAGCCCAGAAAGCAAGGGGGAAAGCCCCCTTTTCTCGTCCTCTATCATCCTTGTTCTTTAGTTGGACCCCTTAAATCATGAATTGGCATCATACAGATGCTGTTGGACTCCAATTCCCAGCATTTCTCAACATTGGCTATGCTGGCTTTGGCTGCTGGGTGATGGAAGGCCACATTGATTCCAATTGCGCTACAAACCCAGGTATGGGGGCCAGATGCAACTCCTTGGGCTCTTTTCTCAAGCCCCTCCTCTCCTCTCCTTCCTTCTCTCTTTCCTTCCTCCTTCCCTTCCTTCTTTACCTCCCTCTTTCTCCCTCCCTCCTCCCTTCCCTTCCACCCCTTCGTCCTTCCTTCCTTCCCTCTTTCCTCCCTCCTTTCCCCGCTCTTTCTCCTTCCTTCCTTCCCTTTTGTCTTTCCTTCCTTCTCTCTTTCCTCCTTCCCTTCCTTCCTCCATTCCCTTCCACCCTTCTTTCCTTCTATCCTTCCCTTCCACTCTTCCTTCCTTCTCTTTTTTCTTCCTCCTTTCCTCCTGGTGGATGTTCAGCTGGGAGAAGAGAAGGTAGAGAGGGAACATGAGAACCATGTTTCAAGATTTGAAAGGGTTTCCCATTGAAGAGGAGGGGGAAAACTGACTTTCTGCTGCTCTAGAGACCAGGGCACAAGGGAGCAATGGGGTCAAATCGCAGGGAAAGAGTTTTAACTGAAAAGATTAGGAAGAACTTCCTTAGAGTTAGAGCTGTTGGAGAGTGGCATAGGCTGCCTGGGAGTGTGGTGGAGTCTCCTTCTCTGGAGGCTTTTCCACAGAGGCTGTCTATTGGGAGTGCTTTGACTGTGCCTTCTTGCATGGCAGGGGCTTGGATTGGATGGCCCTTGGGGGGTCTCTTCCAGCTCTAGGATTCTAGGATTATATATCTGGAGTAGGCAATACGAGGTCTAATTAATATGCTTTTTCTCTCCTGCTCACCATTTCATCCTGACCAAGGCCAACCCTTTTGGGATCCAAACATTGCCTGTCTTCATGTCCCCGAAAGAGAAGAGGAAGGAGAGGAAAGGGCAGGGAGGGGAATTGGGGATAACCTCCTCAATCTCGGCCAACCTACTCTGCTCAGATCCACTATGCAGCCCGTAAGTGGGAAAGTTTGCTCATGCCAGTGCTATAACCTGGGCCTTTCATTCTGTTCTAGCATTGGACCTTTTAATTTGGTTGTACCATACTTTCTATTCAGTGTTATTACGAACCACCCTGAGTGCCGTTTGGGAGACAAAGTCAGGATATGAAGCCAATAAACAAGCAAACAAGCTATTTGTGTCCTGGACTCTACCAGCCTATCATGGACACTTTGGCAGACTGGAATAAGATGTTTAATTACTTTTATTCGTTGAGTGGTGATACAGACGGAGCTAAAAAAGAAAGCAATTTTCATGCCTGCTTACTTTCTCTTGGCTGGTTTGTGCAGGCCAAAAGAGGTTTGTCTTCATCAGAATCTATTTTGAGCTCAGTGAAAACAAACTCTGGGTTTTCCCTCCAGGCTTATTTGGAGAGCAGCAAAACGACAAACAAAAAAAAGGAAGATAACCCAAAGTTTCACAGCATCATGAAACCTTGTGATGTTTTTTTTATCAGGGGAACCTCTCAGAAATGAATGATTCAGCATCCCAAAGGAGTTCATTCTATACTTTTTAGCAGTGCTGAGTTTTAAATTGAAAAATGTATTTGGTTAATGAAAATAGCCGCGATATATTGTTTCGTGTATCTGGGCTGAATCCAACGTTATTAGTTCTTGAGCAGGCCAACATAAATCAAGCTAGTTACGACTATCTTATTTATAATTGCATTAGGATTAAGTTATTTAAAGCAAGTTAGTTATGACTTATTCAGAGAAGTGAGTTATGACACCCATTCATTTTAGTGAGTCTACTCAAGATAAAACTGGATTAGCTGGAGGCAGAATTACAACTTGCAGCTCCAGTTGCCATACAACCACCTCTTTAGGGACATGTGATTCCCATATTTGGTTTAGGTAAAAGTAAAGGTTTCCCCTGACATTAAGTCCAGTCGTTTCCGACTCTGGGGGTTGGTGCTCATCTCCATTACTAAGCTGAAAAGCCGGTGTTGTCCATATACACCTACAAGGTCATGTGGCCAGCATGACTGCGTGGAGCGGCATTACCTTTCCACCTGAGCAGTACCTATTGATCTACTCACATTTGCATGTCTTCAAACTTCTAGGTTGGCAGGAGCTGGGCCTAACTACAGGAGCTCACGCCAGTCCCCTGACTGGAACCTGTGACCTTTCGATCAACAAATGTGGTTTAACATACTGTGCCACCGGTTTAGCCCATCTTTATTTCCGGTCTAATTTTTAAGTGTCTAGACCAGGGGTCCTCAAACTAAGGCCCGGGGGCCGGATGCAGCTCTCCAAGGTCATTTACCCGGTTCTCGCTCAGGGTTAACCTAAGTCTGAAATGACTTGGAAGCACACAACAACAACATCCTATCTCATCAGCCAAAAGCTGGCCCACACTTCCCATTGAAATACTCATACGTTTGTATTTGTTAAAATTGTTCATTTTAATTATTGTATTGTTTTTAAGTGTGTTTTTTGCACTACAAATAAGATATGTGCAGTGTGCATAGGAATTCATTCTCTTTTTTTTTTTTCAAATTATAATCCGGCCCTCCAACAGTTTGAGGGACTGTGACCTGGCCCTCTGTTTAAAAAGTTTGAGGACCCCTGGTCTAGACCATCAAGCCTATAGGCCAGGCATAGGCAAACTTGGGCCTTCCAGGTGTTTTGGACTTCAACTCCCACCATTCCTAACAGCCTCAGGCCCTTACCTTAAGCAGCTGAGGGGAAAAAGGAAGGGACCTGAGACTGTTAGGAATGATGGGAGTTGAAGTCCAAAACACCTATTTATTTATTTATTTATTTATTTATTTATTTGCCATATTTATATACCGCCCCTCTCAGCCCAGAGGTGACTCAGAGCAGTTTACAAATGGCAACAATTTGATGCCTCAACAGTCATAACAATGAAAAATATAACAATCATAAAATACTATTAAAAACATTAAACATACAATATAAAAATATAAAACAAACCTTAAAACATTGTCGTGAGTGTCTCCATATCAAGTCATTTTTCAATTGCATCATCAAGTGATTCCATTATTTCGTATAACTGTGCCATATTTGGGAAGGCCTGCTCAAAAAGTCAGGTTTTCACCTTTCTTCGAAAAGTCAAGAGGGAGGGAGCCGAACTTATATCTTTAGGCAGGGCGTTCCACAGTTGAGGGGCCACTGCTGAGAAGGCCCTGTCTCTTATCCCCGTCAAATGCATCTGCGAGAAAGGCAGGACCGAGAGCAGGGCCTCCCCAGAAGATCTTAATGTCCTAGATGGTTCATAAGGAGAGATACGTTTGGATAGGTAAGTTTGACCTAGAGGGCCAAAGTTTACCCAGGTCCTAGCATTGGTCCTATAGTGATGGCTGAGAACACTAGGATGGTCAAACGCTTGCTTAATAGAGGACAGACCTCTCAAAATCACTCTCCACTCTTAAGTCCCGGTATATAACTGCATGTTTCATTTTAAGTTTTGGGTGCGTAACTCAGTTTGCCACCACTTTGAATGCCGTTGCTCAGTGCTATGTAATCATGAGAGTTGTAGTTTGACAAGGTCTCTAGTTTTCTCTGTCAAAGAATGTCAGTGTCACATCAAACTACGAGGGTGGGTCAAAAAGGTTTTGCCTCCTTTGCGATAAAAATGTTATGAAGGAACATATAACAGCAGAAGTTGCTACAGATCATAGCCTGAACTGTCCTCTGCACAAAAGTACCGTTCAACATAGTCATGATCAAATTGTACACATTTGCACCATTGTTTAACCCAGGCATCAAAACCATTAAGGAAAATGTCAGAGTTTTGCTTCATGACCCATGATTTTAAAGCTGTTTTAACTTCATTCAAGTCATTAAATCAGAAACCACATCGGTTGTCTTTCAGGGGTCCAAATAGGTAAAAGACAGAAGAGACCAAATCGTAAACATTCTTCAAGCAATTATGGATTTTCTTAGATGCACAACCCTCTTTTGCCAGAAATTCAATGACAACTCTTTCTTTTAGCTTCAGATTCATGGTTCTAATAAGTCAATCGGAAAAAGAAAAGACTTTATCAGTAGAGTAAGGTTACCTCTATCATATCATGCATAGATAGTCCAGTAGCTGTGAAAGTAATAAAAGTTAGAGCAATGGAGGCATTACTTTTTGACCCACCCTTGTACAATTCCCAGGATTCCACAGTATTGAGCCATGGTAGTTAAAGTGGCACCGAACTGCAATGATTATACAGTGTAGATGCACCCTTTGTTTTATTTCCTGTTTCTTCCTACTTCAACAGTTGCTCTAGGAGCAAAAATAAATGTTTTAAGTATGTAACCAAATATCTGTAACCAAATAAATAAAGATCTATAAGAAGCTGGGAGAGCAGGGAACAGGAAACTGCCCATGAAGAATTTGAGCACCTGGACAACACATGGAGCAGGCACACAGGTCTACTGTGCACAATTTCTTTATCAGCTTATTTGTTTGATGGTATCCAAGGTGGCCTACAGGATTTGAAAAAACAAGACACAGTTAAACATTATATAGCAGCGTTTCTGAACCTGGGAGTCGGGACCACTGGGGTGGTCCGAGGGGCTTTCAGAGAGGTCATCAAAGACCATCAAAAACATATTTGGCAGAGAAGGCTGAAGATCTCTCCGCTTGTCCTTCTCTTCCTTTTTTTGGAAACAGACGATAAATCCTCCCACCAAAAACCCTCCTCTGCTGTGACTGGCTTGTCTCTCAGCCAGCCTTTCAGCCAAGGGGAGAGCTGTTTCTGAGACTCCAAGTGGGAGAAAACCCCACAACAGATTTGTTTAAGGTCCCCTTTAATTATGACTTAAAGGTACTCAGTAACACCAACAGAAACAGAAGAGTTCTTCCCATCTTAAAAACATTTCCCTGGGTTAAGGAACAGAAGTTGCAGGCCAAGACCCAAACACACACACACACACCCCTCTTTTTGATGGTGTGAGCTGTTCCCAGCTGGATACTGCTTTAGATTGGTTTTCATCTCAGATGTTCTCGCCAAGGCCTGTTGTTTGAAGAGAATAATGGTAATCTTGTTATTACATTTTCACTTTCAACTGTGATTGCTTCATTGGAAATCCAGTTCACAACCCAGTTGTTCCAGAGTTTTTGTTGTTATCGTTGTGTACTTTCACATGGTCTTAAACTTAGGACAACCCTAAGGTGAAGCTATCACAGGATTTCCTTGGCAACATTTGTTGAGAGGGGATTTTGCCATTGCTTTCCTCTGAAGCTGAAGGTGTGAGATTTGCCCAAGGTCACCCGGTGAGTTTGCATAGCTGTGCAGGAATTTCAGGACCAAATCCCGGGACCTACGGGTGTCCACAGAATGATGTTATTAAACATGGTGATGACATTAAGCAAAAAATATTAACAAGCACCCTTACCTGCACAGAATACCACTTTCAAGTAACAGCTACCGAATCTAACAAATAAGGAAAGCGTACATGTGCACACCCTTTTGTCCAGTGTGCTCTCATCCTGAGGTTTGGAGAATTAAAACCAGGCGGTGAGATTCAGCAACCCTGCCTCAACTCAACTATGGTGAGTTTTAGTAGTTTAGTTGTTCCATATCATTTCAGATTGAGCTCAGCAACATTTAGTTTAGTGTTAAGGATACACAGCAGTTTGTTTTTGCCTAAGCCTATAGGGAAGGGTAGATGTGAAGACAGAAAAGCTTGGAGAAAATAATGATGCTGAGGAAAAAGGAAGGAAAAAGGAAGATGGGAAGACCAAGGGCAAGGCGGATGGATGGTATCCTAGAAGTGACTGGCTTGACCTTGAAGGAACTGGGGGTGGCGACAGCTGACTGGGAACTCTGGTGTGCCCTGATATAGGAGGTCACAAAGAGTCAGAAGCGACTGAATGAATAAACAACAACTGGGAAGGGTAAAACTCTGTTCCTCCCAGTCTGTCCTACCACTGACTTAGGTAATTGTGCAAGCAGCTTTTGTCCTTTGAAATTAATTCACACCAAATGAAGAAAATCATGGACAAAAGGAGAAGGCAGGAGAGAAAGAATCTGGGGCAGCTGATAAAGTGGAGTAACAGAGGATTAAGCAGGACTGCTTGTGCAAAATCAGGATAGTTGGAGTATATATGTTGTTTTCCTTCCATTCACACTTTGAAATGCCCATCCACACCTTGCTTCTTTACAAAGCCGGAGCTACCCATAGCAGGAAAATAAGGAGGAGGGAGTAAAAAGTGAAACAATTTTCATGCCCTGGCCTAGTCAGTGTTTATGTGCCGGAGACAAGAGCAGCCCGAAGGAGAAGATAAATTTGTGTTCAGAAATTCAATTTAAAATAGTGTATGTGTATGACACACTACACATGGTCCTAAACCTGAGTGTTTAAACTACCCTTTCTAATGCATTTCACATGACCCTAGTTGCTCTGGCAGCGGCATGCACCAGCTCCACTCTCCTTCACTCATGGAGCTGTGCCAGCATCATGTGATGGGAGCCTGGGCTAAAATCGGCACATGCTAACAATTTTAGGGTGGTATATGTATTTTTTCTGTCTTCCACTCATTTTATTCCCACAACAACACTGTGAGATGAGGTAAGAACATATAATGACCTTTGATGCCATATCACATCCAGCTTGCCACAGTGCCCAAACAAATGTCCATGGGGAACCATGAGTACAATAGTCGTGTCAAACAATTGTAGCACCTTGATATAATGTCTACTGCTAGGGCTCTATCTTACTGAATTCGAAGATATATAGTTTCATGAGATCTTTAGAATTCTGTTAGAAGACCCTATTGAGCCCTGCGGAACCCCATAAGGTAATGGCCAAAAGGATGAATATCGGCACCCTAGCACCACCTTCTGGGAGTGTTCTGTCAAAATGACCAGAACCACTGCAGAATTATTACCAAGTCTTCTATCAGCCAAATGACCAGAAAGAAGTTGGAGAATGTAAGAAATCAATTAGTGAGTGTGTGTCAACTGTAAAATGAAATGTACAAAGTTGATTGGTTGGGCTATTCCCGGGGAGTTGACTGAGCCTGGGACTTTTGGATACTGTTACATTTTTCAGGCTTGAGCTGTGCAGGTGCTTGGAGAACAGAGAGGGACAGAGTTTGGAGTGTGCTCTCGCTTCATGAACTGCTGAAGGGAGATTCTCCACATGGACAAAGAAAGACCATTTTAAATCTCCGATAAAAAGACATTATGTGAGTTGATGCAACTGATCACATGATTGTAAATATGTTGTTCTGATTTGTTCTGAGTAAACAACTTGTTCTTTACTGTTCATCTGTGTGGCATATTTTCTTTCTCTAGCAAGACAGTATGTGGACTGGTCAAATGTAAAAAACACATGGTTTATTTTACATTACGCCACAAAAGATGCTACCGTGGCCTAGACATCCAGGGGCGTTAACAGGGACGTGCTCGCGCGCACACAACCTCTTTCCAGATCCTAGTACAGGTCATCCACCAAGCTGGATAAGCATGTTTCTATCATATAACTACATGTCAAATCAGATTACAATGGATCCTGGAGCTGGCCTGGAGTTGTGCCAGCATCACTTGTTTTAAGACCTTACATAAGAAAAGGAGATTAGAAACTGGTGGATAATTGTCTAAGTCAGACGTTCTTCACCTTTTCTTTATCACCGATCTCCTTTAAATACCTCTTGTTGCCATCAAGATTTTAAATGGTTTGAGATATTGTACAAATGGTGCCTGTCACTAGGAAAAGGTTGCTGCTCTTTGAGATCAGTGCACAACTGTCCACCTGTCCATCTTCCTTCCTTCACCATTTTATATTAATTGTAAAAGGTCATGTTATTTCTTCGGGTCTTTGTAGATCTCCTGTGAAGACATTGGAGCCCCTTGGGATTCTGCAAACCACAGGTTAAGAACTGCCGTATTAGGGATGTGAGATCCAATAAAGATTTCTTCAACAGAATTCTTATACTGTCTTCTTTTAGAAGGGCTGGGACATAAAATTCCCACCATTCCATTAGCCAGCCTTCCTCTGGATGGGCATGGATTTAACAGGCAAGGGGTTGACCTCATTTCTCCGAACAATTACAGCATTATGATACCATGTTAACTCACATGGCATGAAATGCTGGGATCTGCCATTTAGGGAGAGGTACTTATTTTGAGTGGTGCCGTGGGTTAAACTGCTAAGCTACAGAACTTGCTGACTGGAAGGTCAGCGGTTCAAATCCAGGAAGCAGGATCAGCTTCCATTGTTAGCCCCAGCTTCTGCCAACCTAGCACTTTGAAAACATGCAAATGTGAGTAGATCAATAGGTACCACTTTTGGTGGGAAGGTGACAGCACTCCATACAGTCATGCTGGCCACATGACCTTGGAGGTGTCTACGCACAATGCCAGCTCCTCAGCTTAGAAATGGAGATGAGCACCACCCCCCAGAGTCGGACGACTAGATTTAATGGCAAGGGGAAACCTTTACCTTTTAGTTTACTTATTTTCCTTGGCCAGACAACTTTAGTGTCTCACCAAACTACAGATTCCAGGATTCTGTAAAATTCAGCCATGGCAATTAAATTGGGATCATGCTGCTATTATTGTGTGATGTGTAAGAACTCTTATCTTGAACTAGTGACCAGCAGTGACCTAGAAAGCAAACATTTTTTCCTGTGTTGATAAAGTTTCAAGTTATCAGCAACGTGACTGCAGAAAAAGAGTTCTGCATCCATTCCTTACCGCTCATCTGACAGCTCAGACAAAACAAGCACAGCGAGAGCATAAAATTTCACATGTCGACCCCTGACTAATAAAGAAAAATTGGGCATTCAGTTATATGTGTGTGATCTATGTACCTTTCTGGCTATTTACTGAAAGATTAATGAGTGCTTTGAGGATGGCTCTTCACAGTACATTGCATTCCCACCACATACTTGCATTTAAAATGTATTTTAACAATTACTTAGTACCCTCACAAAATGGTGCAATCCGGCTTCATACTAAAAGCCACACAGTGGATAGTAAAACTGTACTTTCTCCCTGGAGTACTGTGTTTTCCTAATAACAGAAAAAAGCCTTTGCAGATACTAAGCAGCAAAAGGTGGCTATTTTAAATATGCATGTTCAGGGCCCCAACCCTTACGTAGGTGGCATGAAGTGTTCGTTTTAGACTAAATGCGGAAGGTCCAGGGAGCCACGGCCAGGACTCCTATGAGTAAATACAGACCAAAGCAGAAGATCTCAAGCTTTTCAGTACTGTGTACTCAGTTGCCAGGTATTATGTGGGGAACCCTGTTCAAACATCATTAAATTCCAGAGCCAATCGTCTCTTCTAAGACTTTAAAGAGAAATGAAAGTGTTCTGCTGGCCTCCATTAATTCAGCCTTCATAAGAGGACCCTTGCCCTGAATTCCTAACAATGGCTAGAATGTTTGCCAGAAATAGTTGAGAAAAACAATAGAGCTGTCCTGGATTGACCTTTAAGCATGTAGATACGGCTGCTGCCTTGTCCTCCCTTCCCTTCCTTTCCCCGGAGCTGCTATGCCAGTGAAGCAGAGCTGTGAAACTCAGGCGATGGAAGGAATGTAAGAAACTGTCTTATATAAACCTATACTATTTGACTTTCTGAGAACCAGTGTGATGTAGTGGTTTGAGTGTTGGACTAGAAACCTGGGAGGTGAAGGTTGGAATCACTGCTCAACGTGGAAACCGATTGAATAGCCTTAGGCAACTTATACGCTCTCAGCTTAATAGGAATGCAAACACATCCCTTCTGAACAAATCTTGTTAAGAAAAAAAATAAGATTACTGTAGGGCACTAAAGTCATAAATAAATGATTTGAAGAGGAGCCCCCGGTGGCGCAGTGGGTTAAACCCCTGTGCTGGCAGGACTGAAGACCGACAGGTCGCAGGTTCGAATCCGGGGAGAGGCGGATGAGCTCCCTCTATCAGCTCCGTTCCTCATGCGGGGACATGAGAGAAGCCTCCCACAAGGATGATAAAACATCAAAAATCATCTGGGCATCCCCTGGGCAACGTCCTTGCAGACAGCCAATTCTCTCACAACAGGATGCTCCTGACACGACAAAAAAATGATTTGAAAGCACACAACAGTATGACCACATTTATGCTTCTGCCCCAGTTTTGTCCACTCTGGCTAGCAGTAGTACTTCAGATTCCCAGGGGGAGGTCTCACCTACTACCACATGTTATCTTCTCAACCTACTTGGAGGTGACTAGATTGAACCTGGAATCTTCAACATATACATAATCTCCCACATAATGAGAAGATAGGAAAGTTTGGAGAAGATAATGATGTTGGGGGGAAAGGAAAAAGGAAGAAGGGCAGACCAAGAGCAAGATGGATGGATGGTACCCTTGAAGTGACTGGCTTGACTTTGAAGGAGCTGGGGGTGACCATGGCTGACAGGGAGCTCTGGCGTGGGCTGGTCCATGAGATCACGAAGAGTCAGAAGCGACTGAACAAATAAACAACAAAACATAATCTCTCAGTCAGGGCCATAGCTCAAACACCATGAAACCGAATTACAGCTAGTGTGTTGTTTTGTTTTTGTTTGTTTGTTTGTTTGTTTGGTGATATATGCAAGCTCCACGACCCCTGAAACTAATCAGGCACACCAGCAGGACAACAAGGTTGTATTTCACAGTTTATCTGACTTATTACAGACACTCACTTCCGTTCATTTAAGTGTGACTGTTTTAAGTCTGAAGTACCACCTTCAGTCACTAGGTGACAGACTTCTGTAACCTGCACATAGATTTGCAATTGATGCAGGCTGAAGCTCAGGAGAAAGGCAGAATGGACAGAGTTATGGAGAACCTGCACCTTCCTCAGTGCAGAGAAGTCATATTATCAGCTTGGAATGACTGGACTTATCTCTCAGGGAGCCGCAGGGGTGAACCATGTCAGGATATGTGCCAGAAACAGCCTTAGACACAAGTGAAAGTAAAAAAAAAAAATAAGACTTGACTTCAGCCAAAATAAAGATATTGCAATAAGTGAAACAGAAAATACAATCCTTATAATAATGCAAACGTAAAGCAGAAGCAAGCAAACGTAAAGCAGAAGTCTTCACTTTGAAGTCTTTGATAAACAGGCTTACAAGATGCAAAAAGAAATGTCAAAATCCAAGAACCTTCAGCAAGATCCGGCACTAGAACAGAGAAACGGTGCTTGGAACAGGAACTCCCCTGGCAAAATTAAGATAGCTGGGACCCAGTGCTGGCAGTGCTACATTGGTTGCGTAACGCAGCTCTGAATTAGCAAAGGGAACACGTGGGCCAGACGCAGCACCATGTGCGTGAGAGACCGCACACAGTGAGAGACGCAGCTACAACAGAGTCTGGCGCATGTGCTCCCTTCTCTAATTCAGAGCCACACAACCAGTGTAGTGCTTCCAGCAACTGGGTCCCAGCTATCATACTTTTGCCACTCTCCTGAAGTATGTCAGTTGCAGCCAACACTGGGCCCCTGATTTTGCTGCTAATTTATAGCTCTGAGCTTCCCAGCACAACTGTCTCTAGGGCATGGTTTGATTGCTCAGCACATTCTCTGCTACCGTAGCCTAGCTGATCTCCTTCTGACATCTTTCTCCCTTCAACGTTCCTGAAACATAGGGATTTCTGATATGTCTGCGCCACTTTTCCTTCTTGTTCTTCCTCACAACTTAGCCCCAAATTCCCAAGTTCTGCTTCTTCATCCACCTGTCCTAATTCTCCCTCAGGATCAGAGCAGTCCACAATAATAGAGACATCAGCAAACCTGCCTTCTTTCAGATGCAAAAGGAATGTTGTGTCCTACTTTAGAGTTGGTTTACCCAAAGCTTGTGTGTCTCAAACAATGGGTTGTTCCATTCTATAACTTTTCAAAAGTCTGTTTTCAGTCTTAGCAAATTCCCGTGGCTTTGCTAATGCTAGTGTTGTTTTAAATGCCTGTGTCGAGTGAAGACACTTTAAGAATAGAAGGTAAATAGAGAAAGAATAACTGTGCTCTTATATAAAGTATCCCACTATATAAAACTTCAGGTTTTCTGTATCCTTTTTTTCAACTACAAATTCTATTAAAACTATAAGTGGAACCATTTTGCTTTGGGCTTACATGCAGTCTCTGTTGTTTTTTTTAAAATCTTGTTATCGTTATACAGCTGCCATTCATCCACTCAACTGCAACTGTTCAAAAGCAATATTTTAGTAATGAAAAAATAGATACTATGGGGGCAAATAGAAAAAGAAAAAAACAATTTAAGCTGCAAGCAATGTTTGTATTAGGTCAGCCATAAAAAGAAAGATTCCACTAGTCGCATTGCATTTTTAGTACTTAGCAAAATGAACATTCTTGCTGAAAGCAGACACATCAGGCATAATATTAATTATTATGACTAAATATGTTTGCGCGATGCATTTCTGCTAAGAATATTTACTGTGTTGTTTCATAAAACTGCAGCTATGATGCTATTCCTCTTCTATTTATCTAAGTAAAATATAAGTTGTTAAAATTATAACATGAGGTTAATTAACTTTTTAAAAGTACAGTGTCTAAATGACAGATTAAATGGAAAGAGAAGTCGCTGTTTATTATTGCTTTTGCCCCCATTCATCTAACTGGGTCTGTGAGTGCAACTAGAACAAATTACATCAACAAAGACCTGGGAAGCTAGACGGCACAGAGGGTGGACCTGGGTCAAGGAATGAGAACATATTGTTAGGGTCATGAAGAAATATATTGAGCAAAGATTTTCCCTTTGGGATATACAATAGACGAAAGGTTCACCTGCTAAATTTCTGTGTGTCAAGCTGTTATTTGAGACATAACAACAAGGCCAATAAAAGAGTCATCACCAGCACTCTCAGGGCACCTACATTGATCTGCTGGATTTTATTTTAGTGAGCAAAAGATTTGTGTGTCTTTCAGAACAAAAGAAATAGAAATCAATTTGGATGACAATCCTACACAATTGCAGCAGATTCAGGGCACTTTTATGGTCTAGGACCTTCTAGGAGTTACACAGACTACTGAAAAACCAAAGAAAAAGTCAGTGGCAGAAGTCTTTTTCCGATTTTATGTTGAATAAGACAGGATAACCTTGCAACCTGTTTACAAAGTATATGCTGTTGTTCAGACAGAGAACGATGAGGGGATTGGGATTCCAGAACCTGGAGAGCCTGGGAACAGGGCCGTAGCCAAAGGTGGTGGTAGTGGTGGGGGATTAAGGGTTCAACCCCCTGCCCCCAATGTGTCAGGTAAAAAAAAACTGGTTACTCATGAATTTTAACTGGTTAACCAATGTATGAGTAAACCAGTTTTTTTTTAACCTGACACATTTGGGGGGGGGGGGTGAACTTTTAAACTTCCCCTCTGCCTGGGAAAGTGGGGGATGGTTCTTTCAATGAGGGAAATGAGAGGATTTCAGAGTAAGATTCTGTCTGTGAGATGGGGTTTGAAAGTGAAACTGTTTTACCCACAAGGAGCTTAGCAACCCCTGATAAAGACCTAGCAGACCAAGATAATTCATCTGAGAGAACATCTGGGCTAGACAGGGATATCAGGCTCAATCTTAGGAAGAAAAACATTGAGCTCAAGAAATCAAGGAAGCTTTGTGAGAAGGAAGTGCAGAGGAAATTTCACAAGCCAAAAAGCCAAGGTCAAAGAAATGACTTCATGTTTTGCAGTCCTTAAAGTAGAGAGTGTCTCTTTGGGCATTAAGTTCAGGCAATGCTGCAAAGCTGTGAGGATCTCTAGTCCTGTTCCAGTTCACGGTTTTAGTCTAAGATCTTGGGAATGTTGGTTATGGATTTTTCTGGATTCATGTTCATGCTTTGATTCTTGTTTTCTGGATCTATGATCAGGTTATGACTATTGTTTTCGTGTGCTTTTTGGATTATATGGATTATTGCCTTGGAAATGTTTTACTCCTCACCAGTTGGATTGGTCTTTTTACTTATTGACTACTTTTTATTATTACTTGTTGGGTTTTGCTTTCCTTACTTCTTTTGGTGATTTTTTTTTCTCTTTTTATATGTACTTTTACCAATAAACTGTTTTACTATTGCTTCTGGGTTCCTGATTGGTGCTAAGGGCAAGGTGAACTCTGGCTGGGGTGCAACAGTGTATTGAAGAACCTGGAGGCTTCCAGGTGCAGCAAATCACCCTCTTTTAAAAGTCCTAAAAAAGAGCAGTCTGGGATTCTAGAACTCAAAGCACTGCTGCAGTGCAGTAGATCCACCTGGACACATTTTCAAGTCCCCTTGCAATTTTGCCGTAAAGGGAACTTGGTCTTAAAAAAGTACTTTCACCTTTTCGGAGCAGCACTATGTTCTCTCTTTGTCACCAAGAGATATGAATCCACCACGGCTTCCTCAGCTGTGCTGAACGCTTGCCAAAGCAACATGAACCCACCTGGGTTTTACGATGTAACCAAAACATAAATGTGATCTGTGGAAATTACTACACAGCTCCCAAGGGATTCTAGGGCTAACTGTGGTTGATTACATGTCAAAGCAGGGAAATTTACAGTATGAATTCTAATGAACATTAAGGTCAAACTGGATGTTCGATATGAATCCCAAACTTCATGCTGTATCCTTGGAAAATGCTGAAAAGGAGGGGTGGGATCAGGAAGCCTCCAAATATTGCTACATTGCCGCTCCTTAAACAGAATAACCAATAGAGAGGATGCTAGGAACTGCAACCCAGCAACAGCTTTGGAGGACCACATGATTGTGCCTTCCAATAATGTGCTATGACATTATTATTATTATGTTTATTATTATTATTATTATTATTATTATTATTATTATTATTATTATTACATTTATTATGTTTATTTATACTTCCCTTTTTTTCTCCATAAGGAGAATTATGACATGAGAAAGGTTGTACAAAGCATTTTAGTTGCTTCAAAGGAAACTAGATAAGAATGTTGCAATTGTTTATACTAACTAGGTACTTTCTGTAATACAGGATGGACATGTGTGACCCTCCCAATTTTGAAGTTTTAAAATACAACCCTCCTCATCATTGGCTATATTCTCTAGGAATGCTGAACAACATCTAAAGGCTCACACAATCACACACCACCACTACAGAGTAATGTACAGTTTTGTTTAGTGGTGGACAAACTATAGGCTTATAAATTCCACTAAGGGTTTACCTAACATATTCATGCCAGTTAAAGTGGTAGCTGAATAATAATAACTGCAACCACAACCACCACCACCACCACCACTACATTACTACTATTGCCATTACTTCATATATAAAAAATGAATACCAGAGTGTGATAAAGATGGCAGAGGTTATTAATGGAGGGAAATATACAAACTAGGAGGTGCAACAGCAGTTTACTTTTGCCTGATCCTACCGTACTAGAAAGGACAAGATTCTATTCCCTCTTAAATCAATTGATGTTGGACTCAGTTTTCAGCAATAGAAGCAAGCTAAGGACAAAGGGATAAAGTGGGTGAAAAACAAAGAACTTTGGATATTTAAAGCTAGCTGAAAAAGTGAGGCAACAGAATATTACCTGAGACCATTCCTGCCAAATCATGACGTTTGAAGGATATGGCTCAGATATTTGGTAAGTTTTCACAGTGCAAATTTTGTAATGAAAGGGAGTGTGACACAATAAATCCCCTCCTCTCTCAATATTATTTTAGGGTGAACCCAGAACTCAATCTACAGTTTCAACAAGGGCAGAGGATTTTGTACATTAAATCTGATACATACATCATTTGCTTGCTGCATCTTCATCCCAAAGTTGAGCTCTCAAAACTATCAATAATGCCTGCAGAGTTTAAATCTGGCTGAAGAATTGGCATGGCTGCTATTAGAATAAGCATTGATTTTGAGGCTAAAGAGAGACAGCATCTCCAGAGAAAACTCAGAGACCCTGCAAACCATAAAAACTAGCAAGCTGATATTTAACAGGAAAAGAAAACAATGACTTACTTGCTGTAATTATTTACTCACACTATTACTATTACTTGAAACACAACAAGATGAGTCCACAGAAAACAAGATCACTCTACCGGCTGTTGTATTGGATCTCATGTCGGACACTTCCCAAGTGTCTAGGACTGTGTGATGTATTGGTGAGTAATGCATGCAGATCCCAGTAAGGTGGCCTTTTGCCTTTTACCTGATTTTCTGGGCAGGTAAAGTCTGTTGACATAGGTTTTCTTGCTTTATGCCCAGATCATCCAGCTCTGCTTGTGTCCAGTTCACAATTGCAGCAATGTATCTAATGATGGGAATGGCCCATGTGTTGATAGCCATGATCATAGTTCTGCCATTTAATTTGCTCTTCAAAACCTTTCTGACTCTTTGGATATTTTGTTTGCTAACCATCGTAGTAGTAGTAGTAGTAGTAGTAGTAGTAGTAGTAGTAGTAGAAATACAACTAGATGAGTCCACAGCAAACAAGATCACTCTGCTGGCTGTTGTATTAGGTCACACGTTGGACACTTCCCAAGTGTCTAGGACTGTGTGATGTATTGATGAATAATGCGTGCAGAACCCAGTAAGGTGGCCTTTTGCAGCTGGCAGATGGTAATTTTGTCAGCACCGATTGTGTGTAAGTGCAGGCCAAGGTCTTTAGGCACTGCACCCAGTGTGCCGGTCACCACTGGGACCACCTTTACTGGTTTGTGCCAGAGTCTTTGCAGTTCGATCTTTAAATCCTTGTATCATGCCATCTTTTCCAGTAGTTTCTCTTCAATCCTGCTGTCACCTGGCAACACTGACGATCCATACTTTGTTTTTTAACACAATTTTGAGGTCAGGAATATTGTACTCCAAAACTCTGTCAGTCTGAATTCGGAACTCTCAGAGTAGTTTGACGTGTTCATTTTCTGTAACTTTTTCAGGCTTGTGATCCCACCAGTTCTTTGTCGCAGGCAGATGGTATTTGTGGCACAAGTTCCAATGAATCATCTGAGCAACGGTGTTATGCCTCTGCTTGTAGTCTGTCTGCACAATCTTCTTGCAGCAGCTGAGGATGTGATCTATTGTTTCATCTGCTTTCTTGCAGAGTCTACACTTGGGATCTGTCGTTGACTTATCAATTCTGGCTTAGATGGCATTTGTTCTAATGGCTTGTTCTTGGGCTGCGAGAATCAGGCCCTCAGTTACAAAAATTCTATTTGTGAGCCACATCCATGTTTTTTCCTTGTCAGTTTTGCTCTCTATTATTATTATTATTATTATTATTATTATTATTACATCACTTTTATCAGTTCACATGATGCAGCTTTTTTCTTCTCTGACAACTGGGTGAATATTGTGATGGAAAATATGGTTTTGTTCCCTAACACATAGCATATCTGAAGCCCTGGGATTGAGGGGCTTAAAGCACCTTTTCTAGGAACTGATGGATTTCCCTGTTTAGATCATTCCAGAGAAATCCAAGTTTGAGAGGCATCTGACAAATTTTGACTGACAGAGCAGCATGGGTATTTGTTAAACACTGATTTCTTAAAGCTAGAAAGGTGGTGGGTGGGGAGTGCTATTGTGATCTGAAACCAAATATGATTGCAAAGAAAGCAATGGCTTCGAAATATCATCTGAACAGCTGCTGATATTTTAGAAAACTCTAAGAATTCTCTTCTCTGCTTAGGTTTACAGTCAAAGATCATTGTTCCAAGCAGTAAAAGATGTGTGGAGTTCAGTTGCATGTTATCTATTTTAATCTCATCTATATTCTTTATGCCATTGCAGATAGTATTAACATTTATTAAAGATCAATTTTTGAGCAGTAATGGGTGAATTATAGCCTTTTTTCCACCTAGTATTACTTTTAAAAAGGGCAATTATAGTCATCGCCATCCCACGCCTGGATCTATGCCTCCGGTTTTAAATGCGACAATAGCTGTATTCACACATCACAGCAAGCCATGGCTTATTGCTTTCCCCACAAAATGTCTCAAAAGCAACTCACTACGAGTTTCTTTCCTCATTTCTAGTATGTATGTTTCTCTCCCACTCATACATTTGGCTTCAGTTTTAGGATGGGCAATTGGTGAAAAAAACAGGCCACCAGGAACAACCCATGGTTCTGGGTTCTGATATTGAATTGTTCATGTTGGGTTTCATCCTTGAACTGCACAAGTCTCCAGTCCTCAGTGAATAGCTAGACTTAGATATAGGATTAGAGTGAGGGATTCCTTTCCCCACATTTCTATGCATGCTTTTCCAAGAAGGGGCTTTTTCTTTACTCTTTTTGCTTGCCACTATCTGATCCCCTTTTGAAGAGCAATGGAATCTCTGTGAGGGATGAAGTAACTTCCTCTTTAAAGATATTTTTGTTGCTCTGGCTTTCTCCATTGCCCTCTCTCTGCCTTTGTCTGCCTTCAGTTGAAGACGCATTTTGCCATTCTCCAGGCAAAATGTAGCTGCATGGATATTTTGACTTTTTTCCTTTTGCCTTCCTTAGAAGATGAGCTTAGTAAACTAGTTACCGTATATACTCGAGTATAAGCCGACCCGAATATAAGCCGAGGCACCTAATTTTACCACAAAAAACTGGGAAAATGTATTGACTCAAGTATAAGCCGAGGGTGGGAAATGCAGCAGAGACTGGCAAATTTCAAAATAAAAATAGATACTGATAAAATTATATTAATTTAGGCATTAGTAGGTTAAATGTTTTTGAATATTTACATAAAACTGTAATTCAAGATAAGACTGTCCAACTCTCTGATTAAACCATTATTCTAAACTTCTTCGATGCTTACATGTCCTCCAATAATAATAAATAGAGTAAAATAATAATAATAAAAATAGAGTAAAATAATAAATGTAATAATAACAACAATAATAAAATAATAAATGTAATAATAATAATAACAACAACAGCAACAAAGTAAAATAAGAAATAACACTGACTCGAGTATAAGCCGGGGGAGACTTTTTCAGCCTAAAAAAAAGGACTGAAAAACTAGGCTTATACTCGAGTATATACGGTACCTCCAAGATCTTTTCTATCTAGAATGGATTTCTTTTCTTGAATCAATATTTTGAACCTAAAGTTATATCTCTGCAATCCTGTTCCATCCTGTTGAATGGAAGTTTATCCTGGCTCACCACACGTAAGCTTCTACTGTTTATGAAGTCTGCTTCTAGTACTCTGCTGTATTTTAAGTCAATGGTTCTCAGCCTGTGGGTCCCCAGATGTTTTGGCCTTCAACTCCCAGAAATCCTAACAGCTGGTAAACTGGCTGGGATTTCTGGTAGTTGTAGGCCAAAACACCTGGGGACCCACATGTTGCAATACATTTAGAAGGTGCCACGTTGGCAATGGGATCAAGCCCTTCAGGACACAAAATAAAACTAATTTTGGGGTGCAGGACAAAATGGGTCAATTAACACAGCTTTTGCCTAACGCTGTCCATAGAGCTGGCTCTGCTTGGGCTGCGATTAAGTATCTCAGTAAAGATAAAGGCTTCCTGCCGTGTTCTTGAAGGCAATTGGATATGCCAAAAGAGCTGGCACCGCTTCTCACATTGACCTTGATTTAGAGCCAGCCATCTGCCTCAGTGCAGTGGCATCACCTTCTGCTTTTAAATATTGATGGCAGGGCATGGAAACACCCACAGCGGCATAAGCTAAGACAAGAGCTTGGTGGGCGGGAAGGCAGGAGAGAGATTTCGTTTCCAGCTCATTTGCAAAACTGGAACCAGGTGGAATAGCAGAGGCAAAGCCAAGGCAGCTCCCAGCTTTGCTTGCCAATGCACAATTAATACAGACATACACACTCACACACCCTACACTTGTCTAAAAGTCTAGCAAAATGCTCTTGTCGCATGTCCTCAAATTTCACTTCACTAATTAGAGACAGATAGGCACATGAGTCATGTCATTTATAATAGAAAACCCGCTCTGCAATGCGATTCTTCCCAGATCCTTTTAGTATGTCATCTTTTGCAATTGTCATCTCTGTAATTAAGCCCTAATTGCTGTGCCACTTTCCTGCAATGAAGTCCATGTTGCCCATTTATTACCCTCTTTCTGTATCGTCATTCTTTTACCTGCCCTGCTCACCCGACCCAGTTGTCCTCTCTCCTTAATTGCTTTTCACACTGTTTCTGGGATGCCAGAGAAGTTTAGCAATGAGAAATGTCACTAATGAAAGGACTCCAACAAGAAGATCATGAGCTCAAGAGAACATTCTCTGGAAGTCACTGGGTCGCCACCACAGGGGTCCTTTGTTAAGTACCTGTTGTGCCTCATTAATGGAGTTCAGACATTTCAGGAGATGTGTGTGCATCTTCATCATTAATTTGTGGTGCTTTCATTTTGTCCCACTGCTCCACAATGTCTTTAACTGGCAGTGCTTCCACCAGACCCCTCAACCTCTGAGGATGCCTGCCATAGATGCAGGTGAAACATCAAGAGAGAATGATTCTAGAACATGGCCATACAGCCCGAAAAACCTACAACCTACAAACCTGAGATCTGAGTTGTTGTAGGTTTTTCGGGCTGTATGGCCATGTTCTAGAATCATTCTTTCTTGATGTTTCACCTGCATCTATGGCAGGCATCCTCAGAGGTTGAGGGGTCTGTTGGAAACTAGGAAAAGTGAAGCCTTCAACAATACATTAAGCTGAGATCTGAGCTTGGAATTTTCACTTTTTAGATGATAATCTCTAGTATCTTCCAACCATTGTCTCTATGCTGGCCAGAGGATTCTGGGAGACATCACCCCAAAAATTAAAATTCCCAAGCTCTGACTGAGATCGATCTCTGAAATGCGCAATAATGAAAGGGAGGGTTATGAAGGAGCATGGAATTAATGGGACAAAAAGATCAGACTGGCGTCTTGTGTGTAAGCTGAGGCTGCATCTTAGAACATCACAAGGCCCTGGCCATCCAATTGAGGGCAACAATCCTTGACACCGAACCATTCCAAAAATGATTTGGAGTCAAGATGGGCAATGTCTGGCCTTCTAAATGTTGCAGCCTATGTTTCCTATTACTTCTCCTCATAGGTTAGGTAGGCAAAAGTTGATGGGAACTGGCATCAAACAACACCCTGAAGCAGTGTTTCTCAAACTGTGCTCCTCCAGGTGTTTTGGACTTCAGTGTCCAGAAAACTGAGGCAGCTTACCAGCTGTTGGGAATTTTGGGAACTAAAGTCCAAAACTTCTGGAGGAGCAGTTTGAAAAACACTGCCCTACAGGATTCTGATTATCATCACTCTGCTTTCTCGTTATTGTACAAAAGCCTTTTGTTGCTGTAATTCTCAAGGATATTTCTGCTGTTCCAAAGTACTCAATGGCAATCCCCAGCATTAGCAGCAATATTCTGTTCTACCCAGAAGAATAAAAACCCCTCCAGAGTACTGTACATTGCAGCAAAAACAAGCACTCAAAGGACTTCTATTGTTCAGTTCTGTACATTTCCTTGACCATTCCTCCTCAATCTCATGGATGGAATGAGGGAGCAGACACCATCCTTGACTATGCACAAAGAGTGTTAGAACTCTGTTCCTTAAAACAAAGAATACATGGCCCACACAGATCCCACAATATCCAGAGCCAAACTTGAGCAATGGCACTGGAGAGAGCTAAATCAGTGTTTCTCAACTTCCCTAACGCAGCAACCCCTTAATCCAGTCCCTCATGTTGTGGTGACCCCCAACCATAAAATTATTTTCGTTGCTACTTCATAACTGTAATTTTGCTACTGTTATGAACTGCAATGTAAATATCTGATATGCAGGATGTAGTTTCATTCACTGGACCAAATTTGGCACAAATATCCGATACACCCAAATTTGAATACTGGTGGGGTTGGGGGATGACAACTGATTTTGTCATTTGGAAGTTATAGTTGCTGGGATTTATAGTTCTCCTACAATCAGAGAGCATTCTGAACTCCACCAACAATGGAATTGAACCAAACTTGCCAAACAGAACTCCATTGACCAACAGAAAATACTGGAAGGGTTTGATGGGCACTGGCCTTGAGTTTTGGAGTTATAGTTCACCTATAACCAGAGAGCACTGTGGACTCAAACAATGATAGACATGGATCAAACTTGGCACGGATACTCAATATGCCCAAATGTGAACACTGGTGAAGTTTGGGGAAAATAGACCTTGACATTTGGGAGTTCTAGTTGCTGGGATTTATAGTTCACGTTCTGAACAGTCTGAACCCCACCAACAATAGAATTGAGCCAAACTTCCCACACAGAACCCCCATGCCTTGAAGTGACTAGCTGGCATGAGCCTCCCTCCAGCCTCACACACTGTCCCTTGCCTGCACATGCACACCACACTGCCATGTGCTGAGCACACCTGCTCTCCCCTCTCTGCTTGGAGTCTTAGAGGAGAGCTTTTGGTGGGAGGATTTGCCCTCTATTTCCAAAAAAGGAAGAGAAGGACAGGCAGAGAGATCTTTAGCTTTCACTGCCAAAGGGGTTCCTAAGACTATCAGAAATATATATTTTCTGATGGTCTTTGGTGACCCCTCTGAAAGCCCCTTGCAATCCCCCCCAAGGGTCCTGATCCCCAGGTTGAGCACCACTGAACTAAACGATGGTTGGCCAAATATGCTACAGAGTCATGGGATTTGAATGATTATAGGCCAATTGTATATGGTCTCATGTCTTCCACTTCACCAAGATGTATGTATTAGGCAAACGTGAACACAAACATAATTGTATGGTTGGACATGCCCTCCAGAATGCCTTAAAATGTAATGTAATATTTTGCACAAACAAAAAAATCTAAGTTTGGGATGAACTGAACCTAAGTTGAAAATGATAACATGGAAAGAAATGCAGACAGAGAGCTCTTTGCCTCTATTTAAGATATGATGATCTCTTCAGTTAGCTGCCTCCCTGAAGGAATAGTTTCAGTATCTTTCACATAAAGACAGTAACATAAGGAACAAGTCTAAGAGAGCCCACTTATTTATGTCCTCATGTGAAATCCTGCTCTGTTCCTCCCAACAGCCATGCATATGCAGGGCTATTTTATGTACCTCTAAAATCCACAGATAGCACTTGAGACAAAGCTATTACTCTGGACTACAGCCACCCAGCTCCAAAATATTCTGTGCTCAAACCAAAGCCACTCTGAAAGGCGTCACGGTACAATCTATAAAGTCTGATTGCTTAAAAGCAGCATAATCTGTCTACAACAAAAGGGGAGGGAAGATATTTATGCCACCCACAAAGAGGTTTTTTATATTGTTGTTTTGTGTATTTTTGTGTGGTTTAGGGCCAAGGCATTCCAAGTGGAAATAAAAACATCTGTAGTGGATTGGCTGCCTTTCTAGCTGGGTGGTTCGCAAGTTAACTCCTGCAATCATGCATGTTGACTGCAGCATGTCAACATTTGTCATTTCAGTTTAGTCATGTGTGTGTTGATTCCAAATATAAAGAATGCATATTTTAAAGGGTGTTTTCCTCTGCACAATGGGAGTCCAACAAGATGAGATATGGGAATGGTAGTGGTTGCATATCATTCCTTTCCTTGTAGCATGTCACAGAAATAACCGTTAGGAAGCACTGTGGAATTGATACCACTTTAACTGCCATGGCTTAATGCTTTGAAATCCTGGAATTTGTAGTGTGGTGGGGCATCAGCACACTTTGGCAGAGAAGGCTAAAGACCTACGATTGCCATGAGTTTATAGCATTGAGCCATGGTATTTGAAGTCGTGTCAAACTGCATTACTTTTAGAGTGTAAATGCACCCAAATAGTTAGTTTCTTAAATCTCCCTGATCCACTTAGACCAGTGGTTGCCAAACGTTTGACCAGGGACCACTATGACCAGGGACCACTCTCCAACATTAGTACCAAAAGGGTTACAAGTCAATTTTTGGTCAACTTCAGATTTGGTTTGGGATGCTAATTCAGAAAATTGCATTGGATATACCACATCAGCTCAAGTTTCTGATACAGAACATATGCCATCCAGTAGTCACCATCTTCTCGCCCACAGAAAATCATATTTAACAAGCCTCTGCACTACAAGGGAGTTTCACGAAACCAGTTGCTCTCGTTGCAATGGTGTAGTAACGGTGAGGCCGTGGCCCATGTTTTAGTTCTTGAGGATGGCTGGTGGTCCATGGACCACAGGCTGGAAACCACTGACTTAAACTAGCCTCATCAGTCAGGTAGAGGTAAGGAAGAGTCTGGGTCTAGCTACACTGGCCAGAGAAAGCAGAACTGTCATACCTTTCAACTGTCCTGATTTTGCAGGAACAACCCCCTTGAATCCCATGTCATCCTGCTTCTTTAGTTGCTTTTAAAATGTCCCAATTTCTCCCTTCTCCTCCCACTTTTCCCCTTTATCATCAGTCTACTTCAATTGTTGCAAATTGAGTTCAAAGTACTAAAATAGTTTGCAATTAACTAACCCAGCACAAGGGAGGAGAGAGAAAGGCGTGAAATCTTACCCTTCCCAGTTGACTCAGGAAAAAGCAAACTGCTGCTGCTGCTGCTTCTAGCTTATACCTTTTTCCACATTACTAATTTTTGGTCACTTGACCACACTCAAATGTTGAATGTTAAAGGGGGTGCTTTCCCTTCAGAGCAGTGATTCCCAACTTTTTTTGACCAGGGACCACATGAACAGGGACCACTTTGAACAGGGACTACTCTCCAATATTAGTACCAAAAAGGATTACGAATCAGTTTTTGGTCAACTTTAGATTCAGTTTTATTTGGGGTGCTGATTCAGAAAATTGCACTGGATAGACCACATCAGTTCTAGTTTCTGATACAGAACATTTGCCCACAGTAGTTGCCATCTTCTCACCCACGGAAAACCATATTTAATAATCTGGAACTGATGTGGGAGTAGTAATCTTTCATGGGTAGTCAGCCTCTCCCCTCCCAACATCCCCATTGCCTCGCATTATAAGAGGGTTTTGCAAGACCAGTCATTCAAATTGCCACGTGGTTTCAAAGTAATGGTGTAGTAATGATGAGGCTGTGGAGCATTTTTTCGTTCATGTGGACCACTGTTGGTCCACGGACCACAAGTTGTTAAGCACTGCTTTAGAGGCCTGCAAACATTTGTGTCACTCTGATATAAAGTTAAAACACAGTCAAGATCCCAAATATTTTCCCTGTCATTTGGTGCACACAGCTGATAGAAGTGTCAAAACTGGGAAACTGCCCTCTCCCAGCCCTTTTAGAGTTGGCCATCCATCTTCTAAGAGTAAAAGGAGATAGGACTGGGCCACATCAGAGAAGATAGGCATAGGTGGAATAAGGTGGTCCAACAAGTTGCTTAAACTGAGAAAAAAATCTTCATTGAGTTTGAGTAAATAAATGATTATAATTCTGCCCATTTTAAATTACTCCCACATTGGAAATCTGAAAAGTAAATTCTGCTAGTTTCATTATGCAGTCCTCCTTTGGTTTCTGAGTTTTTAAAAGAAAATATTGAATCATATGATGTGCCAAATCCAACTTGAAAAGGGTTTTGAAAGAAAGGAATATCCTTAAAGCCAGCAAAGCTTTTTTGGCCAGAATAGGGCTTTTATAATAGTGTCTGTATACACTCAATAATTTTGTTCCCCATATTATAAACTGGCAGTTTACCATAATTTTGTGGTTGATGCTTTCTGCTTCTAATAAAGCAATCAGCATTTTGTAAAAACAAAACAACCATATATTATTTAACTGCTTTCCATTTCAGAACAGCAATATCCCAAGAATGAGCCTGGGAAACTGCTTCGACGTGGACTCTTCTTTCCATGGCATCCCTGCACATTGGACAAAGTTAAGTTGGAGAAAAAACAAAAAAAGGGCAACCATGGACACTGAGGTGAACTCACTGGGGAGAAGGGAGGATTTAAATATTACAAACTAGCCTGGGTACCCAGCAGTGCCTGGGTTATTTGAAAAGGGTGTTGTTTGTTTTGGGGTGTTAGGTCATATCATGTAGTTAATTAGTAACACTATTTATTAGAAAAAAATCCAGTTTTTGAAATTTTTTTATGAATGCTCACATTAGAAAATGCATAAGGATGTGGGTGAAATACAGCTCCCAGATTTGTGGGCCAATCCTCCCCAAACCAGACCTGTATGCACAGTTGGTCATGTTGGGGGGGTGTGCCAAGTTTGGTCCAGATCTGTCATCGGTTGGGTTCAGTGCTCTCTGGATAAGGGTGAACTACATCTCGCATATGCCAGTGCAGGTCCATTATCGAAGGGGGTCACAGTTCTCTACCTTGATACAGGATGAACTACAACTTCCATCCTGTTGAGTCAGTCCCACAAACCCCTCCAGTCTGTTCCGTTGCTAATCAACTCCTCTATGTTTGCTGTGTGCCATAGGAAAGAGCTAACAGAGAGAGTGGGTGGGGTCATGCAAATTCCACACAAGGAACCCTGGGATGCCTGCCTGTGGTGGGGGAAACACGTCAACTCTAGGATGAAATTCTCCTCAAAAGCATTCTTTGGGTGGTGGACCATAGTGTTTGGGGAGGACATTGGCAGAGTTTGAGCTACATACCCATGGCACTCACTATAACCTGCAATGTCAGTTGAGGGAGTGCCTTTGAAGGCTTCTCAGCACTTGAAACTATAACCTGTTTGTGGAGGTAGAAGGCTGACTGTGTAAGTGAACGTCTCTGCCACAAATACACATACATACACAGAGATAGATAAAACCAGAATAACCACTCATAAACTATTTTTATTCTATGTTAATAATATTTTATACACTGTTTTAAAATTTGCTTCAGTACTAGTCCTCTGAAATTATAAATTCTCATTCTTCTGATGATATAGAGAAGCTGCAAATAAAGACAGTGGAAGTCCTGGGAGTCTGAACAGAGTTCCACTCACAGCCTTGAAAGAAATGCCAAGGACAACTGCTCTGAGGTCCAGGACTCATCACTTGAAACAATTCACAGTCTGCTTATGTAACAGCACTTTTTTGTTGGGGATTCTGGGACTATTGACAGTAAACAAAGGCACAGCTCTATTAAAATAGACTGGAATGGGCAAAGTGCCTCCCATGGGACATGTGGCCCCCAAGGCTACCCATTTTTAAATATCTCCAAATGCCCTCTAAGTGGCACAGAGTAATCTAAAGTTTTTTGGGGGGTGGCCTAAGCCATTTGAAAAGCAGGATGTAATTTCTAATTCAGATATATAAACCCAATTTTCCTAGTTCCAACAAACCTCACTACCTCTGAGGATGCTTGCCATAGATGCAGGCGAAACGTCAGGAGAGAATGCCTCTAGAACATGGCCATATAGCCTGAAAAAACCTACAACAACCCAGTGTTTCCAGCCATGAAAGCCTACGACAATACAATTTCTAAGTCACTTTGTAAAAAGTATACTTCCCCTAAGCCTAAAATAGTCACCTAAAATAGTCAATGAAGGGACAAAACCATGACAAAAGTGCCCCCACCAACCTAAAAAGTAATTGATGGCATTTGAGACAAAAGTGGGGTTGTGGGTATTTTGTGGTGGTTTTATTTATTTATTTTGGATGGATCCATCTTTCTGGGTTCTCTTGTTGGTTGCAATATGGCCTTGTAGCCTTTTAATCTACATAATTGCATACATTCCTATGAGAAACCCACCAGCAGGATATGAAGGTAGCTGCAGCTTCCATCTTGCTTTCTCCATCACCTGATATACAAAGCCTTCCAGAACAGAGGTGACAAATAGGCTTGTGCACAGATTCAGTTTGGTCAGTTCCCTTTGGGCAATCCCGCTTGTTTGATTGGCCATAACAGTAAGGGCTCAGTCACCATGTTTTTCCGTCCAGAATGTGCCACATAACAGCCAATCATGGCTCCTCCACCTCTATTTGGCACCACGTGACACGCAGAGATGCTGCCATGTGCTGCTTGCATAGGGTTTCCCTGTGAGCCCTGCCTGTTGGGCCAGTCAGAACAGAAGAAGCCGTGACGTGTCTTACAAAAGCTGTGTCAGTGAGTGCCTTCATTGCTCTCAGTTGGAGAGGTGCTTCAGTCTGATAGCCTTGTCGCATGCTCTCAGCTTGATTTTTTGACTTGGCTTGGCCTCTCTCTAGCATTGAATCTTTTTGATTTTCCTTTATTTTCTTGATTCTTTTTATTTAGTGGGACTGGGAGTTGAGAAAGTGCGGGACGGGTGGGTGGGGTATGTGCATGCACATATGGGGAATTGCCCTGAACCGCTACAACTTCAATTAATATACTACAAAAACATGTTTTTTCCCCCAAACATGGCTAGATTTCCCACAATACATTTTAAATCAGGGTCTTTTAGAGTCAAGTCTCTTACTAATGTTCATCTGGTAGAAACTCTGATGGCAGAATGAAAAGGGAAGCACTCCCCTCCTCCAGGAAGAGCTGGAGCCAAGCAATACCGATTGACAGCTATAAGTAACCAATCCATCCAACTATACATAAGCAGGGTAAAAAGGCAGGATTAAGCATGATACAACAGTTTAAATCTTGCAACTAACAGTTCTACACATAGGTGGTGCCACTCACGCCATCACACTACTTAGTTATCAATAGAATGTCCTTATCTTGAAATAAACAGTTTCCTTGGCACTCCAAATGGTTCAGCTTCAGGACGCTGCATAACCACTCCAAACAACAGCCAAAGATTTCTTCAGCTCAAACGAGCCATCAAGTTAAGCCAAATGCAAAGCTCAAAAACTTGCAAACCTAGTGCCTTGTTATATGCTGAATTAGATAACACAACCAACTAACTTGTGGCAGCTGTAACAGAAAAAGTTCTGATCCTCCCCGTTACTTAGATAAATCCTGTTGTAAACCTCTAGTAGCAACAAAGGGGAGCCTGGGGAGCCCCCCAAATTGCCGCCAATTGACCGGATCTAGCTGCATTTTTCAACTGTGGACCAAAATTGGCTATTTGGCTATCCGCCAGTTTTTGGGAGGCACATGAAACAGATCCGGGGGTCTCCCGAAATTCGGCCAACAGAAGCGGATTGAGGTTCAGTTGAAATGCATAAGCCTAGTGATAAACAATGTTCCCAACCATTAGCCATTGATCCATTAACCTCCACAAATTTTCCTAACCCTCTTGTAAAGCCATTCAAGTCGGTAGCAGTTCACCACATCTTGTGGCTGCAGATTTCAGTCTCAGTGTATGTGTAACCTGAGACACTGTTACAATGGATTAGATCGCACTTTTCGTATAACTGCTTAACAGCAACAGTATAACAGCCTAAATCTCATGGTTTATAGTATGCTGTTACTAAATTATCCCCAGAAAACAGGATTTCAGGGGCCTCAAGTCAGTTGCAAAGCACGTTATGCATACAGAATGGCTGGAGTTCAGCTCCTGGCATACTCAAATAGGGCTAGGAAAAGCTCCAGAGAAACCCTGGAAAACCACAGGCCGTCAATGTGGAAACAATACTAAGGTACTTGGACCAACTGTCTGATTTAACAGAAGGCTGTTTTCTGTAATGCATATTGAATGGCTAAGGATGTGCCACTGTGTGTTTTAAGATGCCCAAGTTGCAAACGTGTGCTTTCATAACCATTCCAGATTAATTTTTCGAAAAGCAACATCCTGTACTTTTAAAGCATTTAATATTTCACAATAACCAAATGAGAAGTCTGGTTCTGAGTGAGGAAAAGCGCACATACGCTTAAGAAATATATATAATCTGTAACATAGAAAGTTGTGTCTTTAAAAATACTTTCATTTTCTAGTGGTCAGAATTTGTTTCCCATTATCAAAGGTTGCAGGGATGTCATAGTTTCAAAATACCTGTGTTATGTCTTGTTTTGAGTTACTCAAGGCTCTCCAGAGAGTCTTGCTCATTAACAAGAGAATTACGGCACTTCATGTCATTTCTGATGGAAACTCAATTGGGTGCCAGGATATTACAACGTTCAGACCATTAGATATTTGGTTTAGTTAATTGGTTCAATCTGTGTTATAGTTAGTCTTAAATAAGCTTTACTTTCTATTAGGTAAAGGTAAAGGTTTCCCCTGGCATTAAGTCTAGTCGTGTCTGACATTGGGGGGGGGGGTGTTTGCTCATCTCCATTTCTAAGCTAAATAGCTGGCATTGTCCGTAGACGCCTCCTAGGTCATGTGGCTTGCATAACTGCATGGAGAGCCGTTTTCTTCCCGCAGAAGTGGTATCTATGATCTACTTTGCTTTTACAAACCTTTTACCTTTTGTTTTTAATAAACTATAAAGACTTTTGGCTGTGTGTGGTTTGGTGTCTTCAGCAAGGTGAATCTACTCTGAGGTGCAACACTTCTCACATTTGCATGTTTTCGAACTGGTGGGGTGATGTTCTTCTCAATTTCTAAACCGAAGAGCTGATGTTGTTCATAGACACCTCCAAGGTCATATGGCCAGCACGACTGCATGGTGTGCCGCAAAATTGGTACCTACTGATCTACTCACATTTGCATGTTTTCAAACTGCTAGGATGGCAGAAGTTGCAGCTAACAGCAAGAGCTCACCCCACTCCCTGGATTCAAACTGCCAACCTTTTGGTTAGCAAGTTCAGCAGTTCAGCAGTTTAACCCACTGCACACTGGGGTTTCTCTCTCTCTCTCTCTCTCTCTCTCTCTGTGTGTGTGTGTGTGTGTGTGTATATATATATATATATATATATATTTGAATGGCATAGGGGAGGTTTTGCACCGAAGCAAAAAAAACCTCCCCTTCTGTCCCTGTGATAATTTCATTTGAAAAATTTGCCTTGTTGTGGATGTCAAAGCTTTGGTGAAGACACCTTATTTCCATGATAACTCTTTCAGGAGTGAAATTTTCCTTCTGAGGGGCAGATTTCTCTCCCTTCCTGTTGTTTTTCCCCTGTTCTTAACTATGGGTCTTTTGTAAGTCAGATGTTTGTAACTCGGGAACTGCTTGTACTCAAATCAACTAGGATTAGAAGATATTCAAGGTAGAGCAGAGCTAATCAGGATTACAGTCCAATACAAACAACAAAACAGCAGCTTTACTAAATGACACTTTGGCCATTGGCCCATATTAGCATCTAGATAGCTATCTCTTTACCTAGTGTGGTGGGTAGGTTGCAAACCATAAACAAAAGTCCAAAAGTTGCTCAGGAGGAAAAATGACTGAGATTTCTGTAAGAATATCCAAGAATGCTGGAAAGTACCTCTTATTTTCCAATTCATTTGGGGCATTACTGGCTCAAAAGAAGGTCGCCTATTCCCCGAGTTTGCTTTGGCTTGCTTTCCCTTTTAATTTGTTTCACTTGTCCTCAGATGCCTCATTACCTTGCTCAGTCTGATGGATTAGGCAGTCTCGCTGAGAGCATGCCATTCACTGCATGTTTCTTGATAGGGTGGTATCATCCATATGACTTAGTAAATCAGAAAGGAGAAAGTTGAGAATCAAGAGACCTGCTGGCATGAAAGCTGAGGACCTGGAGTATATTTGAATAAATGTCTCTTGAACAAAAGGAGCAAGAAATCAAATGCAGATATATTGCAGAGTTCATGTACTTCATGTATCATGTATGTGTGTGCGTGCACATGCATGTGCCTTTTAGTTGCCTGTCTACTCAATTAATTTCACAGGGTTTGGCAAGAACTTGAGGACAGGCAGTCCTCAAGTTATGAACAAGATAGGTTCTGTAGGTTTGTTCTTAAGTTGAATTTGTATGTAAGTCAGAAGAGGTAGTACATCTTTAAGTGTAACTCCAGCCATAGTCTGGGTACCCGGTGGTGCCAGCCTGGATTATTTGAAAAAGGCATTGTTTGTTTTGGGGTGTTAGGTAATATCAAGGTCAATTCCCCCCAAACCTCTTGTTCAGTTGCTGATCAATTCCTGTTTGCTGTGTGCCATAGGAAAGGGTAGTAAAGGGTTATGGGAGAGGCAGTGGGCAGGGTCATGAGAATTCCACAGCAACTGAAAGAGTAAAGAACCCTGGGATGTCCATTCTGAAGGCAAAATAGGACATCTAAGATGAAATCATCCCCGAAGGAAAGCATTCCTTGGGTGGTGAGCATTATGGTGTTTAGGGACATCCGTAGGGATACCAAGGTGCTTGTTTATAAAGCTATTGTCCTCCCAACCCTGCTATATGCCTGTGAGACGTGGGCTGTCTACAGACGTCACATGCAACTCCTGGAACGATTCCATCAGCGCTGCCTCCGGAAAATCCTGCAAATCTCTTGGGAAGACAAGCAGACAAACGTCAGCGTGCTGGAAGAAGCAAAGACCACCAGCATTGAAGCGATGGTCCTCTACCATCAACTCCGCTGGACCGGCCACGTTGTCCGGATGCCTGACCACCGTCTCGCAAAGCAGTTTCTCTACTCTGAACTCAAGAACGGAAAACAGAATGTCGTTGGGCAGGAAAAGAGATTTAAAGATGGGCTCAAAGCCAACCTTAAAAACTCTGGCATAGACACTGAGAACTGGGAAGCCCTGGCCCTTGAGCGCTCCAGCTGGAGGTCAGCTGTGACCAGCAGTGCTGTAGAATTTGAGAGGCACGAATGGAGGGTGAAAGAGAGAAACGTGCCAAGAGGAAGGCGCGTCAAGCCAACCCCGACCGGGACCGCCTTCCACCTGGAAACCAATGCCCTTACTGCGGAAGAAGATGCAGAGCAATAATAGGGCTCCACAGCCACATACGGACCCACAAGAATACTGGAAGACAATCATCCTCAGAAAGCGAGGGATCGCCTAAGTAAAAAGTAAGTTTAGGGAGGACATTGGCAGGGTTTGGACTACATGTTCATGGCGCCCGCTGTAACCTACAATGTCCTTGGAGGGAGGGCGATGGGTGTCTACTGCATAATGGGAACTATAGCCTGTTTGTGGAGGCTGGAGTGAGTCTGTGTAAGTGGACACCTCCGTCACACACAAACATACACATTTTCACTTGTATTATGTGGAGATAGATAGATAGATAGATAGATAGATAGATAGATAGATAGATAGATAGATAGATAGATAGATGTGTATAGAATATAGAAGATATATATTTGGAAAGGACTGGGTGTTGTGTGTTGTTTGTTTTGCTGTCTGTGCCTCTGTTCAGAAGATTTCACCTCACTTTCTGTCCCTGTGCTAATTGGAGTTTGGAAAATGTGGTTTGTTTTGGAAACAAGGTTTTGTGATAAAGCTTTACTTGAGACACCTTTTCTCCATGCTATCGCTTTGAGGAGTGAATTTCCCTTTGTATGGGTAGATTTCTTTAACTTCCTGTTGTCTCACCCCCATTCTTAACCATGAATCATTTCTAATCGGAGGTTTGTAACTCAGGAACTGCCTGTACACAGAATAAGTTCTACCAATTCCCTCCTCTGAAATATAACCAACAACACAAGGTGTAAAGGACCGGGCTGTGGCACAACTAGTTAGTAGCCAGCTGCACTAAATCACTCACAAGAGGTCATGAGTTCAAAGCCAACCCGGATTGGAGTGACCTTTGCAGCTCGAAAGATAGTTGCATCTATCAAGTAGGAAATTTAGGGACCGCTTTATGCGGGAAGGCTAATTAACTAATTTATGACACCATAAAACCTTCCAGCAGTGTGCATAAGAATGAGGAAGTACTCCATCAAGGACTCGGTGTTACAAGAGGATGGTGAAGCAGCAGCTCCCCCTGTGGCCAGAACCAAGCATATCCTCATGAAGCTGGAAAAGCTGGAATTGCCTCTGTGTCTGTCTATATATGTTGTATATCTAATTGGCATTGAAAGTTTGCCGTGTATGTGCATTATAATCCGCCCTGAGTCCCCTGTGGGGTGAGAAGGGTGGAATATAAATACTGTAATATATATATATATATACACACACACACACACACACACACACACACACACACACACACACACACACATATATATATATACACACACACTCACACATACATAAGCCCTCTGTGCCTATCGTGTGTTCCAACAATAACCGCAATAGAAAGATTCTGGCCAATCCTAGTATACTGTTAAGAGTTTAACAACAGCAATAGCAGAGGATATACTCGTGGCATAGCAGTGGGAAATGGGGTTACCCTCAGTAGGAAATGCCACATCAGGAAGAGAGGATACATAAAACTGAGAGAGTATTTTCTATTGTAATTTAATGGTTGGGGAAACACGTATCTCTGGCCCTAGAAATTCTTGCTAGCAGGGCTAATTGTTTCTTGATTGAAGGATCTGCCTTGCTGGCTGTCCAAGGAGTGAAGCATAAGCAGCTGTTGCCTTATGTGATGCGAAAATACAATGGTGTCAGGGAACATATGGCCCTCTAAAACTGCAACTCCCAACAGTCCCAGTGAGGGGCAATGATAAGGGGTCATGAAAGTTTTGACTCAACCCCTGGAATGCTATAGAATTGGAATAGGCTTCATAGGCTATTGAGAAAAACAGCAGCAAAGATACAAATAAAATAACAGAAGTATGAAATATTTATCAACATATCATGCTTTTTGGAATTCCCAGGCAGGAAATTGACAGAAGGAATGTCAGAGTGCCTAACCCTGAGGCAGTGCTGGTGCGTTGCCATCCCCAGAGAATGATATGCAGGTCGTATCAAAATCCATAATTCTGACCCCAAACCTGCCTGTGACATACCATATACATAAGGTTGACATATATGAGAGTATAAATGGTAATTGGTTCTGCAGTTTAATCATTTTGCAGTGAAGATGTACCTTCTAATGTTTGACAAAATCTCATTTCTTGTAACATAAACCCTTACCCCTGGGCCTGCACTTTGAGACAGGAAGGAACAAACCTGCACCCTCTTCCCTAGGACTGCCCTTGAGGTATTTAAAGAGGGCCATCATGTCACTTCCCAGTCATCTCTTCACCAGACTGAACCTACCCAGTTCCCTCAAGCTTATCTCATATGTTTGGTTCTCTCTTGTCTTCATTGCCCTTCTCTGAACCTGCTACAGCTTGCCCATATCCTTCCTAAAATGAGGTGCAATACTCCAGGTGAGACTTAACTAGTGCAGAATATAGTGTGTCTGTTACTTCCTTTGTCTTGGAAGTAATGTAAAGTACAATATTATTTTGCAACTTTGCTGCAGCATCACATTGCTGGATCATATTTAGCCAAGTATTCCCTATCTGATACCTGTCCCAGCAATGCCAAGAGTATCCTTCTGGGCAGCTAAACCAGGAAATCCCAGTTGGATGCCCCCCTCCCCCTTCACAAGGGTCTTCCTCCAGAGGCAAACCAAGAATGAGCAACTGGGAAGTCCCTGAGTAGACTCAGAAGAGAAGTGGGCAGATCAAAAAACAACCTGGCAAAATGGCACTTCCTAAAAGAATCTCCCACCTTGTGCGACTCTGGAGCAGAACAGACAACTCCGTATCTGTATGCTTGTCCACTATGCCCTGCCTCATGTACAGAGGAAAAATTGTTGGAGGCTACAGACAATGCCGTTGCTGTTGCCCATTTTTGGTAAAAAGATATTTAGCTGCTTGTGCTCCTTCTATCTTCATCGGTTTTATACCAATTTATGCAATGCTTTTGATACGGAATGAATAAGTAAATAAACCTGTCCATTTGGATTTTATGGCTTAAATCAGTGGTTCCCAACTCTTTTTTGACCAGGGACCACACTCCAATATTAGTACCAAAGGGGTTACAAATCAGTTTTTAGTCAACTTTAGATTTGGTTTGGTTATTTGCGGGTGCTCATTAAGAAAATTGCATTGGATAGACCACATCAGCTCTAGTTTCTGATACAGAACATATGCCACCCAGTAGTCGCCATCTGCTCATCCACAGAAAACCATATTTAATAATCTAGAGCTGATGTGGTAGTAGTAATCTTTCATGGATAGTCAGTCTCTCCCTCCTGACATCCCCATTACCTCAGCACTATAGGAGAATTTGATACCAGTCGCTCGTTGTCATGTGGTTTCGAGGCAAAGGTATAATAATGGTGACAATATTCTCATTTTTTGCGGACCACTGGTGGTCCACAGCCCACAGGTTGGGAACCACTGGCCTAAATGGAGAACTTCCCATCTGTCTTTGATGAATATATTTATTTCTGTCCAACTGGCAAGTTGAAGTGGCTAGAAAATATAGTATACATAACTTATATCTGAATCTCCTACTGGAGTTCATCTGGGCTGCAGGGCTCTGGACTTCAGCTCAACCACAGCTGGATTACTAAGTGGCACTCTGGGCACAACATGGAGACAATGCCACCAAAGAAAGAGCTGGGCTACATATTACCCCTTCTGTGGGAAACTTTCCAAAGCAGCAACTTGGGCTTACTCAGTGATGAAGAAACATCAAATAATTTTCAATTGCTTCTTTTTAAAAAAAATTCTCATAGCCAAGGCATGTGCATGTCACAAACCTTCAGGAGTGTAGAAAAAGTGGTGTATAGCATTACATAAGGCTATCTGAGCATGAGTTTTCACCTCATTTAAGGCCCCTGAGACTATAAGGATGGCTGCCTTTACACAAGAGGGCACAAAGTTTGAAGAATTTACATAGCCTAACATGCACATACTACATTACATAACTCCAATGTAGCACTGAACAAACATTGCAACCTGAAAAATTCCTTACCTTGGTGCATCTTGCCTTCCAGTGCCATCATGTTTTCTTTTCCCTTGTTTGCTGTTCTATCACGTAACACCTTACAGCAAAAAATATTTTGAGATTCTTCTGCTGTGATCATGTATTATAGAAAAATGTATATTGCTTTATATTGATTGGGTGGTTACACGAATGTATTGACTGTACTTCACTCTTACTTTTAACCATTTTTCATCTTATCGTAAAGAGGTATCAATTTTTGCATGTATATTCACTTGTCTGTGGGATTTATTTGCAAGATCTGTCTAGTGCATATTTAAAAGGTATGCCTTTAAGGGGGGACTTTATCTCCACCCTTAGTAAACCATCTTCCCATTTGTGAACTTCCAGAAATATCTGGTAAGCCATCACTGGAAAAGGAAGCCAAGATCCAATTGTGCATTTCCATATCCAATGGGACTTGCTATTCTCCCCCAGATGACTTACAATAGTAGAGTAACAGTTTCTGACTCTCTATTCTTTTAACAACAACCAAAAAGGCTTTTCCTCACTTCCAATTAGGCTGCTAGAATTCTAGACGAGAAGCAGCTCATATATAGAACTGCACCTATCCTTGTGCATTCAGGCCATGCAAGGATATGGCTCACAGGATGCAATAATTGACTTCGCTCTCTGACCCATCATTTTGCAAGTGGTCCTTCTGACATAGTATTATGGAACTGAGTCTGGATGGCAAACTTCTGTTTCTTCTTAAATCTTTGTTTTCTAAATCTCCAACTCTAAAGTCATCTTTGCACTTGATGTCTATCCGTAACAGGATTACTGCCATCAGTGAAGTCCTATTCTGGTATCTCCAAACTAGGGATAATCAAATACAAAGAGAATAGTCTCAACCCTGTCCATCATGCTTCTGTTGTCCTGACTGACTAGAAATTGGGATTCACATCATGCATTTTAGAATAATGGGGAAAGCAGATCCTGCCACTCAAGTTCATTCAGTAGAAACCCATCTTTTGGTAAATAAGCTCACTTGTGGTCGTCAACCCTGTATGAACTTTATAGTTATCAGGACTGAAGAAGCCTTTGTATTCCCAAGTTCATCAATGTTGGCGAGCCCCCAGTGGCACAATGGGTTAAACCCATCTGGGGAGAACATGGATGAGCTCCCTCCATCAGCTCCATGTGGGGACATGAGAGAAGCCTCCCACAAGGATGCTAAAACATTAAAATATCCGGACATCCCCTGGGCAATGTCCTTGCAGATAGCCAATTCTCTCACACCAGAAGCAACTTGCAGTTTCTCACATTGCTCCTGACATGAAAAAAAATCAGTGTTGGCAATACAGGACACAGCTACAACATGGAGCTAGCTAACGATATTCACTGGGGTATGGGCTCATCTTGCCTGGCCCTACCATAAGCATTTTCCTAATATATGCTTTTATTTTTAAAATACCATTTAATTTTTAACACTGCTTGGAAGCATTCATAAAACAAAGCTATCTTAACAAGTCTGCCTCTTTTACAGTCTCGTGTTGTGCTGCCTCATTGACAAGTAACAGACAAATTAGCAAGGAGTCAAATGATGTTTGGTATTCTGCACACTGCTATGGCTTTTTGACTTCTGAGCAGACCTTGAAATGTGATTTATTAGAGAAAGAAAGCAAAGGTCAGAGTTCCACACAGAAAGGGAAACTAGCATATATAGAAGACCTCAAAGCAGAGACTTTTATTTGTTATGGAGATGTCTAGAATTTTATTTTGTGGTCTGGATCCAATGAACTGCCATACAAGTACAGTCACAGATTCAGAATGGAGTCTAAAAGCGGCACCCAGAAGTAAAGAAAACAAAATCAAGGCAATCCAATACACTCTTGGAAGTGCAAGGCAAACAGAGGGCAACAATGTTAGAAGACATCCTGTTAAGCAAGCACACACAGGACAGATGGTCCTCAGGCTCATAAAGAGTGGTGTTTCCAATACAAACATGTTGTTTTCATAGAACAACTCCTACAGAAATGCCTATAACTGACATACATGTGAAAATACAGCATGAAAATAGGTCTAATATACAACTCACTTAGGGACTAATTGGCAAATCACAGAAGAACCTGGTGAATGATGAGCCACAAGACAATCTTAGAACCAATTATATGGATGATCCAATGAGCATTCACTTGTGTGAGGGCAGTGACCACTCAGAAACATCATTTCTTGAATACAGTAATCAAATGTCAGAATTCGCTCAAACTAGTATGACATCATACTTGCATCAAACACTCAAGAGGTGTATTGCTAAGCATTTGGTGGAATAATCCCAATCTCAGCAGAGTGTCTGGATGGCACAGCAGTCTGTTTTGAATGCTGGATCCAGACTTAGGAAGACTCGAGTCTTAAAGCCCTAACACAGCCCAGGTTATGTACAGGTGGTCTTGAAAAAACACCTCTGAATCATTTTCTTCAGTTGGGAGGGGGGGGGAGTTTAAAAGGGAGAGAGCAAGAGAGGGATACATATGCCATAACCTGAGTTTTTGTGAGAGAAGTCTTAAAATAAAAACAACCTTTAACAACTCTGAATTATAGAGCAGCAAATCTCACAGGTCTCTTTCACATTACCTACTGAAGAGGCCCTTCCTTCTGTGTAGACAAGTGAAACCAGAAGCCCAGGGCAAACAGGTGAAAATGAACTGAGTTAAAAGAGAATGAGCCACCACTTGAGTCACAGCAGTGGCCTTGCCCAATCCGGGAGGGAGACTTGCCAGAGATGCAGAGCACACATGATAATGATAAGCAGAGGGGCTCTCAGGTGTTGCTAGGCTGTGCTAATGCCTCTTCTTTGGTTGCACAGGCTAGGGTTGATGGGATTTGCATTCCAACATTTCAAGGTCACACATTACCCAACTCTGATTGAGTTCTTTCTAAAACGTTGAACTGCATAGAACACACAGAGAACTCAGAGAACATTAAAGGTTTTCCCCAGATGCAGGGAAGGCAATCTAGGACGTAGAGAGTAATACAAAGCTTTTGCTACTTGGCATCTGTGGGGAGTAGTGCTCACTCTCACTCTCTCTGAATTAGAACACAGTAATCCTAGAAAACATTTCACAGTGGAGACTTTTTACAAAGAGAGTCCAGTGTAAAGTAATAATAAAACATAAGAGGAGGCACATGAAAAACACACAAATGAGACTGTGCTCTAGTTCAGCAGGAGTCAATGGTGGGTTTCTTTTCAGTTTTATGGTCACCCCTCTCACAATTGTTCCAAGATTTCTCCTGGTGCCAAAGGTCAATCAGAAAAGACTCCAGCATCCAGGAAACTCCTTCACAATTCAGGCTGCCTGTGTGTGGAGTTGTCATAAAACTGAAAGTGGTTTTCTTCTCCTGCAATGTGAATCCACAAGCCACCCCTACAGTACAGTTTCATGTGTAGTTGGACAAAATTTTAAACTAATCTCCGTGAAAGCAGATCAAGACTCATCCACAACTGAGGAGAAACAGTTCTCTCTTGCATTCTCCTTGTAGGAGGCTACTATTTCAAATGAAGGTTTGTGTTGTTACAGTAACTATGGTGATTCCTTCAACTTGAGTCAAAGGCAGAACAAATAAAAGATGAAGACTCTGCCACCTGGCATCTATTTTTTTTTTTTGAGAGCAAGGGTTTGAAATTTAGCAAGAGGGAACAATTAGGTTTGCCTACATGTTTACAGTTCTGGTAGATTAAACAACTCCATATTTAAGAACCCAGAATGCCTGCAATCATCATGACAGTGGTAGAATTTGGCACCAGTTGTTTAAAGACAGATGGAATACTCCTACGGGTTGCATGCCCATGACTTAGATATCTGTCACTCTATTCCTTAGTAATAAGGAAGGTTCATTCAGCGAATTGATGTTGAAAAACATTGTGTTTGAGGCGAAGGGAGACAACATGAAAACGCTACCCCATACTGTCATAAACATGATGGTCTAATTTATACATGCCAGTCACTACCTGTTGGGTGCAGTCATCAAACACCGAACAGACAAAAGTGAAGCAATCACTCCTACTTGGGCTTCGAAGGAAATCTGTCTGAAGACAGCCCTGTCATATCTCATCTCGACATCAAAAAAACAATAAGATACAGGGGGATGCAAAATTGTGAGGCAACATGTGAGACCAGTGAGATCCTCAAGTATTCCTCAGTACAAATGCATATTAGGGGGCAGGCACTTCACTTAACAACTATCTATATAGGTAGCAGAATCTCAGCATGTATTACTCTCTAGACAGCACCCATTATCCAATTAAGCGAGCGAGAGGTCTTGTCCTAATCTTCCTTACACACCATAAACTAGGGTATAGGAGAGAAGATTTCCTTCTGTTGTGGTAGTTTTAAAAACATAGGAAGAGTTGTGGAAGGAAACATTAAGACACACTCCCCTTTTTCTCAATGGTAGCCTAATGTAGTGTATTCTAGGAGGAGAGGTACTACATGAGGTGAATCAGCTGGGTCTGTTATACCATGACATGATTTGGATGTAGCAACAATGCTATAAAATTTGTATCTATTAAAATAAATTTAATAAAAAAAACCACTATGCAGTGATTTAGATGTAACAAAAGAAGTGACGTTCAAAATTACTGAAATTCACGGTATTCATTAGTGGACAATCAATACATATTTTTGTTCCTCTCCGATTGAGCTCTTGGCAGAATACTGAAAGTCACTTCCAATCCTCTAGAAAAGGACTAGAAATTGTTGGTGTAGGATGCTATTATACTTTTCACATAGTTCCAAGACAGTAGTATGAGAAAGCCAACCAACCTCATGGCTCTGAGCAGCTTATTTCCCCAATGCCTCATATTCTGTATGATTACTGCACTTATGTCCTTCTTCCTCCTGCCATGACTTGCCTACACTTGAACACTTATTCCAGCCTAGCACATCACCAGGATTGCTGCTGAGATAATCAATTCTAAAAGGAATTATGAAAGGAAGAAAAGTGAGAAGATAAAAGCAAAATGGGCTTAAATGCTAACAAATTTTCAAAGTATTTTTAAGAAAACGATACTGCTTCTAGCATTTCTGCCCAAACATCAACAGTTATTGACTCCCATTTTAAAAACTCTTATTTCCACACCCTCTCCCTCTCTTTTTTCCATCCACATACCAATTGCATAGTGATAGTTTCCAGAAAGGCAGAGGAAATGGATTATAAAAGACTAAAACATTTACACTACATGAAATGTCTTTGGGACACAAAGGAGAGGATCAAGAAGGAACCAAAACAAATTTAAGAGGTGGTGGGAGCTTGTCACTCCACATAAAAGCCTAAACAGAATATAAATGTTAATTTGACAAGAGTCTAAGTTAGTGGTTCTCAACCTGTGGATCCCCAGATGTTTTGGCCTTCAATTCCCAGAAATCCTAACAGCTGGTAAACTAGCTGGGATTTCTGGGAGTTGTAGGCCAAAACATCTGGGGACCCACATGTTGAGAACCACTGGAGTGCACCTCTTTTAAAAGGAACATCAGAATGTAATACATGAATGAGATTGAGTGGTACTTGCCAATACATCCATTTCACAGGTACACCTGTCAAAAAGTTAGGATTGATGGCAATTCCTTGGTGAAAGCACATCTTACTCTTTGCTTTAGTGTACTGGGAATTTTAGCCCAAGATCAAAGTACAACATATACCTGCAACCAAGTAAATTATGAAGGCTGCACTCATGTTCCAAACATAGTTTTTTCCTTTCCAAATCCACTGAGGGAGGTGTCTGATCTTAACCCTCATGTAACTTCTGTATATTTTAAAGCAGGGGAGTCATATTTAAGGTATGATTACATCCTTCAGCTTGGTGTATCTGTTTTGTATGAGCACAGAAACAAATAATATCTCAGAAGAAGCAGTCGTCAAGTGTGGCTAGAAACCATAGCAGCTTGAACACCACACTCACAAAAGGAATACCAAATATTACTAAGTTAAGGAGAGGGCAACTAAAGAAAGAAGTGGAAGACATTTGAGTATGGGGAAGGTCACTTGATAGTCAAGGACTCAGTCCAGCCCACATCATACAGACAGTGATCAGTAGTGGTAAACACCCCCAACCCCTCCCATGTTTTAAGCTAAGGTGCCTCACCATTTTGCACCAATCTATTCTGATTGATTATTCCACTCATATTTTGCTCAGAAAACAAAGGAAAAATCAAAATGATCTCCCAGTTGCCGTATACAGGATAAGGGATAGGCAACCAATAAAAACAATTCTTTAAAGCCTACATTTTCATTGCTGACATGGGTTGGAAGAACAATACGTTTTCAGTGCAAGTAGAAGGCATTCAAGACAGACACCATCCTAAAGCTGGTACCTACTTACAAAGCCCACCATCTGATTACTGATACACAAATAAAATCCACAACAGCACTCTCCTCTTTAAAGGTGTGGAAACCCTCTTGATCTGAAGGGGCAAGACCAGCAGCTTCATTGCATAGTCAACAGACTTTTCTCCTGAAAGATTTGCAATGTCTTTCGGTTTCATTGAAGCAGTGGCTTTCAGGTGATTCTCATGAACTCTAAGGTATCTCAGATCATCCAGTATACTTGAAGTTAATTTTTACAGCCTCCAAATAGGCAAATGCCCACTACCCATGGCAGATGCCGATTCTGAAAGTGATAAGCCAGGAAAGTAACATTCCTAGATTCTGCAGTATACACATTTTCCAGAAAGAGCGATTTACCACTGCTGGATCTTATCTTAAGGCAGGCATGGGCAAACTTTGGCCCTCCAGCTGTTTTGGACTTCCAACTCCTACAATTCTTAAAGTCCAAACACCTAGAGGGCCAAAGTTTGCCCATGATGCCTGCCTTAAGCAGTATAAGTTGCCAGGGTGCTTTGGACACGTTTTGAGCTATACATGTCAACAGAAAGACCCAGTTGTTGCGGGCCAAGAATGGGATGGGGCCAATCCAGGATAGAAGGGTGCTCCCACCACCCAGGGCAGAATGCATGAATGGAGTCCTCTTAAGAGACTGAGAGCTGCTTTCTGAGAACATTTGCAAAAACATACTTTCTCTAACTCTCGTGAACATTACCTGAATGTATACAAATGCAGAAAAGTGGAAAGATTTGTGTAGCAATGATGGGATGTCTGCGACTGACAAAATGCAGCCAAAATTAAACTAGAGTAAGGTAACAGAAAAGCACGGAAAGCAAAATCTGAAGTGTGACTATAAATGTCCTTCCTTTTAAAAAAGGAAAAAAATTACAATGCACTCCAAAATTCTTGTGTTCAGGCAATCCATATGCAACAGAAGGCACTGTTCTCCACGGGACCCCTTCGGTTTCAATGGCAAAGACCTGAGAGGTGCAACTCCATCCAATTTCACGCGTCTGCTGCTCTGCTTCCTTAGCAGAAGGAAAAGGGACAGAGACTTTCTGTTCAGTTCAACAACTTATAAAAATACCACAAGACTTTATACATTACAGTAGCTGGTTAGAAAGAGTGTCTGCGTAAGAGGGTGGGAAGAGGGTTAGCCGCTGCCTTTCCCAAAAGGGAATCTTCCAGAGCCCTCCCTTGTCTGTTCACGAGTCACAAATGATGCTGTCGTTTTAATAAAATGCAATAATGAAATATTCTGCAGTCTCTTTAAAGCATTTCCCCTTCAGTTGGTTCCCGGAGCACTGCCAAAGTTAAATCCTGAGACCATTTCTTTATTATTGAACGTGAAGCCCATTTGCTCTTCTATCCTCTTTCTTTCTGGAATTAAGAGAAATTAGAAGTATATTAAGACAGATAGCATGCATGCCTTTTTAGGACCAGTGACCCTTATCTTAAAAGAAGCAGCAGGACCAATTGGAATTTCTATAGAATTGCTAGTCCACCGATTCATCCATTTATGAATCAATGGAATTTACATAAGTATCTGCTTACCACTCAGTTGGAAGTAGCAATTGGATTTTGACCATATGAAAGTTAAAATGAGCTTAATGCAATGTATGCAAATCCCTCACTGTCCAATCATTTTAACTGGAGGCACCACAGAAGGAATCCAGCACATCCTGTATAGATTACTGCAACACACTCCATGTGGGGTTGCCCTTGAAGACTGTTTGGGAGCTTCAACTGGTCCAGTGGGCAGCAGCCAGGTTGCTCACAAGAGCGGCATACAGAGAGAGGACATTTCTCCTGTTGTGCCAGCTCCACTGGCTGCCAGTCTGCTACTGAGCACAATTCAAGGTGCTGGCTTTAGCCTATAAAGCCCTAAACAGTTCCAGCCCAGCTTATGAATCACCTCGGAGATTAAGATTGTCTGGAAAGGCCCTGCTCTCGATGCCACCTTCCTCACAAGCGCAACTAGTGGGGACGAGGGACAGAGCCTTCTTGGTGGTGGCCTCTCTGCTATGGAACTCCTTCCTCAGCTACATTAGATCCACCCCTTCCCTCCTAGTTTTCAGAAGGAAAGTAAAAGCTTGGCTTTGGGATCAGGCTTTCAGAGAATAGTGCAGTGCAATAACCGATTTGAAATATGTGCAATGACTATGGAACGTCTTTGGACTATGATTATGGATGGCGCGATTTATATTGAATGTAACATTGTGAATGTTTTAAATGCTTAATATGTATTAATTTAAATTTAATTTTAATGTTAATGTTACTGGAAATGTATGTTTTAAGGCATTGAATTGTGTATATGTAAGTTGCCTTGAGTCCCCTTTGGGGTAGAGAAAGGCAGAGTAAATAATAATAAACTAAATAATAAATAACTTTTTATATACATTTTTTTTCTTTTTCGTGTCAGGAGTGACTTGAGAAACTGCAAGTCGCTTCTGGTGTGAGAGAATTGGCCGTTGCCCAGGGGATGCCCGGATGTTTTGATGTTTACCATCCTGTGGAAGGCTTCTCTCATGTCCCCACATGGGAAGCTGGAGCTGAGACAGCTCATCCGCACTCTCCCCAAATTCGAACCTCTGACCTGTCGGTCTTCAGCCATTGCGCCAGTTATATATACGGCCTGGATTATGCTCGTGAATTACGTGTTTAACTCTTAATGTATTGTTTTAAAATGTTTTAATTGCTTTAATGTACTTTTAAATTCTATTTTAATATTTATTTAAGTGTACATTGTGTTTTGGGGCATCAAATTGTTGCCTGTATGTAAAGTCAGGTTGAGTCTCCTCCAGGGTGAGAAAGGTGGGGTAGAAATGTCATAAATAAATATAATGCAGAAGATCCGTTGCTATGCTATAGATTCAAGAAAAAATATCTTGGACAGTGGTGATAAGTTAGTCACAAATATGATTCATTATTATTTGTTAAATGTATATCCTGCTTTTCCTTCCATGGGTTCAAGACTTATCTCTTGCCCACTTTATGCTCACAACAATCCTCTGAAGTAAGTCAGGGTAAGAAAGAGTAACTGATCCAAGATCACCCAGAGAATTTCATGGAACAGTGGGAAATGCATGCTGGATCTCTTAAGACCCAGTTCCTCATTCTAATGACAAACTCATTTTTAAAATTTTTCATCGCATCACGAATATCTATTATACATGTATAGAACTTTAATATGTATAGAATATATTGTCTCCCCTCTGCTGGTGCTCCTTTGCCCTTTTCGACTGAAAAGGTGCCAGCAAATTGGTGATGGAGGAGAGGAATACAAGTGCCTGGATTCCTTTTATGTTGAGCTTCTTCGTTCTGTATATGTTCTTGTTGTCTGCAGTGTGGAATTACACACTTATTGCCTGCAATGGCTTATACATCACATTTTTCTCAGACTACACCTATCACTACCATTTGACTTTTTTCAGAGGAAAGGGAGAGATAAACAAAGAGTAAAAAGAAGCATTTAAAACCAGTTCTCCCCTTCCTCTCCCTGACTTACTCTAAAGCTCGGCCTCTCCTCTTTAAAGGTGTGGAAATCCTTATGAAATACTTCCCTTCTGCTCCACCCTAGAGAGGTTCCAATACACAGAAGCTACTTTCAACAGACAAAAGCAAAGAAAATTAAAATCTTCGCCACCTGCTCCTCTCTTTGTGCACTCAGAACAAAAGCATCTCTCCTTTAAAATGTTCTCTTTTGTGTTATTTTAAACCCGGAACAGCTTGAATTACATGACACGGTTACAATGACGAAGGATGCCTATTTACACAATTACTGTCTCTCTACAAATATCTCGACAACAAGCATTAACGGCTTCAGAGAACAGGCAAACCTGCAGAACTCCGCCGGTGTTCAGCTAATGCACAGATTTCCTGCAGCTGGGTCTTCTGATCATTGCTGAGTGGAGTGGTCAGCAAATGGTACCAGGCGGCATCTCGGCTCTGTACTTCTATCAACAGAGAATTAATATATCTTCTTTTAAGACAGTTTTAGAAAGCAGAAACAGATAAAGCTACAAACTGCATCCCATTTATAAAACAGTTCTTTCAGCAAACAGAAGTTGTCTACTCTTAAATCAGCTTTGTTCAACTTTTTCTCAAGATATAACTCCCATAAGCCCTAGACAGCAGTGAAAGCCTGTAGAAAAAGCAATACAAAATACTTTGGAGCAACGGTTTTCAACCTTCCTAATGCCATGACCCCTTAATACAGTTCCTCATGCTGTGGTGACCCCCAACCATAACGTTAGTTTTGTTGCTACTTCATAACTGTAATTTTGCTACTGTTACGAATCGTCATGTAAATATCTGATCTACAGGATGTATTTTCATTCAATGGACCAAATTTAGCATAAATACCCTATAAGCTCAAATTTGAATATTGGTGGGTTTGGGGGAGGGATTGATTTTGTCATTTGGGAGTTGTATGGAATTTATAGTTAACTTACCATCAAAAGAGCATTCTGAACTCCACCAACGATGGAATTGAACCAAACTTGGCACACAGAACTCCCATGACCGACAGTCATGGGAGTTGACCTGGAAGGGTTTGGTGGGCATTGACCTCAAAGGTCACGTGGCCAACATGACTGCATGGAATGCCATTTACCTTCCCACCAGAGCAGTACCTATTAATCTACTCACATTTGCATGTTTTCAAACTGCTAGGTTAGCAGAAGCTGGGACTAAAAGCGGGAGCTCACCCCGCTCACTGGATTTGAACCGCCAACCTTTTGGTCAACAAGTTCAGCATCTCAGCGGTGTAACTCGCTGCACCACCAGGGACAGAGACAGAATCCGAGACAGCTGACCTGCAAACCCTCAGCAAGAATCCTTATTATAGTGGCCTCTGAAAAAAACGATGATTCATCAAATGAAGGCCGAGGCAAGAAAAGTGTCTGAGGTTTAGGTTTTATTTCTTTTAAGAACGCTTAGAAAAGTTAAAATTTTTGGACTATGTTAACAGGGATTATGAGAACTGTGATCCACAGTAGTATCTGTGTCTTGGAACAAACTTCCATTTTAGTAGATCATAGATATATAAAGGTTGCTTACCTGTAACCGTATTTCTTCGAGTGTCCATCCGTGATATATAGAAGGTCAAAACAGCTCACTGAATGTAGATTTTATTTTTTAAGGTAACAATGAACCCTGCACCTCCATTCTTGGAGACAAAAGTAGCCATTTATTTTTGATGCATGTTAAATGTTCATACCTATTAGTGCCTGTGTAAAGAATTGATATTCATCCACAGCATCTTCCAAGTCAATGGGGGTGCTGAAGCCTTCTAAAGCAGTTTCTTCCAAAGCATCATCATCCCAGTCATCGTCGTCATCATCATCATCTTCATCCCCTGCATCACCTCCGCCGCCCGCATGGTTCTCCTGCATTTCCTGGGTTACTTCATTTGCCTCTTCTTCATCACTTGGAATCTCTTCTGTAAATAAGTTCATTCTTTAATAAAGCACTAAAGCACTTCGACATATGTGGAATATAAAAAAAGGCAAACACATTTATTTGCTCCTCTAAAAAAAAATCCCACTAATCAAACAAGCAATTTGAGTTCTGCACTTAAACTAATGGAATTTCTAGTGAGCATCAAAGTTAATGAGTAGTCCTTAAATTATAATGTTGGTGGATGCAGCCAGGGCACAAAAAGGAAAATATATATTTTTAGCTGAGGTTATTGGATGGGGTTCTTTCCAAGTTACTTAGCTTCGGAAATTAGCACCAGGAAGCTCTTTTGAAAATAATTACATAAAGAAGCCAGTTTCCATGGACACAAGGCTGACTCGTGGGCACAGAGTGTTTGCTCTGCCATCTAAGCAGACCCTTTGGTATGTCCCATGAACAAACAGTATTTCATATCCTGCCACTTTTCTCCCAGGGCCTCTCTGGGAAGATTACTTGTTATAATTCATCACTGGAGATAAGGTAAAGCGCTACCCACTAGGAAAAAGTAGGACAGTCATCGTACTGGGCATCGTAATGGATTCCTGGAAACAGAGAGGAAATCTAGATTGCCACTGCACTTCACTGGTATGACTTTTGGTTGTGGGATTGTGTTGCTTACTTTGAATGGTACAAACAGTGGTGTCTTGGTGTATTTCTCATGCTATTTTCTCCCCTGCTCCCATATTCCTTTTGGGATTCAAGCTTTGGTTCTTTGGGTTGCTTAGCTTTCTTTTCCTTTATGTTATTCTGTGCTTGACTCCAAAGGAACTAAACACACACCAGACAGGTGCCATCACAGGTTTGATTTTATTTTATTTTTTGGTAGGGTGGCTTATCTTGCCATGTCAGCTTGCGTGCCTTGCCATATAATCCTATTTTCTCTGTATTTCATATCCTGCCACTTTTCTCCCAGGGCCTCTCTGGGAAGATTACTTGTTAATGTTATTTGTGGTCTGCATGTTAATATTTATTTTTCACAGGGATGGCTACTAGGCTTATGCAATCCAGGTAAAATGCAATCCATTTCAGTGTCTTAGATTTCAGTCGGGATCCTGATCCATTTTTCAGGAGCCTCCCGAATTTGGGAGGAGTCTTTGATCCAGGAAACTGAAAGATTTGTTTTCTTTCCAGCCCATTATGGAGGGGGGGGGGAGTTCCCAGGCTATTCTTCCTGTCATTTTAGGCATCATTTGTCCTTATATCCTTCATTAAGACCTGAATTAAAAGCATCAGAGTTAAGATACCACTCTTTCTGCAATCCTTTCCCTTCTGTCTGTAGAGGAGACCGTGTTTAATGCTTCATTAAAGCTGCTTCTACTTTAGAGGAGACAGTTGCACTCTCCCTGTAGCACAAATTTTAAGGAGGCTTCCCCACTCTACAGGGAAGGGAGAACGATTGACCTGGAGCTATCCTACCCTGGGCTTCCTTTAAAAAGCCCTCTCTTTTTTCTTGATTTGCAGGCCCTAGAGTAGTGCTCTCCCCCCCCCCCCACACGCCTTTCTGCTTCATGTTTAATGCTTAGTAGTTAAAACTGTTTCTATTCTTGGGGAGACAGGCGCGTGCACACTCTCTCCCTACAGGAGGCAGTTTTCCAAGGCATTTTAAGGAGGCTTCCATAGAAGGAAGAGTGATCAATCTGGAGTGATCCTACCCTGGGCTTCCTTTTAAAAGCCCTCTCTTTTCTCTTGATTTGCAGACCCTGGAGTAGTGCCTTTCCCCCCCTCGTGCTTTTCCTTCTAGCGGTTTCTTCCCTCCTGCACTCCAATTGTAACTGAAGGAAGCCGGTTTTCTACAGCCACTGTTCTGTGGCAGCCGGAAGAAACATGGAGGCTGAGCCCTTGCTGTTACGGCCATCCAAACAAGCTGGATTAGCTGAATGGAACTGGCCAAATCAAACCTGTGCACAAGCCTTATGGCTACCATTACTACATAGTGGCTGTCCTATTTTAGATTTTATATTCTCATCTTATTCCATGTCTCCCACTGGCAAGAAAAATGAATTCAGGGCTGATATCCCGAATGTCACAATGGCACACAAGAAGGAGAAACAATGGGATCTGTGGATAAGAAAGTGTCATCCTTCAGCAAATTTAGGCAACTCTAAGATTGTCAGATGTTTCTTCACTTAAACACCATCAGCTATGTGAAACATCCTGAACTGTGATGAAGACAAAATGATGTTCTGGATACAAGCAAAACTGAGAGTTAAAAAATGAGACTGAAAAAAATGACACCAGTCCAGATTTCTCCAGCTATCCTACAAAGGATGAAGGAGATGGGGCAATGTGCCTATGAATACATCCCTCAAGAGATTTCGATACAAGCCCAGCTACTACTTGCTAGCCGAAAGATATGATGACATGCTGAGAATAATAGCTGAGAAAATAATCATTGCTGTAGCAACCATTTCCCCCTTTCCAGCTCCAAAATAATTTCAATCAGAATGTACAAAGGAATTTTTTTGGTACCATTATCTTCTGTGTCGTTCTTTTCAGCTTTAGCACGCTCTTCGTGTTCTGTATGCTGCCGGGTGGCACACACTTGTTTTAGGCCCAAAACCAAGAGGAGAACGGATGGAACAATTTGTGCAGCCACTGCGTCGACAGCAGGAGGTCGGTTTGGCAGCCCCATCAAGATGCTCAGTCCTATGATGCACATCTTCCTGTCATGAAGGCTGAAAACACACACACAGTTGGCAAAACATATCTATGGGTAAGACTTTCGCATGTAAGCTGGTTTGCTGTTTTACAGAAACAAGCTGGTTGAGCACTGGCTCTAACTATTATGCTTAACACAAATTATCTTGGTTTTTTATATTTAAGTTAAGATGATCAAAATAACAAACATATTTTAAGGTGTTTTTATTATTTTCAGCTTCCTTAAATACCTTTTGCATTGGAAGGTGAGGTATAATAAACACATTTTAAAAATAAGTCTTACAAAACCTGATGGAAGCTCTAAGGGACAGCTGCATATAGATTTTCAAGTTCTTCAAGATCCTTCTGTATTTCTTCTTCTTTCTTTTTATGTTTGAGAGACTAACTGCTTTGAAAAGAGTAAAACATGTGTTGTCAAAGGCTTTCATGGCTGGAATCGCTGGTTGCTGTGAGTTTTCCAGGCTGTATGGCCATATTCCAGAAGCATTCTCTCCCGACATTCTCTTCCAGGCAGGAAGCAGCCAAGCCTTGAAGCTGCAAGGCTATTCGATGCTAATCAAGGTGATCAACTGCAACATTCGCACTTGCCTCAAACAGACAAGAGTTCTTTTTCTCGCCTTGGACATTCCACAGATATATAAACGCCGCTTGTCTTATTTCCAACAGACCTCACAATCTCTGAGGATGCCTGCCATAAATACGGGTGAAATGTCAGGAGAGCATGCTCCTGGAACATGCTACAGCCTGGAAAACTCACAGCAACCAAGTAAAAACATGGTTCATTGTCTTTGCATTCTGAGTCAGGGTTGATAGGCACCTGCCCAAATGATACACAAGAAAATGTCTCTCCTTTAGATTGCTGCCTATCTGTAGCAGGTCACTGCAATCCAGTTGAACACCATTGCCTTAGCTTGCAGACATCGTTGTAGGCATCGTTTCTGACGGTAAGTGAACAACAGAAGACAGTTCAGAAGGCCATAGGCAAGTTCTCATTTGAAAATGTTTTATGTACCATAATTAACTTTAAACAGGCCAGGCTTTTCCACTGATTCAGAATGCAAAGATGATAAACCATGCTTTTACCCTGTTCTCAAAGCAGTGTATTGGTCTCTCAAAACATAAAACGGAAGAAAGAAAAGGTGGCAGAACCTTTGATTTTTATGAGGGTTTTTTTATATAAATCTAGGTTGCTTTTAAAAAAGCATAACGTGCAAGCAGTCTGTTGCTAAACAAATATATGCAGCTACTAATGAGGTGGATGCGGGCCTTTGGCAAATTATAATGACATGGGGCCAGCTACATATCTGAGAGCAAAATTAATATGAACTAGGTTAAAAAAAAGGAATACTGCATTCTATAATTAAAATTAGCAGAAAGAGAGAAACAAACAAGGAACTGGAGTGGGAGATGGGAGAGAAGAAAAGAGAAGAGGCGCTACACCTTTTGTGGCTTTGATCAATGAAGCAGTAGAGGTGCATTCTTCTAAAAAAACCCAGGAAATTCTGCAAGAATTCTCAGACAAAAATGCATGAATCCAACGGAGGAAGGAACAATAGTGACATTTCATCTTTGTTTACATTTATACGACTAGAAGTTTCCAAATGGCTGCGCCTGCGCAGAAGATAACCCATATGTGCACTTTCACATACACCACGAAGAAGAAGGGTATATCCAAATGGGTTTTAGCAAGAGGGAGATCACAAAACAACAACGGCTAGAGTGGACAAGAGAGAAGGCAGTACCTTGTGAGGCTTAAAAAAAAGTGTGGCACAGATTGGATATGTCCTCAGTGTCTTCTGGAATTTTAGGAAAGTTAGTCTAGAACAGTGGTTCTCAACCTTCCTAATGCCGTGACCTCTTAATACAGTTCCTCATGTTGTGGTGACCCCGAACAATAAAATTATTTTCATTGATACTTCACAAATGTAATTTTGCTACTGTTATGAATCATAATGTAAATATCCAATATGGAGGATGTATTTTCATTTATTGGACCAAATTTGGCACCAATACCCGATACGCCCAAATTTGAATACTGGTGAGGTTGGGCAGGATTGATTTTGTCATTTGGGAGTTGTAGTTGCTGGAGTTTATAGTCAACCTACCATCAAAAAGCATTCTGAACTCCACCAACAATGGAATTGAACCAAACTTGGCACACAGAACTCCCATGACCGACAGTCATGGGAGTTGACCTGGAAGTGTTTGGTGTGCATTGACCTTGAGTTTTGGAGTTGTAGTTCACCTACATCCAGAGAGCACTGTGGACTCAAACAATGATGGATCTGGACCAAACTTGGTATGAATACTCAATATGGCCAAATGTGAACACTGGTGGAGTTTTGGGCAAATAGAGCTTGACATTTTGGAGTTGTCATTGCTGGGATTTATAGTTCACCTATAATCAAAGAGCATTCTGAACCCCAACGATAGAATTGGGCCAAACTTCCAACAGAGAACCCCCATGACCAACAGAAAAGGCTGTTTTCTGATGATCTTTGGCTACCCCCCTGACATCTCCTTATGACCCCCCCCCCCCAGGGGTCACGACTCCCAGGTTGAGAAACACTGGTCTAGAATATATGAGAAATTATCCCCAAAATGAATTGAGGGAAATGATGATCAGAAGGAATAGTCTTTAGCATTCACCATGGAAGAGAATACAAATTCCCACTCATGAGAGCTTTACACCATAACCTGATTTCTTTCTCCCAACTAGGCTGATTTTGTTTGCTTTGGAGACTGAACTTTTTGCCTTTTCCTTGCAAAGAATGTGCCCCACCACACAACTTGGGTAACCTCATTAGGGTGGCTGCCACTACAAAACCACTCCCCCGACAGCTGCCTCCTTCATTAAAAGGGTGCCCTTCAAGGCAACCCACATAAGAGATAACCTTCAGACCATAGGCATTCTTCAACAACTAACTGCTGAGATAGTTTAGTAATTAGGCAAAAGTAATGAAGCACGTTATGAGTAAAAGACCTGTACTTTGACCTACCACAAACCCACAAGCTCCTTAAATGTCATAAATTGAGAACAGCTGTCATTTATTCTACAAGTATGCACAACTCAAATAACTGCACATGTGAGCAAAACTAGTGTGGTCATTACTGACACTATGAATCAAGCTCATGTATGGGTCACCTGAGTTTATCATCATTAATAATAACCACATGGTGCTATTTATTTATTTATTTACTGCATTTTTACCCCGCTCTATCGCAACCCTGAAGGGGACTCAGATGCTAGAAGGATCTTCCTTCAGTAACCTTATGAAGTACTCCTTGATCGTCAAATGGCACATGAGAAAAAAAGGCCATAAGATGCACTTTTGGCTAGCTTGTGCTTCTGCACACAACTGCTAGCAGCTCACAGGTCAAATCAGAACATGGAACATTACCGTATATACTTGAGTATAAGCAGACCCGAATATAAGTCAAGGCACCTAATTTTAGCACAGAAAACTAGGAAAGCGTATTGACTCAAGTATAAGCCAAGGGTGGGAAATGCAGAAACTACTGGTAAATTTTAAAATAATAGATACCAATAAAATTACATTAATTGAGGCCCCAGTAGGTTAAATGTTTTTGAATATTTACATAAAAGTGTAATTTAAGATAAGACTGCTCAACTCTGATTAAACCATTAATCTAACCTTCTTCAATTTAAATGTGGTTACATATTATTTCAATAATAATAAAGACAGTTAAATAACAAATATAATAAAATAATAATAGAGTAAAATAATGGAAATGAAAGAATAATAATAAATATAGTAAAATAATAAATGTAATAACAATAATAACGGAGTAAAATAAATGTAATAATAATAATAAATAAAATAATACATATAATAAAATAATTTTAATAATAGAGTAAAATAATGGAAATGTAATAATAATAAATAATAAAATAATAATAAAAATGTAATCAAAATAATAATAGAGTAAAAAAAAAATTTTGATTCAAGTATAAGCTGAGAGTACCTCTTAAAAGGATGGTCTAATTTCAAAACCACCCCAGCTTTCTTCTTCTTTTTAAAAACAGAAATGTATATCTCTGATAAGATTTTAAATGCAGCTGCAAGGGAGGGGGTCTTAATAATTTGTCCTTTTGTGCCCCATATCTTCAGGCTAATTGGAAATGACGCAAAATGCCACTTAAAGGGAGGGGAAGTACATCACGTTAATTCCAACCAGAATTCTCTTTTTAAGATTTAGCACAATAAGTCAAAGGGCCTTTTTAAATTCTTAAGATCATACTACAGTTAGTACACCTTGAAAAGCTGGATATTACCCCTAACCACAGAATGTAATAAAGGCAATAAAGTCATTTTACAACACACCAGAGCGGTAAACGTCACATTAAAACTACATTTATGAGATGCTATAACATTTTGCAGATATGTAACGTCAAATCCAAGACAAGAGCAAATATTACAATATGTCAAGGCAACCACAGCAATTAATGGTCTCTGTTTCCAATTAAAGGCTTCTTGCTAGAGAGCAACTTTGAAGGACTACTGCCTATTGCTATTATGAGAATCCTCTACATAAAACAATTTCTGATGGACTATGTATACATTTTATTTTAATTTATTTATTTAATTTATACCCCACCTTTCTTCCAATATGGGAAACACAAAGAACCACTGAAAGATGGCCATCCAGCCTCAGTTTAAAAGCCTCTTAGGAAGGAGCTTCTGCCACACTTTGAGGCAGAGAGTTCCACTGCTGAACAGCTCTTATTGTCAGGAAGTTCTTCCTAATGTTTAGGTGGAATGTTCTTTCCTGCAATTTGAACCCATTGCTCTGAGTCCTAGTCTCCAGGGCAGCAGAAAACATGCCTGCTCCCTCTTCCTTATGACATCCTTTCACATATTTATTCATGACAGTCATGTCACCTCTCAACCTTCTCTTCTGCAGGCTAAACATCCCCAACTCTTTAAGACACTCTTCATGGGGCATGGTCTCCAGACCTTTGATAATTTTAGTTACCCTCATTCGGACACCTTACAGGTGTCAATATTTCTCTTAAATTGTGGTGCCCAGAACTGGACATGGTATTTCAGGTGAGGTGTAACCAAAGCAGGATACAAAGGCACAATAACTTCCCTCGATCTAGCCAATATATTCCTTTTGATGCAGCCCAAAACCCCATTGGATTTTTTAGCTGTCCCATCACCCTGTTGACCCATGTTCAACTTGTTGTCCACGAAGACTCCAAGATCTTTAACAGGGACTGTTGTCGAGCCATTTGTGCCTTCAGTATCTCGCTGAATACTGACATCCATCATTAATGCCTGTCTCTTTGAACATTCCTATCCATGGGATCACACTAAGTGTTTGCCTAAATTTCCTGAATTTCCTAAAATCTAGAATGCATGTCTGACTTCTCTTAGTTTCCAATTTTCTCTGTATCACAAACCACAGGAGTACATGGTCACTCCCACCTAGGGATGCAATATATAGGCATCAGTGGAGACACCTCTTCCCTATGATAAACTCCTTCAAGGGTGAATTTCCCTTCCAAGAGGTAGATTTTTCACACTTAGTGTTGTCTCATCCCAGTCTGGGGAGAGCGGGTTGAGCTCCCTCTGTCAGCTCCAGCTCCCCAGGCAGGGACATGAGAGTAGCCTCCAACAAAGATGGTAAAAACATCAAAACATTCGGGCGTCCTTTGGGCAACATCCTTACAGATGGCCAATTATCTCACACCAAAAGCGACTTGCAGTTTCTCAAGTAGCTCCAGACACCAACCCCCCCCCCCGCAAAACCCTGTTCTTAACTGTGAGTTGTTTGTAAGTTAGAGGTTTGTAACTCGGGGACTGCCTGTATTATTAATGCATCTTAATATTGAATTTAAATATGCCCATATATACTTAAGAGTATAAGCTGACCCAAATATAAGCCAAGGCACCTAATTTTACCACAAAAAAACCCTGAGAAAACATATTGACTCAAGTATAAGCCAAGGGTGGGAAATGTGGCAGCTACTGGTAAATTTCAAAATAAAAATAGATACCAATAAATGTACATTAATTGAATCATTATATTTACATAAAACTGTAATTTAAGACAAGGCTTCAAATCTGATTAAACCATTCTTCTAACCTTCTTCAATGTAAATGTGCTTATGTATCCTTCCAATAATAATAGAGTGAAATAATAAATGTAATAATAACAATAATAATAGAGTAAAATAATAAATGCAATAATAATAATAATAATAATAATAATAATAATAATAATAATAATAATAGAGTAAAATAACAAATGTAATAATAAATAGAGTAAAGTAATGTAAATGTAATAATAATAATAAAAAATAGAGTAAAATAATAAATGAAATAATAAATAGAGTAAAATAATAAATAACCTTCTCAAGTATAAGCCGGGGGGGGGGGGGGGGGGGGGGACTGACAGACTTTAAGCCCTAAAAAGGGCTGAAAAACTTGGCTTATATTTGAACATATATAGTAAGTTGCTTTGGGAACTAGTCTCTGAAAACTGCAATTAAATATTTAATATTTTCACAGGAATCTCTCAAGGTTAAAAAAGAAAAAGGAGAATAAAGCATATTGACACTTACCCAAGAAAACAATCTGTATCATTCATCCACTGATTTATAAACTGTGCAGTGATTGGTTCTGGGTTGTGAGGAAATCGGATATTCTCTAACGTGTGCAAAAGGAGCGCGGGATTATAATAAAGAGCAGCAATGGCAACCTGCAGACACATGGTGCGGAGCTCGCTGGTTTTGACGCCTCGTGTTAAGCGTTCTAGAACAGCTTCAACAAAGAGAGGGATGCACTGGGGATCGACAAAGGAGATGTTGAGAGAGGAAGGGAAAAGGAAAAGGACAAAAGAAACACGTTTAGATACTTTTCAAAGCATTAATTCCCCAACCTGTTGGAGTCAAATATAATTGTCTTTCATTAAATGCTTTCATGTTACCTGCAATTCTGTGTGTGTGTGTTGTGTGCCTTCAAGTTATGTCCACCCAAAGAGAAAAGTATTACGAGGCTTTCTTGACAAGATGTGTTCATGGGGATTGGCTTCTTTGAGGATGACTATGTCTAATATTTTTTGGTGGGTTTCTATGGCTAAGCTGGGACACAAATCCTGATCTCCAGAGTTATTATTCAACACTCAAACAACTACACCATGCTTGAAGGGAAATTATATTATTATTGCAGAAGAACTTAGCTTCACAGGGCTTGGAAACCTGGCACTCTGGTTTTTCTCTTTCCCTCTGGTCTTTTCTCCTTTACTTCCTTGGCCCTCTTTTTTGCTAGTTTTTCTTGTTCATTTAGCTCCCAGCCCCTAACTCAGCAGCAGGCTTGTTTATTTCTCTCTGCCTTTTAACTGTCTGAAGAGTTTGGGGACCCTGCTGAGCATCACCTACGGCTGCTTAGAGATTTTCTGGAGATACACATTTTCAAGGCTTGTTTGCATCTTCCTCATTGCTAATAAATAAAAGTAGTACTGCAGGGCACAGTCAGATTTCATGTAAATAAAATGAATTAGCCCATTTAATTAAAGAAAAACAATCCTTAGGGTCCTTCCAGGTTTCAAAGTTAGCTAATAAAATGAAAACAGTCAGGCATACATTCTGTAGGTCTTGTCAGAACTTGACCACAGAATTGCACTAGAGAGGATTTGCTAATGTCCAAAGACATATTATCTCCAGGAACCTCTAGAAAAAATATTTTAAGTAGCAGTTGATGATACAATCAAATTGGGGGGACCCAGAGATTCCCATAGATAATATATTAACCACATTCATTAATATTCATATCTATAAAAGTTTAATCCACAAGTGTGGAGGGCTAACTATGTTAAAATATAAGCAAAGCACTACTTGTGCCATCTGGTGGTTGTAACATCTAATAACATTCTGATATTATTAGAACAGAATTATAGAATCAGAGTTGGAAGAGACTTCTTGACAGGCCAACCCCATGTCAAAAAGAAGGAAATCGCATTCAAAGCACTCAAAGCATTCAAGGATATGTTGGGTTGCTCTTAATTACTGTTAACTGGCTTGGATTTCACAAATAGGTGTGGTGGACTGCTCCTTGTGCCATCCTGTCAGTAGGTTGTTACCAATCCCTCTGCAATGCCAGAAATACAGCTTAATGGTGTAACATTAGAAAATGTTGACCATTTCTGCTACCTTGGCAGCCACCTCTCCACAAAAGTCAACATTGACACTGAAATACAATGCCGCCTAAGCTCAGCGAGTGCAGCATTTTTCCAAATGAAGCAGAGAGTGTTTGAGGACCGGGACATTCGTAGGGATACTAAGGTGCTTGTTTATAAAGCTATTGTCCTCCCAACCCTACTATACGTCTGCGAGACTTGGACTGTCTACAGACGTCACAGGCAACTCCTGGAACTCCATCAGCACTGCCTCCGGAAAATCCTGCAAATCTCTTGGGTAGACAAGGGGACAAATGTCAGCGTGCTGGAAGAAGCAAAGACCACCAGCATTGAAGCGATGATCGTTCGCCATCAACTCGCTGGACTGGCCACATTGTCCAAATGCCCAATCACTGTCTCCCAAAGCAGTAATTCTACTCCCAACTAAAGAATGGAAAACAGAATGTTGGTGGACAGAAAAAGAGATTTAAAGACAGGCTTAAAGCCAACCTAAAAAAAACTGTGGCATAGACACCAAGAACTGGAAAGCCCTGGCTCTTGAGTGCGCTAACTGGAGGTAAGCTGTGACCAGCAGTGTTGCAGAATTTGAAGAGGCACGAATGGAGGGCAAAAGGGAGAAGCATGCCAAGAGGAAGGTGTGAGAAGCAAACCCTGACCAGGACCACCTTCCACCTGGAAACCAATGTCCTCACTGTACAAGAACATATGGATCAAGAGTAGGGCTCCATAGTCACCGCAAAGACACTGCACTTGGAAGGCCATCATACTCAAGACAGCAAAGGAGGGCTTAAGTAAGTAAGTACCATCACAACCCATTCTAACAGGAATCAAATCAGGAGAGGAAGTTTCCCCACTCCCTGACTCAAGTCCATGGTAGAAGCAGCATCATAAGGAAAGTGGCAAAGACATCAGATGGCAGGCATGTCTAAACAATCCCAGAATAGGATTAGATAAAAAAGCCTTGATAGTTACTGCATCTGGAAATCCCTCCCAAAGAAGGTATGCATATCCTGAACCCTTGTTTATGGGTTTTCACCATAAAACAAACTCCTTCCAGTATAGAAAAGGGTTTTGGTTTTAGGAAAGTTAAGTTGGAAATAGTTTTTACTAGATGGCTTTATTTCTGCCCTGGTGTTCTATGCCTTATTGGCTTTTCTGGGTTTGTATTGTTGTTGTTGTTGTTGTTGTTGTTGTTAGATACATAACAAGATTAGTACATAGCAAACAAAATCACTATACTGGCTTTTGTATCTGATCACGTTGGACATTTCTCAAGTGTCTAGGACTGTGTAATGTATCGGCGAATAATACATGCAGATCCAAGTAGAGTGGCCTTTTGCAGCTGATAGATGGTAATTTTGTTGCTGCCGATTGTTTTTAAGTCCAGGCCAAGGTCTTTAGGCACTTTATCATCATCATCATCACTATCATCATCATCATCGCAGGAGGATCATTGTATTGTAATATTGCTCTAACTACTGTTAACTGGTTGGGATTCTGCATGAATAATGTTTTGTAAAAGGGGAAGTGGGGTAAGTCATGACACAAGAGGGGCCTTCTTGGATCGGTCCATCCATTTAAAACAAGCTTTATGTCCATTTTCCCCAGGAAATTATCTTCTACGTCTCAGACAAATCCCAGTTGGATTTAAAGTATTAAATGGTTCTATGTGTCTGTGTCACAATGGAAAGAAAAATGCTATCCTCTTAATATATACCACAACCCATATAAATCCTATATTCAGATATGTCATTTTTCAACCAATACACAACTGTATCTTATAAGAAAAGCAAAGATGTTGTGCAGCACATTACCTGATCAATGCCTCTCCCTTTGCATTGCAGAATAATGACCTCCAAGAGCTTGGCTGCATGACACTCAGCATCCTCGCCTGCGTCACCAGTTAATACCTAGCAACAAAAGCCATGACAAATTTAGAGAGTAGCTGACAAGGCAAAGACAATACTTCCATGGAGAGATTGAAACATGGACACAAGACACTGATGCGGGAAAGATGGCACAGTGTATATGTGGAAACTACTTTGTGTAATTCATATAACATTTGACACGACACGCTTCATTAGAGAGGGCCCTTCCATGTGAATGATCTGCTATATGAGAAGACACCAAGATATGCATTTCGACTGCACTGAAAACAAAAACTAGTTAGACCTCTGGTTTTTAAAGCCTGTTTTTTAACTTCACACTGCTGAACAGTTTCTAACCAGTCTCCAACATGCAATTTTTAGGCAAAGTGTTGGATTCTCCACTTCAGTAGTTTTTAGACCAGACAGATTGTCCAGATCTATTCTGAATCTTCAGGCATGGTTAGGAGATAGCAAGGCCTGGCTCTTTACTTGCTCTGACCTGATGCTCTATTCTAGATTTTAATTAGAACTTTAAAGGAGCTGTCCAAGATGTAAAGTATAATTAAAGTACAGCTCCTACACTGCATGGCTAAAGGTGACACTAAACAGAACAGATTCACTGGTCCAATGGCATTACAGTCACCAGGCAACACTGCTGCTAGGGCTGGAATTTATATATGACTTACACCTAGGCAATCTGAAAGATCTTATATTCCCATACAAGCCTGCCTGAGTCTTACGACACAGACATGCTTGGTGAGGACAGCCTTCTTGGTGACTGCTGTTAGGTCATGAATTCCCCCGACTGTAGTTTTCCCCTTTCTATATTCATTCCACCAGAAAGGAAATAAGTTATTAAAGCAGGACAACACCTTTTAACTGGTGTTGGCAAAAGGATTTTTAAAGATATGTATAGTATTTTTATCTAAACTATGCTTTAACCATTTAAAATATTTTAATTGAACTGTTAGCTAAATGCATTAAATTCTTCTATCACATATTGTTCTTGCATTTTTCCCAGTTTTATTATAGCCATGTTGTGTGTCGTATTAAGAGAAAAGCGGGATATAAATGTAATAATTCTCTTCCTCCTCCTTCTGCTTTTCCATCGTTATCACAATCACTTCTACAATCTAGATGGATATGGCTCTTGACTATACCTTCAGTGCACAAAAAATCAAATATTCTCAGCATGTGTCCTTCAGGTACAAATAGTATATTTCAATTTCTGGAACTTTGTTTCTCTTATTATAAACAGAAATTAAAAACTTAAAACTGAACACAACTCGCTGTGGCCTTCCAATTTTATACATTTTAGTTCACGTTTTTGATCTCATTTTGGGTACGAAGTTTGCAAAAAATTGAGCAGATGTAAAACTGACCTTTTTACACATACTGTAAATTATCTCCAGGTTTTTGGGATTTGACAATAAAGTATCAGTATCAACAGTGACATAGTTGTGTAAGAGAGGCATCATATCTAGAAAGAGAAAAGCAAAATAGTTATTTCTGAGAGCAAATGGAAATTTAAGATTGAATTCTGTTATTCTCTTTTTAAACTACCCACTTCATCATAAAACTTCTTAAATTCACAAAGAAACAGAGATTTTTCTATACTTTATGCTTAAAATATTTATATCTTGGTCTTTTTTTAAGGTCTACAGGGAATTTCTAAAGAAGCTATCACATTTTTATCCTCCCAACAACCTTGTAAGCAGAGCCTGGAAACTTACTTCCTGGAACTACAATCTCCTAAATCCCAAAGGCAACACAGTCAGAGGCCTTGCGAGCTCAGCAATTGTAGAACTTCTGGTCTCCCCCCCCCCCCCCACACACACCTTTAAAAAAATAACTTTTCCAAGCTTACTGGATAGTTTAAGTTTGGAGAGAGTGATTTTCAATTGCTTGCCAGTAATGGGACTTCAATTCCCACAATTCCTAACAGCCTACTGGCTATTAGGAATTGTGAGAGTTTAAGTTCAAAACACCCAGAGGGCCAAAGTTTGCCCATGCCTGATCTAAACCCTTTGCCCAATAATTGGTAAATGAATGCAACAGCAAGATGAAGTAGCTGTTTTAGCTAACGTTTTTACAATCTATTCAATATTTTATTTTGTACTGTTTATTTTTTCATGTCAGGAGCCACTTGAGAAACTGCAAGTTGCTTCTGGTTTGAGAGAATTGGCCATCTGCAAGGACATTGCCCAGGGGACACCCAGATGTTTGATATTTGACTATGCTTGTGGGAGGATTCTCTCATGTCCCCGCATGGGGAGCTGGAGCTGACCAGGGGAGCTCAACCCACTCTCCACAGTTTCGGACCACTGACCTGTCGGTCAGCAATCCTGCTGGCACAAGGATTTAACCCATTGCACTGAACTGCTTTTATCCATATCACCCATTAATGATGGAAATTCTACATCAGTGTGTCACAGTGTAAATAAGCACCAATGGAGGTATGTTCCACTTCCATTATGCAACCTCTACACTGGATAGCAATGTAGTTCAATAAATGCATATAGGAATTGAATGCACATAGCCATTAACATATTCCACAATGCACATGTGGATACTACTCTTTTTATTGCACAGCTGTCATGCATTAATTGTGTGTCAAAGTCTGCTTCTGTCATCTTAGCCTTGGAAATGTCCACTAAAAACACCCTCCTGTGCTCTGAACATGGCACTGCAAACAACATCATTATGATTTTGACTATGACTATTAAATGAAGTATGCTAATCTGTAGAGAGATGGTAGAAGTATGGGGATAATTTCCGAATACAGATGAATGACTGAATAATGTTTGGGAGTATGACATAAACAGATGTTTATCTCTCCCCGTGACTACCAAAATGAGAGGGAAATCTACAAAGTAAGGGAAATTATGCAAAATTATCTCAGTATTTATGGTTTACCTAGACTCATAAAATGGAAGAACACACAGGCTTACAGAGGGAATAGCTGGCCCTGAACACAGAGTAGTGTGAGAGAAAAACCTTCAAGGTTGCTTTCACTCACCTGAGACAAATTGACAATTGCCACTCTCTATCATAGCTTTCCAAACTACTGCAAGCCAACATTATCCTTCAATCAGGCTACTTCCACAACTCCGCTGTTTCAGTCTCATGGGTTATTATAACATTTATCAATTTGCTTTCAGAGTATACTACAGAACTCATTACCTACAAAGTACTCGAAGCAATCCTGCTGAAACACTTCATATAAGACACCCAAAAGCTGCCACATTTGTGGTGAAATAAGGTGGCATGTCAAGCTGTATGCGAGAGAGAGGATTTCTTCATAGAATTCTGAAGGGAAGCAAGAAACACAGAGAAAAATGAGATTTGGAAAGGTGGCTTTACAAATTTCACACAAACTACAGGGGTATTTTCTAGCCTTGACACATTTGTGCACCGATTTTAACTCAAAGCTATCCTTTGCTACGGTATTTTGATAGTAGGGTTACTAAGTGATGTAGCGAGACACAAGGCTAAGGTAATCAACCGCATTGCACAGATTTGATTCAGAGATTAAATAAAACTGCTCATTAAGTGGATGCATAGAAAAATTAAAGTGGTGGGACAAAACAACTTTATTTAACACTAGCCGTCCCCTGCCACGCGTTGCTGTGGTCCACATGGGGGTTCTGTGTGGGAGGTTTGGTCCAATTCTATCGTTGGTGGGGTTCAGAACGGTCTGTGATTGTAGGTGAACTATAAATCCCAGGAACTACAACTCCCAAATGTCAATATTCTGTTTTCCCCAAACTCCACCAGTGTTCACATTTGGTCATATTGAGTATTTGTGTAGAGTTTGGTCCATTGTCTGAGTCCACAGTGATCTCTGGATGTAGGTGAACTACAACTCCAAAACCAAAGGACACTGCCCACCAAACCCTTTCAGTATTTTCTGTTGGTCATGGGAGTCCTGTGTGCCAAGTTTGGTTCAATTCCATTGTTGATGGAGTTCAGAATGCTCTTTGATTGTAGGTGAACTATAAATCCCAGCAACTACAACTTCCAAATGACAAAATCATTTTTTTAAGTGAAGGACATACATTGGGTTGTTAGGTGCCTTGTGTCCAAATTTGGTGTCAATTCGTCCAGTGGTTTTTGAGTTATGTCAATCCCACAAACCAACATTACATTTTTATACAGATTCCTCCTGCTACTCTGCTGACTTGTCTTGACTGAGAAAGCACTCTGAACAAATCCTCAAGAGGTTTAAAACGAGTGCAGTGATTATTTAGAGCAGTTAGGAAACCAGTCAATGGGCCTAAGCTCCCCAGCAACAGGCAACAAAAACAAAAGGGAAGAATGGGAGATAGGACTACATACTTTCAGTCACTCACTGAAATTTTCCAACATTACTACACTATCCAAATCTTAGTGGCCATGATAATTGGGTGAATTTTAGGATCTATAACTTTTCTAAGCTCTGGTCAACTGTCTTTGGTATATATGGAAGACTAAGGCAGGCAGGCTCTTCCAAGAGTGGCATGTACACTGATCGTGCTACAATGGATAATTATAGGTAAAGGTTTCCCCTGACATTAAGTCTAGCCATGTCTGATTCTGGGGGTTTGTGCTCATCTCCATTTCTAAGTCAAAAAGCCGGCGTTGTCCTTAGACACCTCCAAGGTCATATGGCCAGCATGACTGCATGGAGCACCGTTACCTTCCCGCAGAAGTGGTACCTATTGATCTACTCACATTTGCATGTTTCCGAACTGCTCGGTTGGCAGAAGCTGGGCATAACAGCGGGAGCTCACCCTGCTCCCAATTCGAACCGCCGACCTTTTGATCAGCAAGTTCAGCAGCTCAGCGGTTTAACCCTAGGGGCAGCCCTATTATCCATATAAGGACATTATCAGGGAGCCCTGTATGGATAATTATAATGATGGATTATTTGTTCAATGCTCTATCTCAAAGAAAAGGCCTCATGAACAAAGGACGCATCTACATTTTAGAATTAATGCAGTCTACCACCACTTTAACTGCCATGGTTCAATGCTATGGGATCCTGGAATGTATAGTTTGGTAAGGCACAGCACTCTTTGGCGTGATGCAAGAAGTACTGCTTGAATACCAAGCAAAAAGTGGGTGCTAGAAATAATACCATACGAAAGCAGACTGGCAGTACCTGGGGATCACAACCAGACACAGTGAAGACATCTACCCTTGTGCTTTGCTATTCTGCTGCTGAGCATGCATGCCCAGTGTGCAATTCATCTCACCACATTAAAACAGTAGATGTGGCTCTTAATGAGACATGCCCTGCACTGCTGGAGAAATTATACTGTTTAGCCAGTATTGCACCACCTGACATAGGTTGGGAAGTAGCAGCCTGTAATGAAAGGGCCAAGGCATTGACATCTCCAGTCCATCTTCTGTTCGAATATCAGCCAGCACACCAATGCTTTAAATAAAAAATAGCTTTCTAACACCTACAGAGATACTCGCAGGAACACCTCAACAAGTGAGAGTCCAAAAGTGGCAGGTGAACTGTAATATATTCAACATCCGGTTTTAAAGTATCTTGGATCTCTCTCATACAAATAAAATCAATATTTCCAAGCAAACAATCTACAAATATTTTAAAAAGCTTGCTTTGAAAAAAAAAGTACCTATTACGTGCTTTTGCAAGACAAGACCAATTATTTGTAAGCAAATGCTCTCCAACTGTTGAGTTATCTGGAAGAGGAAAGAAAGATCACTTGTATCAAATTTTTATACTGAAATCACAAATGTTCTCTGTTTAAATCAACCATTTATCTAGCAAGCTTTACTTTATTTTACTTAATTCACTAAAAATCTGCATGCAAAGATCCCGGGAGGCAGACTAGATCCACACAAGATCCCCTATTACCTTGCATCTAAAGTGATGGAGAGGACTCACCTCCTTGTGGTCTTGCACAACAGTCAGGATTGTGTCAATTGTATGCAGGATCCCCATGGCCATAACAGTTTTATCCTCCATTTCTTCATACTCTTCACTTTGAAGAACTTTGCCAAAGATTTCTGCCTAAAGAAATCAAATTAGATATAGGGTGAACTGAAGAAAGAATCCTGGCAAAATAGAGGCTGTCCTTCTTTCTTATATGACGGAAAATAGATTCCAGTACTCTTGCAAAGCAGATCAGGTATAGTGATCTGAATTGGGAACTGGCCATTTCAAAGCTGAAACTAACAGGACTTGGAAGCATCTGCCCAAGCAACTGCACCTCACAACTACTGCCCTGCAAAGTAGCATTCCCATGTCCGACACATCCCTTAACAAACAGTTCAACTCTTACCAAATGTTGTGTCATTTCAACAGCAATTGTTGCTACTTCCTGGCTATATTCACAAATCAGCTTCTGGATTACATTAGTGAGATCATCATTCTCAGTCTCTCGGACAACAAGCAATAGCTCCTGCATAACAGCCCTGATGTAGGGCTTAATGTATTCTTTTGCTAGAGAAATAGAGGAAATAGAGAGGTATTAAAAAAGAGGTGACACCTGGGATGTCTTGACAATGGTTATAGTCCTTTGTTAGTATTTTATGATCCATATGCAGGCATGCACAGTCTGCCTTCTCTTTCTGAAGGCTTTACTGTGATTGGGAGCACTAACAGATTATATGGCAGACTTGCACACTTTCACATGGGACAGAATCTTTCCTAACTTCTTCTTTATTCAAAGTTGTCAATAAAAATACTTCCCAGAATCTGTAACATTCACAGCATTACAACAATCTACACTTCATCTCAAGCTTATTTATATAGTGAGTACCCCAAACTGTTACATTCTGAGTAAATAAGAGTAAAATGGCTGCCTTGAATCTCATCCAGTAATTTATTGTCGCGGTTAGAGGATCGTAGCTTGATTGAGTCTGAATTGATGTTTTTATACGTGCTTATTTTTTATTTTATTGTATTTTATATTGTGTTCACTTTTATATTTGTTTCTAGGCACTTGATGCTATCTGTAAGCCACCCTGAATAAAGTTGTTATTATTATTATCATCATCATCATCATCATCATCCAAGGAGAAAGGCTTAGAATATGTTAAGATAGTAAATAAATAAAAACATAAGCAAGCTGAAACAATCAAGGTTGAGTTGTTGTTGTAGGTTTTTTCGAGCTATATGGCCATGGTCTAGAGGCATTCTCTCCTGACATTTCACCTGCATCTATGCAAGCATCCTCAGAGGTAGTGAGGTCCTCACTACCTCTGAGGATGCTTGCCAGAGATGCAGGCGAAACGTCAGGAGAGAATGCCTCTAGACCAGGGGTCCTCAAACTTTTTAAACAGAGGGCCAGGTCACAGTCCCTCAAATTGTTGGAGGGCCGGATTATAATTTGAAAAAAAACATGAATGAATTCCTATGCACACTGCACATATCTTATTTGTAATGCAAAACAACATTTTAAAACAATACAATAATTAAAATGAAGAACAATTTAAACAAATATAAAGTTATTAGTATTATAGTGGGAAGTGTGTGCCTGCTTTTAGCTGATGAGATAGGGTTGTTGTTGTTGTTGTTGTTGTTGTTGTATGCTTTCAAGTAGTTTCAGACTTAGGTTGACCCTGAGCGAGGGCAGGGTAAATGACCTTGGAGGGCCGTATCCGGCCCCCGGGCCTTAGTTTGAGGACCCCTGCTCTAGACTATGGCCATATAGCCCAAAAAAACCTACAACAACCCAGTGATTCCAGCCATGAAAGCCTTCGACAATAAATCAAGGTTGAATATATGTGAGTATATAATTAAACCATAATTAAACCATAATTAACGGCCAGTACATGTCACCTTTATCCCAATATGACACCCAAGGAACCTTATAGTACAAGAAGAACACTATGAGGTCAGAGAGCAGAGAGTCAAGAACAAGATGCACTTATAGTAAGTCAATCTGGGAGGTATATAGGCATGTAGAAAGAGCAGGGCTACCATAGGTGCACAAAAGACATCATATTTTTATAAGATCAATCAGACACTTAAAGGAAGACTCGTTTTCGCCAAAAGTATGTGATCTTCAAAACCATCCCTCTATGGGTTGAACTTACACTCTATAATGACTGTGCTACTTTCAAGCTCAGCAGATACACCAAATCATAGAGTAAGTTCAGTCTAACTTACTCTAACATAATCACATTTATTTTCTCAAAGTCCTTAAAACCCAAATACACAGACAAAAGTCAATGGGAACAAACTGTGCCTAAAGGCAGATGTTCTAATGAGAGGTCAGAGAAATGGGCAAAATAAATCATAGGGTGGTGGTGAGAGGAGTTAAACTGGAAGCAAATGACTCTGGCCTGGAATGAGTCCTAATGGCATTTAAAATGAGAAAAGACAGGGAAATACATGTGTCAAAGGAAATTGTCAAATGCAAAAAGGAAGAGCAGTTATGAACAATATAACAGGTTTAGAAAAAGGACACTAGAATTACAGGGAGAGGACAAGAAAAGGAGGAGGAAGAAAATCATACATATACTTAAAAGCAAAAAGGAAATAGCCTGCTTTGAAGATGGTAGAGAAAATGGTTTCAAAGCAGAGCACAAAAAAAAGGTGAGGAAAGCCAAAGAAACAGAACTCAAACCTTGCTCTTGGTGGCTTATTAAAGACTGAAGTGCAATGGCTGCCTCTACTTTCACAGGCATTTCTTTGTCATCAATCAGGCATTTCTTTGTTAGCTCCACAGCATTCTGCAGGTTGAGTTCATTGTGAAATTTCAAAGAGCTGAATGAATGAAGAGTCCAACAGGACTGAGGGATAAGAAAAAAAAAAACAAGCAAATGAAACAGTGTCAAAGTTTGATTATTATTTTCAGAAACTTGTTGCGGGTGCTAGCAGTCTCAGCTTAGTTTTAGAACTACCTAAGTGACTTACACAGTTCAATTAAACACATCTACACAAATCAACATTTGTAATACAAAAATACTTCTATGAGTGAAAATGGACCCATGAGCATGTGCAAGGTATAATCATTCATATGGCAAATGCTGCGGTACATGTTCTCTTGATTTTCAGGATGGATTCTGAGAGTCAGGATGAGGGACTATAATAGGAAAAAGCAGTTAAAAGGCCCCCATGTCTCCTTTGAAACAATAAACAGGACAATTACTACCACAAGGAAAGTAATTGGATATTAACTCAAAGCTTTCTAAAATTAGCTGAAAAAACTATAGTGGAGGGCATCCTTCCTTGTTGATATTAACACATCACCACTGAATAATGTATATAGTTTGGTTACTTACTCTTGCTCTCAGATATCCCAGATTTGACATAAACAATGGGAAGACATGATTCTGCAGCATCAGCTCCATTTGATCCTTGAATACACTCTTCTGATGGAATTAGCAGAAGCCATAAAAATAATTAATCACTATTTTGATATACAGTACAATGTCTCTGGAGTAAATCATCAATACAAATTAAATTAGTCATCTAGCTTAAAGTTCACTCTTTAAAGATATTCTAGTACACAACAGATATAGAATATTTCATTGCTTAGGTTCAAAGTGACACATTACTGTTCTTGATGGGGTTGCCCTCCATCTAAAAAATTAGGCTTGTGGTTTGGGGTTGCTCCCAAAACGGCAGGTTGCCAAAGTGGTCAAGAGTACCTTTGTCCAGCTTTGGCTAGAGCACCAGCTGCTTCTTTCTTGGGAAAGACAGTTTTGGACAAAGTCGTTCATGCCTCAGATGTCTCTTAATTAGACTACTGCAATGTGTTCCACATGGGCTGCCCTTGAAAAGTGTTAGGAAGCTGTAGCTAGTGCAAAATCCAGCAGCCAGACTGATGTCGGATGTGCACTTTAAAAACAATATAACTCTGGTTCTGCAATTTGTAGAATCTACACTGGCTTTCAATTTGCTTCCAAGCTCATGTTGAGGTGCTGGTGTTGACCTTAAAAAGTCCTAAAAGATGTGGGCCCATGATATCTGAAAAACTGCCTTCTCTTCAGAGGAGGCCCTGTAGTATCTCCCAACCTCTTGTGAAATTAGGGATTGGTGGGTACGTGCGACAGGGCTTTCACTGCAGCAGTGCCTCAACTATGGAACTCCTCACTCAAGGAAGTTGCATGGCCCTATCTCTTTTAAGCTTTCAGCAGGCAGACACAACAGTGCTGTTCCGTATGGCATTCAGTGTTTGCAATTGTTCTTTAAAATGTGTAAAAACTGGTTCCTAGGGTTGTTTTAGACTGCTTTTAAGAGTTTTGAAGGGGTATTTAATGTATTATTAAATTATTTTATATTTATTTTTTAATTCATTTTTATTTGTTCATTGCTTCAGGAGCATTTGTGGACTGGAAGGCAATACAGAAATACACAAAATACAAAATAATGAATAAGAGCACTGTAAAGCTATTTTTGGAACTACAGTTCTAGAACCATGGAAGTCTACTTGAAGTGATGGTGGGAGATTTTGGGAGTTGTGGTGCAAAAAGTAACTTTATCTTAGAGCGAGGCTTCTTCCACACAGCTGAATAAAATTCCACATTATCTGCTTTGAACTGGAATATATGGCAGTTGGATTCAGATAACCCAGTTCAAAGCAGATATTGTGGGATTTTCTCCCTTGATATTCTAGATTATATGGCTGTGTGGAAGGGCACCAAGCCTGCACAACCTAGTGTTGGGATCTCTAGCTCCCAGAAACCCTAGCCAGCTTGCCCAATGGTCAGGAATTCTGGGAACTGTCATGAAAACACTTGGAGGGCCACACGTTTTGCAGGCCTGTCTTAGACAAAAGAAACCTTTCCTGGAAACTTGTATAGAGATGAGAGAGCAAAACCTGTCCTCTACTGCTGTTGCAAAGTTTCCCTGAAATTTTCTCCTTTATTGAGACTTGGCCTGACAGCTTCATATTTAAGATGCATCAGAGTGTTCTTATAACCGCAGATCAGAGATCTCTTTTCACTTTTGAAGACAAAAAACACACTTGTGAAACACACCTGCTGAAATAGAGGGTAAATAAATGGAACTGAATGTTTAAATAAGATTCTAGTAGCTCTTTAACCACCTCCGATAGCATGCAAATCAAAGATATGCATGCATATGGAGCAGAGAAACCACGAAATAACTTAAATTAGAATTAAAGAAGTACTGAACACACACCATCTGGACATATACTTGTTTTTCAGAAATACACATATGCATTCTGGTTCCTACATCTAAACATGCAATCCAATAGCTAGCTTATGTGTAGCTAGTCATTTACCTTCAGCAAAATATCTGCTAGAGATCCTATCACATGTAATGCTCCATCTTTCTTCCTAGGATCAACATTGGGTTCAGTGAGGATCTGATAGCAAAATGCCATCATTTTTGGTAACACCTTAAAATGGGGGGGAAAATAAAAAAATGAAGAAAATTACAACACTACTTTCTTTTCAGAAATAACCATGAGATATGTAGATAGATAGTTAGATAGATATCTCTGCTTATGACTGTGACTCTCAATTTTGAAAGGGAAAACACATTTTTAAACTTGGGGAAGATTTTGCTACATTACAAAGGAAGGCTGAGAAAATACAAGAACAAGTAGATTTGTGTACTTATTTATGGGAAAGTTGACCTATCTCTGGGGTTTTTTGTTTTTTTTTGGAGTGCTGAAACACATATTTCCTCTCACAAATAAAAAATACCAATTCTGTAGAAAGCAAAGTGATGATAAGAAAGAGAAACCAGGGGAAAACATTCATCCAAACCACATATCCACCTTTCGAAAAATAAAACAATCCAGGCACATTGTATCACCTTCTGAAACCGCAAACAGCTCTCTCTCATATATTTCTCAGACTCCTTCCACACAGCTGAATAAAATCCCACATTTTTTGCTTTGAACTGGAATACATGGAAATGTGGATTCAGACAGCCCAGTTCAAAGCAGATATTGTGGGATTTTATCTGCTTGATATTCTGGGTCATATGGCTGTGTGGAAGTGCTCTCAAAGACACCACACAGACAGAGATAGAGAGAATGAGGTGATTACAGATTCTGTCAAAAACCTCTGGTTGATCAAACCTGCAAATACCATAATGTTTTGACAATTTATAATAGGTACCTCTTTTCGCTTTTTTGCTGCAGTGTACAGAAGAAGCTGAGCTGCTGTTGATGGGGATGCATAATCCTCAAACACATCTTATGAAATTTCGAAAAAACAGAAAAGAAAATGTAAGTGAAAACTTTGAAGAAATCACTCTGAAGTAGAGAAAACAAAGTACTATCTAGAGAAGGCATTGACAAACTTCATCCCTCCAGGTGTTTTGGACTTCAACTCCCACAATTCCAGGCCTCAGGCCCCTTCCAAGCTTTTGCTGACCAAGCTTTTGATTAGTAAAGTTACACAGTACAATAAATAAATATGGAATATGTGCAATCGACATTTGGAATGGCCCCGGTCGATGAGTTTGGATCATGTGATTTTAATGTTTATTTAGGTGGTTTTAATTTTCACGTCCTCGTATCTAAATGTTGTTTTATCTTACGTTTAATTGTCTTACCAATTTTAATGCATAGTTATATGTTTTGTTTAGATTTATGATTTGGTTTTATATGTTTGTGAGGGATTGAATTTTGTCATTATTTGTTGTAGACTGATTTGAGTCTCCCCTGGGGTGAGAAAAGCGGTATATAAATACAGTAAATAAATAAATAGTAATAATAAAATAAAATAATAAATGTAATAATAATAGAGTAAAATAATAAATGTAATAATAATAGAGTAAAATAATAAATGTAATATAATAATAATAATAATAATAATAATAATAATAATAGAGTAAAATAATAAATAACCTTGACTTGAGTATAAACCAAGGGGGGCTTTTTCAGCCCAAAGAAAGGGCTGAAAAACCTGGCTTATACTGGAGTATATTTGGTACATCCTACCCCAAGAGATTTTGCAATCCATATGAAAAGAATCAGGAGGTGCCTATGGCCATACGATAATCCAACAAAACCTCACTGCCACCATCTTTCTTAACTGAAATCTAGTTATTTAACAGTAGTGTTAGTATTGTTGAATGTTGTGTAAGTGGTGCTCTTGGCTAATTACCCCCATTACCTGTGGAAAATTTACTGTAATTTTAAAGACTTTTCCCTTTCTCATCAAATAACTGTTTTATTGCTGACTTTTTAACCAAGTGTTTATAAAAATGAGTTTGCTACTCAACAAATATCACTAATGAGAGAAAACAGCTTGCAGCTACCATCCTAATGCATTTTTGTCCTCCCAGTTCCATCTCCCTTTTTGAAAGTTTGCTTTCTTTTAAAACACTCTCAGCTCATAGCTCATGAGGGATGGTTCACAGTTCAGGAAGCAGAAGCCATGGAAAGGAGAAGACTGGATAGCAAAACAGTGTTTGTCTTGCAATTGGGAGTGTTCATTTTCTTTATTTTAGTACCTTTACCATGTTATTAAAATAGAAACAAATGCATAACTGTTGTTTAAAAGAAGAGCTAAATGAATACCAAATTTCATGCGGATATACTCATAGGGGTCCTCTTGCCAAAGCTCTTCATCCTCATCTCTATAACACATCAGGGAGAAGATCACATCTTCACATAATGCCTTTACAAAGAGGGAAAAAGTGATGGCTCAGAGAGGGATAATTGCGTAACTCCACTGTTAAATACCTATCCCCAAAAGTTATCACAATAAAGCATCACAGTAAACAATACAGCATGCTACCCATTATAGTTACTTAATGTAGCAACTGACTGAGGTCTTCTCTATCACCTTCTCATATCTCCTGATTTGAAGTCCCTTCTGTCCACTATTATGGAGCTGTGTCACTTTCTAATGGGATGAGATATAATCCAAGGCTCTTTTTTATTTCTCCAAAATTCAGGAGGAGGTATGCACTCCTTTATATTTTCTAAATGTATATAAGAGAGTGTTTTGGAAAGTTAAAGCTAAAATCCCTTGCCTTGCTGTGATCAAAATGAAGTGCTATGACCCATACATGATTACCACAGGAAGCTGTAATGCCACATCTCTTCCTCCCTCTCCAAGTAATATTAAGCAAAGTAAAATGCATCAGGCAATTTCATAATGTTGCAAGTTGTCCTGCTTCTGTTCCATGTCACTGACTGCCACGTGCAGCAGCACAGAAAGTTGCAAATCAATGCCATAGCACACATTTTGCATAACTTCTTATGGGAAGAGATGTATATAGAGATGAAGGCTCTTTAAATGGCCAAAACTGTCATTGCCTTCTGGAAAAACCATTCTAAACCCTCCAGACAGTGTGACTCAGAAATATGCATACATAAAACAACCATGCTATTAATTAATCTTTTTATTCAAGTGACTTTATTCCCATACATTAATATTTGATCCAACACTGTAATGTTTTATGATAAGTTCTAACTGAAAACCTTCAGCAGTTGCTCAAGGGCATAAATTATTATTATTACTGTGCTCACCTGCATATGTGGTTTCATCTGCTTCCAGGTTATACAGTGATGGACTCCTTGGTTCAAATAATTTAATGTTTGTTGAAGGACACGAGGAGCAACATATTCTTTCCTCCTGTATTGGTCCAAGATTTTTAGAAGAACCTAAGAGGAAAAGAAATAGATTTAACAACATTTCCTCATAATCTGTGCTATGAGTAATTTTCAATAACTTTAAAACATAGGTTCTTTTTATTGCAATTTTCCAGTAAGAGAAAGGGTATCAGAAATGGTTCGGGCCCCGCCTATCTCCGCGATCGCATCTCCTTCTATGAACCGGTGTGAACTCTAAGATCTTCCGGGGAGGCCCTCCTTTCACCCCCATTACCATCACAAGTACAGTTGGTGGGAATGAGAGAGAGGGCTTCTCGGTGGTGGCCCCGACCTCTGGAACGCCCTTCCAAGGGAAATAAGACAGGCCCCATCCCTCTTCTCCTTTCGTAAGAGTTTGAAGAACTGGTGGTTTCAACAAGCCTTTGAGAATGACCAGTTCTAGTTGACAGATGTAAACATATGTGAACATTTCTCTTATCACTGTCATAGTTCTTGTCACAGTTTATTTTTTAGTTCTCATTAGCAGGTTTTAATTACAGGCCAGTAAGCAGGTAGTTAGTCATTGCAGGCCTTAATCTTGTAGAATGGTGTTTTTAGCCAAATTATTAGGCCCCATCCATACAACTTTCATACAATTCATTCAAACTATATATCATATTTCAAACATGCACATTATATTTCTTGTGACATCTGGGCATTTTAATCAATTTTACAAACTCTTTCAATAACAAGAGTAAAAAAAGGCACATTTATCACATCCCTGTTGCCTTTTAGTAATAGCTAAGGAGCATGTGATGAAATAAAAGAAAGATTTTACAAACATGAGGACAGCTAGAGGCAAGAGAAATTAAAAGAACAAACCTGAAAGGAGTTTCTGCCCAAACAGTACAAACCACCTTTCATTATCATAGAACTGCCTTGCAAACAGTTGGGGAAAAATAGCCATCCACACCACTGCTCTTCCTCCCCTCCCCAAGTAAGGGAATGAATGCCTTAAACTTGGTTGCACATGGGACAAGTTCAAATGCAGCTGGAGTGCTGCCATGCTATTTTACACAACAAATAACAAATCTTTACCTGTTGGATTCCAACGGCATAGGTTTTCAAGAAAAACTCAGAAAACGCAAAGTATTCTTTTGTTACATTTCCAGGACTGCCGTATCTTTAAGAAGCCAAAATATAAATACATAAATATTTGAGCTTAACATATACAAAAATACTACAGGAGATTTTGTGCCAAAAAGAGATGTGTACTATTGAACCTTTCATGTGACCTGATATTTCCCTTCACTCACAGTGTTTTAAGACATACTATTCTGTTTGAGAGAAAAAAAAAGATATTGAGCCTTTCAAAATTGCCCCACTCTTTGGAAGCAATCTCACAGATAACATAGAAATTTTAGCAGGTTTTTCTGAAAACTTGGACACAAGATCAGAAAATCATATATTTCTTGACAACAAACTTCAAAATCACACACTGGGAAACTGCATCCACCAATTGGGTACTGATAGGAGCTTGATAAGTGTTACAGCTTAAAAAATAAGCAAGTGTTTTTAACTTGTTTTTAACTTGAATCTAATTTCCATCAAGAGCTCATCAAATAGTTTTAGGTAAGTTTCTGTTCTCTCAGCTTCAGTCCCTAAGATGAGCGGGAAAAAGCTGCTTTACCAGGCTGTGGTGCAACTAGCTGATAGCTAGCTGCATTAAATCACGACTGACCGAGTGATCATGAGTTCGAAGCCAGCCTGGGTCGGAGTGAGCTTCTGGCCATTAGTCTAGGTTGCTGTCAACCTTTGCAGCCCGAAAGACAGTTGCATCTGTGAAGTAGGAAATTTAGGTACTGCTTTATGTGGGGAGGCTAACTTAACTAATTTACGATGCCATAAAACCTTCCAGTGGTATGCAGAAGAATGAGTAAGTCCTCCATCAAATGATGCAGTGTCACAAATGGAGGATGAAGCGGCAGCTCCCCCTGTGACTGGAATCACGTCAGAATTGAGCATACCCTCATGAAGCTGGAATAGCTGGAATGTTAAATTGCCTCTGTGTCTGTCTATATATGTTTTATGTCTAATTAGCATTGAATGTTTGCCATGTATATGTGCATTGTAATCCGCTCTGAGTCCCCTGCGGGGTGAGAAGGGCGGAATATAAATACTGTAAATAAATAAATAAATCTATCATACTGTTTTGCTGTAATGGTTATAAAGTGCAAAATTCATCATAGTATCTTTGGGGACTTCTTCATCAGATAAAGATGGTAAAAATTATACAGAGGAAGAAAAGAGTTAATTACTGGGCCACAAGTCCATGGCCATAAAGGTAAGACAATGTATAGGATAATAGAGGGAAGACTAAGTCTTGTCATCATTAAAGCAATGGAAAACATTAATACTTAAATGTAAAATGACAAAAACAGAATGTCGAAATTCTATGTTCCGTTACCAGCACGTTACCTTTCAAAAAGACGAGCAACAATCCGCAAAGCCCACTTCTTACATTTCCACCACACCAGTTCCGGCCTATCATCTTCATCAATTTGCAGAGTCTCCTAATCAAATGAAATAGCTCCGTCAGGTATACATAAATAGACATTTAACAAAGTGAAGATTAATATGTATCATTGGAACACAAGTTTATAACAAATCTCCTAATGCTGCTGAGCTGACAACAGGTCATTTATCACAAATTCTTGGCTTCAGAAACAGACAATCTGGTCTCCTCCAGATGTTTGCACATAGAGTTCCTATTAAAAGGTAAAGATTTCCCCTGACATTGTCTAATTGTGTCCAGCTCTGGGGGGGGGGGGGGGGGGGGGATGGTGGTACTCATCTCCACTTCTAAGCCGTTGTCCATAGACACCTCCAAGGTCATGACTGAATGGAGTGTCGTTACCTTCCTGCAGAAGCAGTACCTACTGATCTATTCACATTTGCATGTTTTTGAACTGCTAGGTTGGCAGAAGCTGGGCCTAACAGCAGGAGCTCACCCCGCTCCCCGGATTCAAACCGCCAACCTTTCAGTCAGCAAGTTCAGCAGCTCAGCAGTTTAATCTGCTGCACCACCAGGGAGCCCAGAGTTCCTACTAGCCTAAAGCAAAACAGCCAATGATTGGGATTAGAGGAATCATCATTCAAAACCTCTCTTAGCTCCAATCCAAAGCAGTCTGTATTTAAACAAAAGAGGAGTATGTATTTTTTTAAACAATAAAATAATGTCTCATATATCTAACATAAAAGCTACAGGTTAGCAATGATAACAAAAAGGTCATATGTGGTCAGAACTACAACAGACAGCCATACTATATCTACAATATCTATGTGATGTGAACTAATCCTGTACCCATAGGTTTCTAAAGGCTTCAGTTGCAGTTGGAGAGCAGTGTTACAGGCATAAACGTTGATACTGAGGATACTTTGGGCATCAAAACAGTAGCCATATTCAAAGACAGGATTCTTCGCTATCCTATCAGTCAAACTTAACATTTCTTCCTATGCTGCTAGCCTTGACTTCTCTACTTTTAAATATCGACTTTGAGAAACTTTGGCAGATACAGGCTTAGACATTATATATATCCTTTGACTACGCAACAGATGCACTGGACATGTTCATACAAAGGGGCAACCTTGTGACCAGAAGAGTACACCTTAAACAAAGGGTTTAAGGCCACCAGACTTATTTTCTGAAAATAAATAACTTTTGAATCATCAAATGGGACTTACTCCTAGGTAAGCCCCAAAACTAAAGGTGGACGTTTCCCCTGACATTAAGTCTATTTGTGTCCGACTCTGGAGGGTGGTGCTCATCTCCATTTCTAAGCTGAAGAGCCAGCGTTGTCCACAGACACTTCCAAGGTCATGTGGCCAGCATTACTGCATGGAGCACCACTGCCTTCCTGCAGAAGCGGTACCTATTAATCTACTCACATTTGCATGTTTTCAAACTGCTAAGTTGGCAGAAGCTGGGCCTAACAGCGGGAGCTCACCCCACTCCCCAGATTCAATCCACCAACCTTTTGGTCAGCAAGTTCAGCAGCTCAGCAGTTTAACCTGCTGTGCCACCAGGGGATGCTTAAGCCCCACAAGCAGTCTAAAGTAACCCAATAGGACCAAATAGGTTCTAAACTTCCCAGCAGGAAGTTTTTGATAGCCTTACTATGCCTATAACACATAGCTTGATGTATTTAACTGAAACTGGAAAAATGTAAGCAGAGTCACAGAGACCACAAAGGTTAGGTTCTCATATTTATCTATTGTCTTGCATTTCATAAAATTATTAAATTCGTGCTGAGCTGGTGGAACACAGCTACTAGAGACATAAATGTTTAACTGAAAATAGAGGAAGTTACATTCATACACTCATGCTAAATATCCACTTTTCCATCTGCCTACCAGCTGTTTTCCAGTAATGTAAAGCATTTTCCAGGAAAGTAAAACATACATACAGGAGGCACACTTCTGTCAATGACAGATCGGAAAATCTCCATCCACTGAGTCATGGTTTGGTTATTCATCAGCTGAAGTGGCAGTGAATACTGAAATAAAAGAGAGAAGGGAGAAAAAAGTAACATCAGTTTGAGATCAAAACCACAAAAAATGATGTACTACATCTCTAGAATTTTCTATGGTGATATTCTTTGGTTTTATGGTTGATGGAGGTGCCACTTTACAGAATCATAGTGTTAGAAAAGACTACAAGGGCTGTCCAATACAACCACCTGCAAATTAAGAATACAAAAAGACACTTCCTACAGACGTCCATCCAGTCTGTATTTAAAAGCCTCCAAAGGAGACTCCACTACACTCTGAGATTTCTACTGTCAAACAGCTCTTATCTTCAGGAAGATCTTCCTAATATTGAGGTGGAATCATTTTTTCCTGAAGTTTGAAGCCTTTCCATGTCCTAGTCTCCAGAACAGCAGAGAACACCTTCATTTTGACATCCTTTCAAATATTCAAACATACGCATGTCATTTTTAACTTTTTTCCCTTCCAAGCTAAGCATGCCCAGCTCAGTAAGCCCAGCTCACAGGGCATGGCTTCCAGACCTTTACTAATAAGAAGTATAGTACAGGCAGGCAATGTAATAATAATAATAATAATAATAATAATAATAATAATACTTTATTTACACCCCGCCACCATCTCCCAGAGGGACTTGGGACAGCTCACAAAGCACTCAAAGGTGCAACACGCAAAGTACGAAGAGAATAATACAAAAGCAATAACAATCAACATAAACATCTCAGCCCCCCCCCTCCCCCACCCCCCAACTTGGTTAAGATCAGTAAAATGCAACAATAATTAATACAGTCTCATAGAGTGCATGGTGAAATAGTTTCTAGGTCCTCAAATATATTCATTAAGGGATTCTAAACATGGTCAAAGACTTGTCGAAATAATCATGTCTTCCGTTATATACGGAAGGCATTTAGAGTGGGGCTGCCACTCTCCAAGTCATAGGAGTAGCACTCATGTGGTTTCTTTGGTACACTAAAAACCTACATGACAGCCAACTAGTCATATATGGCTAACAGTTTTGCACTTCCCCTAATTTAGAACTTTGAGGATTTGTTTCTTAGTTAGACTACTGGAATACACAGAATCCCACCAGTGCTCCACGTCCTCACTGTTACTACACCATTGCAATGAGAGTGATTGGTCTCACAAAACCCTCTTATAGTGCCGAGATTGATTATAGTTTTCTGTGGGCAGGCAGATGGAGACTACTAGATGGCATAAGTTCTGTATCAGAAACTAGAGATGATGTGGTCTAGTCAATGCAATTTTCTGAATCAGCACCCCAAATAACCAAATTGAATCTAAAGTTGACAAAAAACTGATTCATAACTCTCTTGGCACTAATGTTGGAGAGTGGTCCCTGATTGAAGTGATCCCTGGTCAAAAAAAGTTTGGGAACCACTGTGGTAAAACAAAGACCTAACAAGCAACAGAAAACAGAGCTAAATTCATTTTGTACAAGGGCCTGTTTCACCCACTTAATCCTGCTACAGACATATGGACAACACTGGGGCTCACAGCTGAACCATGCCAGCAAACCCTTTTCTATTATTTTTTTAAAGCCCATTTCACATTAAAGTAAGACATGCACTTGAGCCACACTCCATTTTGATGCAATAATGTGGCTCTTTCAACTACTGCTACACTGTTGAATTAAGTGATAAACCACAACGAAGATTTTAGTATGATTGCAATTTTGCTCAAAATATATCAATACATCTTTGCTTATCAAAGTAAAGCTTCAGTATAAATCACAGGAACCAAACCTTAAAATATCAACATCTGAACACTGCCTATAAAGAGAGGTCACCCTAGAAACCTCATAGACAGCATGTCATTTTCATGAAGATAACCTCCCAAACTCCCCAGGGGGTGGAAGTACTCTGCAAGAAGTTTCTTCAACTGTCTCTAGGAAACTCATCACTGAGCTCTAAGACAAACTGACATGGCATGTCAGTTCGAATCTGCAAACACCTCACTAAAAATTGTAATCTGCCTGCAGCAAGACTCAGATGTGGTTTCTCAATATGTGCATCCTGTCCCTTGCTGTCTGCCAAGTCCGAGTTTCTTAGGGATACACTCCCCTTGGTCACACTAAAACAGGGCTGATAGGGGACTGATCCAAGCCCAGGGAGTGACATATTGTGATAAATTTTAAATAAAGGGGAAGGCTCTTCCTTTGATAATATGCCAATAACTTCTTTCTGATGAATAGCTAAGAAAACACACATGAAGACACATGGATAATGCCCTCATGAATGGCAACACTTAAAGAATTCAGTTCTTGAAGCACTTCTAATAAAAAGTGCTACCATCCCATTTAGCAGTGAAGTGGGCACACAAAATGGATAAAAGAGTCACAATTAGATATTCCCAACATTGCAACACATGTCCACATCATCCTGATACCAGAAGTGACACTGAGTTGGCTACTTTGAAGTGAGGTGGCAGCTCCACCTTACTACAAAATTGTGGCTCTTGGAAATGTGTTTTGACACCCATCTTAGCAGTTTTCTGTATTTGAGTGCTTCTAATAGTATATTTAAACATTTTAATGCACAATGGAGGATCTTATTATAGCAACACCAGAGGCACTCCAAGTGGCCAGCTACTGGTCAAAGGACATTTAATAGAATGCCAAGTTTGCAAACTTTGTGTGTGTGTTTTAAAATACAATACAACTGTTTGATTCACTCCTGACACGATAAATAAATAAACTTGAAAGAAGGTGATCTTGACAACAAGACACTCTGAAGCATTCATATGTAGCTCATATTCTAAAGCAGGCAAGGGCAAACTTCGGCCCTCTAGGTTTTTTGGACTCCAACTCTCACAACTCACAACATTAGGCTGGTATGAATTGTGGGAGTTGAGGTCCAAAACACCTGGAGGGCCGAGGTTTGCCCTTGCCTGCTCTAAATATATCAAGGATGTTTTTATCTGGAATTCATCACAATTCTGAACATATTTGATGCTTAGGCTCATACCTGAACAAGTGCATAGAAATTCTTTAGGATTTGTTTCTGAAGGAGCACAGAGTAGTGGGAGTTATCAGGAAGGAGCTGGATCATCTGCTGTTGAATCCGAGGCAAAAATATCTGCATCGCAGCAATGAGGGGTTCACGCTCCTCAGCCTTCTTGTACCTGCAGACACAGTCAAACCCAGGAATGGTCAGGTGACATTGTTTTGCTCATACACCACAAATCTCAGGAGCCCCTGGTGGTGCAATGGGTTAAACCCTTGTGCCAGCAAGATTGCTGACCGAAAGGTCGGTGGTTCAAATATGGGGAGTGGGGTGAACTCCCATCTGTCAGCTCCAGCTTCTCAGCTGTCATGAGTAGTGTAAAAGGATAGCACCCCAACTGTTTTCCTCTGAACAAATGGATAGGCTGCTCTCACTCCCTCTCCCACCACCTCTGAGAAATTATTCTTACAAGGAACCCTACAAGGGTACAGGAATGAGTTAGAGCTCTCCAGACATTGTCATTTCTATCAGCTTCTCGAAGAGGAACCCTCCTTAATGACAAACCACTTACTCATAGGTTTTCACAAGCTGGTACAGGCACAGTAGGCTTCCTAGCCAGCTCCCGCTATTTGGAGACTGCAAGTAATAGCCTATTTTGTCCACCACTGCTGTCCAGTGTCCTGGGAAGTCATGTTTTATGATAGCACGGAGACACATTGTCAGCTGGGCCCTGAGAGAATGGAGAAGAAAGAAAGGGGGGAAAAAAGGAAGAAGATTATATTGCTCATATGAGAAAAGAGAGGAAAGATTCCAGGAAAAAGGTCAAGAGGTAGATGAAGGTTGTCTCCAATAAATTGGCCCCCATGGTTTTCTGCCATCAGTTCCCCTATGGAAATTATACTCCTATGCTAATATACATTAGTGATTTACTGCAATTTGGCCAATGCATATTTGTACTGCAAGGAAGACAACCTGGAATAAGTTGCACCCTGACAAACAAGATATCACCCCTTTTGGACATATAGACAGTATTTTAGGGCATTTTAAGGTAAACATTTGAAAGAAATTGCAAAAATTCATTTTGATCTCAAACAGGGTTCAGGGAGACTTCAAACATCCCCAGATATCACTTTTGAGCATTTTAGAGCTGAAATCATATTGTCCATTCCAAACTTTGCATGGATTAATGATAGAAATGAGGGGCCCCAGTAGCGCCGCAGGTTAAACTGCTGAGTACCTGAACTTGCTGACCGAAAGGTCGGTAGTTTGAATCCAGGAAGCAAAGTGAGCTCCCGCTGTTAGCCCCAGCTTCTGCCAACCCAGCAGTTCGAAAACATGCAAATGTGAGTAGATCACATTTAGGTACCGCTTCAGAGGGAAGGTAATGATGCTCTATGCCGTCATGACAGCCACATGACCTTAGAGGCGTCTACAGACAACAATGGCTCTTTGGCTTAGAAATGGAAATTAGTACCACCCCAGAATCGGACTCGACTAGACTTAATGTCAAGGGGAAACCTCTACCTTCATTTTTTATTATAGTAATGTGCAATCATTACTGTTTGCAAATAAAATAATAATTTTGACCCTGGGGGGAGTACTAGAGAGCCACATGAAACCTGTGGCCACATTTTGCCCATTCATAATTATGCAATAAATAAATAAGGTTTATATTTATTTGCCTTTATTTGAAATAAATCCCAAACTCAAGGTAGGAAACTTTTGATCTTCCCTATTTTTATACCTCTCACCTGCCCCACCCAGCTTGGCCAAAAGGAAGGGAAATTATGGGAACTGTAGTCCAACCATCAGAAAGGCCAATCAATCTCCAAACTAACCTGGCAGCATCATTCAGTGGAGGTGAAATATTGTATCATTTTTAACCAACCAGTAGCTCAGTGGTTCTCAGCCTGTGGGTCCCCAGGAGTTTTGGCCTTCAACTCCCAGAAATCCTAACAGCTGGTAAACCGGCTGAGATTTCTGAGAGTTGTAGGCCAAAACACACTTGAGGATCACTGCAATAACTGAACGTGATCCATCTTTCAACTCTATTCAAATCAAATATCTGCATAATGTCCATAAAATGCCCAAGGAGGCCGAATCATATTATCCGTTTCCAGATCCTGCATGAGATCACATTATGCTCTCATTATTGTTTTCATCTGGACCACTTAGCGGGCAGAATTAGGAATGTTCATTCTCTTGCTTCTCTAAACATTGTCACTAACAAGATATTTCAATAGTTTTTCAATTTCCTTATCATCTGGGAAACAAAAGGATACAGACATTCACACTGAACATCATAAACATCACTTACCATTACCCTTAATAAAGCACCATTTCGTTTTTGGGGGGAAATTAATACAAAAATTTGAAGAGTAAACATAAACAATACAAAGCATATGAGCTGTATAATTTATTCCAAACATAATTATTCATTTCAATGCTAGATGTATTAGGTATAAAAACAAAGAGATTTTCTGGCAGATGTTCTTGAACCCTGACAAACCTCACTAAGTCTGGAGAGCGAATGATTCCTTCCACAATGTTATCTCGAATCTGCTGTCGATCATTTTCATGAATGTTGAATGGAAATATCACTTCACCAGGTGGTGGCTCCCGATCTGGCCAGTACTGTGTCACCATGTTCTTCAGGTAAATAGCCGCTGAATTGAAAGAAGACGAAATACACATTATAACCTGAGAAAGTACCACAAGGAGGGCTGGTTAAAAACCATACATCAAATAAAGTGTTGGAAACTATTAGTCATATAGATGTTTTGTATTATAACTTCCACAGTCCCTCGCCAGTTAGCATGTTGGGGGCGGCACTAGGAGGGACACAGATTTAAAACCTTTGTTTGAAACAAAGAATCAGAGCAATCTGTTATGGAAGTCCTAGTTTATTTGTTTTGTTTTTTTGTCGTGTCAGAAAACTGCAAATCACTCCTGGTGTGAGAGAACTGGCGATCTGCAAGGGATACCCAGATGTGCTACTATCCTGAGGGAGGCTTCTCTCATGTCCCTGCATGAGAAACTGGAGCTGACAGGCGGGAGCTCACCCCGTCTCACGGATTCAAACCACCGACCATCAGGTCAGCAGTTCAGTCGGCACAAGGGTTTAACCCATTGAGCCACCACTGCTCCTATGGAAGTCCTAGTGGGAAATAGTAAACATGGATTTGTAGCTGAGCAAAGGCCCCTTTCAGTCACACAGAGGTCTGTTACACTGAAATAGCTTCATAGCTGCTTTGTAGATGTAGATGAAGCTGGTAGCATGAGTTTTTCCACTTGACTGACACATCTCCCTTCTGGTGGCATAACAAACAAGTGGAAAAGATATCTTCATTTGGATATCTTTTGCAGTCATATGGAACTACACCATAAGGAAGCAACTGCCTTCCATCTGTCAGTGCTGCAGAAGAAAAACGGGCCCCTTGGGAAGTGCAATCTCATACATATGAAGAGGTCTGGAGTCACAAGGCATAATCCTTTCAGTGTTTGGTGTGCACTTTCTACAGCCAAGAGTAAGGAAATGACAATCTAATAATTCCACGTACACACAATCTGTTCTTTCTCCATTTGTATTACTGATTCTATTTACTAAATAGATCTAGATACTAACAAACATAAATAGATTGCAACAGTATAGCACAGGAAACCTGACATAGAATACAAAAATAGAGTGGGGAGGGCAATAAAAATAATCAAATAACAAATGAAAGCAACATTGCCAGATTACTTTCCAGGGAAAGCTCAAATGAACAAAAAAAAAAAAAGAATGTTCATAGCCTTAAGGCAGACATTCAGGCCATGCAACACCATGAAGAGGACTTCGCTTGAAGACCACAGTAACGACATAAGGGGATAACCAGGACTGCTTCATCAATATTTGCACTCTGTAAGATAGAACTGGCTATAAACTGAATGGAGTGAAGTTTTGCAGTTTACACTTTATGCCAGCTGCTTGACAATTTAGATGTAGATCTTCATAGAGAAACATGAATGATTGCTAAGGAAGGGATACATTTTTGTCCATAGTCCTGCAATGCATCCCCATACTGGGACTGTAAGCAGTTTATGACAGCAAAGGATAAGAGGCCATGCACCAGCTCTCTAATGTCAATGGATGAACGTGTTGATGACTGGACCACTAAAAGAAACACGTTAGGAGAAGCAGCTACTTTACATCTTTAATATTAGTCTGTGACCTATCCACATTCAATCCCACAGATACATTTCCTCATCTTGTTATAATGCTGGATGCCATGTTATTGTACTGGAAGTATAGTCCAACTCAAGATGGGAATAGTACAGCTCAAACATAGGTGTTCATTTTCTACCATGGAATTATGTGACATTTACTAGTAAAGATGCTGCTATGGCCACGAGCTTAACTAGATTTTTAAAACATTTAAATAAGATATATCTATCAATGGCTGTTAGCAATAATAACAAAAAATGGGACGCCTGTATTCAGAAGCTTGCCATTTGCTTCGACCAAAGATGGCTTTCTCCAAAATGCTTGTGAGCTTTCCTTGGATTCATAAAACAGATAAATTGCTTTGTTCATTAAAATCGGGTCTTCCTAGCTAAGATCAGCAAGACATTAAAGAAGAATATAGTACTTTAGTTTGATTATGTATGATAAAGCAATTCCTAGAGTAAATTTAGCTCACCTGCCTGCCGGACTGGGAATTCCACTTGATCAGAAACAATGATCTGTAGCAGACTAGGAGCAAAGTTGATGATCTTGTAGGACTGAAATGTATACAAAAAATTAATCAGCAAAGTATGACATATTCTAAATGTTGAAGATTTAAGGAAGAGTTCCAAGTCTGGTAAGCACTTGCAATGTTAAACACTTTTACAGAATAAGAGTGAACCATATGCTTAACACTCTCTCACTGAACACAGACCAGATTATAATCAATGGCACAGCTGTGTCAGTCTGGATAAGAATACAAGAGTAGTGCCCTTGAGACTGAGAGGACCCAAGGGAACTTCCAGGCTTTAGCAAAAGCTTTTGTAGGTTCGGTCTGCTTAATCAGTGTTGCAATGAAAGCATTACTCTGCTCCAGAGTCCAAGGCTAAGTTTGATAAACAGTGAAAGGGGGGGTTGTTTTGTTTTCAACATATGCCCACTCTAATCTCTGCAGAACTTCAGAGTGGAAGGGATTTTAAAAGTTTCCCCTCCAAATGAAGTACACACACTTGTTTTCATTGTAGGCACAGTATTTTAAAATACTAGACTTGTTGTTTACTCATTCACTCGCATCTGAGTCTTCGTGACCTCATGGACCAGACCACACCAGAGCTCCCTGTCAGCCGTGGCCATCTCAGCTCCTTCATGATCAAGTCAGTCACTTCAAGGATAACACCCAACCATCTTGCCTTTGGTCGGCCCCTCTTCCTTTTTCCCCAGCATTGTTATCTTCTCGAAACTTTCCTGTCTTCTCATTATGTAGCCAAAGTACTTCATCTTTGCCTCTAATATCCTTCTCTCCAGTGAGGAGTCAGGCTTTACTTTCTGGAGTATGGACTGGTTTGACCTTCTTGTGGTCCAAGGCATTCTCAGAATTTTCCTCCAACACTACAGTTCAAAAGTGGCTATCTTCCTTCGCTCAGCCTTCCTTATGGTCCAGCTCTCCCATCCATAGGTTACTACGGGGAATACCATTGCTTTAACTATGTGGATCTTTGTTGTCAGTGTGATGTCTCTACTATTAACTATTTTATCAAGATTGGCCATTGCTTTCCTCCCAAGAAGTAAACATTTTCTGATTTCCTGGCTGCAAACTGCATCTACAGTAATTTTTGTGCCTAGAAATACAATGTCTGTCACTGCCTTTGTGGCTCTGGGCATTTGGATAATGTGGAGTATCTCTGGTTTGGCAGCTGCAAGAACAGACTTGTGTGGACATTTTTACAATCTTTTTGGGGATCAAAAAATACCCCAGATAAAAAGTACTCAGTGGAAGGTGAATCTTTTTTAAATGCCTGGATAAAAATTCAAACATTGTCCGAGTTCCAAGAGCTTCCACAATGCAAACTAGAAGTCCTGTGTGCCAAGGATCTTTCCTTCCCATGTTAATGGAAAATTCAAACTTTTGGGGTGTTATAGTAAATTGTTCATCCAGTTTTGAACCAATCCAAATGTAATCCAACATGGCAGAAGGGCAACTATGTACTGTATGGCCATCTCTTAGTCTCATTCACCATATCTAACCAACTTTCATACCAACTTTTTCTAACCAACTTTCATTAACTTAAATACATTTTCCATAGAAACCAGATGGCTTTGAATGGATACAGTTGACAAAATTGCCTTCACAATTCCTCCTGGTTCAAATAGAACTCTTTTTCTATCCAAATATTTGTGATATGTCTTAAGCTGCCTTGGCTAATGAATTTATTCATCCTCCTATAGTACCAGACACTGAACAGTACCAAAATGTGCATGAACAAAAAGGAAATCTAAGACCAGTCCTGGTTAATCAGCACCAGCCATTCCTGGACAGCACCCCACAGCATCTATTGCTGTTTTCCTCTGGATATACACTGTCCCAATTTCTTAACACATGCTCTGCAGTTACACAGGCTGCTAAACTGAAATGAAAATGAATACTATTGGGATTTTATCAAAAGGCTAAGAAAATGTTTATGAACCATTTCCTAGCAAAATGATAAAACAAAAGCAATTGAATACTCAGAAGGGTGCATTTCAATCCATATTTGACCCTAGAGAAATGCACGATGCAATCAAGATATCAATTATTAAGTATCACTGGATTCAAACAGGAAGCTCCCAAGGCTAGGCAGCTGTTGTCAGCATCACCAGGACCAATGTCAAAAGGAACTGTAAGCTGTAGTCCTACAAATTGGATGATATCAGATGTGTTTTATCAACCCACTGTCTGCTATAAAATCATCCGATCAACTACACTTTTTCAGTCAATATAATTTGTTTCCTAACTGAAGAATGCTCTCAGTCAAGACTACACAAAGGCGCAGTCCAAGTGAATAATGACCACCCTGCTGTAGGAACGTGAACGCATCATTGGTTCGCCTCAGTTTCTTCCTCATAAAAACTATCTTCAATAAATTGTATCCCCCTCCCCAAAAAAAGATGTGAATAACCAAAAAAGAAGACCCACTATAAAAATGTTTTTGAATCCTTTTTATATCAGTATTACATTTGCAGATTCCGACATACCATCTGTTTTTAAATATACTGTAGCACACACAAACACACTTAACCCTTTCAGTCTGATAATTTCAAGGGTTATTATTTAGCCCACCAAAAATAATATTTTGTAACATGTTGTTGTTGTTGTTCATTCGTTCAGTCGTCTCCGACTCTTCGTGACCTCATGGACCAGCCCACGCCAGAGCTCCCTGTCGGCCGTCACCACTCCCAGCTCCTTCAAGGACAGTCCAGTCACTTCAAGGATGCCATCCATCCATCTTGCCCTTGGTCGGCCCCTCTTCCTTTTGCCTTCCACTTTCCCCAGCATAGTTGATGTTAAGTAACCTACCTAACTACATATGATTTAAGATTATCTTTAGAGGGACAGTGTGATGTATTGTTGACCCAGAAGAACAGCTCGAAAATAAAGTTTTTGATCAGCACAATATCTGTGGATTTTTTTTGTCTTTATTTCATTGTCGGAATCAGAGCCAGAGTTTTATAGAGGTACCAAGAAATAGTTTTTAAGGCATGTGTGGGTGCAATAGAGGATACAGATATACTGCTGTTTGTACATGCTTTGAAAATTGATTTGTATCATATACTGCCCTGAATCCATATTTTTCCTATTTAGAAAATCTCAAATAAAGCTTTTGCCAAATGAGCTACAAATTAACTTCCTGCTGAGTCCTTAAATCGTTTATTTAGAACATATAAAACCAAATGCTGGCAGCATAGGACTTCTTGGATCACTGGGAGCATCTTGGTCTCCAGCCAAAGTTCACAAACTTTTCATTCCCTGTCATTTATCATAACTCAGCTGTTTCATGACATTTTAAACAATTAATTTACCACAGAATCACATTGTTGACTCATGGCTGAACCATGATTTTTGTACATCTGGACTTTATACCCCAACCTATTGACGAGCTTCTGTGTGGAGAGGGTGGTGAAATGCTAACAGGGAATAGGGAAAAGGCAGAGTTGCTCAACACCTTCTTTGCCCGTCTTCTCCCAAAAGGAGATTAGTGTTCAACCAGAGCAATATGAAGTGGACAAGGTAACAGGGGAAATGCAACCCAAAATAAGTAAAGAAGTAGTCCAGGAATACCTGGCTACTCTAAATGAATTCAAGTCTCCAGGGCCAGATGAACTGTATCCAAGAGTATTGAAGGAACTAGCAGAAGTCATTTCAGAACCACTGGCAATACTTCTTGTGAATTCTTGAAGAACAGGAGCAGTCCCAGCAGACTGGAGGAGGGGAAATGTCCCTATCTTCAAAAAGGGAAAAAAGAAGACCAAAACTATTTCCATACAGTCAGCCTGACACAATACCAGGAAAGATTCTGGAGCAAGTCATTAAGGAGGCAGTCTGCAATCACTTAGAATGGTCTGCCGTGATCACTAAAAGTCAACATGGATTTCTCAAAAACAAGTAATGTCAGACTAATCTAATCTCTTCTTTTGATAGAGTTACAAACTTGGTAGATGCAGGGAATGCTGTGGATGTAGCATATCTTGATTTCAGTAAGAGCTTCAACAAAGTCCCACATGACTTTCTTGTAAGCAAACTAGTGAAATGTGAGCTATGCAATGTTACTATTTGGTGGATCTGTAATGGATTAAGCGACCGAACCCAAAGGGTGATCAGCAATGGTTCCCCTTCATCCTGGAAAGAAGTGACTAGTGGAGTGGAGCAGGGTTCCGTCCTGGGCCCAGTACTGTTCAACATCTTTATTAATGACTTGGATGAAGTCATTAATAAAGGGCATGCTTATCAAATTTGCAGATGAAATCAAATTAAGAGGGATAGCTAATACTCCAGAAGACAGGATCGAAATTCAAAAGGACGTCAACAGATTAGAGAGCTGGACCAAAACTAACAAAATGAATTTCAACATGAACAAATGTAAAATACTACACTTAGGCATAAAAAATGAAATGCAAGAATACAGAATGGGTGGTGCCTGGTTCAACAACAGTTCCTGTGAAAAACATCTTGGAGTCTTTGTGGACAACAAATTCAACATGAGCCATCAGTGTGATGTGCAGCAACTAAAAAAGCCAATAGGATTTTGGGCTATATCAAAAGAAGTATAGTGTCTACATCGAGGGAAGTCATAGTGCCTTTGTATTCTGCTTTGGCTAGACCTCACCTGGAATACTGTGTCCAGTTTTGGGCACCACAGTTCAAAAGAGATATTGACAATCTGGAAGGTATCCAGAGACATGATAGCCATGTGAAAGGGTGTCATAAGGAAGAGGGAGCAGGTTTGTTTTCTGCTGCCCTTGAAACTAGGACTAGGAGCAATGGGTTCAAACTACAGGAAAGGAGATTCCACCTGAGAATTAGGAAGAACTTCCTGACCATACAAGCTATTCAACAGTGGAACTCTCTGCCTCGGAATGTGGTGGAAGCTCTTTCTTTGGAAACCTTTAAACAGAGGTTGGGTGGCCATCTTTCAGGGATACCTTGATTGTGCTTTTCCTGCATGGCAAGGGGTTAGACTAGATGACCCATATGGTCTCTTCCAACTCTATTATTCTATGATTCTGTGACAGCCAGTCATGCTGCTGCTTAGTAGGCTTATCATGGGGCTGTGATCTAATATAATGTAATTCAATGTGCTATGTATATCATAATTCCATTAAATGAGAAAGCTCCTATTAACTGTTTACTCGTTTATAGAAATGGGGTACCTAAAAAAGGGAAACATTTAAAAATCCTAGGTGTGGAAATTTCAGTATGCAAAGGGATTTTGAGCATCTGTTTCCCCAGATGTTGCCTGTCACCAAAGGTCCTTGAGAGGGCAATGTTGCTTTCCAAAGGAGGTTGTAATTCATTGATGATATGTCTGATGATACATCTGATCAACTGCACCCACTCGGATGTATCATCAATGAATTACGGCCTATTTTGGACAACACTGCCTTCTCGAAAGCTCTTGGTTCTTCCTAATGTTCAGGTGGAATCTCCTTTCCTGTACTTTGAAGCCATTTTTCCTCATCCTAGTCTCCAGGGCAGCAGAAAACAAGCTTGCTCTCTCCTCCCTATGACTTCCCCTCACATATTTATACATGGCCATCATGTTTCCTCTCAGCCTTTTCTTCTGCAGGCTAAAGATGCCCAGCTCTTTAAGCTGCTCCTCATAGGGCTTGTTCTCCAGACCCCTGATCATTTTAGTCTCCCTTCTCTGGACACATTCCAACTTGTCAACATCCCCCTTCAATTGCGGTGCCCAGAACTGGACACAGTATGATTCCGGGTGTGGTCTGACCAAGGCAGAATAGAGGGGTAGCATGACCTCCCTGGATCAAGACACTAGACTCCTATTTATGCAGGCCAAAATACCTTGATTCATGTCTGGGTTATTGATATTACACAAGTGAAACTTCCCTTATCCGGGAATTCAAAATTCTCAGTTCGGGCTTCGCCTATCTCTGTGATTGCATCTCCCCCTATAAACCGGCATGGACTCTTAGATCTTCTGGGGAGGCCCTTCTCTTGCTCCCGCCACTACCTCAAGTGCGGCTGGTGGGAACGAGAGAGAGGGCCTTCTCAGTGGTGGCCCCCCACATTTGGAACAACCTCCCCAGAGAGCTAAGACAAGCTCAGTAACTAGCTTCCTTCTGAACAGAAGACCTGGTGGTTCCAGCAGGCTTTTGATAATGATTAGCCTCAGGCACTGCCTTGACCATTAGTTAAGGCCCTGTTCTGCATTTTACCCACTTCCCTGGCCCTATGTTTCCCATTGGCCTTCTCGTATCTATGCCTCAGGCCTTGGAAATAAATAGCTCCAGATCCCACCCTGACTATCATGCAGGATCATGCTTGCACTTTATCCACTCCCCTGGCCCTAGTTCACTTTGTTATATTAGTCCAGCCCTCTCATAGTTATCGAGACCCACTCTCAAATCTTGGCCTTAGGTAACTGAACTTGCAAGATGGAATTAGCACTGAATTGGTTTTTAATGTATGTCTGCTTTATAGTATTACGTCTTTGTTTATAATTGATTACTTGTATATTTTTATGTCTGTAACTGCAATGTCTGATTACTTGTATATTTTTATGGCTACAATTGCAATGTCTGACTTATCTTGGAAACCGCCCTGAGTCCCCCTGAGACAGAGTGGTATACAAATAGATTATTATTATTATTATTATTATTATTATTATTATTATTATTATTATGCCTCCAAAATCTGAGAATGACGGCTGAGAACTTTGCTTTGTGATGCTCCAGAGTACACAACACATGGTTTCGTAAATAAAATTGTTTATAATATTGGGCACAAAATTACTTTTGTGCTAGGCATAACATAAATGTTGGGTTTAGACTTGGGTCCCATCTCTAACCTATCTCATTATGAACCTATATCAGGCATGGGCCAACTTGGGCCCTCCAGGAGTTTTGGACCTCAACTCCCACCATTCCCCTTCCTTTTTCCCCTCCACTAGACATAACATAAACGTTGGGTTTTGACATCTCCAAGCTATCTCATTATGGACCTAGATCAGGCATGGGCCAACTTGGGCGCTCCAGGAGTTTTGGACCTCAACTCCCAGCATTTCTAACAGCCTTGGGCCCCTTCCTTTTTCCCCTCCACTAGACATAACATAAACGTTGGGGTTTGACATCTCCAACCTATCTCATTATGGACCTATATCAGGCATGGGCCAACTTGGGCGCTCCAGGTGTTTTGGACTCCAACTCCCACCATTCCTAACAGCCTCAGGCCCCTTCCTTTTCCCCCTCAGCCGCTTAAGCGCCCATGTTTGGTGTAGACCTTTTGGGCCTTCACCTCCCATCATCTCTGGCCACCATTGCTTCCCTTCCTCTTCTGGGGCTTTTGGGTGGGAAGAATTGGCAAGACTCTCTCCAGAGGAGGAATAAAGAAGGCCCCATTTGGCAGAAAAGGGTTGAGCAAAGGCAGAAGAAAGCAGCCATGAAAGGGAAGGAGAAAAGCCAAGCCACCTTCTCCAGGAAGGAACAAAGCCCCTCAAACAGGGAGGGAGGGAGGGGATGGAAGAGCCGCCGATCCCGGAAGTGTCCCCCTCCCTCCGCCAACCGAAGGGGGAGGCCGGCCCTGAGGAAGGACTCTCACCTGGTTGAGTTCATTCTCGGCTGCCAGCCTCAGCTTCGGATCAATAGTGCCTTTGAGGGCCTGGATGATCCTGTTGGGATCCATGGCCTTGCCTTGGCGAGGAGGAGGAGGTGAGCGGAAGGGGGAGGGTGGCGCTTTAGGGGGAACAGCCGCCGCTCAGGCTCTCTCACCCGCTTGCCTCTCCCCAGAAGCCATTCACCGGTTTACGACAGTCGGGGTTGTCGCGAAACAGTTGCTTTACGTCCTCTCTGGCCTTCTCTTCCTCTCGCGGGGCTGGAATGCGGGGCGACATGTTGTTGTACGGAACAGATACGATTCCCGTCTGCTGACGAAGCTGGCCTACATCGCCTCCTTGGAACTGGAGGCGGCCATGATTGGTTACGGAAAGAGACCTCTTGCTTCTAGACTTCAATCCTTTTGCAATTGTTGGTTGCTCCAACTAATGATAATAGTGGGCTTTGCGAATGAGTCGGATGGATTATAGAATCAAAGAGTTGGAAGAGACCTCATGGGCCATCCAGTCCAACCCCCTGCCAAGAAGCAGGAATATTGCATTCAAATCACCCTGACAGATGGCCATCCAGCCTCTGTTTAAAAGCTTCCAAAGAAGGAGCCTCCACCACACTCCGGGGCAGAGAGTTTCCACTGCTGAACTGCTTTCATAGAATCATAGATCAAAGAGTTGGAAGAGACCTCATGGGCCATCCAGTCCAACCCCCTGCCAAGAAGCAGGAATATTGCATTCAAATCACCCCTGACAGATGGCCATCCAGCCTCTGTTTAAAAGCTTCCAAAGAAGGAGCCTCCACCACACTCCGGGGCAGAGAGTTCCACTGCTGAACAGCTATTTGAAATCAAAGAGTTGGAAGAGACCATGGGCCATCCAGTCCAACCCCCTGCCAAGAAGCAGGAATATTGCATTCAAATCACCCCTGACAGATGGCCATCCAGCCCCTGTTTAAGCTTCCAAAGAAGGAGCCTCCACCACACTCCGGGGCAGCGAGTTCCACTGCTGAACGGCTCTCACAGTCAGGAAGTTCTTCCTTGTGTTCAGATGGAATCTCCTCTCTTGTAGTTTGAAGCCATTGTTCCGCGTCCTAGTCTCCAGGGAAGCAGAAAACAAGCTTGCTCCCTCCTACCTATGACTTCCTCTCACATATTTATACATGGCTATCATGTCATATCTAACAACCCTAGATATGCAGATGACACCACTTTGATGGCCGAAAGCGAGGAGGAGCTGAGGAGCCTTCTAATCAAGGTGAAAGAAGAAAGAGCAAAAGCTGGGTTGCAGCTAAACATCAAAAAAACCAAGATTATGGCAACAAGAATGATTGACAACTGGGAAATAGAGGGAGAAAATGTGGAGGCCGTGACAGACTTTGTATTTCTAGGTGCAAAGATGACTGCAGATGCAGACTGTAGCCAGGAAATCAGAAGACGCTTCCTTCTTGGGAGGAGAGCAATGTCCAGTCTCGATAAAATAGTGAAGAGTAGAGACATCAGACTGGCAACAAAGATCCATTGCCTAGTCAAAGCCATGGTATTCCCTGTAGTCACCTACGGATGTGAGAGCTGGACCTTAGGGAAGGCTGAGCGAAGGAAGATCGATGCTTTTGAGCTGTGGTGTTGGAGGAAAGTTGAAGTACATTGGCCACATCATGAGGAGACAGCAAAGCCTAGAGAAGACAATTATGCTGGGGAAAATGGAAGGCAAAAGGAAGAGGGGCCGACCAAGGGCAAGATGGATGGATGGCATCCTTGAAGTGACTGGACTGACCTTGAAGGAGCTGGGGGTGGTGACGGCCACAGGGAGCTCTGGCGTGGGCTGGTCCATGAGGTCACGAAGAGTCGGAGACGACTGAACAAAAGAACAACAACAGTGTCCCTGACGCACCTATTGGTATATTTAGATCTCAGTGTTCTGCAACACTGATGAAGTACTTCCGCAATCCCCGCATGCTTTTGCTGGAGTGTCTTTTTATGGCCTCATAAATTAGTTAATTTAGCCTCCTCACACAAGGTGGTACCTAATTTTCCTACTTGACAGATGCAACTGTCTTTCGGGTTGCAAAGGTCGACAACAGGCTACACGATTGGTTGGAAACCCACTCCAACCCAGGCTGGCTTCGAACTCATGACCTTTTGGTCAGAGTGATCTTAATGCAGCTGACACTCAGCCAGCTGCGCCACAATCCCGGTGCAACTAATGATAATAGTAGGCTTTGCAAATGAGTCGGATGGATTAGAAAAACTGGAGGAGAGTATTTAAAGGACAGAACCACCTTGTCTCCTGTGCTATGCTAATAATGTAATGTAATGTAATATAATATATAATATAATATAATTTAGTGCAATCTGGTAATGGAATATAGGAATGGAACAATGGACGACGAACCTGGACTACGCTTGGATGATGAGAAGATTGGGTACAGTTGTTTTTCATAATAATTGTGCATTGTAATTGCTTATTGGTAATTTATGGATAATGTGTTAAGTCAATTGTTATATGTTGTATGGAACCACTGCTGTTTCTACTGTTTTTACTGTTTGTGAACCGCTGTGAGTCGCCTTCGGGCTTGAGATACAGCGGTATATAAGCAAAGTAAATAAATAAATAAATAAATAATATTATATATCATCATCATATTTAATTACTTATTAATCGCCCTCCATCCGAGAATGCTCTAGGCGATTTATAGCTAAATTGTAAAAGATAAAATACAAACATACAGAAATTAAAAATTAACAGAGATCGAATGCTCTAGTAAAAAGCCAGGTCTTAAGTGCTAGAGTAAAAGGCCCTAAGTCACGCATGGCTCTCATGTAGGGCAGCAAAGAATTCCATAAGGCCAGGGCAGAAATAGAAAAAGCCCTGCGTCTGGTCCTTTCCAAGTGCACTTCTCTAGGACCCGGTATATAGATATAATATTTATAATATTACAATGAAATGCAATATAATACTAAAAATAATAATATATTATAATTATATATTTATATTACATGTAATATTACTAATAATATTACAATATAATGGTATAGTACAATATCTATATAAATAAAAATGTAATGTTAGTTTGTGGGATTAACAGAACTCAAAAACCACTGGACGAATTGACACCAGATTTGGACACAAGACATCTAACAAGGCAATGTATGTCCTTCACTCAAAAAAAATTGATTTTGTCATTTGGGAGTGGTGTTCACCTACAATCAAAGAGCATTCTGAACTCCACCAATTATGAAATTGAACCAAACTTGGCACACAGTTCTCCCATGACCAACAGAAAATACTGGAAGGGTTTGGTGAGCAATGTCCTTTGGTTCTGGAGTTGTAGTTCACCTACATCCAGAGATCCCTGTGTACTCAAACAATGATGGATCTGGACCAAACTCTACACGAATACTCAATATGCCCAAATGTGAACACTGGTGGATTTGGGGAAAATAGAATCTTGACATTTGGGAGTTGTAGTTGTTGGGATTTATAGTTCACTTACAATCACAGAGCATTCGGAACCCAGCCAATGATAGAATTGGGCCAGACCTCCCACACAGAACCCCCATGTGGGCCACAGCAACGCGTGGCAGGGGACGGCTAGTAATATAATGTAATGTAATATAATATATTGTATATAGATATGTTTATAATATTACAATGTAATGCAATATAATACTATTATCAATATATTATAATTATATATTTCTATTACATGTAATATTACTAATAATATTACAATATAATGGTATTGTACAATATAGTAATATATAATACTGATATTGTACTATGCTAATAATATAATATATTGTATCTATATATATCTTGTAAGCCGCTCTGAGTCCCCTTTGGGGTAAGAAGGGTGGCATATAAATGTCATAAATAAATAAATAAAGTGTGATATTACATTGCTTCCCTAAGAAAGTATGGAGACACAGAGTTGCTGTGAGTTTTCCGGGCTGTATGGCCATGTTCCAGAAGCATTCTCTCCTGACATTGCGCCTACATCTATGGCAGGCATCCTCAGAGGTTGTGAGGTCTGTTGGAAACTAGGAAAGCGGGGTTTGTATATCTGTGGAATGGCTTTTGTCAACACTTGAGTTCTATGATATTTCTTTGTGCGTCCAGCTCAGCGGCAGACAGGTCACTCATTCCCTAGAAAAGTTTGAAGACACTTTTCTGTCTTCAGGTATTACTTTCTATATTTCAGGTGCTTTCTCTTACATTTCTTACATTCTGTTATACCTTTTTATCCCTTTTAAAATAGTCGTAGCTTTTATTGCTCTTGGGGTGCATCTACAGTGCAGAATCAATGCAGTTTGAGGCCACTTTTAGTGCCATGGCTCAATGCAATGGAAATATGGGAGTTATCTTAAAGATGTCCGCTGATCATCTTATATCAATCGATGTCAAAACTTTTCCCCGCGATCTTTATTCATGTCATAATTATGTAATTTCTCTCAAAAAACCAATATCTTACAGTTGTTGGATCAATAGTTAAAGGTAAAGCTTCCCCTTGACCTTAAGTGTAGTTGTGTCCAACTCTGGTAGGTGGTGCTCATCTCCATGCCGTTGTCCGTAGACACTTCCAAGGTCATGACTGTATGGAGTGCCGTTACCTTCCCACCAAAGCGGTACCTATCGATCTACTCACAGGTGCATGTTTTCAAATTGCTAGGTTGGCACAAGCTGGGGCTAACAGTGGGAGCTCACCCCGCTCCCCAGATTTGAACGGCCAACCTTTTGATCAGGAAATTCAGCATATCAGTGGTTTAACCTGCGCCACCAGGAGCAGATAAAAACACACTAAAACATAAAAATATAAAAACTAATTACAATGGCATTCCATCAGACAGTAGCCAGGAATGACTAAAATGGGCATGTCCAAGCTAAGAAGGGCTGGGTAGGGATAGTGCAGTGTACTATAGGGCCAGGAAAGTGGATGAAGTGCAAAACAGAGTACTGTCTGGCAACCTAAGGACTGGGCATTTATAAACAAAGACTAGTTGTTCTCGAATGCTTGTTGAAATATCCAAGTTTTCAAATTTCTGCAAAAGGACAATGTGGGAGCTTGTTAAATCTCCCTGGTCCAAAGGCGGGGGACCACCACCAAGAAGGCCTTCTCCCTCGTCCCCAGCAGTCATGCTTGTGACAGTGGTGGAAATGAGAGGACCTCCCCATCAGATCTAATACTCATGTCAGTTCATAGGGGGAGATGCAATCATGAAGACAGGCAGGGCCCAAACCATTTAGGACTTTGTAGGGCATAAGCTGCTCCTTGAATTGGGACCAGAAAGTTATCGGCAGCCAGTGGACCTGGTTTAATAGGGACATTGTGCACTCCCTGTAATTAGCTCCAATTAGAAGCCTGGCTTCTGACCTATGGACCAATTGCAGTTTTCAGGCCATCTTCAAAGGTAGTCCCACATAGAGTGCATTGCAATAATCTGGATGTAACCAAGGCATGGACCACCGTGGCCAAATCAGACTTCTTGAGGTATGGTCACAGCTGGCGCACAAGTATTTGGTAAAGCCTGTCTGAGTCAAGTCCTTCCTTTCCCCCCAAAAAAACTAATCTTAAAAGTTCCCATTTACTGAATGGTCGTCAGAATCTTTGTAAACTATATATCCCTTTATATTATAATGCTGAAATTTGTCTTGTCGAGACTAGCAATTGGATTGCTAGAAGCTGCCATGAGGAGCTACAAGCCATGTTTCTATGTAGAATGGAGCTATTTTTAAAACTATAGCTATGTATTTTTCTGAAAGGGAAGCACTCTGGACAGGATATATTAATATGGATTGTTGTAGGTTTTTCAGGCTATATGGCCATGTTCTAGAAACATTCTCTCCTGACGTTTCGCCTGCATCTATGGCAGGCATCCTCAGAGGTTGCAAGGACCTCACAACCTCTGAGGATGCCTGCCATACATGCAGGCGAAACGTCAGGAGAGAATGCTTCTAGAACATGGCCATATAGTCTGAAAAAACCTACAACAACCCAGTGATTCTGGCCATGAAAAGTTTCAACAATATATTAAAATGGCAATCTCTTCCCTTTCACACTGACTCTCGCTGTAAGCCAACTACTGCTTAAGACAGAAGAAATGAGAATCTAAGAAATGGTTGCTTACCTGCATCTTTGGTTCTTTGACTGGTCTATCTGTGCCCTCCACACAATGAAGTCTCTGATCAGGCGCAAAAACCCATTTGTGTGAGACAGACCATTATTTTTATTTTTTTTAAAAAATGCATTGAAAAGTTGTCATATCTGTTTAAAACTGGTGTTACACCACCAACAAAACTAAAAAAATGAGGCAAACACATAGAGAACTTTAACACTATTTTATTGATTCAACTCGATAATTGATGGAACTTCAGAGTTTTTCCCCCCACAACAATGATTTCACAAAAAAATAATCGTAATCAGGATATGGAGGACTGGTTCAGAAAGAACAGAGAGGGAAGGTGCATGTTTGAATCCTTGTTTGGCCATGAAAAACCACTGGATGATTCTGAGCAAGTCAAACTCTTAACCTGGGGGGAGATATTTTCATTTTAGGGTCGCTATAAATTGAAAGCAACTTAGGGGACAGAATGATAGACAGATTAGAGAATAACTGTTTTTAAGGAGGATTGCCAATGCAATTGAGTCATCAGTCACCAAAACAAAATATAGAAAGGGTTGAGAAGGTGTGAGAAGGGCGGCATATAAATGTCGTAATAAATAAATAGGGATATAATGGGGAATAGGAAGCACTGTACAGGACAAGAAAAGAAAACAAGATCTGGAACATGAAAAAGAAAAACACAGATTACCATATCAGTTCATTATCTTCAGTGAATGGGGAGAATATCATAGTGAGTTTCGTGCTTTCTTTGAAAGCAGTGCTATGTTTAGAAGTTTCAAGGCCCTGCTCCTGGACTTGGCACAGTCTCAGGATGTCTGGCTGGTTCATGTGAATTGCATGCCATGGAGTAGCTCCTTCAAGCTTTTCAGCCTCCACAACATCAAACTAGGCAAGGCAACATTCTTTCAAAAGATGTTGGGGGCCAGCTTTCACCCCCTTTAAACCACCATCTGGTTGCTGTGATAGGCAAGAGTCCAAGAAATATATAGCCAAAACAAATTAACAGCAGCGCCCCCTTTTCTTGAACATTGCATACAATAGAATGGAGGAAATGAGTGACCTGCTTCCAGCTGAGCTGAATAGAATAGAATCTAGCTAATTTGCAAGGTCTTGTTTGAAGGAAATGGGAATAGTCCAATGTATGCAGAATGTTTTCACTATTTGAAGGCGAACAGAATTGTGTGACACCCCTGAAGCAATGAACTATGTAGAGTGGGGTGCTCAAAATGCAATCCTGGTACTCCACGCAGCTCCTGCTCCCAGGCTATTTGTGTGTGCTACTGGCTTTCTTCTTCTCTGGCAAGCCTTTGTCTTCTGAAAGCTTTCAAGATTAGTGGTTCACCTTTTAAGTAGGTAGAAGAGTAACTCTCCCTAAACCTAATACTAAATAAACTAATATAACAAGTAGATATTATACATTCTGGGTCTACGCTATCCTTTCTCCCACAGTAATTTTGTCATACAAAAACTATGACTCCCAGTATGTTGTATTCAGAACAAGAATGCATAACCTTGTGCTTCAGCATCAAGGATACTATTGTTACTCAGTTTGCCTACTCATTACGTACTAATAATATCCCTGACTAACAAGTAGATATTATACACTCTGGGTCTACGCTATCCTTTCTCCCACAGTAATTTTGTCATACAAAAACTATGACTCCCAGTATGTTGTATTCAGAACAAGAATGCATAACCTTGTGCTTCAGCATCAAGGATACTATTGTTACTCAGTTTGCCTACTCATTACATACTAATAATATCCCTGACTACAGACAGTCCCTGAGTTACAAACAAGATAGGTTCAGTAAGCGTGTTCTTATGTTGAATTTGTATGTAAGTTGGAAGGGGTACATTTTTTGAGTGTTACTCCATACCAAAAAAACATATTATTAAAGTTCTAGATAGCATAGTAAAGGATCAACAACCCTGGAACTTTTTACTGTTTATGCCCTTTCAGAAGATTTCACCTCACTTTGTGTCCTTGAAACAACTGGTTCTTGAAAATTTTGTGTTGTTGATAAAACTAGGATTGGTTATAAAGCTTCAGTGGAGACACATTTTTCCCCATGACAATTCTTACAGGAGTGATTTTCCCTTCCTAGGGGCATATTTCCCCAAGACATATGTGAACCTTCTTCTGGTCCCAAACCAAGTCACCCTAACACCATCCACCTTACATTGAGTAAACAATCCTAAAAAGTAAGACTTTGTTCCAATGAGCAAAGGTAGATGCCATCATGGCACATGCTACTAAACATCTACAAGGACAGAAATCTTGTATTAGATAAACGGAGAAAACCGAGAGCAAAGCATGTCAAAAGATTGATTCACATCTTAACAGTATTAGGACAGTTTTATTATGTAATACGGGAACCAGGCCTTTCCCCTGTTGCACACATTGTTGGCAGCTCCACACCATTCCAACATAAAGCAGTTAAAATGGATATCTTGTGTTGGGGGAAGCATTCACTGGGCTATCTGTTATAGACTGAAAGCTATTGGTAATACCAAACAGATTTTAGCAAGTATGTGATAGTTTGGAGAAATCACTTAAGTGTAATTTCCTAGACAGAACTACACTCCTGTATGTGCAAATGTTAACAGCATGTCTTATCACAAAACGGAATGTTTCTTCCACCTCAAATCAGTATGATTTGAGATACAAAAAAACCGAAAGGATAAGGCAGAAATTGGTCTGAGAAACTTGCAGTTAATAAAAGAGGACACAGAAATGACAACCAATGCAGGAAAGCTGGCCATCTTCCAAACACAGAGTTCCATAAGGATCATCTTCCTCTTATGTGGCAGTACTGGTATTAAGAAAAAGAATTATCAGTAAAACAAACACGCCCAAGGTAATGTAGGACTCATGTAAGGAGCTGACTTCTAACAAAAATTGAAATGCTTCCAAAATTAGTTTAATACTAGTTTTTTAAATAGCTAAATTTCATGTTTGTGCTTGTATTCTCATAAAAAGATATGGTTCTCATAATTCTAAAAGTAGTTAGGAAAGGGCCTATAAAATCATTTCAACTATTTGCTTTGATTCTTTAAATCTGGCTTTTTAATATAGAAAAAATATAGCAAAAAAAAAAAGATTGACTAGAAATTTTAGGCAGAAATCTCAAGTTTCTCAAGTCGCTCCTGACACAAAAAAATCCACAAAAATGATTTCCTCCACTTGAACTGCAGATTGTATTTGAGGTTTTCTATATACCAATCCATGTATGAATTTTCCCTTTGAACAGTATCAGAGATCATTTGTACTCATATTTATTTCAGTAGTACAGACACCAATACTAAGGCATATTAATTTTTTATTATTTTAGGCACAAGGCATTGTGGATAGCCTAGACTGGAGGCAAATTTGAGTAGTTTACTAAGATGATAACTACAGTTCAAGAATAAGTGCAAGCAAACATTCACAGCTTTACCATCAAGGCTACATCACAACTGATAAAGTGCCACATCAGTGCTGACCCAACTCCATCTCATTGCAAGACAGATCCCTATACCCACATTTCAGAGTTGTGTTATAAGCAGTCAGTATGCAGTGCAAACTATTTCCCCTAGTTTTCACCTTCCTTCACCAAACTGTTTGGAGCAGCTTTATTGTAAACATAATGTTCAGTCTTGATACAGGAGGTATCCTGAGAATGTAGAATATTTCCAACTACTTCCATAAATCGCTCCTCTATGGAGACGCAGCCAAATCTGGTCTCCTTGAAAAAGCTGCAGGACTGCATGATTACTAGCAGTCTCATGATCCGGAGCACCATCATTGGCGTATGCAGATACTAGAACCTCTTCGTTTTTCATGAGGTTCACATATAGCGGAACATTCACAGCCAGCTTCAACATATGGAATATGAACACATAGGTGCCATTGACAGGACAATTAAACCTACCAAGTTGGATATCAAAGGTGTCGCCAAGGTTGTTTAACAGGAGGTCAAACACGATGGGCTGGTCTAGAGTCCCAGGAGCCAAGTTAGAAGTTCTAGCAGCAGAGAAGGCAACTCTCATCTGCTGCGGGAGGGGATAGACGTGCACAGGAAGGATGGTGGCTGCTTGGCCTGCCACTGGCATGTCAACGGGAGTAATGCTGCGGGAGTCACCCTGCCCAGAATCCCCACTGTTAAAGGCCTCACTGTCACGCTCTGGGCTGCTCACCTGAGAAGAATCACTCCAGCCGGCTGTTGAAGATCATGAGCAATGGTTAGTTCTGGAATACTCTTAAAAATCAGTGAAAAATAAAAACACATTTTGGACTCTTCATGTTTATTTTCTCAAGCTTGTATGTGTAAATTACTTTTAAAATGAGTCATCTGCATACAACCTAGACTAGGCATGTGCAAACTTTGGCCCTCCAGGTGTTTTCGACTTCCACAATTCCTAACAGCTCAATAGGCTGTTTGGAATTGTGGGAGTTGAAATCCCAAAAACCTGGAGGGCCAAAGTTTGATCATGTCTGACCTAGACACATTATAGACCTCCCCCCTTACAATTTCCTATTAATTTTCCTTTTGAATAAAGATGGAGACATACCTTTAAGAGATAACTGGGTGTTTTCCAACAGTTTTATTCCAGTTTTAACTCTAAATCACCACATATACAGCCTATGGACAGGCTGAAAGCATCCCATCATGCTTCAATCACTTTTATTCAGTTTTCTGATCCCCAAGAATTCCTAATCTGGTCCAACATTTGGTCAGCATTTCAAAAAGCTTCACTGTTTAAAGTGATGAAATCAGAAGTGAATGCTCTGCATACTTCCTGATCCACAAGAGCCTGCCAACTAACACTGTTTAGAGTCCAGCTGTTAGGGCAGAATTGTTTCACAGTTGATACAAGGGCCAAATAATTCAACGCTGCACAAATTCAGTTTTGCTGTCAACTAATTTCCTGCTCCACATTCCCCAAAGGGTGAACGTGTGGGGGATATGTAGTCAGTATGCTTCTGCAGTGATCCCAGTGCCTGTTTTGAACCAGGAATGGTAGAAATTTAAATGCAAGTTTTAATAACATGCAGAGCAATACACATCCACTATTAAGGGATTTTTTAAGCAATTTATTAGATCTGGATGTTTGGTAGTGCTTGTATAATTTTACAACTACTCCCAGGTCCCTTATATATTGCTCTTCAAATGAAGACTGAATTAAGATGACTTATAGCAATACACAGCAATAGAGACTTAACAAGTTTAAGCTGCAGTCCAAAGCAATTTTAGTAAGGTAACTTGAAATAGTTATGCATTTATAGAAAAGATTGATCTAAGTGGACTGCTTTCTCACACTGGCAATTGTGATGCCTTGTTAAGTCTCACAGCACAAATGCACATTTAGGTTGTGTGATTCTTGGCATCAAGAAAGGACACATCTTAAAAATCTGTGTTTTATTTAGTGTAGAAAACCAAGATACCAGTATCAACTGCACTGCCAATCAACACTAACTGAATGAATGCTTTCTGGCAGCTATGAGATTTGAGTCTCTGCTTCTTTTCCATTTCTGTCTGTTTTCCTCAATTCCCTTCTTCTGAAGTATTCTCTACCACCGGTTCTACCTTGAGCTCTACCTGATGAACAATTCTCCTCCTGTCTGCTTTCTTGCCTGTAAGCTAAAACACAGAAACTTTTAAGGGTTTTATGACGACTGAATGACATGGCTCAACTGGGCTGCTGTATTCTGTTTAACAGTCTGAATGTATGATTATGGTATATGAAATGCAGCCGACACTCCACATTAGTTCAAGTTCACTTCAGGCAAACTCCTTTTGAACTTCTTTCAGCCTAAATTAAAACTTGCACTCCATAGCGAGAAACTGGAGGGAGTGGGCAGAAGTCCTTCTATATCTTTAGCTAGAAGTGAACAACCTTCTATAGAGCTATATTTCAGCTGGATTAACAGTTATTTGCAGCATGTAACTGCAGGAGTTGAAGCTCTTCTGTCTCAAGATGCCAACAATGGAAACCCTGCTCAGACCGATCCACATTTTGTACTTAACAATTCTGTTAGAACATAGCTCTGAGCTTAAAACTCAGAGACAAGGGTATTATTGTCACTTTAGAAAAGAAAGAACAACATTTCTGCTTTCTCTGCCCATAGGTGTTTGACAAAACAAATACTGCTGGCTCCAATGGCAACAGCTCAGTCAATCACTGCATTAATTCCAATCAAAACATATTGAGTGCAAAGCATATTTGAAGAGTAAATAACCATAGAATATAGTCCAAACTTTACCTCTTGAATTTGCACGAGCACTGCTAACACCTCCTCGTTTATAGTTCTGCTGATAATTCACATCCTAGGAAAAACAATATTTTTTTTCTATTTAGTAAAAGCAACAATGACATTTCCAGTCATTTGAGAATTTCAGCCTCAGGTATCTGGAATGGGGGTTCAGGCAATTGTACTACAAGAGTTTTGGTAAATGAGATTTTTGCATTACATGACCCAGAATCCACAGGTCAAAGGTTTAGCCCCCCCCCCCCCAATCATATTGCCAAGGTCTGACTATTCTTGAACCACCATGTCAGATATGTACAAGGCAACAACAGATTTGAGTAATCCACAGCCCATGTACTTAATACCACTGACATTAGAGGAATTCTCATTAAGCGTGCGTAGCCTAATCATGGCCATGTCTTATTCCAATGACACTGAAGTTGAACGGGTTTCCTTAAACTAGCATGTGTTTATATATTTGATTGTGTTTTGCCTGTGTGGCAGGGACTTGGACTGGATGACCCATGTAGTCTCTTCCAATTCTATAATTTCAAATCAAGGAATATGCCAGATGATCAACCTTTGCAGGAGGCACAACTGTGCTGAGAACTGATTATAAAAGATGGATCCATGCCATCTGTCAATTCAATAAATATGACACATAAACTCCAAATCAGATACATTTTTACAGATGAGATGTAAATTCAAACATTTGGTATATTGTTTTAGGTTTTTCTAAATGATATTTCAATATGAACCTGTAATAAATCACATGCACTTAAAACAATGTTATATTTGTAGTGCAGCCCTAATCTGATTAAGTTGAAATCTGCACCTTCTTTTGCTTTCTGAGCAAACACCAAAGCCAATATATACAGATTTAGCATATTTTGCAGGGTTGCAGCACAGAACTTGACATTACCCTCTGAGGATACTGTACGGGAGGATAATCTCTGCCAGGAAGCTGCAACTGGTTGTAGGGACCATTAGGGGCAGAAGGTGGTCCCCTATATGCCTCAAAACCTGCTGGATGAAAAAACATCAACATTTCATCCTACCAAATATGGTTTGCTTTAAGGAAAAAAAAAAGGTTTGGCATGCTGGAACACTAGATTGCTCAAAAGGGAGCAGTATGGACTCCTATACCAGACCAAAAACATTATTTGTGAATACCAAGCAAAAAAGGGGGGACAGTGGCACAGCGGGCCAAACTGCTAAGTTGCAGAACTTGCTGACCAGAAGGTTGGCGGATCAGATCCACAGGACAGAGTGAACTCCAATTACTAGCCCCAGTTTCTGCCAACCATGCAAATGTGAATATACTGATGGGTACCACTTCGGCGGGAATGTAATGGCGCTCCATACAGTCATGCTGGTTACATGACCTTGGAGACATCTGTGGACAACGGCGGCTCTTCGGCTTACAAATGGAGATGAGCACCACCCCTAGAGTCAAACTCGACTAGACTTCATGTCAAGGGGAAACCTTTAACCTTTACCTTTAACTTATGGGGGGGGGGGGGAATCTAGTGCAGAGTACTGGGGAGTTCAGGTATTTGAAATGTTCTGCTCCAACCAACATATCAACAGAGCATCTGGCTCAGACTAAGCAGAAAACTTTACAAACAGGATATTTAGTTCTTTAACACTTGAACAAACAGATATTCAAGTGTTAGATAGAATAAAAAACAGCATCTACACAAGCACCCAGAGATTACCACATTCGAGCTGGCCAAAATCAGATCCAGAAAGGAATGGGAATGCTAGACCTGCACTCTGCCAGTCAAATCAGCACCTTCGTGCATGGTCAGGGGTCTATAATAATGTTGGTGTGCCTAGAAGGAAGACCTTCTTATGAAACTGGTATAGCCCAGTATACTAGATTAAATGTAGAAAAAACATGAGAAAACTGTAGAGTGCTGTTTCTCTATGGAATTGCTGCCATACATTTTCAATATGCCCAATGGACATTTAATGAGATAGGCCAGAATTAGTCAATAAAGCACTAGTTAGCTATTCGTGTTGTGGCATTAACTCTTCAGACGTAACACCAGCCTACATGCGAAGTAAATTGAAGCTACCAATTTTCACAAGTGAAACTGAGAAAATTCACTGACATTCTGGGACAGAGTTCAGTGTGACACACACACACCTGCTAAACCAGAAAAAAACAGGTATTAAAAAGGCCAGTGGCATCACACCCCAATCAGTCTCTTTTCATTTTAACACAGCTATTTTAAAAATTTAAAATACATCTGGTCCAGAGGAAATGAGATTTGAACAAATCATTGCACAAAGCAAATGCTTATGTGACCATGATTGGCACATTGGAGTAGTAATTTTGACGGCCCACTCCTGTCAAGGAAAAGGAGCCAACCAAGTATGGATGTCACGACCCAGGAGGATCCCTGTCTCCTCTATTTGTTCAGTTCCCCAGTCATGGAATGCTCTTTCTGTTCTTACTGGGAAGTAAGAGTAGAGAAGCAGAAGACTTAACACCAAATGGCATGGATGGATGGCTCATCAATTTTAGCCAGAAGTGACATCCAAGGGTCCTGCAATGTGCCATTTTCTGCCAGCAAAGAAGAAGCCATCCATCCATCTATGGGAGTTCTACCAAAAAGAATCTGATTAGAAAAAGTGTGTGTGTGTATATATAATATATATACATATACAAGAATCAATAGCCAAGAGAAAGCAAGAGGAATGTAGTTATGAACTTCCCTTGGCAATGCAAGGTGAAATAACTGAACGAGGAGCTAGGAATCCAACAGAAAAGGATGAACTTAAAAACATGTGATCTTTCATCTCACCTCAATGGCAATAGGAGATCACACATGAAAGAATGGCTCATTTTCGGTAGTAGAGAATGGCCATTTTCACACCATGTAAAGAAACTGATGGAGAGAAGTCTGGGAGCTGGACTTTGTTTATTGGATGTCTGCAAGTATATTGCCCAAGGGACGCCCGGATGTTTTACCATCCTGTGGGAGGCTTTTCTCACGTGCCCACATAAGCTGGAGCTGACAGACAGAAGCTCACCCCACTCTCCAGATTCAAACCGTCAACCTTTTGGTCAGCAGTCCTGATGGCACAAGTAGGATTGCTGGGGACTCCGGCATTATCCTCTATTTATAAGTAGGACTGTATCAAAATTATAACCACCAATAAAAATGTCTCTAGAAATCATACATACCTTTATAGCCACCAGGAGAGCGATAAGAACTGGCCATTGATCTTCCACCTCTGAGGGAACCTCTGGCGGATCCACCACGGTTTGTAACAAAAGGCTGAGGTGGTCTAGGGAAAGTGGCTGTCTGTGCTGCATAAAATGTGAGACTACCATTGCTTACAGGAACAGCTCCCTCAACCTGGTAATTACCTGCTTAAAGTGAGAAGCACACTTTTTAATTATTCCCATATTCTATTGCATAAAAGTCAGGTGACTTCTCTCTTAATTTTTTTCCCAGCCTTTAGAGGTTTAAAACTAAAGAGTTCCAGAATTGTCTACAAAAGTTGCTTACCAACACCTGCTACCGCCATACAGGGAAGCAAGTACAAGCATAATTGTTTAGGGCTTAGATAATGGACCAAGTGAGATGAACAATTCATTCAAGAGTACTCTTTCCTCCACTATATATATCTGGATATTGATAAGGGCAGCAGTTATTGTACAATGCCAACCATACTAGGTTGAACATACACCACTTCGAATAATATTTTAATTTTAGTTTACTTTCTGAACAGAATAAAAGCTGTTTTGTCCACATATTAGAAAAGTTTGTAAACACACTGTAAAATTTGAAGGACAGTAGAACAAAAGTAACAGCAGATCTCAAAGAGCAACATAAAGTAACGGATGGAAACAGCACAGGCATGTAACAGCCTATGAAAATAAAGCGGTGTTTGTCTGTTCCCAGATGATGTGGGCAGTATTAGGGAAAACACCTCTGTTTGATAACCACTGGTCACATCTCAGACAACAAAGGCAGCCTAAAGAGTATTTTTGGCGAGAATTTCAAGTGCAGGCACCATAGAAGAGTACAATGTTCAAAAATTGACACAAGCCATTACGTTTTCCTGTTTCACAGGCTGAGATCACAGGAAATACCTCAGAGCACAGATGTTTCTTAGTTTCACCATATTTAGAAGTGGCAAACAGCAAACACAGCAGAAAAGGCACCCTCCAAGAAGACAATAAACCTTCCTGAAAAGGGCCTTCTAACTGCAGAGGATTTGAGCAATCACTGAGAACAAACTTCCCTAATGTGTTCCCTACTGAGCCACACAAATTAGTAACAATCAGAGTGTGGATCATCTTCCCTCACAATTTAATCTAATCTGCAGATGTCTGGTTCTGAGTCACTGCTAGATATGGAATGTATTTTTATAAATGTGACAGTACTGTGGCCTATAAAAATGGCACATCAGCTCACCTAGAAGAGATGAAAGGGAGAATTTCAAGTAGTAATTGTAGAGATTACTATATACAGGCAGTCCCCAAGCTGAATTTGTATGGAAGTTGGGACAGGTATATTTTATAAGTGTAACTCCTGCCAAATATATACACTAGATAGATATGAACATTCATAAATGTACATACGTAATAGCTTTGGATAGCACAGGGAAGGGTTAACATCCATGTGTTGTTTGTTTTGCTGTTTGTGCTCCTGTTCAGAAGATTTCACCTCCCTTTTTGTCCCTTTGATAATTGGATTTTGAACAATTTGGCTTCTTGTGGTAACAATGATTGGTGACAAAGCTTTGGTGGATTCACCTTTTCCCCATGATAACTTTTTCAGGAGTTAATTTCCCTTCCAAGGGGTAGATTTCTCCCACTTCCTGTTGTCTCATGCCCATTGTTATCTATGAGTTGCTTGCAAGTCAGATATTTGTAACTTGGGGACTGCTTGTATAATGAGAGAGACACTCTAATGTAGCGTTCTACATTAATTGCCTTGTTCAGTAGAAACGAACTAATCAAGTCCAAGGCACAAAAATAGGGAAGTTGGTATATCTAGTTATTTCAGATGAAGGATAGGACAAGCACAGCAATGATGGGAAGCAGTGTTAGGTCTCACTGCAAAAAAATCATTCAATTGAGAAATAAGCCATCTTTGTTATATAGAAATGACACAAAAGCAACATTATTCTGAGATAAAAATGCTTAAATAAGCATTACAGCTTCCTTTAAAACAGGCATAGGCAAACTTGAGCCTTCCAGGTGTTTTTGACTTCAACTGCTACAATTCCTAACAGCTGGTAAACTGGCTGGGATTTCTGAGAGTTGTCCTATACACCTGGAGGACCGAAGCTTGCCCATGCCTGCTTTAAAAGGTTCCTAGCTGCATATCTAATTAGCTTGTCCAATTTTTGATTACAAAGAAATTACCTCCAGCCTTACAGATGTTATTGCTTATTCACACTAAATACTGTGAGGCACAATCATTAAGTCGTACCCTAATCTCCTGATCTTTTCAATCACCATTCTTGCACTAGCATTTTCCTTACCGTTTGGCAGAGACTCTTGAGGAAAAGCAGTTTGTTCAGCGTTCTGAGCAAGCTGTAGTTTATTCTGGGGAGGAGTCTGTGTACTTGCTGTAGAAACGTTTGGATTATATCCTGTAGGGTGCAGAGAATTTTCTTTGATATCCTGCTCCCTACGAGGGGGCAAAGGCGCATTCACTTTGAACACCTGCAACAGAATACAAAATGAGGTAAAATTGTGCCTACTTTCATAGGTGAACTATCTGGATCTTTTACTCCCCACCTCATCAAAGTCCTTAGTCCTGAGCAGAAACTGAAGCATTTCTCATATGAACTGTAATGTAAACAATTATTATTATTATTATCCCACATTATCTCTCTAAAACAGAGACTCAACACAGCTCACAATAAAACCAATACAAAACGCAGCAATTTAAACCCTAAAGTATACAAACATTTAAATAGAATTAAACATTAACAGTATTAAACATAAACAGTTTTAACTCTTAAAACCAAGTGAAAGAACAGACCTATTCCATTCCCAGAAATATTACTACCAGCCATGTATTATTACCATTCTTCCCTACAACATGCATTCACTGAATCTCACTAGGAGAAAACATGTGATTTCTAACTTTGTCTTCTCATTTAATTATATTTGACTCAACTAATGCACTTACAGTCTGCATGGCCTGAAAAGGAGGTGCTTTTAGGTTAATCGTGCTGCTGCTTGATGGAGGAGACTGGAAGGCTTTCCCTTGGGATACTGGTGATATGGTAGTCCTTGAAGGTGCCAATGGTATCTCTGATTCACTTGAAACAGCAGTAGTAGTAGCCTTGAGAGGGGAAAAAAGCAACATTATAGTCATTTCAGTGGGAAGTAGTTCAAATTGTTAAACCCTATGCCATCAAATAGCAGTAGTTTCTGCAAGCCAATAGCTGGGCTTGCCAAATAACTGAATCGTTTCTGTTCACAATTTGAATCTTGCTGTGCATTCAATTTTCCATCAGTCGCCAGTGACTATATGAAACATATTTGAACTAGACACATTGCCTCTTTAAATATTTGCATTTGTAGAACTTAACAGAGATACAGCTCTTTATGCAAATGGTCTTTGTCATATTAAGCTTTTATTGTTTCTCTACGTAATGTCTTAATAACTATACTGCAGCAATTCTACTGCTATTTAGGATATCACACAGCTATGGCTTTTGTGAATATTCAGGGCTGTTTTTAGATAATCTGTATAACACAGCCCTAACAGCACAGAAATGGCTATTCATCGAAGTTCAGAATTTCAATTTAAGCACAGTAAATGTATTGAACTTACCTGACCAATTTCGCTCTTTGGAGGCACTAATGACTCCGAAATCCCCTGGCTTGCCTGATACAAAGATGAGGATGAATTAAACATCTCAGGTTCTTGAGAGTTTGAAACAGTTGTCTAGAAATACAAGCAAATTCAACATACAGTTGAAATGCAGCATGAAAATAGAAATGTTCCCAATAGAGAAACACGTGGGATTCTGTGTATGGTTTATTTTTTGTAGTTTTATGACTGTAGGCAACTGACTTGAAAGTAGAGAGATTTTGCATCTTTTTGTCCTTCAATGTCATCTTTTTAGCATGTTTTCTCTACAAGGCAGTAAAAATGTCCAGAACTTCAGTTGGGAAAGGGGTTATTCTCCTCCATTTCCTGCAATTCTGGCTTTACTAATTTAAAAAGGAACCAGTTGGTATGGTACATTATGATATTGTAATGGAATGCATGATGTGATGTAAGATGGGTATTTAAACTAGAAAAATCTTCCATAACTTGATCCCTTTTTCTGTCTGAAATTTAGGCCTACTGAAGTAAACAAAATATGAAAAAAGAAGGGCAGAATAGGTTGGGCAAGTCACTATGAACTTTGTAAATGTGGCCCCAGAAGGACATAACTCCTAGTTCCAGCATTCACTAGGCCAAGATTAGGTTCATAAGGAAAGCACCACATCCTGGAAAAGGGATAAAGGGGTCTAATTTGGAGGGGACCACAGGAAGAGCATGTCAGTGTATCATTTATGTATGATGTATGTTTAAATGCAATTTTATGTGATAGGATTGTGATTGTAAAAGACTGTAATAGAATTGTATTGCCAGGATGTATGTTTACACAAAAGAGCTGTGAGAATGTGACCCTGAGTTATTGCTGTGTGAAGAATAAGGGAGTGTCAGAGATAACTCCTTTCCAGCTGCAATTCTTGTCTTTAGTGTCTATCTCTTTCGCTTTGTGTTCTTCGCATCTGCTCGCTGATGGTGTGTGTTAGATTTATGAACTGTTCAAGTAAAGCTGAAACCTGCTTTTTACCGGTGACTCCAGAGTCCATTATTCAGTGCTTCCATGATTCTTCTGCTAGCCCTAACAGAGCATTCCAGATAACTGTGACTATAGAGAGGGTCTCTGTGTTAGATAAATGGAACCTTATCGACTGGGAAGAGCTGTTGGTCTTAAGTAGAAACTGCACTGCTTTCCTGGGGCAACTCTTACACCCCAGTTGGGTTGGGGGAAGTGAACAGAGACTAAACACTAATTACCACTTCACTGATCAATAATATGACTTAAGATGTGGCTACAATTTGCATACCTAACATAGAATTAAACTTTGATTGACTCTAAAAGAGGAATTTAAAGTATCTCCGAAGCTGTTGTGGACTTAGGCTGGGCTCTCCATAATACTGTGGTACAGTTAATACCTGGTGCTTGAGAAGCTAAAGTCAATATGCGTAGACAACGTGAAACAGTACTGTCTAAGAAATAGGTTATTCAATATTGAACAAATAGTTCAAGCAAGTCATACTATATCTGTGCTTTCACCAGAATGTTTTTAAAATACATATATGCAGGTCAAGCATCAAAAATGCTTTGAGATTCTTCTTAATCGAAAGTTATATCTTAAAGCACAACCTGCTTTTTTTGGATCTTTATTATGACAAGTCTTAGAACTGTTTTACCTGAATTGGTAAATTATACACCTAATTACAAGATGACTTAAAACAGTTTCTTTACATGTTATTTGACACATATCTTGAAAAGTGTTAAATTTCACTGTTACCTGTACTGGCTCTTCAGGAAAATTATTTTGGCTTGAAAGTTTCTCATTAGAAACTAAAAAAAGGGGGGGGGGGAAGAGAGAAAAAACATTTGGTCATAGCAACTCTACATTTTACATTTCTGAAGAGCTGTTCTGCAGGCAATCTACTTCTATACAGTACAGGCAGTTCCCAAGTTACGAACAACATAGGTTCTGTAGCTTTGTGCTTAAGTTGAATTTGTTTGTTTCTTGGAACATCTGTAAGTGTAACACACATTTTCTCTCTCTCTCTCTCTATATATATATATATAAGCTTTGGAAGGGTTAACACTCCTATGGTGTTTGTTTTGCTGTCTGTGCTCATGTTCAGAAGTTTTCGCCTCTGTTTCTGTCTCTATGATAACTGTATTTTGAAAAATTGTTGTGGAAACCAGGATTGTTAAAACTTCCGAAGAGACACCTTTTCCCCATGATAACTATTTCAGGGGTGAATTTCTCTCCCAAGGGGTAGACTTCTCTCACTTCCTGTTCTCTCACCCCCTTTCTTAACTATGAGTCATTTGTAAGTTGGATGTCTGTAACTCGGGGACTGCCTCTATATATTTTTTCTGATTATCCACTGCTCAAGCAACACAAACAGATATGCATCTATTACTTAGGTGAATTAATCTGTGTTTCAGTACTTCAATTTCAGTTGTGTCAATCCTTGTGCCATATTTACACAGTATCCCATAAAGAACCAAAAGCCTTGTATTTTTCTTTAGGAGAAATTAGCTGGCTATCATCAAAAACTAGTTTCCATGTAATCATTTTCCCCACAAAAATCATCAAAAGATTAACAGAACTTAAAAACACATTATTGGTCTCTTTATTCAATATTAAATGCTGTTTGAATTTGTCTCCCTCCCATTTCTCTGTCATTATTGTTTAAAATGTATGCTGCTGTCTGTGCTTTCCTTTTTACGTAACTTTTATCTTTTATCTCAAAATAAGGCTTTAATGCAAAATACAATATTAAAACATTTTAGATAAATTTAATTACCTGTAGAATCAACTGAAGGTGCTTGGGATGAATAAATGGCACTTTGTGAAGGTTTATCAAAATCTAGAAGCGAATCCTTGAAGACAAAGCAAATTATCTCTTAGGGAGAAATCTCTTCAAAGATGCACAACAGAAGTCATATGTGTTTCATAGTGCATTGAAAGTTTCAAAACAGAAATCTTTATTACATGGATTTTGACACAGAACAGATGTATAATATTTTTATAATATATATTTATTTTACAATATTTGTGCATAGTCTGCTCTCCCATCTTAAAGGAGACTAGAGATTACATCCATACTCTCCCACATTATGTATTAGCTTTCTAGTGGTGCCATGTTAAAATAGGAAACATACTTGCATGAAATTGTAGGTCCCCTGTATCTGAGTCATTAGATCCTGCAGTTTTTCCCTTCTTAACACTGGATCCTTTGGAAGACTAGAAACAGAGCAAAATTCTGCCGCTGTCTGATGTACAGGTTTAGTAACCTAATGAAAAGGAGATAAAAGGGCATTAGGGAAACTGGAATATCAATGTTATCAAGCCAACCAAAAATGTTTGTTCAAGGAGCATGTTTGAGGAGCATGTTAAAGCAAGTGTGGGCAGACTACAAGACTTTAATTAGCCCTGTAGGAGACCTTAAAGCAGGGGTCCTCAAACTTTTTAAACAGAGGGCCAGGTCACAGTCCTTCAAACTGTTGGAGGGCCGGATTATAATTTGAAAAAAAATGAATGAATTCCTATGCACACTGCACATCTCTTATTTGTAGTGCAAAAAAAACCCCACTTAAAAACAATATAATAATTAAAATGAGGAACAATTTTAACAAATGTAAACTTATTAGTATTTCAGTGGGGAAGTGTGGGCCTGCTTTTGGTTGATGAGGTAGAATTATTGCTGTTGTGTGCTTTCAAGTCGTTTCAGACTTAGGTTGACCCTGAGCGAGGGCCGAGTAAATGACCTTGGAGGGCCGTATCCAGCCCCCGGGCCTTAGTTTGAGGACCCCTGCCTTAAAGGCTTCACTTGCTCCTGCAAAAAGAAATAATTCCTTTTGCCCTCCAACCATCCTTTATGGGACATTTTGGTGATTTCCTAACCCCCAGACAACATTTTAAGGGGGAAAAAATCTTCTTTGAAAACTCACAAAATTTTGTTTTGAACTTGGGTGTCTACGTAATTCCAAACATGCGGAAATATCCTCAATACTTGTTAGAGATTATTTTGGGGCACTTTGGGGCAGAATAAAAATTGAGGGACACCTACACATTGCTCACCACTGGGTTAAAGGAAAACTTTAGTGATTTTTTAAATAAATGTAAATGTGCATATTACATTCTTCTGCTCTCTTTAAACTCAATTACTAAAAACTGAAAAGGCTAATGAATAAGGCTGAACTTATTTCATAGTAAACATTCATAGTCTGTGTTTCACATGTACAGTCATCAACATGCTTCAAATGTTCTTTTCAGAATTCTTTCAACTAGATGCGCTCCTTTCAAGCAGATGTGCTCCTATACACTACTCAATAGAAAATAGAAGCATAAATAACATGAAAAGAAAAAACGAATAGGTTCCGCCACCAAATAAAAGAAAAATAATTCAAAGATTTCAAAAAACCTTTTTATTCAAAATTAAACAAACACACATGAAATTAAACAGAAGAAATATGCCTATCATAAGTAAACAAAATCATGTTCTAGAGATCACTTGAAGACTTTTTCTAAAATGCTTCCAGAATTTTTATTTCACTAGTTCCCACTTTTCTTATGATTTCCACTTGGTGACTGAATGGATATATCTGTCTTTTTAAAATGCTGCAGATAGCTGATGAAGTAGGGTTATCTACTTTCCCCTCCTCTCTGTTTTGTTGTTCACTCATGCTTGGTAGAGGCTTCTGGAGGTAGCTGCAGTTTAACTTGTCGGCTGTAGACAGGAACGTGTGGCTACAGGAAGATCAGTGCAGCAGAATCTTTCTTTCTCAATTCAAGCTTTATTGGTCAAAAATAACCAGCATGGTAAATCTCCACTTCGGCATGGAAACCCTCTGGGTGACTATGGGCAAGTCACATTCCCTCAGTCTCAAAGATAAGCACATCCAATGAACAAATCATGCCAAGAAGAGCCTGTGATAGGGCCACATAAGGGTTGGCAGAAATGACTTGAAGGCACACAACAACTGCAAAGAAACTGCAATAGCCTGATTTCCTTTGCTATATTCCCAACGCTGATGCTGCTAAAAACTTCGCAGCTAAATAGCAGCCAAACAGTGACGCTTGGCAGGCACAAAACAGCTATGTAAAAAGGAGCTTCTTTTTCAGAGGCTCTGTTAACCGAGATATGATTGTAATGAAGATCCAAGCCATTCATTTTTATAGAACACAACCCTCTTCCTGTGAAGACTAGAATTATATATTTCAGACAAGGCATTTAAGTGGTTCACATGATGAGTTAAAGTGCTGCAAAATGCTTCAGGACCAGGTATCATCAGTTTATTTCTATGATCTGCCTAGCCTACCTGCATAATATTCTGAAAACTCCTAGATAGTTTACAGGATTCTCCAACTGATGAAAGACTCTCTTTCCTCCTGACAGCATCAGTGCGGTGTCCACTTACTCCATCTGTTTTTCCATCCTATGTAAAGTAGAAGTCCCATTTATTAAAACACAATTCCACATCCTATCTTGGAAGCAAGTCTGTTACCAACAGTAATCCAGTGCTAAAACCAAAAGTTTAGTAAGTGTTTGGATTCTTGTTAGTAATTACACAATATTCACAAGTCTTCCATTGGAGTTCTATACTAAAGCTAGTATTAGTAGAAATACACAACTTTCATGCAAATATATCAGAGGAGAGTGTGTTTATGGACACAGAATCAAGTTAACTTCTTTCTTTCTTTCTTTTTTGAAACCTCAACACCAAGATCACCCAGTGGAATTTTGCTTTACCCACATGTTTCATATCAGATTCAAGCTTCAGTCTGCGCTCTCGTCTCTAAATAAAGAAACAATTATGAACTTGTTAGCCCAAATTAGTTACACGGTAAAGGATTCAAATTGCAGCTATTGTATCTCATCAGCCTTGTCCAGCCCCAAAAGCTTGCAGTAGATAATGGAACCTTAAAAAAATTGCTCTCATCTCTCAGTAAACGTTTAAACCAGGAGAGGTATACAGCTTCATATACAGCTGCTGATTCATATTACTAAATTACTAATAAAGACTTTGCAAGCTATTACAAAATTACCCTAGATATTTCTCTGATTTTTTATTTTGGACATCAAGAATGTTATCAAGATTTAGTTTTGAGGTAGAAAAAGACATAGCACTGCTATCTATCTGTTATCCACCCAATATTCTGGTAGTCAGCAGTACTATATCTTTCCACATATCAAAAATGCAATACATTTTGAAGAGATAAAAACTAAGCAAGATGTTACTAATGTCTTCAAACTAGCTATTTTTTTATACCTTATCAGTATTTCCCTAATCCAGAACAGTCAAAACATGATCTTCCTAGCTTGATTATACTATACTTATTGTGTGATATCTGTGCACACTGTGCATACACAAGTCATTTAAAAAAATCAAGATGCAACATTCGATTTCACTCAAGGAAATTGCATCTTTCTTTAGCTAGACAGTAGCCAATTTACCTTTTGAGCCCTGGGTCACATTGAATAATGTTTATGCCAAGACTTAAAACCAGAGATGCAACCGCCTTCCAACGTTCCCCTTCTCTAATATATAATTGAATTTCTCTGAAATAAGGCAAGCCGTAACACAAATACACATCATCCAAAGACACAATCATGATCCTTTATTTCAGAACCATTTACTCTTTTATAAATGAAATATATTCATACTCAAGAGAGTTAGGACTGCTTTATATAAACAGAGTTCTAACCTGACCAAAAAGTTGTAACAACAATGACAGCCATGCTCCAACCAAAGTCCACATTTTAAACAAGTAATTACACTTATCATAGCCTACAGTTTTACTACCACAGACCTTTACAGAACAGTATTACTGCTTGTATCAACTCACTTCTTTGGGCTCCAAGTCAAGTTTCTTTGGTCCAATCTGCTCCTTTGGCACAATATTTCCAGTTCCCCAGATCTTTGGAGGATTTTGCAATGGATGTTGAGCTGTTTGTTGTGGTCCTTCAGAGGTTTCCCAAGACCTGGGTGTTTGGGCTTTTGGTTCTGCTTCTTCCCCTACATGTGTCATCCATGGTTGTGCCGGTTCCTGTTTCTTTTGCTCTGTTTCCTCTCTGACAGATGCAACCCATGGTTTTGCAGGTTCAGGTTTATGTACAGTTTCCACCCTGGCCTGGGCAATCCATGTTTTTGATGTTTCCTGCTTTTGTTTCAGCTCTGCCTTAGCTTTCGACATCCAAGCTTTCGTGCTATCTTGCTTTTGTTCCTGCTGTTCTTTAACTGTAGTTATCCAGGGTTTGGAAGAGTTCTGCTGGTCCCCCACCTGTGCAACCCAAGGCTTTGAAATTTCCTTGTTATCATCTAATTTCCCTGGAGCTTCCCAAGGCCTTGAAAGTTCTGTTTTTTCCCCCTGCTGCCTGGCAGAGTCCAAAGGTTTTAAGGAGTCTTGCTTCTGCTTCTTCTGTTCCTCCATGTCAACAAGCATCTCCCAAGACTTTGGAAGTTCGTTCTTTTTACTGTGTTCTATTTCCCAAAATCTGGATTCTTCAGGCTTGATAGTATAATCAACTTCAGGCAAATATCGCCTATTAAGAAACTGCACAGAGCAAAGAAACTTAAAATGCATTGAGAGCAATAGAAAAAATGACACTGATGTGACGCATTCATTAGCCTCAAACACTTGTGGCAAGTTTTACAAAATTAGTTATTCAGGCAAAAAAAAAAAAAAAAGGTTGAACTAGGTCCTCTCCAACTAGCTTGACTCAGGGCAACTGAGGTGGAAATAAGGAAGATTGTTTATGAAATTTGTCTGAAAGGACTGTTTACTGGGCTACTTAACTTGATCCAGCCTGCAGGTTTTACTTGCAAATGCCTTTCCCTAATTATTTCTTCTTCACCTGGGTCTACTAAATTGTATTCTCATATTTCAAGAAAGACAGCAGTTAAATGTCAGGGACATCTGTGGAAGCAGATTAACCACTTTCTGTTTGCACTGGTTTTCTTCGATCTATTTCCAGCCACAACCCCCAATGACAAAAACACCAACTCAAACCCTCCATCTAAACTTATGGCTGACCTGTCTGCTTTTGCAAATTCAGTACTTAGTGAAGACTGACATTTAATTGCCAAGATGCTCATTTCTAGCCATATTCCTTAAAAAAACCAGGTCTTTTGCAACATTTCCCTTAAGCAGATTGGGAAATTCACAATATTCCATAACATTTTTGTGATTAACAGGTTTTTGCTTTGTATTTTTACATACTTATGTCTGATGATGAATAAAACTGCAGATCAATTAATTTTAATATTTGAAAACTCATAGTAAATATAGCAACCAGGCTTCTCTACAGACTCGTTTAAAAAAGTTATGTCAACCTGTATTCACAGTGTCATGAGAGTTAATACAAATACATTAGTCAGAATCCTACTGGAGCCAAATTAGGCAGAAGTAGCAGGAAGAAAAAGGCTAAAGCTCTAGCTATGAAAGAAGCACAACTAGGACTACACCCAGCAGATTGATTCTGCTTTCTCGTATCAATACTTCAGAAATCTGGAAAGCATGTAACCATTGCCATAGCGTGCCAATACGATTCTGGCCATTGTCCTTAGTCAGCTGCTAGGGCCCCTAGATGCCAATTCTCTGACTTTCAAAAAAGACAGTATGTAAGAGCTACCAATTATATTTCCCATTGCACTGAGTAGCAACACATTTGATTAGCTCAATTGCTTGAACAATGTGTGAATCAGTATTAGGACAAATGAATTCAGTGATGTAAACTGTAATTTTTACTGGAAGTTTAAGTCAATGACTGAAATCACTCTGATTTAAACCAAACCTTTAGATTGGTGGGTTAACTAAATCCTTCCTGCCTAGCCCTATCGCAGTTCAGTTAGCTACATTTTTGCTTATCGTACAGGCACCTTTCTTGAAAATAACATCCAGTTAAAGCCTAATGTGGCTGATGCCTTGATTCAGCAACTGTAGTACTATCATAGGGAGTCTACACAGCTACAGAGGTTTTCCTTCCCACATCCAAAAACTACAATGAACTACTGAGCATTTTACTACCTTGCATCTCTTCTCAAGGCCAAAAACCTTCTATGTATATTTAGCAATTGCCTTTGCTGAGGCCTAATTATAGTTATAAAATATGTTCAAAGGCAGTTTTCTGCTATATTATGAAAGGTTTATCACTTCGGCACTATTGTAATGTTGTAGAAATCTCTTCTGTTTCAATTTAGAAATATTACATTGCATCTATTTGAACACATACCTCTTGCGGCTTTATCTCAGACTGAATGTGATCCATCTGAGCTTCTAGGAAGGAAGATTAAAGGACCTGAAATTACTTATGAAGCGGAGTGATTCATTTTGGAATAAATTAAGAGCATCATTGATAGATTACACTCCTTTTAAGCATTCTTAAAACATCTGGTTTTGCAAAAAGCTATAAGTTTCATATTTAAAATTAACATAGTAACTTCTTCTTTAAACATTTGCAAAATCAAAGCAAGGGCTTAGATTCCTCTATGTATTTTGGATGCATGTCTGCATGCCATCTGAGGCCAAAAACTATGTTAATAGCTTTTTTCAACTCTGGATATTCAACAACTTCAAACTGTATTTTAGTATTTTTGATTACTCAAAAGCCAGTAACAGTAAATAGAACAGTTAAGAATAGTCAGAGTCTTCCTAATTTGGCTGATTGCATTGTGAAGGGATACAACATGATGGCAAAAGCCATCTTAGCTTGTAGAGCCAAAATATGTCTATCAGTTGTAGACCTGATACGAACTTAACCTTTCAGTATATGTACTACCTGGTCCACTGACAGGTTCCAATTTTGAGAGTTGTATTGTTTTTTCAGGTGTTTTGTTCTCTTCTAATTTCATGTCAGATTTTCTAAGTATTTCTTCTTTCAGTTCCTCTTTTTCTGGTATGTTGCAAGGTGCAGGAATGTTTTCAAAATAACCAGAATTTAATAATTTAGACAATAACTCCTTCAAGTACTTATCTGAAGGACAAATAAAATGAATGTTAGGTACATTCAGTGATTCAGAACAGTAAAGAGCAACACTAAAAAACAGGGCAATTCCAGACAGGAATCAATAAGGGCCAGATAACACCTCCCAACAAAGGATGCCCCCAGGCAGCAACCAGCCAGGCTTTGATGCTGCAAAGCCATTACATGCTAATCAAGGTGGCCAATTGCAACATTCATACTTGCCACAAACAGACAAGAGTTCTTTCTCCCACCCCGGACATTCCACAGATATATAAATCTCACTTGCCTCACAACCTCTACGGTTGCCTGCCATAGATGTGGGCGAAACGTCAGGAGAAAATGCTCCAGGAACATGGTCATACAGCTCGAAAAACTCACAACAACCCACCAATTACAAAAGCAGTTTATAGCTTTGTCTATATGGGAGAAAAAACCATTTACTCTCAACATACGTATGGCAAATATTTTAGGATAGGACAATGCCTTGAGGAAAGATTATCTAAACCAAGAACAAGACTGATGTGATCCACAGAAATTTTAGTTAAGCAAAGGACAGGAAAAACCCTCAAATACAAATTACTGGCAACACATCTAAGCCTAGAATATCTGGGTAACTTATAGTTGCAATCCAAATAACGTCCACAAGTATCTATGACTTAACAATACATGGCCTAACTGGCAGGAACCTAGCATGACAACAAGAATAAAACCCCAGTCTAGAGAAATCGACTGGAGATAACCTTAAGAAAACAAACTCCAAAGCCAAAATGTCAAGGTCAAATTGTTTAGAGGCTAAATTTCTGTAAACAGATGTTCCTCCCACCACAAAGACAACAGCATGAAAATCAACTGGTTCCTACTAAGGAGACTGGCTTCCTAGCCATAATCATTACTTGTACGCACTAATATACGACAGGCTCCAAAAGGGATTTCTTCAGACGTAATGTTTGATACTTTTTCTCCAAAGCAGCTATGATACATTTTCAAAACCAAGAAAGCAAGGACAAGACATAGAGGATAATGTACAAGAGGGCACCATACAGCCCTTGAAATACTCCCCTTAAAAGCAAGTATAACTAATGGTGAGGATGGAGGGAATATGTTGCTAAACCTTATCTTGAGAGATATAAAAGTCCCACCAAAGGCATGTAAATGTAAGGAATTGGAAGAAAAGCTCTTACACCAGTTTTACTATTTGACATTACAGGTAGCATATGATAGATATGAGTATAAGAAATCTGACCACATCAAGAGGCTCTTTCAAGTAAAAGCTACTTACAAGTTGTCCCAGCCACTGCTTTTTCACTGCCTTCTAGCAGATCCCAAAAGTAGAGTGATGATTGTGCCATCTGGTCTTCAATACTTCAAAAACAAGAATAAAATTAAGAATTTTTGGAAACATACCGTATTTACAATAAAATTTAATCAACATTCACCTAAAATAGCAGAGTAATTTTCAGGTTTGCTCAAAACAGTCCATAATGCAGCCCAGCAATGGAATGAATACATACTGTGTGTATGTATGACATGTGCTTGTGTCAACAAAATCTGCTACTTTCATTAATTCTTAGGATCATCTCTATATACACAAATGCTCCATCTAGATTAGGATTGGGCATGCTCTGGAACCTGGAATACCATATAAGCTGCAATGTCTTCTGACAGAAGCTATATGTGACAAACAGAAATGATTTTGTGTCAATTATAATCCGGTGCTGTTGTTCTTTGCGCTGTTTTGGACTATATAGTGAGATTGTCATTTATTGAAAACTTTGATCCAGTAAGCAGGGCCATGGCCAGAAAAAAATGGGGGGGGGGGGGGGGTTGAAACTTTTTTAAAGCGAATCATGAAGAGTAGCTCCATAACACAAAATAATTTAAATAGTATGGTTCATTCTATATTTTTATAGAGACTTAATTACATCAATTTTCTATTTTAGTTACAAAGTTTCAAGTCTTAAAATAAATGTACTTGTTAATTGGTAATTTATAGTTACACAAGAATACTACAACATCTGTTGGAAACACTTGAAAACTGTGTCAATACACTTTGACAGAAATCAGGCTCCACTGATAAACTTTGGTGAACGCTCAAGTGTGCATGTAAGAGTGCATGTCCAGTCAGTCTTTCTGAGCTTCTTATTGATGTTTTCAAATGTTTAATAGTATATAGGCATAGCAATGAGAACCCTACTACCCGGAAAAGGGAAGTGGGGGAGCAAAGAGTGAAAGACCTAATTCCCCATTAGGAACCTGACTCCTACCTCATGCTGAAGCAAAGAGCACAGCAGGGGAGCAGAGCAGCCTTAAACAGCCTGCAGCTCTGCCCCTGTCAACTTCCCCCACCAAGTCTGGTTTCCTTCATGAGGGCTTTCAAATCTTCCCCTTCTCTGCCAAGCTTTAGGATTTGCCTGCCAGTTATAGGTGGGCCAACTTGGTTGCTTACACTATATTGTATTGGCTATTGCTGCAAGTAATGACAGTGTGAATAAAATGTCAAAATTTGCTTGAGATAGTGCTTGCAGTTCTGGAGGGACTCATTTAATTTTTGCTTCTCATAGACTTAGTATGGGGATTTCGTTAACCAGTTAAAATTCATGAGTAAATCAGGTTTTTTTTAACCTGAAAAATTGGGGGGGGGGGTGAACCCCTCTCCCCTCCCCAGCTACAGCCTAGAGTACAGGCAAACAGTCAACTGCTACATAGTCAGCTTTACAGCTCAATGCAGAAAATATTGTTTTCTGTAACAAAAACTAAATCAAGTAGCAGGGTGACATGGGGGATGCCTGGCTCAACAGAAGTACATGTGAAAAGGATCTTGGAGTCCTCGTGCCTCGTGGACAACAAGTTAAACATGAGCCAACAGTGTGATGTAGTAGCTAAAAAAGCCAATGGGAGTATAGTATCTAGATCCAGGGAGGTCATGCTACCTCTCTATTCTGCCTTGGTCAGACAACACGTGGAGGACCTGGCATCAGCATCTTAAAATTATTTGAAAGAGAAGGACTTACTGACCTAACCATCTCATTCCTTCCTGAACATGTCAATTTTGCAAACTTGATGAGGTAGTCTAGGTCTTTAGAAGGCAGGAACATTGCTCCATTTAGGCCACTTCTGAAGTCTTTCTGCACATGCTCCTGAGTGAAATTCTGCAGCACATACTGGACCTGCAGTATGGTGCGGAGCTTCTTTTTTTCTGCCTCAAGCTTCAATAGGGTCTCCCTTCTCTGTGCTTTCTTCTGCATTTTCAGCAGCTGCATCGAAACAAGAAAAAAGATGCACACTATCAAAGTTTGCAATACATTTTGCCAATTAGTGTAGTTAGCTTGGGAAACGCTATTCATATTCTCCATATCATCTCATCCAAAAGGTAGATGCTCAGTTGGTAAAATCTTAACTTCAACATTTTACACAGTCAATTAACCATACAAATTCTCACAGAGCTTAATTAGTTACACATGTCAAGGCAGAAAAGGCATGATAAGCATTTAAGTAGAACAATGTCAGTCTTCATACAAAAGGGATGCTTATCTATCAGAGCAAAGGGACTCTAAAAGATCATTTTAAATCATACTAGGGGAACAGATGGAAGCTCTCCAAGAACAGCAGAGAACCTGAGATACAGTGACACCCCCCCCCCCCCCCCGTTGTATATAAAGTCAGCAAAACACTGGTCCATTTCTTGACAACAGTGTAGTCTACTTACATCTTGACTAAGCCCAGAAAATGTCTTCTGAAGTTCTTTAGCAAACTCCAAGTTATGTATCACTTCATCATATTTTTCAACCGCTTCCTGTAATTAACCACATATTATTAGGCTTCACTTAACGTGGCTACAATTTACTACTACATAGGCTAAGGAGCAACACCATCTCTCCAAAGGTTTGTAATCTAAAAGGCAAAGAAGATGGACTCTCCAAAGGTTTGTAATCTAAAAGGCAAAGAAGATGGACTCTGCAAACTCAGAGCCCTTCCAGACAGGCCCTATATCTCAGGATCTGATCCCAAGTTTTCTGCTTTAAACTGTATTATATGAGTCCACACTGCCAGATAATCTGGGATAAACAGATTCAATCCTGGGATACAGGGCCTGTCTGGAAGGGCCCTCAAGTACCACTTCTTGCAATTATCAGCTTGAAAAGGAGGAGAAACAATATAGGAGCCGGATATTATGAATTTTTCCATCCAGCAACTCATCAGCCTGAAGAAATGTACTTTACTGCTAATTGTACTGCTTTATTCATATATACAAACATTTGGATTTCAGCACTGGTATAGCTCAACAACAACCTCTTCCAGCACACTTTTAAAGAGAAATTACATTATCATGTTTACAAGTAATTGTATTTATTTATTTATCGTGTCAGGAGCGAACCAAACCAGTTGCACTGCGTTAAAAAAAAAAGACAAACAAACAAACAAAACAAGTAATTGTGAAATTTCCCAACCGATATAAGACTTGCCCGACTTTCATTTTTTTTATTATCAAGAAGTGGTCAGCAGTACTAGAACTAATGGCTGAAATTACTAAACAAAAGAGATCCAGAGAGAACTATAATTTCTGCCATACATAGTTAAATAGCACTTTTCAAAAAGAGAAGTGAACCTATACACAGTTTTCTATAAGCACAGTTCCAAGGTGGTGATTGATGATAATATGTGATAATGTTTATACAGTAATATTCTGACATAATCAGAAAGATGTAAACCTTATTGTAAGAGTGCTTAGTCATTTTAGATGGTAATGCACTTTGAAATACATTCTCTTGCTCTGAATATAGTTAATAACAGGGCCTCTTGGGGGTTTCCTTTATAACGTCATCCAGAGTCAAAGCCAATCTAGCAGCAAATAACAAGGACTATGGTGTGTTACTGAATACAAAGGAGTTATAGATCCATTACTTTTGGTTACAAATCCGTAACTTTGGGTTACAGAATGCTCTTCTGGCAGGCTAAAACCCGGAACCTCAAGCCATGGTAGGTATCGAATGAGGGATTCCCCCCGGGCACACAAAAGACTGGGCGACTTGGAAGGCACTGAACAGTCTGCCCTCTGGCACCACAAGATGCAGAGACAACCTTAAGAAATGGGGCCACAAATTGGAGTCCACAACATGCAAATGTGGAGAAGTGCAAACCACAGACCACAGATTACAATGCAATCTGAGCCCTGACACATGCACCATGGAGGAAATTCTTATAGCAACACCAGAGGCACTCCAAGTGGCCAGCTACTGGTCAAAGGACAATTAGTTTAATGCCAAGTTTTTTAAACTTTGTGTTTTTTAAATACATTACAACTGTACCCTCAGTTTGTTTCTGATACAATAAATAAACAAACAGAATGCCAGTCTTTGTTTTCATGATTGGCATGATGTACTTGGTGATGCCTTCACCAACTTGCTAAAACATAGTGGATAGCTCTCCTATTGCCTTAATCTAGTGTCTAAATGTAAAAGATTTTTGCACAAAAATAAGCCAGTCAAGATTCAGAACATCAAATATTACTGGAATTGAAATAGTTCTTGTCTGATACTGTAAAAGAGTGCCAAGAAGCTGAGTGAAGATGAAGAAAGCAGATTTACTGTTTTGTGAAATGCTATAAAGCAGTATGTAGGCTATTGGCCAGAGCATACAGGCCCCATGTTATAGCAAACCACATGATGAAGCAATCCATCACTCCAAAGGCATCCCCAATCATTCCTGGACAGAGTAAGGATACATCACTGGGGGCACTGTTATCTATGTTTAAAGGCTGTGTCTGAATCACAGACCAGAAATGAAAAGCATGTATTAGAATCCATAGGCCAAAGAAGATACAGGTCTTCAAGTGCTTATTGATGGCAGTACTTTATTTATTTATTTATTTATTTATTTACGACATTTATATGCCGCCCTTCTCACCCCGAAGGGGACTCAGAGCGGTGTACAAGGTATATATACATACAATATATTATTAACATAGTACAATATCAGTTTTAAATATTGCTATATTGCACTATATCAATTATACTGTAATATTATTAGTAATATTACATGTAATATAAATATATAATTATAATATCATATTATTATTACTAGTATTATATTGCATTACATTACAATATTATAAATATTATATGTATATACAATATATTATATATTATATTATAACATATTATTAGAATAGGACAGGAGACAAGATGGTGCTGTCCCCTGGCCTCCCCTCTCTTCGCTCTGGCCCAGAGTGGCAGATGGTGCCGGGGGAGGGGTCCCCAATGGATGGCAAATGCAGGAGACAAGATGGTGCTGTCCCCTGGCCTCCCCTCTCTTCGCTCTTTACAGATTTAATGTTTATCTTGCTTTGTAATAAGTTTTTTATGAAACAAGGTAACCATAAAACTTGTCTGTAGAATAAAACACTGTCATTAAGATCAATTTGTTAAATAACATCTATACAGTGGACACTTGGTATTTGGTGCAGATTGGCTTCAGGACCACACCTGGCTATCAAAATATGTGAATGTTCAAGTCCAATTATTTATAGTGGCACAGTAAAATGGTGTCCTTTATATAAAATGGCAGCAAGAAATGCCAGAAAATCCTAACAGAATAGATCAAGACAGGCATGAAAAGCTATACTTAAATGGTGCCATATAAGGCACCTTAAGTCCATAAATTAACTCAGTGGTATAGAACTTTTTTCCAACTCCGTTTACTTTCTCAGGTATTGCCACATTTTAAAAGCTTTATTCTTTTTTTACAATTTTGACCATTCTCAAATTTCAGTCATCAAGAGAAGATGGTTGTAAACATATATTTATATAAGCATGCCCTTTCCAAGTCAGTTTTGGCCCTCATATCTGCTTAAAGCACCATCATTAACACCACCATATGCTACCTGAGCTCATCAAATAAAAGTTTTAAATGTTTTCAATTGAAGATCAACAACAAGAACAGAGAGCTTACCAACTGGTCCTGGTTGAGGGACTCCCCTCTTTTCAGACGATCTTTATAGTCTTCTAATTTGAGCTGTGAACACACATCAAGCAAGCACAGGATTAATTACCAGTTTTTACCTATTCACCGTTACTTTCAAGTATTGGACTTAAATTACATTAATTCAATTACATATTGTATTTCTTCAATTCTAAGAAAGACTTTTTTCTCTATATAAACCTTTCTAAAAATCGGATGTATCTTAGAATCACAGATGTATCTTATGCATTTTTATTGCTGGTGGTGGTACTGAAATTAGAATGTGTCTTACAATCGATGGCATCTTATAATTGAAGAAATACACTATCACAAACATTACAACAGCTTCCAATATTGCTATTTCAAATTAAAAACTGACCTGCACATCCAACTTACATGCAAATCAATGTCAAGCCTAAGAGACATACCACAGAAAGCCTGTGATGTATATGAACTACATTCTTACGATTCTAATGCCCTAAATGTCAATTGAAAGCTGAAAAATTCCAAGGCAAAACCATTATGCATGAGATGTTTACTCACAAAAGTAGCATGATAAAGTGTTTAGAACAGTAGTTCTCAACCTGTGGTCCCCAGATGTTTTGGCCTTCAACTCCCAGAAACCCTAGCAGCTGGTAAACTTGTTGGGATTTCTGGGAGGAATAGGCCAAAACACCTGGACCCACAGGTTGAGAACCACTGGTTTAGAAGGTTGGAATAGGCCTCTGAAAACCAAGGTTTGATTCCCCACCTGGCTACAGAAATCCTGGGTTTATATTGGGTGAGTCACACTCTCAGTGCTAGAAAACCCCAGAATTGTGCCACCTTAGCATCGCCGTAAGTCAGTAATGACTTGAAGGCACACAACACAAAATGCCAGAATATTTAATATTTTACAATTTCATGAGCAATAAATACATGTCCCTGCCCCAAAGAGCTTATAACAATCTAAAATCTGTACCTTCTTTTTCTCAATGTTCCTGATCTTGTGTTTTAGACAGATAAGCCCATTATCAATGTACGTTTCATAAGCCTGGGAAGCAGTGGTGGTAGAATTCAAAGCCGCCTGCAGGGGGCTCAAGGGAGGCTGATTATCCCCTCGCGGACCTTGAGCCACCTGCTGCTTAGCCAGCTTCATGCTCTTCTCTTCCTCTTCTTCAGAGTGGCATGAAGGCGAAGGGTGACGGAGCGGCGACTGTGAAAGCTGCACCATTGAAACGGTGGCTAGGACTGCAAGGGAAAAAAACCTAGTTTTACTCTTCACTCATAGTAACGTCACTATTCATAGTTAGACCACTGGAATATCTGCTATGAAAGGCATTTTCAATAGAGGAAAGATTTCCACAAATGCAGAAGTTGGTTATATTCTTGTACTCATCGACACTAAAATTTAATATAGCATTAAGCATAAAGACTCAAACAATATTAAGTGTTTAAACTTTAAACAGCCAAAGATCTGGCAATGCAGTCAGCAAGAGACCTAAAAGGGTGTTAAGTCTGAAGTATCAACATTCACAGTGCACTACCTGCATAAACTCCTTTCTCTCCTTTATTGCTTTGAAAAGTTGCCTGCTGCCATTCGTTATTCAGCAACCTCTTTTTCACCACACACACGTCTGAAGTCAAACATCAAAATATCACTTAAAAGACCCTGGCCTCAACAACCAGGTTATTTTCTCAAAAACACTGAAGGCGGAGTAAAAAAAACTTCAACTCACTCTCTCTCTATTCCCTAAATGCACAAGAAATAGCAAACATCAGCAGTTCCACATCCTAGAGACAATAGAACACAGAAAAGAGCTTGGGCATCCTCTGGCAAAAGATATCTCTGTCATGATGAATGTATAGGAGTAAGTGATAGGGTAGAATAATTATTAGAAATAAGTAAGGCTATACAACTGAAACACTGGGAGAGAAAATAATCTTCTGGAACGAGGCAGGAGAAATAGCACTATTAATCTGCTGCAGCCAAAAAAAGTCTCCTAATTTCTAAAAGCCCCACAACTGCTTGTTCCTCCAGGGAGATGGAGGCAGGGTACAAAAACAAAGTTATTATTTGTAACAACTGTGGACTGCAGAGCACTTACATATAAAAGAGCAGTTGTGCCAGTAAGCAAAGAGAAGAGACAAAGGAGTGCCAGGGCATTTTTATTTTCAAACAGTGTAAGTGATGGATGGCACAAGCAAGGCCACCACATTGACTCTAAAGTCATCCCCCTGTGCTCAGCAAGGCTCCCAGATAAACATGCACAGGACTACAGCCAGACACCCGAATCTGCAAGTTTATTCAGGAACAGGCCTCATTGATACCAATTGGATGACTGTTTTTCAGGACATTCACATGGGTCACTCTGGCTTTGATATGAGGATAATGACAGAATAATTATAACTGATAACAGATACAATTATTTTTGCATTATTGTTTTGATTATATCAAATTATGATTACAGTAGACTCTCAATTCACAAGAAGCCAAGCAGCCATCAAAAATTAATAATACTTTAAGTTTTTAAAAGTATTATTTCTACAAGATAGTAAAACAATACATCATGCTAAGTTTGTTTTTGCCGCCGCCAGCGTGGTTTTTCCTTTGCTAGGGCAGCATTGCCAGCGTACTCTCGTTGTTGAATTCTGTCAACAATGAGAGTACGCTGGCAATGCTGCCCTAGCAAAGCAAAAACCATGCTGGCACGGAGAAAGGGGCGGAGAAAGGGGCGGAGAGAGAGGCGGAGTCTCATGATGTCATGGACGTGCTGGCACAGTTTGCTCCCGCAGGAGGCTAGTTTGCGGCGGCTCTTTGTCTTGCTTTTAACTACTGCATTCCAATTTTAAAATCAAGTCAATGCAGAGTTTATGACATGGTATAGTATGGAGAACAGTATCAGTTAGGCCCATGTTTTAACTAATTCATTCTCAAGCAATCAGAAACAACCCTTATATCTACCAATCTCCATAGGTGCTGGTTGACCGACAGAGTACTGTACTTTATTACTCATTTCTCCTACAACTGTTATTATTTCACCAATCCATTTTCCTGACAGCAGGTTGGCCTTGGAATTCATCCTTTTAGCCCAACATTTTATTACAATACATTCTATATGTCTTTTACTACTACTATGACTTTCCAGATGTCAAGTTGTCCCCGGAATTCAATTTTCTTAGCCTGAACCTTTATTATTATTATTATTATTATTATTATTATTATTATTATTATTACTATTATTATTATTATTATTTCTACTACTACTATAAGTATTATTTTACCAACACATTCCCAATTGATAATTTGTCCCTGGAATTTGACCTTTCAACCCAGGGCAAGGGTAAACTTTGGCCCTCCACGTGTTTTGGACTTCAACTACCACAATTCCTTCCAGCCAGCTTTTATGAATTGAGGGAGTTGAAGTCCAAAACACCTGGGGGGCTAAAGTCTGCTGATGTCTGAGTTAGGGGCACAGGACCACTGTCAAAGTTAAAAACTTCAAATAAAGAAATTTCTTGATTCGAAAAAGTTGCCCATGCTTGTTTTAACCCGACCTTATATTATTATAGCTGTTGTTGTCAACAGTATTATTTCTATCATTATTTCATCAACACATTTCCCAGGTGACAATATAGCTCTTAAATTCAGCCTTTTTGCCCAATCATATATGATAGTATTGTCATTACTATGACTATACAGTATATACCCACCCATTTCCCACATGACAACCTGACTTCTTTTAATTTATTTATACCCTGCTTCATCTCAAAGCGGCTCACAACTTTACAACTTTAATCCATACAAATTTACACTAATTAAACAGTATATTATATATTATATAAATACTATAAAATATTTAATATATTAGTATTACTATAATACATTATATATTATTATATTGTGTTATTAGTATACTGTATAGCATTATATTATCAATATTACATATATATATATATATATATATATATAGCATTTTATATTATTAGCATCGTACAATATTAGCATTATATATTACTATATTGTACCATATCACTTTATTGCAATATAATTTATTTATTTATGGCATTTATATGCCGCCCTTCTCACATTGAAGGGGACTCAGAGCAGCTCACAAGGTATACACATACATACACACACAAATATATATACATACATACAATATATTAGATTATTAGCACAGTACAATATCAATATTAAATATTGTATTGTCGAAGGCTTTCATGGCCGGAATCACTGGGTTGTTGTAGGTTTTTTTGGGCTATATGGCCATGTTCTAGAGGCATTTTCTCCTGACGTTTCGCCTGCATCTATGGCAAGCATCCTCAGAGGTAGTGAGGTCTATTGGAACTAGGAAAATGGGTATATATATATCTGTGGAATGATCAGGGTGGGGCAAAGAACTCTTGTCTGTTGGAGCTACTATATCGTACTATACCATTCTACTGTAATATTATTAGTACTATTACATGTAATATGAATATATAATTATAATATCATATTATTAGTAGTAATATATTGTATTACATTATAATATTATAAATATATGTATATACAATATATTATGTTATATTACATGTAATATATAATAATATTGCATTATATTATTAGTACTATTACATGTAATATATAATTGTACATTATATTATTGGCATTATATTGTATTATATTATTATCAATATTATGTGTAGATACATTATATTATTAGAACAGCTCAATATTAGTATATTACTGTACTGTACTATACCACTATGCTGCAATATTATTATATAATATAATATATATAATTATTAATTACTATATTAGCAGTAGTATACTGTATTACATTATAATATTATAAATATATGTATATATATTATGTTATATTACATGTAATATATAATATTAAATTTATATTATTAGTCCTATTACATGTAATATATAATATATAATTGTATATTATATTATTGCCATTATATTGTCTTATATTATTATCAATACTATTAGAACAGCACAATATTAGTATATTACTGTAATGTACTATTATATGTAATATATAATATTACATGTAATATATAATAATATTACATTATATGATTAGTCCCATTACATGTAATATATAATTATATACTATATTATTGGCATTATATTGTATTATATTATATTATTATCAATATTATGTGTAGATATATTATATTATTAGAACAGCACAATATTAGTATATTACTGTACTGTACTATTACATGTAATATATAATACTACATGTAATATATAATAGTATTACATTATATTATTAGTCCTATTACATGTAATATATAATATATAATTGTATATTATATTATTGGCATTATATTGTATTATATTATCAATATTATGTGTAGATATATTATATTATTAGAACAGCACAATATTAGTATATTACTGTACTGTACTATACTGCAATATTATTATATATATATATATATATTACTATATATTATTATATTGTACTATATTATTATACTTCTTTTTTAAAGCCCAACCTCCAGAAACCAGTTCCTAATACATTGTACATGATGGACAAACTTCGGCCCTCCAGGTGTTTTGGACTTCAACTCCCACCATTCCTAACAGCCTACCTGCTGTTAGGAATGGTGGGAGTTGTAGTCCAAAACACCTGGAGGGCCAAAGTTTGCCCATGCCTGCTCTACAGGGAAGAAAGGAGGGCGGGAGGCCTCCGCAGCGCCATCCCCGTTGTCCTCATTGGGCAGAAGCGGGCCTCCACCTCCTGCCTCTCTTCCCGCCTTCATCCGACTCACCTCATCAGCCAAACCAGCTCCAGCCCAGCCCGACGCCGGCCTCCCCGCTTATAAACCCCTCCTCGCCCCTGCGCGAGGGGAAAAGGGCGGGGTTAACGCAGCTGGCCAATCGCAGGCCTTGCTCGGCCTTTCCCCCCGCCCCCGGCCGCCTCGTGCCTGCCTCCTCACGCGCTCGGCCCCGCCCCCACGTGACCCGCTGGACCGTTAACTGCAGGGATTGCGAGGGAATGGGCCTCTCTCAGTCTCTTTCTGTCTCTGAAGGGATTGGGCCTGCTTGGCTTAGTTACTGTTCAGCAGAGACATTGAGACAGGCTTTCCCCTCAGGATGACATGTCTTTCACTCACTGCTATGGCTCAAGGCTATGAAAAGTTCTGGTGCCTCCAAGGATCTCATAGCTTTGAGCCAAGATAGCTAAAGCGATGTCAAACTGCGTTAATTTCTACACAGTGTGGAAGCACCTTTCCTCACACTTGAAATATTACTCCAGGAGTACTCTTTTGGGTATCCCTTCTCCCAAATGCTGGTGACTTCAGTGTTTTGGATATACATACCAATTAATAATAATCTATATAAATAAAAATGTAATGTTCGTTTGTGGGATTAACAGAACTCAAAAACCACTGGACGAATTGACACCAAATTTGGACACAAGACACCTAACAACCCAATGTATGTTCTCCACTCAAAAAAAACCACGAAAACAAAAAGCAGAAAGGACTTCTTGGTTAGACCAACCTGGAATATTGTGTCCAATTCTGGGCACCACAATTGAAGAGAGATATTGACAGCTGGAATGTGTCCAGAGGAGGGCGACTAAAATGATCAAGGGTCTGGAGAACAAGCCCTATGAGGAGCGGATTAAAGAGCTGTGCATGTTTAGCCTGAAGAAGAGAAGGCTGAGAGGAGACATGATAGCATGTATAAATATGTGACGGGAAGCCACAGGGAGGAGGGAGCAAGCTTGTTTTCTGCTTCCTTGGAGACTAGGACGCGGAACAATGGCTGCAAACTACAAGAGAGGAGATTCCATCTGAACATGAGGAAGAACTTCCTGACTGTGAGAGCCGTTCAGCAGTGGAACTCTCTGCCCCGGAGTGTGGTGGAGGCTCCTTCTTTGGAAGCTTTTAAACAGAGGCTGGATGGCCATCTGTCAGGGGTGATTTGAATGCAATATACCTGCTTCTTGGCAGGGGGTTGGACTGGATGGCCCATGAGGTCTCTTCCAACTCTTTGATTCTATGATTCTGAACTACATGTCCACAAAGGAGAAACTGCATGTCTACGAAGAGACCCATGGCCACACGCCCCCTCCTCGCGGGGAAACAGCCGGCCAGCCATTAAAGCATTAATGCCGCCCCCCCCCCCCCCCCCCACACACACACACACACACAAGCGAGAGTGGGCACCATGGGAGTGGAGGGGGAGGCTTGCCGCATGGAGCCCCTTCTCTTTCCCTGCTATGCCAGGAGGGCGGTCTCCTCCTCCACCACCTTTCCCTGTTGGAAGAAGCCGGTGGGTGGAGGACGGACTTTCAGTAGACCCTTCTTTCTTTTTTAACTCTTTCCTTTCTGTCTGACCTGCTCGCCTGTCTCCGGCAACACAAGCACACATTTAACACACACACACACAGGAGGTAGCTGCCTCTGCCACACTCCACCCGAAAGGACTCCCTTCCCTTCTTTCCTCCCTCCCTTTCTTTCCTTTTCTTCCTTCCTTCCCCTTCCTTTCCTCCCCTCCTCCTTCCTTCCTGTCCCTCCCTCCTTCCTTCTCCTTCCTTTCCTTCTTTCCCTCCTTCACTTCCTTCCTGTCCCTCCTTCCTTCTTCCTTTCCTTCTTTTCCTCCCTCCCTCCCTTCCTTTCCTCTTCTTCACCCCTCCTTCCTTCTCCTTCCTTTCCTTTCCTTTCCTTCCTTCCTTCCTTCCTTCCTTCCTTCTTCTCCCTCCTTCTTTCTTTTCCTTCCCTTCTTTCCCTCCTTCCTTCCTCCTTCCTTTCCTTCTTTCTATGTAAGATATAAATACAATATTTTATATATTGTTATATAGATTACTATATAATATGTTACATATATATATATATTACTTTATAATACAAATTAAATGGAAGGGACAGTCAAGAAGCAACGAGGGAAAGAGGGAAGGAATGGATGAGGGAAAGGGGAAAGGAAGGAAGGAGACAAGGAGGGAGGGAAAGAAGAAAGGAAAGAAAGAAAGAAAAGCAAGGAAGGAGAGAAGGAAATAACAAAAGTGAAAGGAAAAAGAGAGGGAAAGAAGGAGAGAAGGAACGAAAGACAGTGAGGGAGGGAAGGAAGGAAGGAAGGAAGGAAGGAAGGAAGGAAGGAAGGAAGGAAGGAAGGAAGGATGCAACCGAAGAGCAAAGAAGGGGGGAAAGAAACAGGTAGAGATGGAAGGAAGAAGAGAAATATAATAACTTCCTTCACGAGAGCAAGAAAACGTAATCAAAGCCCTCCTGACAGAGAGCCATCCAGCCATGGATATAGATAGATATATATGATTCACACACAGAGAGATATAATATCATAGATTTGAAAGAGACCCCAAGAAGGACAATTATATGTTGCATGTTTCAGAGTAAACAAACCAGACAATCTCCACATCAACACTGACATAGAAATAACAAGAAATACTGTTTTACCCATAAGCATAAAGGAATGACATATATTAGAAACAATTTATTTTCCAGATCACCAGACTGGGCCACAGCCACAATGGCAGGGGATGGCTAGTACCAATTAATAATAATGTAAAGGTTTTCTCCTTGACATATAGTTCAGTCGTGTCCAACTCTGTGGGTTGGTGCTCATCTCCATTTCTAAGCCGAAGAGCCAGCGTTGACCATAGACACCTCCAAATTCATGTGGCCAGCATGACTGCATGGAGCGGTACCTATTGATTTACACACATTTGCATGTTTTCAAACTGCTAGGTTGGCAGAAGCTGGGGCTAACCACGGGAGCTCACACCACTCCCTGGATTCGAACCTGCGACCTTTTGGTTAGCAAGTTTAGCAGCTCGGCAGTTTAACCCACTGCGCCACCGAGGGCTCCTAATAATAATAATAATAATAATAATAATAATAATCTTTATTATAAAGATCGAACTGCAAAGACTCTGACACAAGCCAGTCAAAGTGGTCCCAGTGATGATCGACACAATGGGTGCAGTGCCTAAAGACCTTGGCCTGCACTTAAAAACAATCGGCACTGACAAAATTAACATTTGTCAGCTGCAAAAGGCCACCCTACCCAGATCTGCATGCATTATTCACTGATACATCACACAGTCCTAGATGCTTGGGGAATGTCCAAAGTGTGATCAAATACAAAAGCCAGCAGAGTGTTCTTGTTTGCTGTATCCTAGTCTTGTTATATATCAATTAATAATAAATTTTATTTATATTCGGCTTTTTTCTCTAACAGGATCCAAAGCGGCTCACCACATAATACAAAACAAATCAAAGCACATTTAACATAAAATACCAGACAAAAATTACTCAAAGCATAATAGCATCCAGAAATAAGATATAAATAAATATTAAGCATTAAAAACATTTAAAACTAATTACAATTATTGGGGAGACTCATCAATTAAATAGTATTCGCTAAGGCTCATAATAACAACCTCCAAACTGCCAACATCTTCTGGATAATGGAGAAAGGCAGGGAGTTTCAGAAAAATGTCTACTTCTGTTTTATTGACTACTAGCCATCCCCTGCCACGCGCTGCTGTGGCCCAGTCTGTGTATATGTGTTTTGGATGTATATATATGTGTGTGTGTATATATTTATGCATATGTGTATATATGTGGTTTTGTGCATGCGTTGCAATGCATTTTTAATTAATTTTTTTGGGGCTTTTTAAATCCTTTCCACTGTGTTTTTCAGTGTTTTTGTGAGTGATGGTCACTCGTTGGCCTGATAGGTGTATTGTGTCCAGATTTGGTGTCAATTCATCCAGTGGTTTTTGGGTTACGTTAACCCCGCAAACGAACATTACATTTTTATTTATATAGGCTAGCTGTACCCGCCATGTGTTGCTGTGATCAACCTTCCCTTCCTCTCCTTCTTTCTTTCTTTCTTTCTCTCTCTCCCTCCTTCCCTCCCTCTTTCCTTCCTTCCCTTTTTTGCTTTCCTTCTCTCCTTCCTTCCTTCTCTACCTCTTTCTTTCCTTCCCTTTTTCTTTCTCTTTCTTCCTTCTCTATCTATTCTGGACTGTAACTCCCAGCAGTCCCCTGATTGATCTATCTACCTACTATCTATCTCTGTCTATCTAATAAATATATATCTTATCTATCTGGAGGATTGCTGGGAATTGCAGTCTAGGAATAGGAAATGTGTATGGATTGGGATGCTCTCAAAGAAATCCAAGGAGAGAAGCAAGCTTGCAGCTTGGAAGCAGTGCTTTTGGAGCATCCTCCTCCCCTAAAGGGCCTGGTCTAGGGGATGCTGGGAGCTGTCATTTTCATGCATGCACTCTATCATCATTTAGCTTTCTTCAGAGAGGTTTACGAGTGATGGTCACTCGTTGGTCTGTTAGGGGTGTAGTGTCCAAATTTTGTGTCAATTCATCCAGTGGTTTTTGAGTTATGTTAATCTCACAAACAAACATCACATTGTTATTTATATAGATTCTAAAGCCTTTGACTGTGTGCAGCATAATATACTGTGGCAAGTTCTTGGTGGTATGGGGAGACCAAGCCACCTTGTCTGTCTTCTGAGGAATCTGTATAAAGACCAAGTAGCAATGGTAGGAACAGACCACAGAATAACAGACTGGTTCAAGATGAGGAAAGATTGAGTATGGCAGGATTGTGTACTCTCACCCCACCTATTCAACACATCAGGCTAGAGTTAAAATTGCTGGAAGAAACACTAACAATCTTAGATATGTGGATGATATCACTTTGGTGGCTGAAAGCGAGGAGGAGCTGAGGAGCCTTTCAACCATGCTGAAAGAAGAATGTACAAAAGCTGGGGTGCACTTAAACATCAAAAAAGCCAAGATGATGGCAACCAGACTGGTTAATAACTGGGGGTCCTTTATCACAGCCATAGAACCCAGAATATCAAAGCAGAAAATCCACAATATCTGATTTGAACTGGGTTATCAGAGTCCACACTGCCATACATTCAAGTTCAAAGCAGAAAATGTGGAATTTTATTCAGCTGTGTGGAAGGGGAGAAAAGAGGAAGAAAATGTGGAGGCAGTGACAGACTTTGTATTTCTAGGCACAAAGATTACTGCAGACTGCAGCAAGGAAATAAGATGTTTACTTCTTGAGAGAAGAGCAATGACCAATCTCGATAAAATAGTGAAGAATAGAGATATCACACTGGCAACAAAGATCCACATAGTCAAAGCAATGGTATCCCCCATAGCATCCTATGGATGTGAGAGCTGCAACATAAGGAAGGCTGAGCGTAGGAAGATAGACACTTTTGAATTGTGCTGTTGGAGGAAAATTCTGAGAGTGTCTTGGACTGCAAGAAGATCGAACCAGTCCATACTCCAGGAAATAATGCCCAACTGCCCATTGGAGGAAAGGAGATTAGAGACAAAGATGAAGTACTTTGGTCACATAATGAGAAGACAGAATAGTCTAGAGAAGGCAGTGATGCTGGGGGAAATGGAAGGAAAAGGGATGAGGGGCCAACCAAGGGCAAGATAAATGGATGGCTTGAGTGGCTTGACCTTGAGGGAACTGGGTGTGGCCAGCTGACAGGGAGCTCTGGTGTGGGCTGGTCCAAGAGGTCACAAAGAGTCAGAAACAACGGAACAAATAAACACAGGGATAGTATCGTTGAAAATGGGACCCACCATTTATGTTTCGTATACACCTTCAGATATATAGCTTGAATGTAATTTCGTACAATACCTTTCATAATGTACAATGTCGTTCTACTGTAAGCCACCTTGAGTCCCCTCTGGGGTAGAGAAAGGCAGGATAGAAATGCCATAAATAAATAAATTTGTGGATTAAATAAAAACTGTGTACATTGAATCTCCTTTGTGGAGAGAAAAAGTGAGCTATAAATAAACATAATAATCACCAGACAGCAAAGATGTCACTATGTCAGACAGCAACAAGGCTGATTTTGGAATAATTTGGATTTTGGAAGTCCAAGTATGGGATGCTCAGTCTGTAATTAATTGCCATCTGAGGCCCCTGGAGTCGTTGGTTACTGTTTTAACTACCATTTTAATAGTAACTCTTTGCTTTTTATAGGGAGAGACTGATTTCGCTAACTGGATTTCCAAAGTGGATTGTTTTTCCCTTTAAGAGGTTTCCTATGGAAATAGATGTTATGGAAAAGCAGTCAAACATATGTTTACAAGCATGCCAGACATTAAATTCAGGTTTCCTGTCAAACTATAGCTGGCTGTTTAGCAGTCTAATAAACCAACCACTTTATTGGGTGAAAACATCACCTAATTCTGGAATCTTTACTGGGTTTTCTATCTATATGGGCCCAGCCAGGTCCATTGGGTTTGTTTCAAGAGTGTCAAGATAAATATGCAAAAAAAAAAAAACTACTTCAGAGAAAAGAATCAGGACAAAAAATACAGCTGCCTTTCAGCAAACCACCTGCTTCATTTCAGCATCCAATGAAGAAAATATTACCTTGAGTCCAGGTAGTTATCAGTAGAGGTTACAAAAGCATGGTGGCTTTCTAGGTAGAAAAGCCTGCTTTTGAATAAAGCATAAGGAAAGAAGAGTGTAGCTACTATGGCCTCTTCACTAGCAAAAAAAAGCTGAAAAATAGGCCCAAGTGGAGAAGGAAAGCATCACCTATTCAGGCGTTATCATCCCCTCATCAAAAGAACTGAGTTTTGGGGTCTGGCTACTGAAAGAGACCCAACCTATATCTGCAATTTACTAATCTATAGTTTTCAAACTGTATTTCACAGAAACTTGAGCTTCTTCCAAAATTATTCAGTGATTTCTCTTGGAAACTTAATGGGAAACCTTCCTTGAAAGCCAGTTTGACCACTACCACTGACCTTCCCTCATACTACGCCCTCTCACTGCATTGTAGAAAAGGGATATGGGCCATGTGGTCCTCTAGATGTATTGAATTGAGGTTCCCATCATACCTTACTCAGTGTAGGATTGATTGGAATTGCAGTCCAACATCACCTCCCTTGTTGTAAGCATATCTCAGTTCACAGGATATTGAGACCCCACATACCTGTCCTTTTGTAAATGTCGAGATGTGAACTTGAAGGGGACTCATAAACCTTTAGTTGTCTAAAAGAGAGTCTCAGCAGCTGTAGCCTGTCATGCAAGTTGTAACTGCTGAAATTCACTCATCAACGCAGCTGTTAAAGGTGCAGCAGACCTGTTTCCTTTTAGTTCTGGCAACCAATCTGTGAATTAAATGTATAATTTAGACCAGGCCTGGACAAACTTCAGCCCTCCAGATGGTTTGGACTTAAACTCCCACAATCTTAACAGCCGATACCGGCTGTTAGGAATTGTGGGAGTTGAAGTCCAAAACACTTGGAGGGCTGAAGTTTGCCCAGGCCTGGCCTATTCTGTAGAATTAATGTAGTTTGTCACCACTTAAACCGCTATGGAACCTGAGATTTATAGTTTGGTGAAGCAGAGAAAGCTAAAGACTTCTAGAAAAGTAGACACTCGGATACTGATGCTCCAGGTTGTGTCTACTACTAAATGTTCCACCAGACTAGAAAACTATCTGCATCTGAAGTGCTAATACTGCCATATACTGCCATGCAAGCTTCCTTTGCAGTATATCCCACTGAAATAAGGATCCACATACTTACTTCTATAGGTGCTTGCCTTGTGCCCTTCTCTCATACAATATTTTTGGTCATTCTTTCCTTTTGTACAGGTTGCTAAGGAAGATTTTCTGACTAGGCTTTATCGTGGCCATGTGTTGCAAATGAAGCAGAAAGGCGATACAATATTTATTCAAAACTGTTATAAACGGATGGAAAGATACCAGACTCTTGAATAAGATGGATGGCCCTATTTTTACAATGATTATCGAAGTGTCTACATGGCTTTGCAGCTGTGTGACTCTCCCAGACAAATGATTAAAGGAATTACATTCGTGATTCATTCTTTCAGTCCCTTTCAGTCAGAGAATTAAAGTCAATTCAAAACATTACTTATTATTGGCATCTGTAACTAGAGGGAGGTTCCTGTCAAGCCAAGTTATCCATGTAAGTATGTCCAAAAATCTAATTGTATCTACTTAATCTTGAAGGTATAGCAGATCCATTGGGACAGCCGTAGTTTTTCCAAAGGAGTTAAGAAAATGTTTCTAAGAAGCTTACAACAAGGTATGACACCTACTGCTGGTGTAGCAGTCAAGAAAATAATATCTACATATGTACTGCCTTTCAATTTGGGGAGTTTCCATATGTCCATCATGTAGCCATTGACAGAACCATCCTCTATTTATTATGCAGTAACCAGACACAGTACCCCAGCTAGCAGACACACCATCCTGAATTTTACTAAAATGGTAAATTATCTGATTATAATAAATTTGTCTAATCCAAGTTTTGGAAAAAGTATCAGCTAGTGACTATCACAGAATCTTGTAGTAGTGAATTCTACTTATACATTAGCTGTATTTTGTTTAAAGAAGTTCTTTGTTACTTCTGAAACGACTGCCAGTCATTTTTAATAGATGAACCTGAATTCTAGTATTATGAGGAAGTAGCATCTCTCTGTATTTTCTCCACATCATGCATAATGTTATATGCCCACATCGTGTCCCACGTTACTTGTCTAATACTTATCAAAATATTACCTCTTAAAGCCCTAGGGAGCTAGGACCCAGAAAACAAAATGAAACAAACAAAAACTCCTGTATGAATATATCCATTTACTTACATATTCTGGCAAAATTTTAAGGCAATGATAGATTAAATGATAAATTTAAGGCAATGACTGTATTAAGGAGTCGTGGCATTAGGAAAGTTGTGAACCACTGGACTAGAGGTTTCTAGTCCAGTGGTTCACAACTTTCCTAATGCCACGACTCCTTAATACAGTTCCTCATGTTGTGGTGACCCTCAACCATAAAAATTATTTTAGTTGCTACTTCATAACTGTAATTTTGCTACTGTTGTGAATTGTAATGTAAATATCTGATATGCAGGATGTATTTTAATTCAATGGACCAAATTTGGCACAAATATCCTATACACCCAAATTTGAATTCTGGTGGAGTTGGGGGAGGGATTAATTTTGTCATTTGGGAGTTGTAGTTGCTGGGATTTATACTTCACCTACAATCAAAAAGCATTCTGAACTCCACCAACAATGGAGTTAAACCAATCTTGGCACACAGAACTCCCATGACCAACTTCAAATCCCGACCTTTAGTTTTGGAGTTGCAGTTCACCTACCTCCAGAGAGCACTGTGGACTCAAACAATGATGGATCTGGACCAAACTTGGCACAAATACTCAATATGCCCAAATGTGTACACCGGTGGTTTGGAGAAAATAGACCTTGACATTTGGGAGTTGTAGTTGCTGGGATTTATAGTCCACCTACAATCAAAGAGCATTCTGAACCTCACCAATGATAGAATTGGGCCAAATTTCCCACACAAAACCCCCATGACCAACAGAAAATACTGGAGGGATTTGGGAGGAATTGACTGATTTAGGGAAGATGTAGTTCACCTACATCCGAAGAGCACTGGGAACCCAAACAATAATGGATCTGGACCAAATTAGACACAATTTTGAAGGGAGGATTCGCCATCTGTTTCCAAAAAGAAAGAGAAGGACAGGCGGAGAGCTCTGCAGCCTTCTTGCCAAAGAGGTTCAACAGAAATGTGTGTTTCTGATGGTCTTCCGCAGCCCCTCTGAAACCCTCTTGTGACCCCCCCCCCCCGGAGTCCCAACTCCCAGGTTGAGAAACACTGCTCTAGGCCATAGGTCGAATGTGATCTGTTGGGTGGTCTCGATCTGCAATAAGTTTCTTCTGCTTTATCTCCAATCAGTGATAGGAGGCTTTTTAACACTCCAGCAGCAGTTGCATGGTTTGCCTTCCAGGAAAGGTGTTGCATAGAACTAGTTTACAGTTCAAAGTCAGACCCATAAATTGAGCTGGAAATTTCAATGGCAATTACAAGTAAGTAACAATTTACATTGCTCTTATTTGCAAAATGTTAAATTTACAGTGTTTTCCACAACTAAATGCCTACAGAGCATAGCTCTCTCAGAACACCTGTGTAGCTGAAGAAAGCAACAGAGTGAGAGGGGTGAGTGATTTGGAGTTTGAGTATATGGATTATGTTTCTTTTACCTTCCTATGTTGGGGAAGTGGGAAAGACTAACTGCATGTTGCTAGAAAGAAGGGACGTTCTTTGATTGCTTAGAAAGGGGTTGTGATGGGAAGACAGAAACTGAAGTTTTGGTGTAGTCAAATTTCCCATCTGCTCAGCAGAGAAGGATGATGGGGGATTGCAAATGAAACTTATTGTTAAAGGAAACGTTTGCAGCTGTGAAATAGGTCCTAGAAGCAAACAAGGATGATGAAGCTGTGGGAAAATAAGAGAAGAACCAGGAGCCCAGAAAAAACTGCTTGTACTGCCAACAACAACTTGACTTAAAAGCAAGACTTTTAAAAATTTCTGGATACAATTAACCCTTTAGCAAAAAGATAGACTCTATAATTAGTGTTATGGAGAAAAGTGGCAACAACAGCAAAGAAATCTCTTAAAGTGAGCATAAAATAATATTAATAAAAAATACCACAAAATTCAATTTAAAATTGATCTAGACTGGAATTCCTGGAAAACCAAGATAAAATAAAAAATAATATAAAACTGAGAAGTCTAAGGGTTAATCTAAAAGGACATCGTAAAGACCATGTTAGCAAATATCCTTATAGAAGTTTTCCCAAACATCCTAACATGAGACAATTATAGTTGCTTTTAGATTTCCAGGAACCACTCACATTCTCAATAAGAAATCTAAAAACTTGCTATTTCACCTTACTCTTTAATAATCATATTTTAAAAAATAGAGAGCAAGTGGGTAAAAGTAAGCATGTCAAAAGAGGTAGTTCTGCTAAGCACAATAAACGTGTGGCATTGTAAACTGTCTTATACATTGAGTGGGAAAGGCGAGCATTTTGTAAAAAAGAATGTTCACCGCAACTCCATCCTCTTTTAAATAAATATTATTTAGTGACACTGGTTGCTGTACAAGAGATCTGATGCCTCTGCTCTTCATCTTCTTGTCTGTGTGCTACTCTAATTGCAACCCATCTCACCCTGGGCAAGCCTCATTGGGATCATTGCTTCTTCAGAGCTCTTTGGAGGGTATCTGCACATGTCTGTGGTATGGATAAAGGAAGCTCTGGTTTTTATGTTTTAGTCCTCTTTAAAATTGGTAATAAGTTGAGTAAAACTGCTAACTTTGTGGTCATTTCAACTTTGTTGGGATGCTTTTCCCTGGTCTCCAGTGATTCCCTAAGGAAATTGCTCCCCACCTTTCCCTATGGAACTCGTTTCTCACAGTCTGTTTACATGCAAATCCAGGAACACATCCCCCATGTAAATTGAGATCTCCCTGTAGGTTTCTATAGTACCCATAAAAGTTGAGTGTCTACATCATTTTGCTTCAGCTACAATTTCTTCATACTTCGAAAGAACAGTTTTGTGATTGAAAGACCATTACAATCTACAGTGATACCTTGAACTAAGAATTTAATTTGTTCTCTGACTGAACTTTTAACTGGAATCGCTCTGATCTCAAAGCAAATTTTCCCATTTAAAATCCATCAAAATGCTATTAATCCATTCCGGCCCTCTAACACCCCCTCCCCATTTTTGTTATGTGTTTTTAAATACATTCTCATGGCACAATAGCAAAAGAATGATCGATTTTAAAATGATAGAAGCACAAAGTTGTGGTAAGGAAGCACAAAGTGAAGAGACAAACACATCATTTTCTTCATACTGTACTCATTCCATTCTCTCTTTCTCTCTATTGCTCTCTCTTCATGAAGCCAAACATACCAGAAAAAACAACCACAAAAAAAATAAGCTAACCCAAAATTCCTTAAAACGGACAAAAATCTCCTTAAGCAGACAAGAGCACAAGGCACAGGTCATGGATGCTTCTCCCTTGAAGCCCTAAAGCCCTGTACTCTAACTCTTGTGCTCCTTCTGGTACTAGCTCTTAACTCAAAATGCTGTTAATATGTCAAAGCGAAACCTGGACTGAGTGAAGACTTGTAACTCAAAATGTTTGTAAGTTGAGATGTTTGTGAGTCGAGGTTCCACTGTATTATAATAATGTGGTTTCTAGCTTTTCAGACTGAACACCAATGCCCAATTCCCCGACTTCTCCTAGTTACGCCTCTTTCCCTTCCTCACAATACAGTTTTTTTATTTTACAAAATGCACTTCTGCCTCACTCCCCTTCAAGCACTGTTTTGAAACTGTAAACCATAGCGATATCAATTCTAGAAAGCAAAATGCCTAAGCCTGCACTTCCTGGGAGTAATTCCTATTGAAAGTAATGGGGCTTACGGTACATTTAAGTAAACAGGTATAGATTTGTGTTGTAGACATTCTAATAAGAGTTATAAGCAGAAAGTATACCAGTTTAGATAAATAGTGTCTCAACTTTGAGGCAGATGTCATTGTTCAGACTAAATTTGTTGCACATTTGTTTTCTCAGCAGACAGGAATAGCGTTATAACTTGATCTTTGGTCTGATAACAGGGAAAGCTGTGCTAAATTACATGTATACCATCTTTATAAGCAGCAGACAAATTGCTAATCTATATGAACAATCACTTTTGTTATTGGTTTGGCTAATTGCTTTTCGGGACAGTTTGACACTTTAATATTGATAATTATGACTTGAATATTCAGGGATGAAAAAAAATTAAGAATTCTGCGTCAACTAAATATGGATACATCCATGAGACACTACATACTAAATGGCAGTTAACCCATCTGTCTCATTTAATATTAACACACTATTGATATTTGAAAATGGAAGAGGGCAGATTTTAATTGCATTTGATGTATTGTTTGAAATGTAAATACTGTAGTATGCCAATAACTGATGTTTATGACAGGAAATTATACAGTCCTTCAAATTTTTTTAGTAAACTCTGTACTTTTTCTTCCATTTAAACTTTGCTTAAAACCTGGCTCCAAAGGGCAGAAACTTTTAGACTTAAAGATGAGCACAAATAGTTCTGAGTATCAACTACGTTTTCCATTTTCAAAATTTGGGATCACCTACAGATATACTGAACTTTATTTCGCTCCCTCACACCCCTTGTATTTCTACTTTGTGTGACTTTCCGAAGCGCCCCCACCCCCCCAAGTGGGTTTCCAAGGCCAAGCAGAGATCCAAATTTTGGATCTCCAGAGTTATAGACCAATGTTCAATCCATTACACCACACAGGCTCCAAAGTTGTCTTTCCATCACTATAACACTGAAGATTCCTTGAATGGCACAAGAAGACAGCTACCTATCAGCTCTGCTTCTTACAGAGATACAGATTAATATCTGGTGACTTTGTAGCAGTTGTTCCCAACCTGTGGTCAGTGGACCACTAGTGGTCTGCAAAAACAAAAATAGGGTTCCCGGCCTCACCCTTACTACACCGTTGCCTTGAAACCATGCAGCAACGAGAGCAATTGTTCTCTTGAAACCTTCTTATAGTGCCGTGGCAATGGGGATGTCGGGAGGGGAAAGGCTGACTACTCACAAAATATTACTACTACCAAATCAGCTCTAGATTATTAAATATGGTTTTCTGTGGATGAGCAGATGGCAGCTACTGGATGGCATATGTTCTGTATCAGAAACTAGAGCTGATGTGGTCTATCCAATGTCATTTTCTGAATCGGCACCCCAAATAACCAAACCAATTCTAACGTTGACCAAACTTGGTCCCTGGTCAAGTGGTCCCTGTTCAAAAAAGGCTGGGAACCACCACTTTATAGTAGCCTCTTTCACATTTCAGTGATCTGTGAAACCCGTTCCTTCTTTAAAGCAGAATAGCTGTAATATTCTGTTTCAATGTTACAAAACGTTTTATGTCACCGAAGATTTGAGGATAAACTTTGGTGGATTACAGCCCTGTATCTAAGGAAACCCTGCATCTAAGGAATCAAAAGACTGAAATCTCTTGTTAAATAAGATGCCCCAAACTTGTTATTTTTATTCTTCTTTAAAGTAATTTTGTTTCCAACACATTATTAATTTCAGTATATTAGGTTTAACATCTTTTATGTATAGTCCTTGAATAGGATCCACATTTAGAACTGTACAATTGCTGGAATTGAATCTCCAATAGAACCTTCTTCCGTTGTTCAGTGTTTCCAGCTCTTTGGATGTGCTACATACAGAGTGTTGTTACAGGCAGATAAATGCAAATCTCTGAAAATTAGATGGAGCCATCTTCTGCAAGTGGAATCCTTTTCTCTATGAACAAGATTTTGGATCCTACCCAATAGCACCATTGCTAGCCATCATTAGCTCTTTCTTTTAGATATCTTACTTATGTAAATTGTACTTGAGTAATTGGATTCTTTTTGAAACCTCCATTGCAAAATTGTATTGAACATTTTAAACATAAGATAGCAAAAATAACAGTCAATAACATTCAATAACATTCAGTGGTACGTCTGGAAATATGTAATGTTCATCAGTCTGATGAAAGAATTATTTTTACATCTTGAACCTATGAAATTGAAATACAACTAAAAATGAACCCTATGTGTTGCTTTATGAATTAAATGCCAGAGAACAGATATGGCGGCAAGAACTGGAATCTAATGTACATGTTCAGAAAAGTAAGAAAGTTGTCCTGCATGCACAATGTTTGTAGGTGCTTTTGTGACTATTCCTCATTTAGCTGTATAATGGAGGCCTGCCAAATTGGAATGCTGCTGTGTTTGCAAAACTGTCCAGCAGCCACTTGCTCAGAACAAAAGTGACAGGAGCCTGTATTGTCAGGGGCACAAAAAAACAGCTCTAACATCATTATAGAGCTCTCCAAGCGGAATTAGAAAGTGCAACTGTGAGTGTCCCCTTGCTAATCTTATTTGTCTTTGCCTTATAAACATTCCTGCCACAATTCATGTTTGTGCCGGCATCTCCAGCAGCACCTATAAGATCAGTGCTTTGCTTGCAAATGGAGATTTCTTCACATGTAGAGACTTTTCAAGTGTCACTTCTGAATGCACAGATGAGTAAATTAACTCAAACAGTGAGCTAAAATGATTCCTTTTCACCAACATTATCTACGGATACTTTCAGAGCTGGATGGAGACAGATAACCTTGCTAGTCAGTCCCTCACATCAGAAAACTTAAGTCTTGTGCTAGATACTTCTAGTAGTCGTTATGTTGTTATGAAATATTTATTCATCACTTTGGGTATGTTGTGTATCTACAATATTTTTCAGGTATTTAACACACACACACAAACACAAGTAAAATGTGTCTGAAGCCTCCTTTCTGAACAACTAACAGTTAAGGACTGAAGTCTTAATGCAGAAGCTAAGGACCGGTGAATGATCAGAGACACAGAGATGTAGTGCAGCAAAGACCTTATAGCAGAGATAATTCTAGAAGTGTAGAAGTGTAGGAAATGCCCCAGAACAGAAGGGCTTAATATCCCGTTGAATCTGTTGAATGCTACACCAACAGCATAGAAGCAGAAACCTCTATAGTGTGAATCAATTTCTTTTATGCTGTCATTTAAACAGCTGGAAACATCCTTCTCTTTCCCCTATACTATTCAAGCACCCAAGAGTACAGCCATATCTCACTGGAATCATTGGAATCCACCAACTCTTGCCTCCAGTCCTGACTACACAGACACATTGCTGAGTTATATATTTGATCCATTGGTGAAAAAAACCTGGGTGTCCAGCTTCAAGATCTTGCCAAGCATTGGGGGTGCTATGAGTTTTCTGGGCTGTATGGCCATGTTCCAGAAGCATTCTCTCCTGACGTTTTGCCCACATCTATGGCAGGCATCCTCAGAGGTTGAGAGGTCTGTTGGAAACTAGACAAGTGAGGTTAATATATCTGTGGGATGCCCAGGGTGGGAGAAAAAACTCCTGTCTGCTTCAGACCCCTCAACCTCTGAGGATGACTGTCAAAGATATTGGCGAAACGTCAGGAGAGAATGCTTCTGGAACATGGTCATACAGACCGGAAAAATCACAGCAACCCTGTGATTCTAGTCATGAAAGCCTTCATCTACACATTATCATATTTTCCAATGAGCCACATTGTCTCATGATATGTCCAGAGCATAACAGCCAAAGTATGACACTCTGAGCAAGGGAAACCCAGGATGTTTCAAGAAAGAATTTAGATGTAAAACTATGAATATTCAGGTAAAATGAAAAAGAATGGGAAATACTGGACACTGCCAGGAACCTTTTTTTCCTTTCAGGATAAGTCTAGAGAGAAGCTATTGCTTATTTAAAAATATGGGTCAGTGCCTTGTGATCTCTGCGCTTCAACACAATAGCTACTCGATTTGTCAAGCTTGTTTAGTTGTGTGGGAAGCAGACAAGAGAAAGTGGAGAGTGAGGGACGTATTTTATTTCTTGTTGGCTAAACGTAGAAGGATCTATTGAAAGGAAAAGTCACCACACTGACTACTGAGTATCTGTTGAGGGAAGAAATTTTTTGCTTTTAGGTAAATGTAGAATGCTTCCGGAAAGAATAAATTTGGCATGTTATAACATTATATTTCCCAAATAAGCTCTTCATCCTCAGATAGAAGTGTAGGTCTATTTTATGATAGCATCCCTCTCCTCCTTAATTTCCCCAAAGGCCTTTTAAAATGTGATGTAAGAGAAGGTTTAGATGCCTTTTGGGGTTGCTAGGTATCCATACACTGGACCAAACTGGAGTGGTAACACTATGTTCCTCTGAACAAAAAGAATGACTTATAATACTCATATCAAACTAATGCCAGTATATAGGGAAACCTATGAGCTGCCAAAATTACTATAAAAAGCACAATACAGAGATAGCCTTTAAAATAACCGATGATTGTAAATACTTGTATATCCATGCCACTGCAAAGCGTTCTGGGTCAAGAGGAAGCCAACACTAGGAGATTGCCTGGCAACCACTGGCACACTTCCCAAACTCCTGGGACTGGGAAATTCTCCAGTCTTCCCTTTGAAGGAGACTTTGCAAAATGGCTTGGAGAATAAATTATATTGAGTGGGCCCTTCTTATTGATGTTTTCATACTAAGAGGATGCTGCCCAACAGTTAAGCCCTAGCAGTTAACTCCTAATACTGCCCAAGCTGTGCTCTTTTGCTCATCATCTACATGAGAATTTCTTTCAAGATATGGCACTCCTATGTATACAAATACTAGATGAAGTGCAGCAAAACAGGCGACAATGCATTAAATGCACTATTCTTTTTTAAACTAAAAAGTTTACCTTTTAAAACCCCAACAATTAAAAAATGTTAATTCAAGAACTTATAACTGCATGCTGATGTCAATAATTACATTTTTAAAACATGTATGACCTATTTACTTCCTGAACATCAGAATGACTTACAACACTGATGCCAGAAATGCATTAAAGACTGTTCTGCCCCCACGCTATCTTAACTACTTGGAAGATGAACTGGCTTTGCAGGGAACAGATCAGAGACTATATAGTTGAATCAAACAAGAATTTATTAACTGACTTTTTAAACTTTCTCCCCTCCTGAGTATCACTATAAACTCTTTGAGGAGAGGTGAAGTCTTGGAGATACGACGCAGTTCTAGCTGAACTGCGGCTCTAGAATCTTATTTCTTCTTATTGTCTCTTTCTTGTATGACATTCAACTGTCTCTAAAATGGTCTCAATATTTAATTCTGACTGGACTTGAATACAGCTCATACAGCTCTTACTGGATGTGCTATTTTGTAGACCCTCCAGCTCTCCTCTCTTCATCTTCTAATCACCAAAAGGTTGACTCTTGCCAGAGGCTCCGCACTTGAGGGGATTCCTAAAGGGGCAGGGTGACAGAGGCTTCAAATGCAAAGAAGCTGTCTAGACTGACCCCCCTCCCCCAGAAACTGGACATAAAATATTAATTCCCCAAATTAAAAAGGGCTTAACTAGGGGTAAACAGTGAGGGTCTTCATGGGGCATGACAAAGACCATGGATTTTTAAATTTATGCTGTTCAGTGATTTAATATGCAGTAAACTTCATTTTATTGAAATAACTTTCATACAAATCTTAACTGTACAGTTAGCCCTCCACATCTGCTTGGATTAATCCAGAAATGCATACGAGTGAAGAAGATTCCGGGAACTCCACAAAGGGAAGAAAGTTTGAGACATGGGATCATGGCTATGGTAACACAAAAGCACAGCACTCAGAACAGCAAAAGGAGGAGAGAGGTACACAATCAACATACCTGGATGACCATAAATCCCAAAGGAACACAAGAAAGCAGCAGCAATGGCCAAGTCTCTAAGGTGGGCTATCTGCAAGTAACTTCTAGCTCTACCTAACCACGTAGAGAATATGAAAGAATAGAGTAATAGTGTGCAATTTTTTTGGGATGGGAAAGTGAGTTGGTGGGTAGATAAGAAGAGGGCACAAGACCCAGTAGCTGATCTGTAGGATTTCCACTAAATAAAGTGCGCTGTTTATATTAAATTTAGAGTTATGCTTCCACTATACAAGCAGTGTCACACGAAACAAAGGCCAGAATAGTCATGTTGGACTAAAAGAGAGGACAGTGATTTTTAAAAATGAGTTCTTTTGCAAACTGCTTCTAACTTTTTTGTGAGATGAGCTTCGTTTTGTTTTGAGAAGATGCTGATTCAAAATGTTATTTTTGCAAACAGTGTTAACAGCAAGTTTATTGTAGGAATTTTAGATTGGCCACAGAGAAACCCTGGTACATGTCAGGGGGGTGGGGGAAAGGAAGGAATTCAGGCTGAGTTCCAAAATGAGGTAAAGAAATGTCTTGATCTTGGAAAAGTTACTTTTTGGGGCATGCAGTTTCCAGAATCCCCTAACAACTATAGCTCCCAGTTGACTGGGGAATCTTGGGAAGTATGAGCTAAAAATAAAGAACAGACTGCTATCTATGCCTTAATTTGTATGTGACAGTTTGGGCATTTTAAAAAATTACTTCTTTACATTCCTGCTTTTGTTATGATTTTTAAAAAACTAAATGTTGAACTAACATGGTGTTTGTTTTCGTGTCAGGAGAGACTTGACAAACTGCAAGTCGCTTCGGGTGTGACAGAATTGACCATCTGCAAGGACTTTGCCCAGGGGACGCACGGATGTTTTGATGTTTTACCATCCTTGTGCGAGGCTTCTTTCATGGCTCCGCATGGGGAGCTGGAGTTGACAAGGGAGCTCATTCTCGCTCTCCTTGGATTTGAACCTCTGACCTGTCGGTCTTCAGTCCTGCTGGCACAAGGGTTTAACCCATTGTGCCACCGGGGGCTCCACTAACTATGATAAAAGCATCAAAATAAATAATTTCTGTATCAGCTCAGTTGTAAATAAAATAGGGGTTGTGATTAAGAAATTGCAAGATGGCTAAGACATGGGAAGGCAGCTGTGAAAGAACTACGTAAGTGCAAAGACTAAAGCTAGTCTCATCCATAATGTAGTATTTCTAATTTCTGCTGTTTAAAGCATACAAGAAGAGCAAATCAAGTCTGATTCCTGAGAACATTATTGGCTTTGAATGAAGACAGATATAATTTGACACACAATAAGCTGAAACTGAATTCCACAGGAACAGATCTTTAAAAAGATCTATAAGGGGACTACAATGCTCGAAATCTCCCTATGCAATTGCTAAAGTAGCCCTGAAAATAAATTTTACAAACTAAAAGCAAGAGTTAGGGCATAACAGAGAGGTACAACATTAAAACATGGAGGATTTCTTATGCAGATTACTCCATCTAGTGGCTTTAAGGTAGAAAAAGTCATGTGTGTTGAAATTCATGTTCACTTTTCTCCAGACTTGAGAAGCGTTAATGTGTACATTAAATTACAACCATCTCAAATCAATTGAAATACAGATACTGTTAAAACTATTTTAATTCCTAGTAAGTTAACCTTGGACAAACATTTTTACTGCATAGATGTGTGACACCAATGTCTAATTCAGTTTCAGATACAGCTTGGTGTAGTGATTTAAGTGTTGGTCTACAATTCTGGAGACCAGGATTTGAATCCCTGCTCAGCCATGTAAAGTGGAAACCCACTGGGAGACCTTGGATAAGTCTCTCTTAGCCTCAGAAGGCAAAGGCAAACCCTCTCTGAATACATCTTTCCAGAGAAATCACATTAAAATCTCTGTAAATCAGAAATTACTTGAAGGCACATAACAATTTACACCCAAGATTGGTAGGTGCAAAATTGCAGCCACAGGCCATTATTCTGTTTATTCATCAGCTCTGCTTACTGAAAGCTGCAGCACAATAAAAGTCTCCTAGCAAACAGTAATGGCTGGGAATAGCGGTGATGCCACCACTGGTTTGCCATCTCAGTAAACATTGGACGACTGTGGTTTGGTTCCGGAACTGGGAAGCAGTTTGGTCATCTGAGATAGATCTGTAATCTGCTGCATCAGAATGTTACTTTTTGGACCAATTACTATCATACTGTTTTAATAAAATCAATATAGTATGAATGTGTGCTATATCACGGTGATTCTTAATTGCTCTACATTGATCCTACATTTTGTTTCTTTCCCATCTTTTTTCCTAGTACAATTGTTTAGGGATATGTCTTTAGAAACACATACATTAACTTGTCTCCCTACTGCCAATGAATTCCTGTGTGGGGTGTAATACTTTGCGCGTTGGACTACCACTCTGGAGTACCCACACAGGCATAGAGTGGCGCAGTGAGATGCAGAACTTGCTTAACAAAAGGTTGCAGGTTTGAATCCGGGGAGCTAGGTGAGCTCCCGCTGTTAGCCCCAGCTTCTGCCAACCTAGCAATTTGAAAACATGCAAATGTGAGTAGATCAATATTTAGGGGAAAGTAATGGCACTCCATGCAGTCATGCTGGCCACAAGACCTTGGAGGTGCCTACAGACAATGCCGGCTCTTCGGCTTAGAAGGAGATGAGCACTACCCCCACCCCCCAGAGTCAGACACAACTGGACTCAATGTCAGGGGAAAACCTTTACCTTTATCTTACAGGCATAGAAACTCGCTGGGCAAAATGTCATTACATTCCAGGTTAGAGCCAAAACTATTGTCCCCACATGTACTTTGAATCATAGAATTCCACATGGGTCATCTAGTCCAACCCCTTGCCATGCAGGAAAAGCACAAAGTACCCCTGACAGATGGCTATCCAGCCTCTTTAAAAGCCTCTAAAGAAGAAGCTTCCACCACACTCCGAGACAGATAGTTCCACAGTTGAACTATCTGTCACAGGAAGTTCTTCCTAATGTTCTGTGGAATCTCATTTCCTGTAATTTGAGCCCATTGTTACAAGTTCTATTCTCCAGCGCAACATAAAACAAGCCTGCTCCCTCTTCTTATGGCATCCTTTCACATATTTAAACATGGCTATCATGTCTCCTCTCAACCTTCTCTTCTGTAGATTAAATATCCACAGCTCTTTAAGATGCTCATCAAAAGGCATGGTCTCCAGACCTTTGATCATTTTAGCCACCCTCCCCTGGACACTTTCCAGTTTGTCAATGTGTTTTTTGAATTGTGATGCCCAGAACTAGAAACAGTATTCCAGGTGAGGTCTGACTAAATCAGAATACAAAACCACCATGACTTCCCTCAATCTAGACACTATACTTCTTTTGATGCAGCCCAAATCCCATTGGCTTTTTTAGCTGCTGCATCACACTGTTGGCTCATGTTCAACTTGTTGTCCACAAAGACTCCAAAATCTTTTTCACATGGACTGTTGTCGGGCCAGGCATCACCTATTCTGTATATGTGCATTTCATTTTTTCTACCTAGGTAGACTATTGTACATTTCTCCTTGTTGAAATCCGTTTTGCTAGTTTTGGCCCAGCTCTCTAATCTTTTAAGATGGTTTTGAATTCTGATCCTATCTTCTGGAGTTTTAGCTATCCCTCCTAATTTGGGTGTCATCTGCTAAAATGATAAGCACTCTCTCTAAACATTCATCCAAATAATTAATAAATATGCTGAACAGCACTGGGCGCAGGACATAACCCTTTTTATGGCACCCCACTAGTCACTTCTTTCCAGGATGAAGAAGAACCATTAGTGGGCATCCTTTGGGTTCATGTTATCATCACATCTCCAAATCAGATTGCTACATGATCTCTAATTGAGAGGATCATGTATGTTAGCAAAAAAAAGAACACATAAAAACATGTTAAACTGTCCAAAATTGCCAATGCATGGAATTGGTGTTTACAAGATTGGTGTTTGTGGATCATGCCTTTTGGAGAATATATTTGTTCACTTAATTGGTTAAAATAATGCAACGAAGTTAATGACCAAGGATCGGCAATCACGGACGATGAGATTGGATTACGTTTTTAGTTAAGAGATGCTTCGATTGTATTGGTGGCCCAATACTGTTTATGGTATATGTTTTTTATGTTTTTTATGCTTTTAAATTGTATATTGTTGCTGTTTTAGTGATGTAAACCGCGTTGAGTCGCCATTGTAGGCTGAGAAACGGCGGTATACAAGAGTAGTAAATAAATAAATAAATAAATAAATAAATAAACTTACAATCAGCATAAAATTGTAGTCTAATTCTTTTAATTACCAGTCATTTTTTTCTTTACTTCACCCTTTTCTCAAGGAGGTTACCATACCTTTTTTGGATCAAAGCATTAGCCCTACATCTGCCCATCACTTGTGTTCTAACTATTTATATTCAAGTCATTGTAGCTGGGATCCAGTCAACTGTCAAATCAAGAAAACCAAAAAAGAAACACATGTCAATAAAAGAAAGGCAAGTGTTTATATTTTTCTAAATAAGACTAAAAATTTATTCATTACCCTAGTTTTTTAAAAAGGCTTGGATTACAAGTGTATGAACAGTGTTAAAAAAGTATAAAAACAAGAGGTTCCATAGATTTCTACTACATTAATACAAAGTGCATAACTACATACAGTTCATCTTGTATTACTACACAGGATGGAAGAGGAAGGCAAAGGGCAAGACAGTCTGCTGTTGTAGTAATAAATAAATAAATACAGAAGTGGAAGAGATGATCCAAATTATAGCACACGGTTTCATATTGTAATAGTTAAATGCCCAGAACCATTAACCCATTTTAAAAAAATGCATAAATCCAGTAAAAAGTCAACAAATGTACTGCATGTACCCTCCAGAGATTGCCAACCCAGCATAGCTGCCAAGTAGCTAGTCAGTTAGGAATTGATTGATTTTATCCTCCCTTTAGAATATTTCTCCCTATTTACAATGAACGCAGGATAGGAATCAATGGGAAAAGAGTACTAAGGTAATCTAAAAAAATATAGGAAAATATTATTTCAGATTTATTTTTTTCTGACATATCATATCAACTCAAATTTCATAGTTTAATGAAAATGTGAAAAAAACCTCAAACGCATAGGCCTATTTGTAGTAGTGCATTGCATAAAAGTAGAAATGCTCATGGTACTCAAATAAAGTGATGAAAAGTATGACGAACCAAAGCCATAGCCACTCTCTTGACCCCAAAAAGCAAGGACACGTATTCATCATATCTAACAAAAACTTTCTTGGACCAACTGGGCCTTCAAAATGAGAACAAAAATAAGATTCTAGTCTTTATGCTTGCTTAAGGTTATTTTAGTGGTTCTCAACCTGTGGGTCCTCAGGTGTTTTGACCTACAACTTCCAGAAATCCCAGCCAGTGTATCAGCTGTTAGGATTTCTGGAAGTTGAAGGGCAAAACACCTGGGGACCCACAGGTTAAGCACCTACTGCGTTACTTAAATTTTACTTCAGTCACTAGATCAGTGATTCTCAACCTGTGGATCCCCAGATGTTTTGGCCTTCAACTCCCAGAAATCCTAACAGCTGGTAAATTGGCTGGGATTTCTGGGAGTTGTAGGCCAAAACATCTGGGGACTCACAGGTTGAGAACACTGCACTAGATCATACAACCATTCCTACTGTTAAAAATCCTCCTGGATTACCTCATCCTACTATTGCCATTTGCTGGTCCTGCACTGTAGAATTGAAGGAGTTTTATATCACTTTAACTGCCATGGCTCAATGCTATCGAATCATGGGATTTGTAGTTTGGTAACACACCAACTCTCTTTAAGCAGAGAAGGTTGAGTACCTAGAAAAATAACACAGCACTCAGTCATGGCAGCAAAAGTGTGTCAAACACCATTAATTCTACAGTGTAGTCATATTTGTTGTCAGTAGGGAAAATAGGTAAATTTTCCCCCTAAGACATCCGTGAAAGTAATGGACATTGAAAGTAGAACAAGGAGACTACTGAAAAGGACAAATGTAAAGACAAATATGCTTTGAGGAGATTTAACCAGGCCGCTCCAAAAATTGGAAGATAGGATTGTGAGAAAGAAGAGCAAAACCTAAAGGCACTTCCGGGAAATGGAGAGGAAAGACATTGTAGCAGGAAGAGCTTTGGGAAATGCAGCATCCAGGACCAAGAATTAGTGGAAATGAAGGACATTTACCACATGCTGGGGTGGTTGGTACAAAATATGTAAATATAAATTTGACAAATCAGACCAGTTTTGAGACAATCTTAAAAAGAAGCAATGCTCTAGCCCACTTCCCAACCCCAGGGTTCCTCCAAACGTGTCGTGCTACAAGTCTTATCATGTGTAGCCACTGGCTGGGGATAGTGGGAGTTGTAGTTCAACAAATCTGGAGGGCCTTCCACATCAAGGAATGCTGCTACCACTCTTGCAAAAAGGAGGGAAAGTTATGTGTGCATAAATTATATAGGCTGATATCCTTTAGGGACTTACGAGTGAGGAAGTCCTGTTCTGGATGAGCCACAGAACACAATTTCTGTTACCCTTGTGCCCCATACAAAAGCCTCTCCCTGCCTTGCAGCTATTAAACCATAGGAGAGGCTGCTGTGCTCCTTTTTCCATCAGTAATGAGGCAGGGAAGGCTGTTAGCACAATGAAGATCCTGCTGCTGGCTTTCTTTCCCCTGGCTTCTAGGGGAAAGAAAATCTGTGCACTCCACGAGACCCTAATTTCTCTCCCTGCAACAAGATGAGACCAGGTACTTTTTTCTATGGCTAAAATAACTCTCTTCCCCACCAGTTAAGAGACATGGGGCTAATCCCAGAGTTTGACAGTCCATGGATGGCAGGAAGATGCAGAACAGGGTGTATGGACTTTCATTGACATGTAGAACAGTGGTTTTCAACCTGTGTGTCCCCAGATGTTTAGGTATTCAACTCCCAGAAATCCTAACAGCTGGTAAACTGGCTGGGATTTCTGGGAGTTGTAGGCCAAAACACCTGGGGACCCACAGGTTGAAAACCACTGATGTAGAACCTTTGCTGTATGTATTTGAAACAGAAACCCTCACTTTTGTCAAGAAATGCAGTGCATGCCTAGGGCAACCTAGAGTGAGCCCAGACGTTTTCAACAAGGATAAGGAAAAGTACAGGGGAGTTATTGCAGATTTCCTTTCCTTGCCTGTGCAGTCACATTAATGATGCGAAGGAGACACAGAATCCAAAGGAAAGGAAAGAAGTCTTGAACCTGAGTTTTTTTAAATTGGCATGGCTTCCTGTCAAAAGTAAATTCTTATTACCATGTTACTTCTATTCAACTGCTGGGATGAGGTTACAAAAGAGACCACATGAACCTTCTCTGACCTTGCCAATAATGAACAGAGTGCTGTATCTACTAGGCATGTGCAATCCATGATTTTAAATGGTTCTAAAGTACTTACAAAACTAAAGTTCTGGTGGTGAAAACTAGGGGGCGCTGGTGCTTTGCTTCTACCATGTTGCTAAAGTTCTGGTGGTGAAAATTTCAGAACTCTAACACAACTTTCAAAATTTCATTATAAATGGCACTTCCTAATAGGTTCTGTCATAAAAATCACCAATAATGAAATTTTGAAAGTTTTGTTAGAGTTCTGAAATTTTCTCCACCAGAACTTTAGCAACACTGTAGAAGCAAAGCACCAGCGCCCCCTAGTTTTCACCACCAGAACTTTAGTTTTGTAAGTACTTTAGAACCATTTAAAACCATGGATTGCACATGCCTAGCATCTACCCTGGGATATAATTCATTCATTGCATCTCATAGTAGATAATGTTTACTCTCTTTTTATCAATTCAACAGAATTATAGGGAGAGGTGACAACATATCATGTCTATCTCCAAAATAAGGCTTATACATTATATATGTGTGCCAGAATGCAGGCTGAACTGATCCCAAACCATGATTTGGTACTGAAACTAGGATTTGGCACTGTGTGCATTTGCCACATCCTATTACAGACATAAAGAAGACTAAGATTACACTTGTGATGGTGATTTTAAAAATATCATGTCTCCCTTGAAGATTAATCTCTAGCCTTCAACCACAAACTGTAAGTGGAATACACACTGCACAAAAAAGATTATTTAGTCAGGGGTTCCTCCACTCCACCCTTGGCTCGTCCAGCCTTACAACAGCCTTACTAACTTTGCCTTAATCTGATCCCATTCCTCTCGCCTTTCCTATATACACCATTTCTGAATCTGGAAAAGTTAATTTAGGATAGCTCCCAGAATCCCGCAGCCAAGTTTTGTCAGTTTGTTCTTTTCAATATGTTACACATAGCTGAGGTGAAACATCACTGCTGAAGTATCAGTAGTAAGTAAGCTCTCCCCATTTTCACAACATACACATTGCAGGGAAGCCTTGTACAAAACTGAGTACCCAAAACTTCATGCCTTAGAGCATTAAGCAATATTTTTCTCACACAGAGAGAGAAAAACGACTGGCTAACATTTCAGCATGTCAAATGTGAGCACTGCATCTCTAATAGTAATAAACTCTACATACCTATGTTACCAACCTCATTGTCACTCAGGCAAGAAGTTGTGCAGGGAAAAATGTTGAACAGTAATAACGTGCAGCAGCATTCAGCTCAACTATCTATTTTAGAGTATCTTAAATATTATTTACAATCTTTTCTGAAGAGATATGAATAGGATTCTGAATTAGTGGAACAGACATAGTAAAAAACAAACAAACCCTCAAAACAGTTCCAAGGAAGAAACTAGTCTTTTGGCAGCATAGCAGGCCTCCAGAGTGAGGAGTCGGTCAGTTTCAAGCCTTTCAAGAGAGAAAGAGGTTCCATTTACAGCGTTTGCAATGAGCCGTGGAAGTCACCACTCTTCCTGGTTGGAGATGGTCAGAGACTGGGACCCTTGAGCCTCAGGCTTCTCGACTGGAGACTTCTTGTTGCTGCAGCACGGCTTGAAGAGGTGAGTGTCTATAAGGACTTCTCCAAAGCGGCCTTTGTAAATAATTCCACAGCAAACTTTTTGTCTTGAAGAAAAAGAAAATGCAAATTATTTCACATTCGTCTCACTTTTGACCTACAGCTTATTGCTGTAGTGTACAAAATATTAATAATCACAGAAACTATAAATGAGTAAGAATAATAAAACCACAGCAGCAAAATAAGACATCACAAAGGCGTTACACCAGGTATGGGCAAACTTTTTTGCCCTGGGGCCACATTGCGGACCGGGACAGAAGGAAGGACCCAGCCAGGAGGGATAGCAGGGTGGCCCAGGAAGTAACGGGGCTGGGTGGGGGGCGGGCCATGGAGGAGGCAGGACTGGGGGTGGGGTGGGCCTGGGCAAACTTTTTTGCCCTGGGGCCAAGAGGGAGTGCCCAGCCAGGAGGGAGGGCAGGGTGAGCCCAGGAGGGGAAGGGACTGGGGTGGGCCTGGAAGGGGCAGCGTGGGGCCAAGGCAAACCCAGGAAGGGATGGGATAAGGGTGGGGCCGGGGTGAATCACTCTCAGGCTTTCCTCCCAGCATAAGAATGGGACTGCCCATATTTATGCTGGGAGGAAAGTGAGGCTTTGGAGGTCTCTCAGCCCCACTGCCTCTCCCTTCTGTCAGCATCAGGATGGGGCCTCGCCTTGTCCTGACGCCATGAGAAGGAAGAGGCAAGCGGCAGGCGAGGCAGCTTTGGAGCCCCTTTGCCCGCATCTTCACCCAATGCTTGGCTCTTTGCCCGGGTTAGGCTTCTCCTGGCATTAGGATAGGACCGCTCACCCTGTCCTTATGCTGGGAGGAGGGCCCAAGGAAAGCACGTGGTGACTGAGAGCACTCTAGAGGGCTTCCAGCTGCTGCATGCCTCCCTCTCTGTCCTTATACTCAGAAAACAGTGGAAATTTTGAGGGCCTGACATAAAGGCCCAGAGGGGCGTGTCCGGCCCGTGGGCCTTAGTTTGTCAATGCCTGCATTACACTATCTATCGTAGCCAAAATTGTATTTTTAAAATATTTAATGAAGTGGATGATAGTCCATGAAAGCTTAGGCCAAATAAAACTTGTTATTATTGTTATTATTATTATTATATTTATTTATTTATACACCGCTTTGTATCCCCAAAGGGGACTCAAAACAGCTTGACATAAAAGCACTGGTATCCAATTTAAAACAAACATTAAAACAGAATTAAACACAAACAGAATTAAAATTTCACTTAAAAACCATCAAAACTTATTCAAAGTTTAAAACCATTGTTCTTCTTTAATGCTCTTGATTGGTGTTGATAGAAAATGCCTGCATTTATTGTTTTTATAATTTAGATGGGTCTCAAACTGGCAGTGAGATGCACTAACTATCCTTAGGGCTCTACAAGTGTATTTGTGCCCACCAAGTGTATTTGCAAATGGCTACAGATTGTAGAGGGAAAGTGGTACCAATGAACCTAAATCTAAACTGTTGAGAGCTTTTAAATCAATACTGTCTTTTCAAATACAGAAACAGAGGCAGAAGTAATTGAGATTCAATTGGCCATAATATGTTCTGACTGTTGAGCACCACTCAGGGATTCTGGTGGTTGTATTTTGTTGCAATTTCTGAGTCCTTATAGTTAGCTCAATAGAGATTACTGTGATAATTCAACCCAAATGAAATTAGGATATGGTCAACTATGAGTCCAAATAGGCAGAACACCTGTTCACAGCTGAAGTTACATTACCCAGAAGGCTACAGCCATGTCTTAACCTGGATCTAGAGAGCGCCTTGAATTTAGGGTCTGAACGATACAACACTTTGTATTCATCCTGCCCTAAGTACAATAGATGCCAAGGCAAATATGCTCAAATCCTCTTTTAAAGCCATTTAATGGAATGACCACCATTGCATCTTGTGAAAGCCAAGTCCATGAATTAATTTCCTGATCACAACTCACATTACAAAGCACACATCCTTGCTAGGCTATGCAAGCATTTCAGCTGAGACCAACCCTGTGGCAACCAGCTAATCGTAAAGTAAGAGGGATACTTACAGATCAATACAACTGCTGGCTACTGTCACAACATCCATCATTTCTCTGCAAGCTGGGGTTAAAGGGGGGAGGGGAAGAAGCCCAAGGCTATGGATTTGCTTTCAAGACAACAAGATGGCTAGTGACCCAATTCATGCCCTGCATGCTATCCAGTTACTTTCTCTACTTCCTTAAACACCACGTTGACTCATCAGCTGTCTGCAAGTGCTCTCTAATGGCTGAGGCATCGGAAGCAAGGCAGCCTTGTAATTAAGATTATCTTTTATTGCAATTATATGCCTTTTAACCTCTCCCTCTCTGCCCATGACTTCCTGCTTCTCTGCCTACCTTCTCCTTTGGCTAAATCTAAGATTGTAAGTTCCCTTCAGAGCCCAATCTTCCTCTAAATGTATTTTTAAAGTTGGAAGTGTTCTGTTATACAGAGCAATAGTCCTTACTAGAACTTCAAAAATAACACAAATTACTAGTATGTGCAGAGGACTTTTTTTTTTAAAAAGTTCTAGGGCTTTTTCATTCACCTTTTCCAATATGTAAGATCTAAGAAAGAGAAAACAGGTGTGCGGCCAGAACCAGGGCTCATCTCAGTGTCTGAACCATCATCCGATTGGTTGCTATAGCAGGGTGACTGGGCTGGAGAGGCGCTTGAAGTCGTGCTGTGGGCATCAGAGTCTGAAATAGAAAGATGTATGGAATCACACCATGGTAGGTCTCTCCTTCACACACGCACATGCACATTTTAAACCAGGGTTAGGAATCATGAGGCCTTATATGCTCTCCATTTCTGTGTTTTTCGGTCTTCAGGGAACCTATATGATTTCTAAATATATATATAATTCCACTTGAAAGGATCACAGAATCCTGTTGGAAGACTACACAAGGAGTGACACTTGTTCCAGAGCCATGCAATCATGCGGAGGGAAGGCAGACAAACTCGGCCAGTTTGGGACAGCCTGATTTTACAATACTTCTTTCTCTCTCAGCTGGGGAAAAACCAAGTATTTTCCCTTCTGTGAATACATGAGTGTATTTGTTTGTTTGTTTACAACATTTCTACCCTGCCTTTGTCCAGGCGGCGGACACTTAGGCAACTATTCAATGCCTTCAAAAGCAATGTACAGTTAAAATAAACAATTAAATAGAGTTATAAAATAACTTGAAACATTTAAACATAGAAAACAATGCATTCAGTGTTAACCACGTTATCCAAAGTCATAGTCCGGGCCATTCCAATAGTCATTGCACATAAATCCATACTGATCTATTTCACAAGATCTCCAAAGGCTTGATCAAAAAGCCACGTTTTAACTTTCTTATGGAAGGTCAAGAGGAAGGGGGCTGATCTAATATCCCTAGGGAGGGTATTCCACAGCTGAGGGGCTACCACTAAGAAGGCGCTGTCTCTCGTCCTCATCAGTTGCACTTGCGAAGGAGGCAGGACCGAGCCCCCCCCCCCCCCTGACGATTTTAAGCTCTGAGATGGTACATAGGGAGAGATTTGTTTAGACAGGTAAGCTGAGCTGGAATGGTTTAAGGCTTTATAAGCTAAAGCCAGCACTTTGAATTGTGCTTGGTAGCAGACTGGGAGCCAGTGGAGCTGACATAACGGGGATTGTATGCTCTATGTACGTCACTCTGGTGAGCAATCTGGCTGCTGCCCGTTGGACCATTTGGAGCTTCTGAACGGTCTTCAAAGGCAACCGCACATAGAGGGTGTTGGCATAATCTATTCTGGATGTAACTGGAGTGTTGACTACCATGGCCAAGTCTGACTTCCCAAGGTATTTACACTGTCATTGTGCATCACAAGGTTTTGGCCACTATTTCACCCCAAAACCCTATTCTCTCAAAACCTAGGACTTTGTGGGGTGGGGCTTGGCTCATAGTATTTGGGGAGTAGAAAGTACCCCCAACTCTCAGTGCTGCTCTCCCCTCCCTGCTTCAAATCAATTCGAGTTTCACAGATGGAAGGCTTTGGAAAGCACCACAGAGGAAAGGAATCCTCAAATGATAACCCAGCATACACCCCCTACCCCAGAAAATCCCCAACAGTGGTTTATAGTACCCACATTCAGATTTAGATGGAGCTGTCTCCACCGGAACAAGCAAAACAATAATTAAATGGAAAGTACATAGGATCAACATACTATGTCGCTTCAGCTCTTTTTGCAGCTTGCTTATCTGATTGCTTTTCATCCTGTTGCCAGGAAGACTTTTCATCTTCTTGGGCTTCAGTGTGGTTTTAAGACTTGGCCCAGCCCTCGCATCCACCACCTGGAAAAGACGGCAAGATAAAAGTTCATCCCATTAATTCCCGTATGGAATCATAGGCCAACACTATGCAGCTTCTCATTAAGTTAAAGCAGAGCTCAGAAAAGACACCTATATTTAGAATCCCCAAAACAACATGGTTACTGGATTCTGGAACATACTATTCCACCCCCACCACAAAATTGTAAAGAGCTGGGTGAAGGTGATTTGGAGTCTCCCTGCCGAAAGCGGAATAACAGTAACAGTTTGAGTGTCAAGAAAATCTGGAGTCTGAGATTAAGTAAACCGCATGACATTTCAGAATTAAAATATGGTTCAAGTCTGGGTTGTTAAAAAGTTAACATTCTCCCATAAGAAACCCCACAGTATGAACTCACATGATTCCAATTCTTTTTTGATCCGGCTGGGAGCTTTTTCCATCTTTTCACCAGAAGCACACACGCATTGCAGATATCTCCTGAGCGGACCTCATGCAAACTGTGAAGGAAAGATTATAGTTCAGCAACTTAACTACATGAGAAACAAGCTACATAATAAAGAAAACATCACAAAGGAGGACAATTGACTTTGTCATATTTTGAAGACCCAACATGTCCTACCTAAAATATTTGGTGATTGACCTGTGGAAACTCGGTTCTGTTGAGAACTCCTCCAAACAGAATAGTTCTGAGACAGGTATGAGGTGGAAGGAGGCTGAAGAGCACCCAACTGAAGACAGTTTGTAGCTTTGGTTTCCCTGTTTAAACGTACACTTTAAACACTTGGAAGGGTATCGCATCCACGGTCCTTGCCTTCCTGACTGTCTCTGGAGATTTTGTGCATGCATATTGAGAACCAGAAAGATCAGGAGTGAATTTCGCAGGGAGATTTTGGGAGCACTAGTCCAAAATGAAATGTTGTCATGATTTCATTTTGCTGAATGCATAAGGTGCCAACACCTACTTGCGATTATAGCAGATAGGTAAATGTATGGAGGAGTAACAAAGGTGCACATCATCCTATCCCCACTTAATTCATTTATAAACAGGAAGTCAAGGTAAAGGTTTGTCCTTGACATTAAGTCTAGTCATGTCCGACTCTGGGGGATGGTACTCATCTCCATTTGTAAGCTGAAGAGCCAGTGTTGCCCATAGATGCCTCCAAGGTCATGTGGCCAGCATGGGCTGCATGGAGTGCCATTACCTTCCCGCCAAAGCAGTACCTATTGATCTACTCACATTTACATGTTTTCAAACTGCTAGGTTGGCAGAAGCGGGAGCTCAGCCCACTCCCCGGATTCAAACCGCCGACCTTTTGGTCAGCAACTCTAAGCTCCTCCGGGGAAGCCCTCCTCTTGCTCCCACCTCCGTCACAAGCACGGTTGGTGGGGATGGGAGAGAGGGCCTTCTCAGTGGTGCCCCACTGCCTCTGGAACGTCCTTCCATGGCAAATAAGACAGGCCCCATCCCTCCCCACTTTTTGTAGAAGACTTGGTGGTTTCAACAAATATTCGAGAGTGACCAGTGCTAGCTCAGCCCAGAAACTGTCCAGACACAAACTAGCCCCCTATATATTACCCTATTCATTCTCCTAACAGGCCCCTGGAAATAGCCCGTCCCCGCTTTTGTCGTTTACCTATTACAGTACTCTACCCAAATGCTGGTCCCATCTTATTTCAATTTGTATCAGTCTCGATCCAGCCTTTTTAATTGTCCTGACCCATTCCTTTCCCATGCTCTAAGAAATAGACATGAAGAGCAGGCAGGATTTTTTTCTTTTAATATTGATGTGTTTGTTGTTGGGTAATTCCATGCTTATGTTGCTGTTACTGTTATTTTTTGTTCATGTTGTGACTCTGTATGTTTTGATGTTGTTGCTTGGAAATGGCCCTGAGTGCCCCCCCCCCCCCCACATGGAGATAGAGCAGTATATAAATAAAGTATTATTATTATTATTATTATTATTATTATTATTATTATTATTATTCAGCAGCTCAGCGGTTTAACCTGCTGTGCCACTGGGGGCTCCATAAACAGGAAGTTTATGGATCCCCCAGGTCTAAATATCCTGAAGGCATCAGATCCCATTTGATCTTGGACATTAACAAGGTCAGGACTGGTTAGCACTTGGATGGGAGGCTGCCAAGGAATACTAGGTGTTGTGAGCTACATTTCAATGGCAAACCGCCTCTAAGCATTCCTTGCCTAAGAAAACCTTATAAAATGTATAGGGGACTACCAAAATTGTCTAATTTTACTCAAAAGTTGGACTGAAGAATGGTGCATAATGTCAAAAGGTCACCCAAGACACTGAAAATAGTGACAAACAGGCTGGTTTTGCTTCCAGCTGCTCAGGCCAATCTGGAGTGGGGCCTAACCTGCCAGGAGTCGATGTAGAGATGAAAGCTTTCCTGAGGTTGGCCTCCTTAATGTAATGATAACTTCAGAAAAGAGCTAAACAAACAGAGAGCAACTGGAATGGCATCAGCTCTTACCCGAAGCAGCTTTGGAAATCCTTTTCATAACGCTTGCTGTCAGTGAACCGAGAACTGGAAGACTTCGCTCTGCAAATGCAGCATCCGTCTAAACTCCGATACATCTTCGGTTTGTGGAAGCCAAACATCTTTGTTCCTTTTTTCCTTTTGCCTACAAGGGAAGTAATGGAGAGGGAGGAAAAAAAGAGATCAAGCTTCAGAGGACAAACTTAAAAGGAAGCGATGAACCTCCATCCCCTCCGTAGACAGCTCTGCAAACTGATACCACATCACAGTCAAAAATCCTCAGTGGGAGCTAATAAATTATACAGTATCACAGCCCCACACTATCTTCCATAAAGACAGGTGTCTCAGATCCGTTTCCATCTCTGTCGATCACAACTAGCAGCTGCCTCTCACTGCGACAACAGAAATTTATTTATTTATTTTATTTAAAACATTTATACCTTGTCATTCTCGATCTCCGCAGAGGGACTCAGAATGGCTTCCCAACAGGCAACAATTTGATGCCAAACATAATATAAACATATAAAAAATACATCCACAAAATTAAAATAATTTTAAATACACATTAAGAACCCACTCGCCAGATTAAAATTGCCAGAATTAAAATCGTCATCCAAAGCAGACCAAGTCCACTCCAATAAATCTTGTCTTTCCCAGCAAACAAACTATTCTGTCAATGCTTGATCCCATTACCAGGATCTAAGCTTCTTCCAGAAGGTCAGGAGGGAGGGGGCAGATCTAACCTCATTGGGAAGGAAGTTCCACAGCTGAGGGGCCACCATGGAGAAGGTGATGGCAGTGGGACTGAGTGGAAGGCCTCCCCGGATGATCTAAAGTCCTAGATTTTTAAAAAAGCTCAGTTCCATCTGTTGTCATCCATTCATTCTTGGAACCAGTGCCAACATGTCTCTCATTCAAAAGCACTAAAAGTGGAAATTGGAAGAGGAGAAGTCCATCTCAGACTCCTGGCACTCCATCATTTCACCTGGATTTGGTGCTGCTTCCTCTCCTTTTCTTTATCCTTCCAAAATTAATCCCAAACCAATATATTTATAACGGTTTCAGCAATAAAAAATGGCTATTAATTTAATAATGGGCCACATCTGCAACAGAAGGTGAAAAGAGATAGAAATAGCTCAAAGACTTTCTTCAAAAATTAATTACACAAAGTACATTTTAAAAATTAGGAGAACAGAAGTCACTGTACCAATAACACAGGATTGATGGCACAAATAGCAGAGACAATGTATAGGGTTTTTTGGTTGGATGAGCCTAGGCTAACATTTGGAAATAGTATGTATTATTTTGGTACAACTCATGTCCACTGTTGGCCTTAAAAGCCACATGATCTCAGACAGAAGTTTAGCATTACGAGGATTATCAAGACAGTAAGGTTACAAAGCACGTAGCTCTCATGAGGAATTTTCACGGGGGAAGTTGGTATCACTGCCATGTAGCGGGAAGCCAGAGGAAGCAAACGAGCTGTGCCAGTCGACAGTAGCTCATCAAGTGGCATTGTGGTGAAGGTAAGAAATGTGCATCCTCATTCTGTTTCCCTCCTAGTGCGAAGTTTGCACTGTAATACGCTACCTAAATGCTAAGGGCATGAACGCCACTGCAATTCATCGCAAAATCATTTCAGTTTATGGAGAGGAAGTAATGTCAAGATAGCATGTGACAAAATGGGTACGTAATATATTGTGAGACCATGAAAAACTTCGCAGCGCCATCCAAAACAAACGTCGTGGGATGCTGATGGCAGGAGTCTGTCTCCTTTATAACAATGCGCGTCCGCACACCCCTCATGCAACACAAGAGTTGTTGACTTTATTTGATTGGGATGTTTTAAACCACCCCTCTCACAGCCCCGATTTCACACCTAGTGACTATAATCTGTTCACTAAATTGAAGGAACATCTTGTTGGAAACACTTTTCTGACGACGAGGAGGTGAAAATTAAAGTGACAAACTGGCTGAAAAAGGTGGAGGGAAACTTCTATGACCCAGATCACAAAAACTTGTCCCACGGATGACAAAATGTATTGAACTAAATGGTGATTATGTGGAAAAATAATGTAATACTTATGCTACAATCCATGTAAGTTTTGTTAAACTATATTCATTGTTTGAATTTTTAAAAAATCTTGTAACCTTACTTTCCGGATAACCCTCGTACAAGGTCACTCATTTCTGGTCAAGTGCTGAAAGATACCAGCTTGCCCCAATAAGCTAGGATGTCCCAGTCTGACACTTCCTGACTTCTGACTCTGATGTGTTTACTGTTCTCACCAACCAAGAGATTCATTCTTACTAGTTACAGACTGTTTTTGCTGCATTGTACGATGTTGGACAAAGAAGAGAGGGAAATAGGGATATATCAATTCCCAGCTTTGGAATCCAACTTTTGTAATTTTAAATGAACACATTTCCTGCTCTTGCTGGGTAACAGTTTACCTCGTTACCCCAAAAAGGGATTTCAAAAAGACACAAGCGCTGTTTCGGGCAGAGGGAAACTACAATTATGATGATAATTACAGTCCTGATTAGCCAGCTACTCAACATGCCTCAAACTATGCACAAAAAAGGTGTGGAACCAGTGTCGTAAAATCTGGATTAAAAAAGCAAGGAGGAGTTTACTTTGTCACTTGTTTTCTGATAATCTGATTGTCAGGCAGTTCTCTATTGCTACTGTATGGAGGTTTAACTGATTTGAACCAAAATAATGATGTATACGATTTTACATTAAATTGTTTTAATTATTTTTCAACTTATTTATCATGTTTTCCAGTTGTTGTTGTTGTTGTTTGTTTTTTTTTGTTTTTTTTTTTGACGTGTCAGGAGTGACTCCTTGTGTGAGAGAATTGGCCGTCTGCAAGGATGTTGCCCAGGGGACGCCTGGATGATTTTGATGTTTTTATCATCCTTGTGGGAGGCTTCTCTCATGTCCACGCATGAGGAGCTGGAGCTGATAGAGGGAGCTCATCCGTCTCTCCCCGGATTCGAACCTGCGACCTGTCGGTCTTCAGTCCTGCCAACACAGGGGTTTAACCCACTGCACCACCGGGGGTTCCATGTTTTCCAGTGAAATTATTTTTATACTATTTTAAACAGTTTTAATCTGCATATATTTAACTTCTAAACTTCTCTGAGATCTGATGACAAAGAGGAAGGCAGAAAACATTGACATAAATAAAGGAAATAGTTGTGACCAAGAGAAGAATGGTATTCAGGTTGTGCTAGACCAGTGGTTCTCAACCTGTGGGCCCCCAGGTGTTTTGGCCTACAACTTCCAGAAATCCCAGCCAGTTTATCAGCTGTTAGGAATTTCTGGAAGTTGACGGCCAAAACATCTGGTTGAGAACCACTGTATTAGACAGTTTATCTCTGTTCAACTGAATTTCATCACACTTTCATGTTCTGCATGATACAGAAGATACCTTGTGGGCCATCCAGGCCGTCCCATTAACAAGAAGCACCCAACAGATTGCTATCCAGTCTCTGTTTAAAAGCCTTCAAAGAAGGAGCCTCCACCACACTCCAAGGCAGAGAGTTCCACTGCTGAACAGCTCTCCCAGTCAGGACGTTCTTCCTCATGTTCAGATGGAATCTCCTTTCCTTTAGTTGGAAGCCATTGTTCCATGTCCTAGTCTCCAGGGCAGCAGAAAACAAAGCTTGCTCCCTCCTCCCTATGACTTCCCCTCACATATTTATACATGGCCATCATGTCTCTGCTCAACTTTTTTTCCTGAAGGCTAAACATGACCAGCTCTTTAAGCTGCTCCTCATAGGGCTTGTTCTCCAGACCCTTGATCATTTTAGTCACCCTCCTCTTGACACATTCCAGCTTGTCAACATCTCCCGTCAATTGCGGTGCCCAGAATTGGACACAGTGTGATTCCAGGTGTGGTCTGACCAAGGCAGAACAGAGGAGTAGCATGATTTCCCTGGATCTAGACACTAGACTCCTATTTCTGCAGGCCAAAATCCCATTGGCTTTTTTAGCCGTTGCAATTTAGCAGTTCAGTGACCAAAAGGGGAGTCTTAGGGAACATTTTCCTTGACTTGAGAGAGAAAAGAAAAGATAATACTTGATCTTTCAGCCCAATACCTTTCACAGCAGAACATAACACACAGTAAGGGAACCAAAGCATTTGCTATGATGATGTACATAAAGACAATCTTCTTTTAAGAAAAAGGGAGTCTTCTCTGGGAAAGCTATAAAACACTGCAACTAAAAGCAAACGGACTTCAAACAGAGCAGCAATAAAAAGTTATGTTCGCCTTCCCGGAAGGCTGTTATCCTAAAACTTTTTAATATCCCAGAGAGGTTTTATAATCCTCCCTCCATTCATGACAACCCAATGTGATAGGCCACTCACATTTTACTGATGAAAAGACCACCAACACAATGGACATTGACACACACATTTTAAAAGAACCTGCAGGCAAATATGAGATTCAAAAATAGGGGGGCAGCGGAATTGGACTGAATATTGAAGCTTGTTTCCAAATCTAGATCTAGCAAGCCTGGGATAATTCCAAAACCTGTTGAGATCAGATTGGTCCCCTCCCTCCTGTCCTTCAGAACTTGGCTATGAGACCCAACCTTTGGGGCAGTGCAATAAGGCAGCAATAGGAAAACTTACCATACCAACCAGATTTGATGCGGATATTTGAGACGGTATAATCAGTGGAGTTTAATGTTGAGATAACCGATTTCAATGTTTATGTATATGTATAGTCTATTTATGTCCTGGCATTGAATGTTTGCCGTTGATAAGTTGTGCTCCTCCCTGAGTCCCCTTTGGGTTGAGAAAAGTAAAATACACGGTGCGGCAGTATAACTTCCTTTTTTAAAATGCGTGCCATTCAGTTGGTTGAAGATGTAGCAGAGCACAAGTGGTCTTGTTCGAGAGGCGGGAGTATAAATTTTTGTCCTGACACAGTTCAATCGCCATCATGCGTTGGAACAGTGAGGAGCGTGCTTTTGCCGTTGAGGTCTACTTTTCGTGCGGGATATTGGCGCAGCTGGCTGAGTGTCAGCTGCATTAAGATCACTCTGACCAAAAGGTCATGGGTTTGAAGCCAGCCCGGGTTGGAGTGGGTTTCCAACCAATTGTGTAGCCTGTTGTCGACCTTTGCAACCCGAAAGACAGTTGCATCTATCAAGTAGGAAAATTAGGTACCACCTTAAAGTGTGGGGAGGCTAAATTAACTAATTTATGAGGCCATAAAAAAGACTCCAGCAAAGCAGTCCAGCAAAAAAGCATGCGGGGAATGCGGAAGTACTTCATCAGTGTCGCAGTTGGATGATGAAAGCGACAGCTCCCCTGGCAGCCAGAAAAGTTAAACAGCCTCTGTGGGTGTCTGTATATGTTTGTATGTCAAAAAATTGCATCGAATGTTTGCCCTGCGGGGTGAGAATGGCGGAATATAAATGCTGTAAATAAATAAATAAAAAGTTCTGTGATTGCAACCCAGTGCGCCTTTCGGAATCGCTTTAATTTAGCCCCATTGGCCCCTGTCCCGGACCGGAAATCAATTGTGATGTGGGTCATTACATTCAGACAAACTGCAAGTGCAACAAGACGAAGAACGAGTCCCTGAGAACATTGAGGCACTGAGAGCTTCAATGTTGCGATCACCACGGCATTCTGCGCGCAAACATGCGTCTGCCCTTGGACTTTCCGATCATTCTGTGAGCAGAATTCTTCATGATGATCTTCATTTCCATCTTTACAAGATGGCGATTGTGCAAGAACGTGACTTGAATTCTCAGAGGAACGCATGTGAGGTTCTTCTCGAAGTCATTCATGAGAACGCTATTGTTTTTTTTAGTGATGAAGCCCATTTTCATTTGTGTGGATCTGTCAACAAACTAAACATGCGCTACTGGGCTGACAACAATCCTCAAGAATTGCATCAAAGGTCTTTGCATTCATCTAAAATCACAGTGTGATGTGCAATTTCCTCAGCTGGAATTATTGGTCCCTGGTTCTTTGAGGAAAATAAAGTCACAGTGACAGTGAATTTGATATGTAAACATGTTACAGGAAAATCTTTCCCCACGGCTAGATGGGTTGGACTTAGGGGACATTTGGTTGCAACAAGACGGTGGACCTGCACACACTTCAAGAGCATTGATGGCTGTTTTGAGGGAACACCTCCCAGAGAGCCTCATCTCAATTAGGAGGGATCTGGAGTGGCCGGCCCGCTCTTCAGATTTGGACCCTTGTGATTTTTTTCTATGGGGTTTTTATAAATCCCGTGTTTATGTGAACTGTCCAGGGACCCTACAAGATTTGAAGACCAACATCCAGGAAGAAATTGCCAATCTAACGCCTGCTATGCTGGCAAGAGTTATGACAAACATCAGAAATCGTTTTACTCAGTGTATGGAGAATGGAGAATAGGGGACGTCACCTACCTAGTTTGATCTTCAAAACTACGTAAAACAAAACTTTAAGTATGCGCCTACATTATATATTTAAAAATTTTGATTCATACAATGGGTTTTATTAAGTTTTGAAAAAAAGGAAGTTATGTTGTTGCACCCTGTATAAATGTTTTAAATAATAATAAAATAAATACCAAGCCTTATAATGCTTCAAACTGCAACTAGAAGAGGGAGAGACATGCTAGTCTGATAGAAGATGTAGTTCTTTGTTCTCTTAACGCCAAATGACTACCTAAAAATGTGCAAAAGGATAAACAAGCAAGACATTTTCTGCTAATCTCACTGACAGCTTTGGGCTCAGGAATGTATGCGCCTCCCCTGCTGGTGTTTGGTCTACAGTAGAGGCCTCTCAGAAAATTCCTGATGGGACAAAAGCTTTCAAGAATGAAGGGCTGATCACTTGTTAAGTTTCCGCTCAAGCCCTTGAGACTTTACTAAAAAGCAAGACTCACTATGAGCAATGTAGCATAATCTTTAGGAAGTCTGCGTTCACAAGCCCACGAGACACTGAATTTTGCCCAGAGAATTCTGGATCTTTACTGGAAAACACAGTGAAAAGTGACATTCATTCCAAGGAGAACCAAAAGGTTTCAACGTCACTAGAAAAGACGAAGAAACAAAATCCAGGAAAGTGTTGTGGAAAGAAGAATAAGCTGATTCCCCCCCACTGGTGAAGGTACAACTAAATGCAAGAAGAAAAAGGAAAATGATACTTTTTTAGAAGGAACATTCTGCACTGGGGTAAAATCTCCTCTTCAATCACAATATTGGGCATTTGAACCTTCACTGAAAAGTGATTCCACCAAGCATGTTTCTGCAATCATGCAATATGGGCATGGAAGATCTTTGCAATATATTAGGACTTCCTAGTATATCTCAATCTTGCAATGAGGTTTGGCAACTACCATATATACTCAAGTATAAGTTGAGTTTTTCAGCCCTTATTTTAGGCTGAAAAAGCCCCGTTGGCTTATACTCAAGTCAAAGTTATTTAATATTTTTCTCTGTTGTTGTTGTTGTTATTACATTTATTATTTTGCTCTTTTTTATTATTTTTCTCTTTTTTATTACATTTATATTATTTTACTCTAGTATTATTACATTTATTATTTCAATGGTGGCGCAGTGGGTTAAACCCCTGTGCTGGCAGGACTGAAGACCGACAGGTCGCAGGTTCGAATCTGGGGAGAGGTGGATGAGCTCCCTCTGTCAGCTCCAGCTCCTCATGCGGGGACACGAGAGAAGCCTCCCACAAGGATGATAAAAACATCAAATCATCCAGGCATCCCCTGGGCAACATCCTTGCAGATGGCCAATTCTCTCACACCAGAAGCGACCTGCAATTTGTCTAAAAAATTACTCTATTTATTGTTATTATTACATTTATTATTTTACTATATTATTATTACATCTATTAATTTACTCTATTATTACTTTTAGTATTTTACTCTATTTACATTTATTATTTTCCCCTAATTCTTATTATTACATCTATTACTTTATTCTATTATTTACTCTATTATTACATTTATTATTTTTCTCTAATAATTATGTTTATTATTATACTCTATTATTATTATGTTTATTATTTTACTCTTTATTATTAATATATTAATTCATATTACTCTATTTATTATTATTACATTTATTATTTTCCCCTAATTATTATTCCATCTATTATTTTATTCTATTGTTATTACTACAATTATTATTTTACTCGACTATTACTGTTATTATTATTACATTTCCATTATTTTATTCTATTATTCTATTATTTTTATTACATCTATGATTTTACTCTTTTTATTATTATTGGAAGGATACATTGAAGAAAGTTAGAATAATGGTTGAATCAGAGCTGACAATCTTATCTTAAATTACAGTTTTATGTAAATATTCAAAAACATTGAATCTACTGATACCTCAATTAATGTAATTTTATTGGTATCTATTTTTATTTTCTCAGCTCTTGTGGGTTTTTTCGGGCTATATGGCCATGTTCTAGAGGCATTTCTCCTGCGTTTCGCCTGCCTGCTGCATTTCCCACCCTTGGCTTATACTCGAGTCAATATGTTTCCCAGTTTTGTTTTGTTTTTTTGTGGTAAAATTAGATGCCTAGGCTCATATTCGGGTTGGCTTATACTTGAGGATATACAGTACATATTGGAAATTCTTTTGTTGTTACTGCTGTTTCAGAAGTCAGAATTCTGTTCCAACCGAGCCATGCTCCAAATTCCTTTCCATCCCTAGGTTGCAAGCAGCAGAGATCCCACCTCCCAGCACAGTCAACACAGACACAGAGCTAGTTATTTCCCTGGAGCTAGATGCGCTTCAAGGACATGTATAGGATTTAAAGAGAAGGGTGTGTGTGTGTCTGTGTGCAAAAGCCCAAACTGGGAGTATCTTGCTCCATGCAACGGGTGTCACTTTTACTTTTGTGAGTGGGCCTGTGGATGTGAAATTGTGCATATGGCAGGGAGGGGAGCTGCGTGTGTGAGAATATATAGGGCGTTGGAAATCCCTCCCCGTAGCTCTGACCTCTTTCTCCGGGGAGATTTAACCCCCAGGAGCACTCAGGAGATTAAAGGCGGTCTTTGGAGGGTCCTTTCCATGGCAGCTCTAAAACACACCTTGCAAATCTATATCTAACCACCCCATTGTTAAGCCAGGCATCTGTGGGTCATCTGGATGTGCCTTTGCAACACATCAAAGGGGAACAAAAAGATAACCATGTCTCCCTATGAGGAACATGTTAGGGAGCCGGGTATTTTTAGTTTGGAGAGGGAGGACATGATAGCCATCTTTAAATATTTGAAAGGATGTCACATTAAAGAGGGAGGGGGAAAGCTTGTTCTCTGTTGATCTGCAGACTAGGACATGGAGGAATGGATTCAAATTGCAGGAAAAAAGATTCCACTTAAACATTAGGAGGAATTCCCTGACGGTAAGAGCTATTCGGTAGTGGGATATGCTGCCTCGCAGGGTGGTGGAGTTTCCTTCTCTGGAGGTTTTTAAGCAGAGCTGGATGGCCATCTCTCAGGAGTTTTTTGATGTGTTCCTGGATTTATTTATTTTTTCTGTGTCAGGAGCAACTTGAGAAACTGCAGATTGCTTCTAGTGTGAGAGAACTGGCCGTCTGCAAGGACGTTGCCCAGGGGATGCCTGGATGTTTTACCATCTTTGTGGGAGGCTTCTCTCATGGGAGCTGGAGCTGACAGAGGGAGCTCATCCACACTCTCCCCGGATTTGAACATCTGGATGTTTGACCATCCTGTGTGAGGTTTTTTTCTCATGTCTCCACATGGGAAGCTGGAGCTGACAGATGAGAGCTTACTCCGCACCTCGGATGGCCTCTGTGGTCTCCATGATTCACTGATCTCTTTGTGCAATGTGTTGCAAGGTAGGATTTGCTAGGTTGGAACAGAATTCTTAGCAAAATAAGTTAGCTGAAGCAGTGTAAATCAGATTTAATTGGAGAGATCTCCTAGGGCCTTTCCACATAGCCATATAACCCAGAACATCAAGGCAGGAAATCCCACAATATCTGCTTTGAACTGGAATATATGGCAGTGTGGATTCAGATAACCCAGTTCAAAGCAGATATTGTGGGGTTGCTGTAAGTTTTTCAGACTGTATGGCCATGTTCCAGAAGCATTCTCTCCTGATGTTTCACCTCCATCTATGGCAGGCATCCTCAGAGATTGTGACCTCACAGCCCCTGAGGATGCCTGCCATAGATGTGGGCGAAACATCAGGAGAGAATGCTTCTGGAACATGGCCATATAACCTGAAAAACGTACAGCAATCCAGTGATTCTGGCCCTGAAAGCCTTCGATAATGGATATTGTGGGATTTCCTGCCTTGATATTCTGGGTTATATGTGGAAGGGTCTGTCGTCATCAACGGCCCTGCTCAGGTGTTGCAAACTCAAGCTTGTGGCTACCTTTCTAAACAACTAGCATGCGTTTTGATTTGGGTAACACACTGCTGAATCTGTTTACGAACCAGAGGGATGCGACCCCCCTCCCACCCTGTTTTCTTTCCGCATGAGCTCAGGCCTGGAACAACAATAGTGTGAACTTTAGTGCCTCCCTCCTCTTTGGTTGCAAGCCTGGGCATTCGCGCCTGGTGGCTGAGCTGAAACAAGGGCGGGAAGCATCTTTTTAAATAGTGCAGCTGGGTGCAACTTATACCCTATTCTCACCTTTCTAATTTTTAAAAATACTGTCCAAGAGTGCCATACTCAAAACAGGATTCCTCGCACATGGAGATCTCTGCTTCCTGATTCTTCCAGCCTGTTTGGAAACTAGGTCGCCTTTTGCATGGTGGGCAGCGAGTGGGTGGTCTTTGTTCCGGGCAGGGCTTGGCTCCTGTGGTCTTTCTCTTGTTTGGAGATACACGTTTATTATCGCTTCCTTGCTTGGAAATTCTTTCCCACTGTAGTCATTTTGAACATATATTCATTCTGGGCCCTTTCCCTTTTTAAAGTCCAGGTTAAAAGACAAAGTCAAAAAAGGGATTTTTTTTTTCATGTCAGGAGCAACTTGAGAAACTGCAAGTCGCTTCTGGTGTGAGAGAATTGGCCGTCTGCAAGGATGTTGCCCAGGATGTTTTGATGTTTTGCCACCTTGTGTGAGACTTCTCTCATGTTGCTACATGGGGAGCTGACAGAGGGAGCTCATCCACGCTCTCCCCGGATTCGAACCTCCGACCTGTCCGTCTTCAGTCCTGCAGGCACAAGGGTTTAACCCATTGTGCCACTGAAGGCTACATTCAGGCAGGCATTGAAAGAACCTATTAATATTCCCACCTCTAAAGACTGATTGATTTGTTTGTTTACTTCATTTCAACCCTGGCTTTCTCTACTCCGAACGGGGACTCAAGGCGGCTTACAAATCTGGCAAAAATTCAATGCCGCGTAGGTAAACAATAAAACACATCTCATCAAAATATAAACAATCTAAATATATAAGCAATCAAAACACATTATCAATAAATAATAATAATAATACTTTATTTATACCCCGCTACCATCTCCCCAAGGGACTCGGTGCGGCTTATATGAGGCCGAGCCCAAAATACAACAGTACAAGCAATAACAATATCAATACAAGCAATTTAAAATAACAAAACAATAAAACAGTAACACATGCATTATCAATAGGACAACACACTTTAAAATCTATGGGTAGACTAAGATGCTAGGCTGCAGACTGAAACACACAAGCAAACATATACAGGCAGGTTCGCCCTGGATTTTAGTCTGAATTTTTAAAAGCTTATCCATATTATTTAACCTACTTTTGGAGATAGAGTTCAGGACACTGCATAACACATTAAGCTTTGGATTAGATTGACCATCCCACTGATATGGAAACCATAACCTGGTATAGGACTAAGTATCCTCCCTCCAAACAACAGGTCTCTTCCCTATTTCTGGCCTGCATTCATGTGTGGCATCCATAGACTCAGCATCTGGGACTGCACTCATATCTGTTTGGCATATTTATATGGCGTCAGTCAGACTTAATCCCCAAATCCATTGGCGCATGGCGACTATAGCGATGACCTAGCAAATCCACATTTAATCTCACAAAAAGCTGGAGGCCTGTTGCTCTCTTTCTAACTGACCTACACTGCAGAACCGTTCTGAGGATAAAGCTGAGAAGATGAGAGCCAAGCACATTTTAAAAAGGTAAAAGTTTTCCCTGAAATTAAGTCCGACTCTGGGGGTCGGTGCTCATCTCTATTTCTCAGCCGAAGAGCCGGCGTTGTCCGTAGACGCCTCCAAGGTCATGTGGCGAGCATGACTGCATGGAGTATCATTATCTTTCCACCAAGGTGGTACCTACTGATCTTTGGTACTTGCAGAAGCAATACCTATTGATCTACTCACATTTACATGTTTTCAAACTGCTAGGTTAGCAGAAGCTGGGTCTAACAGCAGGAGCTCATCCCACTCCCTGGATTTGAACCGCTAACCTTTCAGTCAGCAAGTTCAGCAGCTCAGTAGTTTAACCTTCTGCACCACTGGGGAACTCCAAGCACATTACCGTAAGTCAATTGGTTGGGAAGGGGTTTTTAAAATGTGCAGAGATATAGGCTCTCCATAACACAGCTGCATTCCTAGGAGATCTGTCATTGTCTCAGTTCTACAATATCTGCAGTTATGTTTTCCAATGTGACCTCTTAAAGCAGGCATACACAAACTTCGGCCCTCCAACTCCCACAATCCCTAACAGTCTACTGGCAGTTGAAGTCCAAAACACCTAGGGGGACAAAGTTTGCCCACACCTGCCTTAAAGTCTTGCAAGTAGCACAGCACTCCCAGCACAGACATTTCCATGATGTCAGAGGGCCAAATATGAATGTTTTTAGCTACTTGGATGCACAATGTCAGGGATTTGCTTGCAGAGATTTCTGGGTGTCATCGGGTTTGTCCTTCCAAATATTTTCCCGCAAATTGGGCATAAATAACTGCATTTGTGTTGCTGCCTCCTTTTCGTGTGCCTCAAAGGGCGCACTTAAACTCCAGAAATAATGCAATTTCAATAATAATAATAATAATAATAATAATAATAATAATAATAATAATAGTGTGGTTTTTTGGCACTGTATATTTCTGCCTCTTCTGTGATGGTTCATTTGTATTTTGATTCTGTAGACCACTTGTCGATGGATATCCAGAATCAGCAGCATCCACCGCGGTCCTTTTTATCCTGGGCGTCGATTGAGCCAGTATAGATTTCATTTTGGTTTGCTTCTCCATAGTACTAATGGTTTAGGTTCTCTTGGTTCCACTCTCAGCAGGCATTTGGAAACAAAAAACACTGAAAACACTCTCAACTGCAAAAAGCCACTTTACTTGGATCTGCACGCATCATTCGAAAATATATCACACAGTCCTAAACGCTTGGGAAGTGTTCGACTTGTGATTTTGTGATACGAAATCCAGCATATGATTCTCGTTTGCTGTGACATACTGTGTTTTTATGTCTGTAAAATACTACTACTACTACTACTACTAATAATAATAATAATAATAATAGACTCTGGCACAAGCCAGTAAAGGTAGTCCCAGTGGTGATCAGCACACTGAGTGCAGTGCCTAAAGACCTTGGCTTGCACTTAAACACAATGGGCGCAGACAAAATTACCAGCTGCCAGCTGCAAAGGCCACCTTACTGAGATATGCACGCATTATTCGCTGATACATCACACAGTCCTAGACACTTGGGAAGTGTCTGACGTGTGATCCAATACAACAGCCAGCAGAGTGATCTTGTCTGTTGTGGACTCATCTTGTTGTGTTTCAAATCATCATCATCATCATCATCATCATCATCATCATCATCATCATCATCATCATCTGTGGCCCAGATGATTCACTGGAACTTATATCACAAATACCACCTGCCAGCAGTAAAGAATTGGTGGGATCATAAACCCACAAAGGTTGTGGAAAATGAACATGCAAAAATACTGTGGGACTTTCGAATCCAGACTGACAAAGTTTTGGAACACAATACACCAGACGTCACCATTGCGAAAAAGAAAAAAGTCTGGATTATTGATGTCGTCATATCAGGTGACAGTCGCATTGAGGAAAAGCAACAGGAAAAACTCAGCCGCTATCAAGACCTCAAAATCAAACTGCAAAGGCTCTGGCATAAACCAGCACAGGTGGTCCCAGTGGTCATTGGCACACTGGGTGCCGTGGCAAAAGATCTCAGCCGGCATTTGGAAACAATAAACATTGACAAAATCACAATCCACCAATTGCAGAAGGCCACCTTACTTGGATCTGCGTGCATCATTTGAAAATACATCACACAGTCCTAGATGCTTGGGAAGTGTTCGACTTGTGATTTTGTGATACGAAATCCAGCATATAGATCTTGTTTGCTGTGACACACTGTGCTTTTGTGTCAGTAAAATAATAAATGGGTTGCTGTGAGTTTTCAGGGCTGTATGGCCATGTTCCAGAAGCATTCCTTCCTGACGTTTCGCCTGTATCTATGGCAGGCATTCTCCGAGGTTGTGAGGTCTGTTGGAAACTAGGCAAGTGAGGTTTATATATCTGTGGAACGTCCAGGGTGGGAGAAAGAACACTCTTCAGGAGGTCCCGGTGATGCCTTTTCTCCCCCTCTTCCTCCTCGTGGCTTTGGCCTGATGTCATTCAAATATGGCAACAGTCCCGTTTTAAAAGCAAGGTTGATATCTCTTTACAGGCTCGAGAAAAACACAAAAAGGAGCTTCCAAGAGAGTGAAAGAGCCATGGACGATTTCCATGGATGAGGCTCATCACACACTATGCTGTTAAGGTGCTATGATGCCACTTGAACATTCAAACATGGCAACAATCTCAATTTGAAAGCAAGGTTGAGATTGCTTCACAAGCTCAAGAGGAGCGCAGAAAGAGGCTTCCGAGAGACTGAAAGAGCCATAGATTGTTTCCATGGATGAGGCTCATCACACAACTACACAGTTATATTTCTATGCTTCCACTTGAATTGCCAAGAAAACATCCTGATTGGGAGTTTAGCCTCACTTCCTAACGAAGACAGGAACCAAAGTTTCCCCTCCAAGCAAGGAAAAGTTTTCTGAATTTCAAGTTGCCACTGAAATACTAATAATAATCTTGTGCTAAAAAATATCTTATGCCCAAAAAGTGGTCCGGAAATTGAAGTTGCCACTGAAATAATAATAATAATAATCCTGTGTTTTTTAAAAGAAGTGGTGCCGAAAAGGAATCAGTGTGCAAACAAGGATTGTGACTGAGCGCAAGATTAAGAACCGCCCCGTTTGCAAAGCTCTCCAGCCACATGCTCTCCAGAAGCCCTTTGTTTTCAAGCCAGCTTCTGCTTTCTTTTGCAGATCAAGGCTGGCATTGGGGTTTTTTGGTGTTTTGATACCGGCAGAGTGGGAATTAATTTGCAAGGGTGTCCCAAACAACATGCCTGGGAAAAAGAAGTTGTGTTTACATGCAAAGGAGAGATCCCAAGTCAAACTCAAGAGGAAAACAAAGAGGGTGGCTTGCAATGCAAGGGGAGGGGAGATATGCCGTTCTGTCTACACCAGGCATGGGCCAACTTCGGTCCTTCTTCCAGGTGTTTTGGACTTCAACTCCCACCATTCCTAACAGCCTCAGGCCTGAGGCTGTTAGGAGTGGCGGGAGTTGAAGTCCAAAATATGACAGGGCGAAACAACAGGAGATAATGCTTCTATAACATGGCCATGCAGGCCAGAATACTCACAGCAACTTTATTATTATTATTATTATTATTATTAAAATTGCATTATTTCTACAGTGTAAGTGCACCCTTTGAGTCACATGAAAAGGAGGCGGCAGCACAAGTGCAGTTATTGATGCCCAATTTATGGGAAATTATTTGGAGTGACAAACCCGATGACACCCAGAAATCTCTGCAAGCAAGTGCCTGGCATTGTGCACCCAAATACCTGACAACATTCCTATTTGACCCTCTGACATCATGGAAATAGCTGTGTTACTTGCAAGACTTGAAGGCAGGTGTTAAGACTGATAGGAATTGCAGGAGTTGGAAGTCCAAAGCACTTGGTGGGCCGAAGTTTGCCCACACCTGCTTTAAGGGGCTGAGGGGGGAAAGGAAGGGGCCTGAGGCTGTTAGAAATGGTGGGAGTTGAAGTCCAAAACACCAGGAGGGAGGGCCCAAGCTAGCCCACGCCTGCCCTACACAGAAGGAACTAAAAACACACTCAAAAGGTGTTTTATTCTTAATTATTTAGAATAAATAATTCTAGCTGCGGCACAGCTAGTTAGTAGTTAGTAGCCAGCTGCATTAAATTACTACTGACCGAGAAGTCATGAGTTTGAAGCCAGCCCAGGTCAGAGTAAGCTCTCGACCATTAATAGTCTAGCTTGCTGTCGACCTATGCAGCCGGAAAGACAGTTTCATCTGTCAAGTAGGAAATTTAAGTACTGCTTTATGAGGGGAGGCTAATTTACGACACCATAAAACCTTCCAGCGTGGGTAAGAATGAGGAAGTACTCCATCAAGGACTCGGTGTCACAAGTGGTCGGTGACGCGGCAGCTCCCCCTGTGGCTGGAATCGAGCACACCCTCATGAAGCTGGAATGTTAAATTGCCTCTATGTCTGTCTATATATGTTTGTCTACAGCTGGTGGAGTTGTTGTGTCAGCTCAGGTCCTCCCTCTTTAAAGATTTCAGCAGGGATCCCATCAGGTCCGCTGTCTTTGTTATTTTTGATTATTCTATGTTGTATATTTAAATGGCATTGAATGTTTGCCATGTATATGTGAAGTGTCATCCGCCCTGAGTCCTGGCCCTGAGTCCCCGGCAGGGTGGGAAGGACGGAATATAACTGTTATAAATAAATAAATAAATAAATACTCTGCAAGGCCTTACTCTTAATTACTTAATTAAGTAATTAATTAAGGAGATTCCATCTGAACATTAGGAAGAACTTCCTGACTGTGAGAGCCGTTCAGCAGTGGAACTCTCTGCCCCGGAGTGTGGTGGAGGCTCCTTCTTTGGAGGTTTTTAAACAGAGGCTGGATGGCCATCTGTTGGGGGTGCTTTGAATGCAATTTTCCTACTTCTTGGAAGGGGGTTGGACTGGATGGTTCAAGAGGTCTCTTCCAACTCTATGAATTAATTACTCTTCAAGGCCCCAGCCTCCTCCTCCCACTTTCCCCCATTGAGACAGCCATGGCAGCTTTTGTTGTGATGTAATTTTTCTGTTATTTTGTGTTTAACTTTCCTGTATTGTTTTTGGGCTTGGCCTCATGTTAGCCTCCCTGAGTTCCCTTTGGACAGTTGGTGGCAGGGTATAAATAAAGTTTATTATTATCATTATTACTTAGTTAAGTAAGTATTAATTACTCTTCAAGGCCCCAGCCTCCTCCTCCCACTTTCCCCCATTGAGACAGCCATGGCAGCTTTTGTTGTGATGTGATTTTTCTGTTATGTTGTGTTTAACTTTGCTGTATTATTTTTGGACTTGGTCTCATATTAGCCTCCCCTTTGAGGAGATGGTGGCAGGGTATAAATAAAGTTTATTATTGTTATTATTACTTGATTAAGTAAGTATGAATTCCTCTCCAAGGCCCCAGCCTCCTCCTCCTCCCCCTCCCACTTTCCCCATTGAGTCAGGCATGGCAGCTCCCCTTTCCCCATCTACAGGTGCCAAACAGTGGAGGGTGGAAGTTGGGACCATAACAGAACGTTCGTGGACTGAACGTTCGAAATGGGACTTCCGGGATTCCCCAAAGCAAGGCAAGGGTTCCTTGCCTTGCTTGGAGGGGCAGGGCTTGGCTGCAAACAGGTAGGCAGCCTTTGAGGGTCACTTGGGGCAACAGAAAGCACTCTTTCCCTCCCTTCTGAGACCAAAGAGAGAGGAGGAAGGAAGGAGTCCAGGGCCAGGCACTCTGCCTTCCCTGCCTTGCCTTCCCTCTGCAGAGACACTCCTTCCTCGTCCCCGGCCATGTGGCGCCCCCGACCTGCAACAATGCCTTCCCGCTCCAAGCCCAACTCCGGCTCAATCACGCCTCCAATCACTTTCCAACTTATCCTCACATCGTAGTTCTCTCCAAAGGAGGAGTTTGGAGGTTTTCCCCAAACTTTTCCAACTCTTACCTCCCACAAGTCACTCTTTTGTGCAGAAAGCCTTCCTCGCCTCTCTCTCTCTCTGTCTCCCTCGTTTGTCTCGCTGCTGGGATGCCAAGAGCAAGCGCCGGGCTCATTGGCTTAACCGCCAGCCCCGCCTGCGCATGCGCCATTCCCACGGGCTGGCTCCTCAATGGAGCGCCTCCTTGGCGTGTTGCGTGTCCCTTTAAGACGAGAGGGGGCGGGGGGCGAGGGATGGGAGGCAGAGGAGGAGGGGGCGTGGTCGCTGTGACTAAAGGGGTGACGTCACAAAAAAGAATGGGTTGCATTCTTGAATGAGAATGGAATTCAAAGTGAGTTTTCCGGGCTGTATGGCTATGCTCCAGAAGCATTCTCTCCTGAAGTTTCGCCCACATCTATGATAGGCATCCTCAGAGGTTGTAAGGTTTGCTGGAAATTAGGGAAGACAGGGTTATATCTCTCTGGAATGTCCCAAGATGGGAGAAGAAAAGTCTTGCCTGCTTGAAGCAAGTGTGAATGTTGCAATTGGACACCTTCATTAGCATTTAATCGCCTTGCAGCTTCAAAGCCTGGCTGCTTCCTGCCCGGATGAATCCCACCTTGATTAGTATTTAATCGCCTTGCAGCTTCAAAGCTTGGCTGCTTGCTGCCTGGGGGAATCCCACCTTTATTAGAATTTAATCACCTTGCAGCTTCAAAGCCTGGCTGCTGCCTGCCTGGGGGAATCCCACCGCGTTTAATCGCCTTGCAGCTTCAAAGCCTGGCTGCTTCCTGCCTGGGGGAATTTCCCCTTGATTAGCATTTTGTGCAGAAAGCCTGGCTGCTTCCTTCCCGGGGGAATGCCACCTTGATTAGTATTTAATGGCCTTGCAGCTTCAAAGCCTGGCTGCTTCCTGCCTGGGGGAATCCCACCTTTATTAGTATTTAATCGCCTTGCAGCATCAAAGCCTGGCTGCTTCCTGCCTAGGAGAATCCCACTTTGATTAGCATTTAATCGCCTTGCAGCTTCAAAGCCTGGCTGCTTCCTGGGGAAATTTCCCATTGATTAGCATTTTATGCAGAAAGCCTGGCTGCTTCCTTCCCGGGGGAATGCCACCTTGATTAGTATTTAATCCCCTTGCAGCTTCAAAGCCTGGCTGCTTCCTGACTGGGGGAATCCCACCTTGATTAGTATTTAATGGCCTTGCAGCTTCAAAGCCTGGCTGCTTCCTGCCTGGGGGAATCCCACCTTGATTAGCATTTAATCGCCTTGCAGCTTCAAAGCCTGGCTGCTTCCTTCCTGGAGGAATCCCACCTTGATTAGTGTTTAATCACCTTGCAGCTTCAAGGCCTGGCTGCTTCCTTCCTGGGGGAATCCCACCTTGATTAGTATTTAATCACCTTGCAGCTTCAAAGCCTGGCTGCTTCCTGCCTGGGGGAATCCCACCTTGATTAGTATTTAATCACCTTGCAGCTTCAAAGCCTGGCTGCTTCCTTCCTGGAGGAATCCCACCTTGATTAGTGTTTAATCGCCTTGCAGCTTCAAAGCTTGGCTGCTTCCTTCCTGGGGGAATCCCACCTTGATTAGCATTTAATCGCCTTGCAGATTTGTCAGTTTGGATTCAAAAGTCCCACAGTATTTTTGCGTGTGTGTGTGTGTGTGCGTGTATGTTGTATGTTATTAATATACAGTGCAAGTGCACCCATTGAGGCACAGGAAAAGGAGGCAGCAGCACAAGTGCAGTTATTTATGCCCAGTCTGGACTAACATGAGACCCAAGATGGCTCACAATACAGTGTAAAACAAAATACCACTCCAAAATAAATTATTCTATAGAATCATCAAAATTGTAGTTGGAAGTGTCTTTATTGATCACGGAGTCCAGCCATCTGCTCAATGCAGCATTTCCAGGTGAAGTAGCTCTGTATCCTGTTTTTGATGATATCCAGAAAACTGCACCTTCTTTCTAGGTGGTCAGCTCCATTGCCAAACCATTTTTTGTTGTTGTTGTTGTGTGACTTCAAGTCATGGTCAATAGGAAATATTCAGTCAAAATTATCCCTTGAATGCATGAAACCCTTAGACTTGGTCAGATGTGCCCCCTTCTTTTTGTAATTAAACAGTACAGTCTGGTCACCCATTATCATCTCTTTACCAGGATGAACACATCCATTTCTTCAACCTTTCCTCGTGTTTTGTTCTCCAAACCTCTTATCCTTTTAGTTTGTCTTCTCTGAACTTGCTCCAACTTGCATCCTTTCTGAATGTATTACAGCTGGCCCTCCTTACCCAGAGGTTCATGGGTTCCACCGTGGCTCAACATTATTTTTGGGGGTGGGGGGGTGGGGGGAGAGTTATTTAAACCTTTATTGTACTGAGAATTATGCTGATATGTAGTTATGCTGCTTGTAGCCCTTTGCCATTTCACAGGTCTGAAATGCTCTCTCTGGCACTGATTTGCCATTTTTATAAGACCCAGCCATTGTACATAATGGGGCTACAGCAGGCATGGGCAAACTGTGGCCCTCCAGGTGTTTTGGACTTCAACTCCCACAATTCCTAACAGCCTATCGGCTGTTAGGAATTGTAGGAGTTGAAGTCCAAAACACCTGGAGGGCCAAAGTTTGCCCATGTCTGCTAGAGAGTATATATAGGCTGCAGTTTGTTCCACCTGGAAGTAATGCCTTGATTAATGGTGCATGTGGACTGATTGTATCTCTGGGTGGCATACAGACCCCAAGGTTCATAACTCTTGACCTGTCCAGGCTATTTTTTAAATGGGTTATGGATCTTCCCTGCATTCTTTAACATATTCAACAGATGAAAACCGTTGGGAAGCACAGAAATGAAAAGTCCCCAGACTCTACCCAATCTTCATAAGGGTTCTCTGTAGGGTGGGTTGTTAGATTGGTTTGTTTCCATCATAAACGCATCGCTGAGTCAAGGGAAATTCCCGTCCTGCCTTAAGCAGGTGGTGGTAAAACCATTATTGAAAAAGACCTCCCTTGACCCATCCGTGCTAAATAATTACAGACCAATTTCCAACCTCCCTTTTTTGGGCAAGATGCTGGAGCGGGTGGTCGCCTCGCAGCTCCAGGGGTTCTTAGACGACACCAACTTTCTAGATTGATCACAGTCTGGTTTCAGACCCGGGCACAGTACCGAGACAGCTTTGGTCGCCTTGGTGGATGACCTCCACAAGGAACTGGACTTACTTACTTACTTAGGCGATCCCTCATTGGCCGAGTAGGATAGTCTTCCAGGATCAGAATTCTTGTGAGTCTGTAGGTGGCTGTATTCTTGATCTGCATCTTCTTCCGCAGTGAGGGCATCAGTTTCCAGGTGGAAAGCGGTCCTGGTTTGGCTTGACGCGCCTTCCTCTTGGCACGTTTTTCTCTTTCGCCCTCCATTCGTGCCTCTTCAAATTCTGCAGCACTGCTGGTCACAGCTGACCTCCAGCTGGAACGCTCAAAGGCCAGGGCTTCCCAGTTCTTCTCCTCCCCCCCTAAAATGACTAAATCCCATGGTTCCTCCCTGTTGGGCTCCTTTCCTACAAATGCACTTTTATCCCTCTCACTCAGGGTTTTAACTTTTTAAACATTTTACCTCACACATTTGGCCCGCCCTCCATGTCTGGTTTTAATATGCTGTTTTATATTGTTGATTTTGTTATTTTATATTTTGTTATGATATATTTTGTCACTGTGTGCTTATTATGTTGTATTATTTTGGGCTTGGCCCCATGTTAGCTGCACCAAGTCCCCTTTGGGGAGGTGGTAGTGGGTTATAAATAAAGTGTATTATTATTATTATTATTATTATTATTATTATTATTATTATTATTATTATTATTCTTTTACCTTGTGTTTCTATTTTTTATTATTATGCCTGGTGTTTTTATATTGTTTTAATCTGCTATTTTAAACTGACGTTTTGTTTGTTTATAACTTTTGTATAAAGGATGTTTTAACCATATGCAGCTTTTTGAATGCTGTAGGCTGCCTCTGCATCCTAGAAAGATGGGATATAAATCCAAGCAAGCAAATTGCAAAAGTAGAAGGGATAAATACTAAAAGATAGCAAACATCTATCTGTATGACTAAGGATCTCCTCCTTCAGTGTGGTCTCTGTGAAATTCATACCTGTTTCTCTGTTCCTTTTGTGCGAATTTCACAGATGACCACTCGAAGAAACATGGTTACAGGTAAACAACCTTATTTTCTTCAGCATGGTCTCTGAAATTTGCACAAGGAACAGGGGAAAAGGTGCACATTTCACAGATGACCACTTGAAGAAACATGGCTACAGGTAAGCAAACTTACTTTACTTTCTATCAGTGTCATGAAAGGCACACACAGAAGTATTTCCTTCGTTGCATGGTATATAAACACATTGCCTTTGGAAAGGCTGATATTACTGCTAAGCAGCTTGATAATTTATAAACAGGCAGAACACACCAGCAGGATGTTTTCTATTAGCTTTGTATAGAAATGATTTTATATACGTTATGCAGTTTGCAATAGGTTTTTGTATCTTAACTTGCTAGAGAGGGTTGCCAGTTTAGGTCTTATGTTACCTCCCATGTGTATAAAAGGTAAATGTAAAGGCTTCCCCTGACATTAAGTCTAGTTGTGTCTGATCCCAGGGGGTGGTTCTCATCTCCATTTCTAAGCTGAAGTGCCAGCGTTGTCTATAGACACCACCTAGGTCATGTGTCCAGCATGACTGCATGGAGCGCCATTGCCTTTCTATTGATCTACTCACATTTGCATGTTTTCGAACTGCTAGGTTGGTGGAAGCTGGGTGTAACAACGGGAGCTCACCCTGCTCCCTGGATTCAACTTGCTAACCTTTCGGTCAGCAAGTTCAGCAGCTCAGTGTTTTCACTTGCTGGGCCACCAGCCCCCCCCCCCCCCGGTCCGGTTTGTGTGTATATGTTTTGTCTATTGACTTCAATAAAGCACTGTTGAGCAGACTGTATTATTCTCACAGTTTTATTTGTAAAGACCATTGCATGAAAAGCTGCATTTAATTGTAATCCAAACCCCGGGAAAAGGGAAAAGAAAATCCAATGCACATCAGTTTGTGATATGTATGCTAAAGTGCTTGAAATAACAATACTTTTACCGATATCCACTTCCTTAACATTATCCAGTCTTGATTAACTTACTAATCATGTAAAACATAAAACCAGCAACATACTCTAGGGTTACTTAAGGGATGGGGAGGGAGGGGTTCTTTAATAAACTATACCTCATCTACTTGTACAATTTCAACTGTAACATACAACATTTCCTTAATAAGATATTTACTTTTGATGAGAGGAAGAGAAAGCAAAATACATATAACGGCAGCATTTCTCAAACACACTAAACCAAAACAAAAACAAACCCCGATTAACAGCCCAGGCCCAAACTTTTTTATTCAGAAGTCATTTCCATGTAAGTCCATTGGAATTTACCTCTGAATATATGGGCTGCAGAAGATGAAATAGAGTTTTCCAGCACCGAGATAACCTCATTCTGGTTAGCCTGAGATTTGTGAACTGTTCACACACTAATCCCCATTTAAATTATATTAAAAATACTATATTAGTATAGCAGTTATGCTAAAGAATGTTTGAGAGAAACTGTTCCTGAATACAGAATTAACTGTCATTAACCAGAATGCTTTGGTCATCTTAAAAATTCACTTTCTCACATCTACAAAGGCTTATTAATACTGATGCCAAAAGGGTGTACTAAACTGTGGAGAACCACAACTAAGTCTTCACCCTCCTTAGAAAAGACAGCAGTTTCTTTACGTTCCAAATGAGCAAAGCTGTCTGGCAGTTATTTTCTTTTATTTGCAAAGTTGCACATGAAAGGAAGAAAACAAACATCCACAACGAAGTGCACTCCTGAAGTTGTCAAATTCACAGATCTATCGAAGATCAATCTCATGCTTCAAAGGTTGGGATAATACTATGTAAATGTACAGCACTGTATGGCTAAAAGGAAAGAGACATATGAGGGTTGAATGAAAAATAATGCCTCTACCTTCGTAACTCCTCAACAGATAGCAGTACTGGTATGCGGCAGGTACTGGCTTGTTCAGTAGATTCTCCTCTACAGTTCCATTTTGGCCTTAGCTTTGAACGGTTGTGTTGTTAACGTGCAAAGTATGGAACCCTGCACAGACGGCTGGTCAATGCAACTTAAGCAATGTGCAGTCACTGAATTCTTGACAGCAGAAGGTGTCACCCCAAAGGAGATTCATCAGAGAATGCAAGCTGTTTATGGTGACTGTGTTGATGTGAGTACTGTGCATCGTTGGGTGAGTACGTTTAAAGATGTTGAGGTGACACCTTCTGCTGAATTCAATGACTGCACGTTGCTTAGGTTGCATTGACCGACAGTCTGCGCAGGGTTCCATACTTTGTACTTTAACAACACAACCGTTCAATACTAAGGCTTCCCACCAAAATGGAACTGTAGAGGAGAGTCTACTAAACAAGACAGTACCTGCCAGATACCAGTACTGCCATCTGTTGAGGAGTTACGAAGGTGGAGGCATTACTTTTTATTCAACCCTCGTATATATGATGTTTTTCACACACCATTCATGTGGAGTGAAACTGCCAACTATGATGTTTGACTTCACAGGCTAGCTGTAGAGCAGGCATAGGCAAACTTCGGCCCTCCAGGTGTTTTGGACTTCAACTCCCACAACTCCTAACAGCCTAGAGAATGCTTCTGGAAAATGGCCATACAGCCTGGAAAACTCACAACAACCTAGTGATTCCGGCCATGAAAGCCTTAGACAATACATTATTTAGGGAGCTTGTTGAGTTCAGAGAATATCCAGCAAAAAATACTCAGAAATACTGATGAGGGCTTTTGAATGCACAAGTCACATTTATGCTGCCAAAACCCTTTGAGATGAATCTGATAGTGAAAGTTGAATAAATCTGGTGGCAAAAGATTCAAGTAGTCAGAGATACTAGTGAAATATCCAGACATATGTAAGTCAATAGTTGTCTCAAGGTTTTTGAACTGTAATATGGAAATAATGTCTGTTTGAACCAAAGAAGGGAGTCCACATCATTGCAAAGCATGTATTAACAATTGTATAGGATTTTCTCCCAAGCCATGTATAATAAATGGTTGTGTTTTCTTTCAGACTCCTCCTCCTCTTCCCTTTCCAAGATAATTTTATTTTCGGAAGCCAAAAGTCTAGGGCTTGGAAGGGAAGGAGAGCTGAAAGGTCCATTAACCCTTCAAAACTATAATTTAGTTCCCAACCACCCCTGTCCCAGCTATTCACATTTTGCAATTTTTTTAATGCAGCCAAAATGCTTCAGATGCCTGTTTGAAGCTCAAGGGTTTTGCAATTTCAGTGTGAAATCATTTCTTTGCACCATTTGTACTGACCAACAAAGTCAAAGAGAGGATTCAGAAACCTATCACTCACAGCTTATTTGATGCACACCAGAAACAAAGAAAGGGTTCAGACCTAAAGGATATAACAAGAGACCAACATGGATAGGGCACAGAGCAAACGGTATACATTCCACAAGAAGAGCACAGCTACCCAGAGAGTCTTCATGTGTTCCTTTGCAAAACATGAAAAAGCCCCTCTGCTAACCTTTGTACAGTATATTTACACACAAAAGTGGCTTTTCCCCATGGTATGCGCAAGAAATGATCCCTTCCCCTCCCCAAACCTATAAAGTTATTTCAAGCTATTTCCCCCTGAACCCGAGAACACTGATTCTAAGAAAAGTTTCTTGTTGGTAATATTTTTTTGAAGGAAGAGAGCTTCTATTTACACACATTGAACACATGAAAATACTCTATTTTTATACTACATTTCTGAGTTGAAAACTACAATACTGCAGCTTAGCTTGTTTGCAGCTTCAGGGCAGAACAGTGAGGAGACTACATGAGCGTGGGTGGCCCCACACCTATCAACAAGCTGATTTTAAACATAACAGTGGAGCACTACCAGCAGCATCTGCGTTTCAAGAAATCTGTCCTCTCCCAAATTGGATCACATGTCAGTTGCTTGGGAGGAGAAACAGGGAGCTGAAGGGCGATCTGCTACACATCCACTCCTTTTATGAGCGATCCTTCCAGGATAACGTTGAAATCCTGCAGAGTCTGCAGGACTCGGATGAGGGAGTTCACCGCCATGCGGTCGCGCAGCAGAGCATTTTCTTCATACATACGGGTGATGGCTGGACATTCTGCCAACAAAGGAATCCACTGCGGGAGCAAGTGATCTCTGCAAAAGGAAGGATATCATCAGTGAGCAGTGTAGACCCCAGAGACTCTAGCTCAGGCTTGTCCAACCTGCGGCCCAGGCTACCTATGAAAGAGACCCAACATGAAATCTATTCTGTCCAATTCTGGGCACCACAATAGAAGAGAGATGTTGACAAGCTGGAATGTGTCCAGAAGAGGGCGACTAAAATGATCAAGGGTCTGGAGAACAAGCCCTATGAGGAGCGGCTTAAAGAGCTGGGCATAATTAGCCTTAGGAAGAAAAAGAAAAAAGATCTTGGAGTCCTTGTGGACAACAAGTTAAACATGAGCCAGCAATATCATGTGGCGGCAAAAAAAGCCAATGGGATTTTGGCCTGCATCAATAGGAGCATAGTGTCTAGATCTAGGGAAGTAATGCTACCCTTATATTCAGCCTTGGTTAGACCACACCTGGAATATTGTGTCCAATTCTGAGCACCACAACTGAAGAGAGATATTGACAAGCTGGAATATGTCCTGAGGAGGATGACTAAAATGATAAAGGGTCTGGAGAACAAGCCCTATGAGGAGCGGCTTAAGGAGCTGGGCATGTTTAGCCTGGAGAAGAGAAGGCTGAGAGGAGACATGATAGCCATGTATAAATACATGAGAGGAAGTCACAGGGTGGAGGGAGTAAGCTTGTTTTCTGCTTCCCTGGAGACTAGGACGCGGAACAATGGCTTCAAACTACAAGAAAGGAGATTCCATGTGAACATGAGGAAGAACTTCCTGACTGTGAGAACTGTTCAGCAGTGGAACTCTCTGCCCTGGAGTGTGGCGGAGGCCCCTTCTTTGGAGGCTTTTAAGCAGAGGCTGGATGACCAACTGTCGGGGGTGCTTTGAATGCAATTTTCCTGCTTCTTGTCAGGGTGTTGGACTGGATGGCTCATGAGGTCCCTTCCAACTCAATGATTCTATTATTCATAAGCTTACTTAAAATATTGTGTTTTGTTATGTTTCATGGCACAATTGCATGGTTCTCGAGCACAGCTCTGTAGACGGCAACAGAATGTAATGAAATAATACCATATAAAATGGAAGTGCATGACAGAGAAGGGAAAGTGGCTGTAAGAAGGCTGATGGGAAGTAATGGTGGACACAAAAAGGCAGACAGGAAGGCAAGATGAAAGGTTGCCACTACATTCAACAATAAAACATTTTTTTGTATGCACACCTTCAAAACTGAGGTACGCATTACATTCAATAATGTATTATACTCAAGAAAATAGGAATATGTTATGTCTACAAATATCAGAGTATTATCTATAATTCACATTATAATAACAGACAGCTCATTCAGCCAGAAGACTTTTTAAAGACCCTCTGAACATAGCAGTGCAGATTCAGGATGATTATTAGAGGCCAGGCTTAGCACAACAAGCTAAATCACTAAGGTGCAGAAAATCCTGCCAATCGAAAGGTTGGCATTTCAAGTCCAGGCTGGGGTGAGCACCCGCTGTCAGCCCCAGCTCTCTGCCAACGTAGCAAATCGAAAACATAAATGTGAGTAGGTAATAAGGTACTGCTTTGATGTCCCAAATATTTGGATGACCAAAGTTTGAAAGCCAGCAGTAGCTCAGAATATTTTTAAAACAACAGCATTATTTTTTGGCATGGACCATCACACAAGAGCTACCTCACAAGCAAACGCATACATACCGGGTTCCAAGGCAAACTAGAATTTGAAATTTGCCATCTTTTCCTATGTTCCTTGGAGCAGTATTGATGGCATTTACGTAATGGCAGAATGTTTTGCAGGAGGACTTTTGGAGGAGTACGTCTTCTTCGCTGTCCCCAATCTGATCAGTAGTCTCAAAATATGCAACAGCCTTTTCTGAGAACAAAGAAAAGCAGAATACAAGGAACTCACTGAATGCAAAATGACAAGACTCTTTTGCCTTGTTTGTCTTGGGAAGGCCATATATAACTAAGGCTATAGAAATGCAGCAAATCAATCAAAACTTTGTGTAACTGACCAAGTAAATAAGCGAAAAACATTTTTGTGAATCCACTCCACAATGTTGTTATATTGAATAATTTCATTAACCAGTACATTTATAAAGATTAAGTAAATATTGTCAGAAATATTAAAAATTAACTAGGTATTTTTAATTACAAAAATGTGAGTCAAACACTGAAAGAGTTAAATAAATGAAATGACACAGCAAAAGTTCTATATAAGCAGGTCTGCCTGTAGCTTTGTAGCTCTCAGTCTGAGGTAAACCTCAGTGGGAGAAAGGTCTCAGTCCGTGAGAAGGCCTCACAGTGTGAGGTAGGCCTTAGTCTGTGAGAGCCCTCAGGTTGAGAAGGCCTCGTGTTTGAAGCTCCAGTGTGAAGGCTGAACTTTGTTTGCGTTATGTAATAATAATAATAATAATAATAATAATAATAATAATAATAATAATAATAGATTTATACCCCTCCACCATCTCTCCAAGGGGACTCGGGGTGGCTTACATGAGGCCACGCCCATCAATACAGTAAACATAATATAGCACAAAAACACAATTTTGATTTTGTAAATAGTGTAATTATATTATTTTACTTCAAAGAAAAGCCTCCTATGGAAGAGATAACATTGGACTGTGAGTTTTTGTTATTTTTATCACTTTGGGCTACTGATGCTGGGTCACGCTACTCCTGATAAGTTACTTTTGTTATTAAGCCCACTTGCCCAACCAATATGAAAGGCCAGCATTGTACAACATCCAAATATGATGGCAGCTTCCAAATTTTACTTATTTTTTGTTGTGTCAGGAGCAACCTGAGAAACTGCAAGTCGTTCCTGTTGTGAGAGAATTGGTCATCTGCAAGGACATTGCCCAGGGGACGCCCGGATGATTTGATGTTTTTATCATCCTTGTAGGAGGCTTCTCTCATGTCCCCGCATGAGGAGCTGGAGCTGATAGAGGGAGCTCATCCTCCTCTCCCCGGATTCGAACTTGTGACCTGTCGGTCTTCAGTCCTGCTGGCACAGAGCTTTAAACCACTGCGCCACCGGGGGCTCCAAGGAAGCTTCCAATGAAGGACAAAGGAGGAACCCATTAAAAACATGGCAGATATTTTGCATTTGAATCCTTTCCTGTACATGACTTTTTGGGGGAAATGAGATGCCATTTCTTCATCTCACAAACATTTTTTTCTTTAGTCCTGACATACAGCCAAAACATAATAGCCTGTTGCAAAATGTGTCAACCACTTCAGAAAATCTTCATCATCAATCATTCAGTCCAGAAGATAACAAAGCACTAAATAATAAAATCCCTACCTATAACAAATTTATTTATTTACAACATTTATATGCCAGCCTTCTCACCCCGAAGGGGACTTAGAGCGGCTTACAAGTAATATGTAAATGCAATATATTATATTACTACCATAGCACAATATAAGTATTATATATTACTATATTGTACTATACCATTATAGTGTAATATTATTAGTAATATTACATGTAATACAAAATATATAATTATAATATTGTATTATTATTAGTATTATATTGTATCACATTATAATATTATCAATATTATATGTACACACAATATATTATATTATATTGTATTATTAGCACAGTGCAGGAGACAAGGTACATGTTGGACGGCAAAATCACATGTTGGACCGCAATTCCCAACATTCACCAAAACCGGCCATATTGACTAAGGTTTCTGGAACCTGCTGTCCAAAAACATATTTAGGAATGCATGGTTTCCATTTCTGACCTACCAGGGCTATAATTATGTCAGGACTAAACAAAATGTAACTTTTTCTACACAAAGTTTAATCTGAAATCCATACTTAAGAAAAGCCTGCGCTAGGAAAAACACCCTGCTGCCATTATGCAGGTTGAACCTGTTTGCTCCGTTGCTTTTCTCGCCAGTAAACAAGGACTAAGGACTACATATTCATGTAAATTAATGTCATGCAAATACTTCTTAAGTGAAGAAAGCTTAAAGTAGCCATTTTGTAATTCTATACTGAGGGATTTGGTGACTGGCAGTTAGCCTGTTCTAGAACCATAGCTAATTTATGACCGTAAAGTGAATTCCTATCCCATTAGGACACAGCAACTGTGGATTCGGAGGTAATTACTGCCCTAAAGGCATCTCTGGCAGAAAAGTATTATGTTGCTTTTACACCAGTTAAGAACCAGTTTCAAATGACAAGCTTGTTCTAACAAAGGGAAAGTATGAACCTGTTGAGTAAAAACCCACCTTTGTTTACACAGAATGCTCTGATGATTTTCAGAGACATACACTTCTGACGGACTAAAGTACCGCATGTACTCGAGTATAAGCTGACCCGAATATAAGCTAACGCACCTAATTTTACCACCAAAAAATGGGAAAACGTATTGACTCGAGTATAAGTCGGGGGTGGGAAATGCAGGGTAAATTTCTGGTAAATTACTGGTAAATTACTGGTAAATTTCCAGAATAAAATTAGATACCAATAAAATTACATTAATTGAGGCATCTGCAGGTTAAATGTTTTTGAATATTTACAGAAAACTGTAATTTAAGATAAGGCTGTCCCACTCTGATTCAACCATTATTCTAACTTTCTTCAATGTATCCTTCCAATAATAATAAAGAGAGTAAAATCATAGATGTAATAAAAATAATAGAATAAAATAATGGAAATGTAATAATAACAGTAATAGTAGAGTAAAATAATAATTGTAGTAATAACAAGAGAGTAAAATAATAGATGGAATAATAATAATTAGGGAAAAATAATAAATGTAATAATAATAAATAGAGTAAAATAATAAACATAATAACAATAATAGAGTAAATTAATAGATATCATAATTAATTAGAGAAAAATAATAAATGTAACAATAGAGTAAATAACAGAAGCAAATGCGCTTATGTATCCTTCCAATAATCACAATAGTTTATTTTAACTATACATTTTGGGGGAAATGCTGTGTGTATATAAATAAGGGAAAGTGGGAAATACTGGTGCCAAGAGAGGAGGAGAGGAAGGTGCGCGCTGCACCGAGAGAAGAGGAAAGGAAGACACATGCTGTGCCAAGACAGGATGAGAGGAAGGTGTGTGCTGTGCGAGAGAGGAAGAGAGAAAGGAAAGCTGGGTTGCTGTGCGGAGAGGTAAGGGTCCTGGCAGGAAGGTGTGGGCCTGAAAGAAGCCCTTCTTACAACCCCACGCCATCCCATCAGGACCTTCACCTGAGTATATATAAGTCGAGGGGGGGGGGGGTGTTCAGTTTTAAATTTGTAATTGCTGTATTTATGAATTTAGCACCAAAATACTGCAATGTATTGAAACAGCTGTGGATCCCGGTAGGAGGCAGACCTACCGGGAATGCAGAAAAAGGTGAAGTTTTGCATACAGCGTTGGATAATACAGAATGTTGGATGAATGAAGGTTGGATAAGCGAGACCCTACTGTAATTGCATTTTATCTTATATGTATTTTTAACCTATTTTTTGTGTATGATGTTTTAAAAGGTTATTATTGTTAGCATTGAATTCTTGCTGTTAGCCGGTCTGAGTCCCTATACAGAGGTAGAGAAGATGGGGATACAAAACTTTGAAATAAATAATAATAAATAATTCTGATGTAGAAAATCTAAATACTGCTTTCCTTCCGTTAGCAAATTTGTTTGCTGTCTCAAATGGACCTACATTTGCTAATCCTAGAACTGGCCCAACCATTAAGTAGTTACTGTTTACCAATAGGTTAACAACCCATTTTGTCAGTATTTCATGAATTCCAAGCATAATAAACCATCAGACTACTTGGAAAAGTTCTTGTTTTGGACTATGGCTCCATGTCTCATCCCACCCCTGTCAATTTAGCTAAACTCTTCCCAAAAATCCCATCTGAACCAGGTTTCCGCATTACCTATGAAGTCCCAGATGAAAACGTTCTTATGGAAAATGCGAGCCGACTTGAAACCATGGTGGAAGACCTGCTCCAGTGCTACAACCAAGCCATTTTCTCCACACAAGAGAACGGTGAAGCTTCCTCTCTACAAAAGGAGAAACAATGAAAGTCTACATGAATTTCTGAATTTTATCCCAGGAGCAATGCTTGTCACTGGCACCTGTAAATAATACAAATAATATTTGTAAGAAGTAAGTGTCTGGCATTTACTGATGGGAGACCAGATGATGTGGCCTCAATTTCAGAGGAAGGAACTGGCAAAGCCACCTCTGAGTATTCCTTGCTTAAGAAAACCTTATGCAATTAATGCAACTTGAAGCTGCACACACATATGGAAATAGGAAATAATGATAGTGAGATCTAACCAACATGCCTTCATTTTTAAAAATTATTTGCTCCTCTGGTGGATAGCAACACATTTGAAATTTTTGCAGTGGGGACACAAATATACACACACACCATTTCAGGCCACTGCAGGGGAAAAAATCATTGACCTTAAACATTACTACAAATTTAGTATACTATACGTTTTTGTGGACTATAACCTGTTTCATTAGATGCATCACTGGTTATCCACAACTGAGAATATTGTCAGGTTGCAAACTGGAAGCACTATCTGCCCTGTTAATGATTTTGTAGAAGGAATTTTAGTAGCTGTTGCTTAGCATGCAATCTGGTAGCAGGTGATGCCTGCTGGAATCCCCTCTTCGATGGAACCATGAAAGAAAGAGCCGGCTCCAGTTTTCACTCTGGCAACCCTAACAGCTTCAGTAAAAGTTGTAAACAGTGAGGTGACAGAAAATGAAATGCAGAAAAAGGTGAAGTTTTGCATACAACAAGGCTCTGCCTGTTCCTTTTTGTACAGAGTCACAGCCTGAAAAAGTTACTGAGTTTTGATAAACAACAGTAAATGTCAAACTGACAGAGAAATTAGATAATAGAGTCCAAGGTTTGCCACAGTGACAGACCTGGCCAGAGACTGGAAATATCACAGAATTCCCATAGATCCCAACCAAAATGGCCAGTGGTCAAGCTGTTTGAGAAATTCTATGAGATATAGTGAAATTGGTAATTAAGAATATATAAAATAATTTCAATTATAATTACTGTGCCTCCAATAAAAACCACCTGTTACTAAACAACCAAGGGACAAATTTTGCTCACATTCCTTTTGTAAGTTTTGATAAGGCACCGTACCTCTTTCTCAGGTTTATGGAAATGCTTCACTATATTGTTCACGGCTTCCCCAATTCCTTCTTGGATCTGTCCAGCGTTGGGTTCTGCATTAAAACAAGGGAGGAAAGGAAGTGGAAGAGAATGAAATTCACCCACAAGACAGTGAAACAAGAAAGTAGGCTGAACTTTCTGATTTAGGTGGTTGCTATATCGTTTGCTTGGGTGCGGAACTATTGAACTCATTCAGTTTTTGGTTTTATCTATCAGAGCCTTCTTAGGTTTAAGTGTTAAATATCATTAGAAATCCATGTAATACACTAACAGCTTTCATATCTATCTATCTATCTATCTATCTATCTATCTATCTATCTATCTATCATAACAGGACACACACACACACAAAGTGTGCAAACTTGGCATTCTATTAAATGTCCTTTAACCAGTAGCTGGCCACTTGGAGTGCCTCTGGTGTGGCTATAAGAAGGTCCTCTATTGTGCATGTGGCAGGGCTCAGGCTGCATTGTAATAGGTGGTCTGTGGTTTGCTCTTTTCCACACTCGCATGTTGTGGACTCCACTTTGTAGCCCTGTTTCTTAAGGTTGGCTCTGCATTTCGTGGTGCCAGAGCGAAGTCTGTTCAGTGCCTTCCAAATAGCCCAGTTTTCTGTGTGCCCAGGAGGGAATCTCTCATTTGGTATCAGACATTGATTGAGATTCTGGGTTTTAGCCTTCCACTTTTGAACTCTCGCTTGCTGAGTTGTTCCAGCGAGTATGTAACAGAATTTGAAAAAAATCTGTTCCTTGTTTAAAAGTGTTATTTCTTGTTTAACTGTGTGGTACTTAGTTTGAAAGTAGCTGTTATACTCCAGAAGCTTTGTTTTTGTGGCTGCCACAAACTATGTTGAATTAGTTGAGACTCTATGAGATATTCATTTAAAAACTGTAACAAAATGTACTGCGCCACCGGGATTGTGGCGCAGCTGGCTGAGTGTCAGCTGCATTAAGATGACTCTGACCAAAAGGTCATGAGTTCGAAGCCAGCCCGGGCTGGAGTGGGTGTCCAGCTATTGTGTAGCCCGTTGTCGACCTTTGCAACCCGAAAGACAGTTGCATCTGTCAAGTAGGAAAATAAGGCACCACCTTGTGTGGGAGGCTAAATTTAACTAATTTATGAGGCCATAAAGAAAAAAGACTCCGGGGAATGTGGAATGCGGAAGAACTTCATCGGTGTCGCTGATGGACGATGAAAAGCAGCAGCTCCCCTGGCGGCCAGAAAAAAAAAAAAGTTAAATAGCCTTGGTGCATTTGTGTGTTAAACGTTGTTTGTCAAAACTGGCATTGAATGTTTGCCATATATGTGTTGACTGTAATCCGCCCTGAGTCCCCTGCGGGGTGAGAAGGGCGGAATATAAGAACTGTAAATAAATAAATACTGCAGAATGTCCTGCAAAAACAATGTTTTTGCAGTTTAATAACCTCTTTCCATGTTTTTTATGATAGAACCGATTAGGAAATGACATTTTTAACCCAGGAACACAAATCGTGTAATAGAGTATCAAATCAGAAGCAGAATTCTGGTCTAGATTAATCATTACTAGATACAGGAAGACACTTAGATTCTTGTTGTTATGCTCAAAATACTCGAATGTGGCTCTAAACTAGTAGGAAAGACCCACATTTAGGAAAATGCAAAATTTTGAGTTGATGCGGTTGCTATTTTTCTCAGATTTTTGGAAACACAGATGTATTAAATGTGGGACTGCACTTACAATACTGTATCCAGAGTTTATCTTGAAAGGTCTGTGTTTATCATTGGCAAAGAAAAACCATATTTTCCTCTTGATTTATGGTAATGTTTGCCTGCTGTGTTTGCGAAGAGGTCTTACTTGTGTTTTTCCCGGTGAGGGAAGTGATGCTCAGTCTCCGAACTGAGGTTGGGGATTTTTGCTGCGGAGGGGTTCGGCACTGCTTCCCAAGGTCATCATCTGATGATGTTGCAATCAGCTCTCCAATAAGAATCCTCTCCAGGCTTCCATCATCAACACCTTTCCCCAGCCACCTTCCACATGGAAACCTGAAATGTTACACAATGAAACAATTAGGCCCAATGTTCCTGTTTTTAAGAGCATACACCTTAAAGAAGCTAAGTCTTAGAGTGCAGAATACCTTCAATTGGCTCTTCCTCCTCACCATGAGCAGAAATAGGTGAAAATATATGCATGTAAAGTAAACAAATCTCATTTCCACGTTACAGAACTTTTTTTGGAAAGATGTCATTTTGGTACAAAATTTCATTCATATTGTGTGTGTGTGTGTCTGTGGAAGAAAAGCAATAACATGCAAACTACTCTTTCTGTAGAACTGTTAAAGCTGTCTAAAAATACTTGTGGTTTCCAACATCCAGGATTAAAATCCAGTTACAAAATATTTTGCTTAAATACATATCAGCAAACAAATACAACTATTTTAATACACAAGCAAATTACAAAATTAATCAAAAAATTTAACAAAAGTCACAATCTTCATCTATCTTAATATGACAATTTCCAAAGAGGATTTGGTTGACTTTTCATTACTTACTTATAGGTGTGGCCTGTGATTTCGTTCCTGACCATGACGCAATCCACCAGCCATTTGGCTAACAGTCCAGAGTTGTCATGACCTAGCTGAACAGTGGTCAGCTTTCCCAAGTTCTGACACTGTAAAAAAAAAAAGGGACAACTTTAAAATCAAATACTAATTATTTTCAGTGACCTATCTCTGATGTGGATCTTGGCTCATATTTTTAGCAGAGGCTCTTCTTTGTCAGCAGAGGTTAAATGAGAAACAGCTCACATCCTCACTGGCCTTCCCTTTGGTAGGTTACATGCCTTGAGGTGACAGTATAAATTTCCCCATTGCTTCAAAATAAATATATTTGTGGACTCTCATTAGGTTACTAAATATAACTGTTATGCTTTTGCCCCAAGGCAAATTATAAAAACATCATTTTAGGAATAATGCAGAGAAATTGGGATATCTTCTTCAACTTTGAATTGTTTTTAATATTAATGGTGTTTAATACTGTTTTAATATTTTCATATTGTCTATTTTAGGTTGTATTGTAATACTTTTAATTGTGAGCTGCTTTGAGTCTCTGTATGGAGAGAGAAGGTGGGATATAAATATATGAGTCCCCCTTCGGGTTTTGAGAAGGACGGGGTAGAAATGCTGGAAATAAATTAATTAATAAACATAATAAACATAATAATAACAACAACAAGCCAAAAAATTACGGAAAATGAACACGTCAGACTACTCTGGGACTTCTAAATTCAGATTGACAGAGTTTTGGAGCACAATACTCCTGACCTTATAATCATGGGGAGGAAAAAAACAAAAATGGATCTTCGATGTTGCAATCCCAGGTGACAGCAGAATTGACAAGAAGCAACTAGAAAAGCTTACACAATATGAGGATTTAAAGACAGAACTACAAAGACTCTGGCACAAGCCAGTAAAATGGTCCCAGTGGTGATCAGCACACTGGGTGCAATGCCTAAAGACCTTGGCCTGCACTTAAAAACAATCGGCACTGACAAAATTACCATCTGTCAGCTGCAAAAGGCCACCTTATTGGGATCTGCATGCATTATTCACCGATACATCATACAGTCCTAGACACTTGGGAAGTGTCCGACGTGTGATCACATACAAAAGCCAGCATAGTGGTCTTATTTGCTGTGTACTAATCTTGCTATGTATCAAATCACAACAACAACAACAACAACAGCCCGAGTTGCCTGCAGGCTGAGAGGGATGGTATATAAATATAGTAAATAAATAAATAATAAATAACAACAACAACTTAATGTCTGATGGAATTGGGGGGGGGGGGGCAGAGAGGGACAGAAGGAAAATAGAAATTAATCCTCAGTGACAGAAGGTGCTAAGTAGCCCCGTTTCCTTCTTTTACTTGGAGTTATAAAGCTTCCTGCTCACATTATTAAAACAATGTTAATTTTAAAAAATAATACCCAAGGTTTTAAAATGACCATTTCCTTTAAAAAAAAATTATTAAGAGTTTTGGCAGTGATACATAAAAAGGGAAAAAAAGAGAGAGAATAAAAATAAATAAATGACAATTTCCTGACAAGGGCACAGCAGCTGTGATTATTTTGAAATTGCAAGAACAAAACGGAAGGGTATCACACTCACCTCAAATGTCATTTCTAGAAGGTTTTTTGGAATCTGCATTATTCCAGTATCTCCCAGTTCTCCCGAAACACAAATCCATGGATTTGATGTGGTGATTGCATTGCTGAGCTTTTTGATGGGGATGATCACTGTCCTATATGGAATCACTGTAACAGGAAACAGTATGAATTATTGATTCAATAAGTTCTTCTAAGGAGGAAGGCAATCACTATTGAATGCGTCCCATGTAGAAACAATGCCAATGCTAAAAACTGTTAAATGTGTATACAAAATACAGGTCTTTTGAAAACACACAGAAAGGGAGAGAAAGTATTACATCTTTAGTCCCCAAAGGTGCTGTTTATCACTGTTTACATATCTCAGCTGCATTTGGACAATTAATGACATGTCCAGATTGGCTCCTTGTTGTAGCTTCATGCTGTCTTTGATTTTATACAAGACTTATTGTCACTTTTGTAAGATAGACCAAGTATTTAGAAAAGGGAAGCATGAAAAACAATAAGTCACACGGATGCTAATTCTTCCACGCAGAAGCACTATGAGTAGAGCATACTGATCATCGTGGTTTTCTACAGGGATGCATTCTGCAATACTCCATAGTCAAGCAGTAATGGAAGTAGCCACTAGATGTTGCTGTTACTACACAGTCAAAAATGAAGGTCAAACAAATTTAGAAACTGCGGAATCATGTCACTGCTATTTTTAGAAGGTAGGAAGGACATCAGAAGGCAAAACCTTTATCCTTCTGTTTCCACAACAGAGATGTAGACGACATATGCTGCCATTTTGGAACGTCTAACTCTCCTGACAAAACTGAATGAGTGTCTATCAATGGAACGGCTATTTCCAACCTATGACAATTCTAAAGTGAACCCAAATATTTTATCTATACGTTTTATTTTATTTTATAAGTAAGGGAAGGAAAAAGAATGGACAAGTTTTTGAAGCACCTTTTGTAGGTACCTGTTCCTATATGTCAGGCAAGGGCATGATTAAGGACTGGTAATCATGGACGATGAAATTGGACTACGATTCTAGTTAAGAGATGCATTGGATTGTATTGGTGGCCCAATACTATGTATTGTATGTTGTTCTTATGCTTTTTAAACTGAATATTGTTGATTGTTTGTAGAGCTGTAAACCGCGTTGAGTCGCCAATTTTGGCTGAGAAACGGCGGTATACAAGCGCAGTAATAAATAAATAAATAAATAAGGGCAAACTTCAGCCCTCCTGGTGTTTTGGACTTCAACTCCCACAACCGGCTGTTAGGAATTGTGGGAGTTGAAATCCAAAACACCAGGAGGGCTGAAGTTTGCCCATGCCTGACATACGTCCTTTAACAATGAAAACTTCCATCTACACAGCTGGACTTCCTTTTATATTTACCTAAGAGGCAAACCAATGACTCCAGAGTTTACATTCTGTATATTATTTGCATATATAGGTTGACCTCATATATCAGGGGCAGTGGCGCAGTGGGTGATCCGCCCTGAGTCACCTTCAGGGTGAGAAGGGTGGAACATAAATTAAAATTATTATTCTTATTATTCTTATTATTATCACAACAAGATGAGTCCACAGCAGACACTCTGCTGGCTGTTGAATTGGATCACACGTTGGACACTTCCCAAGTGTCTAGGACTGTGTGATGTATTGGCGAATAATGCGTGCAGATCCCAGTGAGGTGGCCTTCTGCAGCTGGGAGATGATAATTTTGTCAGCGCCGATTGTGTTTAAGTGCAGGTCAAGGTCTTTAGGCACTGCACCCAGTGTGCCGATCATCACTGGGACCACCTTTACTGGTTTGAGCCAGAGTCTTTGCAGTTCGATTTTTAAATCCTCATATCATGTTAGCTTTTCAAGTTGTTTCTCTGCAATCCCGCTGTCACCTGGGATTGCGACATCGACGATCCATACTTTGTTTTTTAACGCGATTGTGAGGTCAGGAGTATTATGCTCCAAAACTCTGTCTGTCTGAATCCGGAAGTCCCAGAGGAGTTTGGCGTGTTCATTCTCTGTAACTTTTTCCGGCTTGTGATCCCACCAGTTCTTTGCCGCAGGCAGATGGTATTTGTAGTACAAGTTCCAATGAATCATCTGAGCAATGGTGTTATGCCTCTGCTTGTAGTCTGTCTGCACAATCTTCTTGCAGCAGCTGAGGATGTGATCTATTGTTTCATCTGCTTCCTTGCAGAGTCTACACTTGGGATCTGTTGTCGATTATTATTATTATTATTATTATTATTATTATTATTATTGAGCCTCCCTTATCCTCCAATCCAAATCCACAAACCTTGACCTTTGAGGAAAGAGGTCTGTCTAGCCACATATCCAGCAACCACTGTTTTTTTTCCCCCTCAAGGAGCCTTTGCTCCACTGCTACTGGAGATTTGAAAAGGGAAAGAGAAGAGAGTAAAAGAAAAAGGTACCCATAAAAAGCAGATATCACATATGCTTCCACAGCTGTTAGTACACTTTCCACCCTTTTTGGAAAGAAACCTGGGAAGGAAGGGAAGCTCAAAGTAGTCATTTCTGTGTCATAAGACCTGCAGCAGGAATGGGGGGACTTTGGCCTTCCTTCAATGACCATTACCAAGACCAATGTAAGGGAACTACTGTCAAAAACATCTGGAGGGATAAATGATACTTTCCTGGCCTAGTATCCAGCAGCAGATTCAGCAATATGGCAGGGAGAGTGGGACATAAGAGCAACTCGTGCCCCAAGCAGGGTATGTGCTTGCCATTTCAAAGCATGCTCAAAAGTCTAAGTTGCTCAGCAGCAACTAAAGAGCTGTGCATTACAATCCAAAGTAGGATATTTAACTGATGTCTGCTGCTAAGCACGACAAGAGAGTTATGACAAGGGAAAATGCCCCAGCCATTAAAGAGATTAACATCCTGACAGGTCTGCTTTGTTGTTATCTGAAACATACATCAAGTTGCCATGAGAGCTTCAGCTAACAGGTGGATATGCGAAGTATTTTATATCAATATAATAAAATAGAAATGAATGTACACTCATGCTCCCTACAATGGCACACACCCTCTAATTCCCCCAAATAATGCTCTGAAGTGTTGATCTCAGGAGCCATGACTGCGGGCTTTGTTACAAGATCACAATCCACCTTTTATCACACAGCTGCTGAGCACGCTGGGATCGCTCTCTACTCACTGATGGTGGTGAAGACACTTGTGAAGCAGAAGTAATTCACAGCATTGAGGGAGAGCAGGTGATAGAGGAACTGCTCCCGCTCTTCCTCACACCGCAGGAAGGCATAACGTTTGTACAGTTTCCTGCAACGAACAAGAAAGATACAGTTATATCTCAGTTCAAAGACCTCTGATAGTGATGCTTTTTTCTACAAAACCCGTTTTGCATTGCCAAACTCACTTTCCTCCTTGTCCTCTGTCTAGTTTAATTTCTTTTAGCAGCATTAGCATTGGAAAGATGGTAGAGGTAGGCTGGAGAAGAACCAACTTTTGTTTGCAGCAGTTTATGTGTAGTAAATAATGTCAGTTCTCTGTTTTGGGTTATGTAGTAGATTTCCAAAATGTGTTTTTAAACCTGGACACAGCATATTATTTGAGAACACAGAAATGCTGGACCACTCTAACAATCGCCATGTCAGACTACACATGTGGACAATTTCAACAGAAAGGAGGAAACCATGAAAATGAACAAAATCTGGCTACCAGTATTAAAAAAACTCTAAAATTACAACAGCACAACAACACAGAGGAAACAAACAATGACATCTAATCACCCCTCAACAAAAGATTTCCCCAGGCACTGCCAGGCCATCAAATGCTAATCAAGGTGGTCAGTTGAAACATTCACACCTAGCTCCAACAGAAAAGAGTCCTTTGTCCCACCCTGGTCATTCCACAGATATATAAAACCTTTTTCCTAGTTCCAACAGACCTCATTACCTCTGACAATGCTTGCCATAGATGCAGATGAAACGTCAGGAGAAAATGCCTCTAGAACATGGCCATATAGCCCGAAAAAATCTACAACAACCCTGTGTTTTTAAAGCTGGAAGCATGTGTATGTAATAATGTCCAGCAGAGATAGTGTTAACGAACAACAGAGTTTTGTATGAATCCTAGAAAGTTATATGTGAATCAATTCCTGTTTCCTGGTGTGAGGCCAGATGCTTTCAATTCAATGTGAAGGAGGCATGTCTATTGCTTATGAAGAAGGCTATGTGTAGCCATTACTGATTCCTCTTTTGCCGGAGACAGACGCTGCAATGAACTCTGCTGTATATAGCCGTAAATAAAGCCAATTGTTTGATTACTTTATGGCTGTGTGCCGGGACAGTTTTATTGCCTCGCCAATTACCAACAAATAATACAATGAAGTATGAACTGGGAAAGAGCTAGACTGTGCTCTAGGCAGCATGTTACAAGAACACCTTATTAACTTAGTGCATTTATATGTCAAGTTTCATACGACCTCAAGTTAGCATGCATGATCTTCCTCTACATATTTATCCTGACAACTCACCTTGCAAAACAGATTAACGTGAGAAAAAAAATGACTGGTCCAATTTCTCAGGAATCTGAGCTTTGCTTTCTTTACTCCTATTTCAGCTCTCTTAACTACAACAAGACACTAACTCTCCAAAAGTATGCCAGAAAGTTAACTTAATAGCGTTGGCTTTGTAGGAGAGGGAAATACTGTCTTGATAATAAAAAGTAAAGCCAAGCACTTTGAAATACAAGAGGAAGTAAGTATTCTTGGCATATGAAGAGTGCTGCAGACCATTTCTGGAGCACAGAAACATCAGTCACAATTTGGATAAAACCCTCAGCAGCTGATCTGTCATGCAACAAGGGGTGAGATGAATGGCTGTCTTGGTTCTGCATCAAATCTCCTGGATGCTCCCTCCTTTGGTCATACGCCACATTCTTCTAAATGCCTTTTACTGTGCAGTTCTAAACCTGCTACTTTGAAAAGGGTTTTTGCATAACTGCTGCTCTGACATTTCATTAGAGTTTCTGCTCTTTCCAAGCTGTATGGCCATGTTCCGGAAGCATTCTCTCCTGACGGTGCACCTGCATCTATGGCAGGCATTCTCAGAAGTTGTGATGTCTGTTGGAAACTAGGAAAATTGGGTTTATAAATCTGTGGAATGCCCATTTTCCTATTTCCCATCAGACCTCACAACCTCTGAGGATTCCTGCCATGGATGCAGGCAAAACGTCAGGAGAGAATGCTTCTGGAACATGGCATACATCCCAAAAACACAAAACAAGTCAGTGATTCCAGCCATGAAAGCCTTCGACAACACTTTATGATATTTATTTATTTACTACATATCTGACACTTTGAAAAAGATGGGTGAACTTTCTGTTCACAATTTTATACACCAGTTTGTACAGTTTTAAAAGCATGAGCACTTTATATTCTATATAAGTAATAGGAATGTCATCAACTCATCTTTCTATGTTTTTTTCTGCCCTCAAGTTCCTCCCTACCTTTCAAGAGGCTTTTTGAAAACATAACAAAAAAGCCATAATGAAATCATGCAGTCCATTGTGCTTCTCAAAATGCCCACCCCCGGGTTTGTTATTTTGGGTTTGAATAGGAAATTCTTCTGGATTTGAGTTGTGAGGTTGCCATGAAGAGTTCAAACACCTCATAGAGCAGGCATGGGCAAACTTGGGCCCTCCAGGTGTTTTGGACTTCAACTCCCACAATTCCTAAGAGCATCAGGCCCCTTACTCGAAAGAAAAGGGCCTGGTGCTGTTGGGAATTGTGGGAGTTGAAGTCCAAAACACTTGGAGGGCCCAAGTTTGCCCATGCATGTCATAGAAGGACAGCAAAGATAGCATGGCGCTTACAGAACCATTTAATACGGGCAGATTTTTTTGCAAAATGGTTTGATGTAGAAGAATTTATTTTTAATTATTCGGAGTAATACAGAATCTGGACTGATGTGAAACTATGCAACTGAAAGCTGCAGAAAGTTTCTCAGTCCCTGGCTGCAACTAAAGAGCTGTGTACTACAATCCAAAGTAGGATTTACTCAGAAGCTACCTGCTACTCCCTATGGAACTGATTCATACAAATGAATTATTTGCACCAAATTGCTTCCTCAAAAGGAGGAACATCCCACCAACCCCAAAAGGATTACTCTTTGAGAACATACTTTGCCAAGGCTTGATTGGAAAGAAGCTGCTTGAGATGTTGGGACAGTAGTTTCTTTTCAAGGGATAGCCTTATCCAGGCTCGAGCCCGACCCACATCAGTCTTTATCTCACTCATGTTCTGGATGTGCCTGAAGGAAAACAGGTAACAACATCCACAACGTTTATTTTTAGCGGCACCCAAAGAGACAGTTTCTTCAACCATTCTTTGCAAGTCATGCATGTAGTTGAGGGAAAACTTAAATATTATTTATTTATTTATGGGGTCAGAAGTGAATTTAGAATATAATTATAATGTACAAAAAAACAACAAACAAAGTTAAAAACTTGTCATTATACGAAATTGTCTTTGATCAGAAGTTGGCCACTTTGAGTGCCTCTGATGTCGCTGTGAGAAGGTCCTCCATTGAGCATGTGACAGGTCTGTGGTTTACTCTTCTCCACACTCACATGTCGTGGACTCTAGTTGGTAGCTCCATCTCTTAAGGTTAGCTCTGCATCTTGTAGTATGAGAGCAGAGTCTGTTCAGTACCTTCCAAGTCTCCCAGTCTTCTGTGTGCCCATAGGGGAGTTTCTCATCTGGTATCAGCGAGTGATTAAAGTTCCAGGTTTTTAGCCTGCCACTTTTGGACTCTTGCTTGCTGAGGTGTTTCTGCAAGTATCTCTGCAGATCTTAGAAAACTGTATCTTGATTTAAGACGTTGACCTGCTGGCTGATATCGAACAGAGGATAGGCCTGAGATGTCAACGCCCTGGTCCTTTCATTACAGATACTTCCTGGCGGATATCAGGTGGTGCAATACCGGCTAAACAGTGTAATTTCTCCAGTGGTGTAGGGCATAGACATCCTGTGATAATGCATAATGTCTCATTAAGAGCCACATCCACTGTTTTAACATGGTGAGATGTATTCCACACTGGGCATGAATATTCAGCAGCAGAGTGGCAAAGTGCAAGGGCAGATGTCTTCACTGTGTCTGGCTGTGATCCGCAGGTTGTGCCAGTCAGTTTTTGTGTGGTATTATTTCTAGCACCCATAAAAATCTTACTGAATGCATAAGGTTTGAGTCCACATCCACCGCTTCTCAAATTACTTGAGCAAATCAAAGCCAATAGGAGAAAATTTGGAGCATAAGATAGTTGTGGCATAGCTCCTCTCCAAAGTCTAATTAAGATTGATGCAAAATAATTCCTAAAATAGGGGCAAGCTGTATACAAAAGTGAGAACTATCACTGCCCAACATACATTTTGGTGCCTCAAATGTGAGATATGTTTATGGGGATATTTGACCTGCTGATTGCAAAAATGGCATCGGCTTCCTCCATCAGCTCTAGTTTTTGAGATACAGAACACGTGTCATATAAGAGTCGTCATCTACTTGCCCATAGAAAGCCTTGATAACCATATCTAAGAAACTAGAGCTTGATGAGGCCTATACAATTCAGTTTTCTGAATCAGCATCCCAAATAACTCCAGGAACAGGCCAAAAAACCAAGACACCAAGATTTACTTATTTTTTGCCATGTTATCTGTGTTATGGTTTAGAAATTAAATAGTACAGCACAGAATGAAAAATCGTCCTCTTTAAGCCCTTTAATTTAAACGAAACTAAGCAATTAACCTGACAGAATGTGCTGAATTACTTATGTGAGTCACTAAATGCTGATGGCCATAGAAACAATGGGAGGTCCAGGAACTGACTGGTAAAGAAGAGGAAGCAATCTGCCCCCTTCCTTTTAGCTCTGTGAGCAATTGAGGCAACTGAACCATTAATAATCTGGCCCCGCTCCTCCCCATTCCAGGATTGCCTCAGCCCCATATAGAGAAACAACACTGAGCATGCAGCAACTCTAGCATAACCAGAATAATAGCAGCAGAGGGAGCAGGGATACATCACAACAAGCACAACCCCAAATGCTGCATTGTCTACTGCAATATTTTCAACAAAATCCCTGCCAGCATTTGCTCTGCAGACATTCTGGCCCTGCTAAGTTTCGCATAAAATGACACAAGTTTACTGTGGTTCTCTTAATGGCTTAAGAGAATTAAGGCCTACAGCAAGCTGTTGGAAACTTCATCAGGCTGTTTTAAAGTGGTGAGATAATCCCCTCCCATCCCAGAAGCTCCCTTTTGTCCTTTGTTCAGGGCTCCCTTCCTTGACCAAACGCCCAACATGGTCAACCGGATCATTCCAAAAAAAAAGACTGTTTCTGGCATCTGTTTTCCACAGAGCAGCTCTCCTCGTTTTTGGCTCAGGCTTTGATAGGCAGATCTTACGGCTTCCAGCATAATACAACTGGGCATGCGATCAGAAGTCCTTGAGAAATACGATGCGCAGCGCATTAGTCACTCACATCATGATGAAAAGCAAAAGCTGTAGCTATTTCAAGCCTCTCGATAGGGGACCATATCAAAGCAGATGCCTCCCACTCCCTTCTTTGATGGGGAGCTCCATTTAAAGTGCAAACACAACCAAGCGATATAAATCATTTTCCAACGGCAATGGGGAGTCGGGTGTCCATGGCTATTACCATCCTCCAGAAGTGGCTGGGTTTTTCCTACCCAGAGCAAAAGATAGGAAGCTTTGTTTCCATCTGTTCCTCTGTATGAAACAGAAATCTCAATGCAAGAAGCCAAGGAAGAAGATGAGACACAATTCTGACAGTATTATTATTTTTCAACTTTGTGATAGGCTGTGATTTGAGATGGACAAATGATCGACAGAGGGTTCTTAAATATGCTTTAACTTAGGAGTAGGAGCTCTGTGAGTCTTCAAATATTGTTGCAAAAGGAAATCCCAGTTAAGCAGCAGATTCAAAGATAAAGAATGATGGGTGTTGCAGTCTAACTACATCTGGAAAACCACAGGTGGAGGAGGATTGTACTAGGAACAGTGGTTTGCACTGGTCCGTAGGGGCTGGATGGACTCTCAAAATCGTCCCCCAAAACAAATATTGGAAGTGTCCAGAAGTTTACTTCTGGTGAAAAACGTATGCAAGAGGAGGGGTCAAATATATTTAGAAGGCTATTTGTTCTTTCTGGGAGTTTTCAAGACAGGAAACCCACCCTTTCTGTTGGCTAGAAAAGAAAACAATATAGCAGTCCAGGAAGTCATAGGGTGGAGGGAGCAAGCTTGTTTTCTGCTGCCCTAGAGATTAGGACGTGGAACAATGGCTTCAAACTACAAGAAAGTAGATTCCATCTGAACATGAGGAAGAACTTCCAGACTGTGAGAGCTGTTCAGCAGTGGAACTCTCTGCCGCAGAGTGTGGTGGAGGCTTCTTCTTTGAAGGCTTTTAAACAGAGGCTGGATGGCCATCTCTTGGGGGTGTTTTGAATGCAATTTTCCTGTTTTTTGCAGGGGGTTGGATGGATGGCCCACGAGGTCTCTTCGAACTCTATGATTCTAGGAAGTCTTCAAGAATGGTTTGCCCCTGCTATTGGGAATTAATCCTCTGGAAAACTGTTTAGCAACCAGAAACAGCCATGTCAGTATTTTAGTAGAAAGGCTTAATGTAACATGAAATACAAGTTGTTTGCAGTACTAAACAGGAGCAGCATTAAAGGGTTTTTTTTTTTTTTTTTTTTTTACAAAATTGTTCTGACGTTTACTATTGTCTCCCTCTGTGACTGAGAATATTTGAGCTATCCGGGGCTGAGCAAGGATTTGTATCTTTATTTTCTAAAGTTCCGGTCAAGCTCTCAAACTACTATTCCAAACACAATCTCTAAAGGAAATCCATATTAATGGATATAGTGACTATCCCAAATAAACCTTATGACCAAATGAGTCAGAAGTATTGTTACTACATTGGTCACATATCAACCTACCCAACCCTTGGATTTGTAAGAGAAGAATCTCATCCCTGTCCTATTCCTCCATCATACAATATTGATGGAGGAATACGACATGGATGGGATTATTGGACAAGAAAGGCAAATATATATTTCAAAATAAGGCCACAAAATGTAAAAAAAAAAAAATCACTTTTAGGCAGACGTCTTTGACAAAGAAGGCAATATATTTTTCTTTCATTTTTTCTGGTGCCAAAACACCAACTTTCAAGACAAACTTTTCTGAACTGAGTGCTGTACCTCATATCGCTGATGACTGAGACTCTCAGAATAGGTAACATCAGCCCAGTGTCAGACTTCCTTCTTTCTGGTCCAGAAGCAACTGTAGAAAAGGGAGTGTGGGGAAGAGTTATAAAAGCAGCAAAAATAATCCTAAGAATCTCTACTAGAAGGATGCAATGGAAATAATTTTCTACTTTTCTCCTGCTTCAACACTATGGCAGCTTACCGGTCACCTCCTCATTCCAGTTAAACTGGAACAAGACTCTGATGATCTTTAAAGAATAATCAAACAATGCCTTCTTTACAGCTATTAAATCTACCTATCCCTTTCCCATAAGGATTTCTGCACATGAGAAAAATCTTAATGTGAATGGATGAAATGGTTTCAGAAGAATTGTCATCATGTTATACCCAATATGCTGTAATCTGATTTCTTCTTTGTTGGAGCATGCAAGGAATCAGTGGATGTGTGTGTGTCAACTGTAAAATAAGATGCATGAAGCTGATTGGCAGGGTTACTATGCCTGGGGAGATGGCTGAGTCTGGGACTTTTGGATACTGTTACATTTTTGTTCAGGCTTGATCTATGCAGATGTTCAGAGAGAAGCAGAGAGGGACAGAGTTTGGAATATGCACTTAATTCATGAGCTACTGAAGGAATTTATCCACATGAACAAAGAAAGATAATTTTAAATCTCTCATAACTGATCACATTGTGCATATGTTGTTCTGAATTAAAAAGAGTAAACTACTTGTTCTTTACTGTTCACCTGCATGGCATATTTTCTTTCTCTGGCAAGGCAGTGTGTGGGCCGATCAAATGTGAACTGCACATGGTTTATTTTATATTCTTTCTTTCTCTCAAATTTTCCACAACACTGAAAATACATATTTTAGCATTAAAACTTTTACCCATAGGGGATCACAGAATAAAATACATGTTTTCAGGGCTCTCTCTATACACTTGCAATATTGATTGTTTCTAATTGTTTAGAAGTATCAGTAATACTTATACCCAAAGTAAAGTTTTGCCCCACTATCATTGTATTTATTTAGAATGCAGGACTGGAAATTGAGAAAGAACCCTATTTTAAACTGATGGAAGTCCATTTCTATAGTTAGTATCCAAACAACATCAAGAGTTTAGCTGAAAATATCTGCTTTCTGACAAAGTAAAAGACAGTATTATCAAGGGAAAAAAAAGTCTATACCTGTAATTCTATACACAAAACCAGTAAAGTCTTGCAGCATTTCAAAGATTATGAAATCCTTTCATGAATTTCTCCAAGTGGAACATAATATTTATTTATTTATTTATTTACTTCACTTATATACCGCAATTCTCAGCCCTTTAGGAAACTTCTCTTTTGGGAATGCACCTGAGGCAAATCAATGGCAGATAAGTTTTGAATAAACATGTGCAAGATTGCACTTTTAATCCGTTTAATGCTTAGACAATTTCAGGTTTTTAAATGACAATAAATAATAAGGAAATAGAGTAACCCTGCTGTAAACACTACTGCTGCAAACAGCCGTTTGACTCACCTGGGGATTCTGCCAGTTGCTCTTGTTTCTCTTCTCTTTCCTGGTACTGAATTAAATGGGACCACAGTGCAGATTTTCCCTTTAAAAACAAACAAATTATTTCAATGGAGCAAAACACTTGATCTCCATTGATCAAAAGACAAATTTCAATATTACAACCAGCCAGTTATGCTAAGTCGGGCTAGGTGACAAGAGAACGGCTTCCCCCAGGTTGTATAACAAATGTCCAAGATGGGCAAAGGATTTGAATAAGGGGGTCTCCAAAACATCCTCAATATAGTTGTAGCTATGAGTAAACTAACAGAAGTAAATATGTAGAAATTATTCAGACCACATTCCACTTTGCCCCAAGGGGAGCTATAAAGGCCAAGGAGTCCTGCATGTCTTAACTCTGGGATCAGGACTACATCATGTCCTTCTACTAAGCCAGTGGTTCTCAACCTGTGGGTCACCAGGTGTTTTGGCCAACAACTTCCAGAAATCCCAGCCAGAAATCCCAACCCCGGTGGCGCAGTGGGTTAAACCCCTGTGCCGGCAGGACTGAAGACCGACAGGTCGCAGGTTCGAATCCGGGGAGAGGTGGATGAGCTCCAGCTCCTCATACAGCTCCAGCTCCTCATACGGGGACATGAGAGAAGCCTCCCACAAGGATGATAAAATCATCAATTCATCCGGGCGTCCCCTGGGCAACGTCCTTGCAGATGGCTAATTCTCTCACACCAGAAGCAACTTGCAGTTTCTCACGTTGCTCCTGACACGACCAAAAAAAAAAAAAAGCCAGTTTACCAGCTGTTAGGATTTCTGGGAGTTGAAGGCCAAAACATCTGGGGACCCAAAGGTTCAGAACCACTGTACTAAACTGTAATGCTTTGGACTGAGTGGTAGCACTTGAACAAATGGAACTTATCATTCTAGTTCGAAAGGCCAAGTTTTCACCACATCTCATAATATACTCCAGTCTCGCTTAAGTCCATGCTACAATGGTCCAAAGATTCTTGCTTAACCATGATGTATCTCCTTCAGGGAACACTTCCATGTGTCAAGAAGCCCAGGTCCACATCAACGAAGAGGAAATATAGCCCAGTGACAAAGAATATGCTTTACGTATAAAACAGGACCCAAGTTCAAGTCTCAATATCTCTAATTAAAAGGCTATCAGGTAACAGATGTTGGGAAAGACATCTGCATCAGACCTTGGTGAAGAAATAACACATTTGAATCCCATGACAGACTAAAAAGTAAATTCATGTTTTCCATTAACTTGCTGTGGATATACAGGAAAACTAATATATACACAGAGAACATAAATCTGATTATTCAAAATCACAGAATTAAGTCCTTTGTCAACATGACCTAAACCAAGGTGCTGATTCATGAGAGGACTACTTTACGCGGACCTGTGCATATTGTTTAATAATAAACCATTTACACATAACTGACCTGCAAACATTGCAATCAGTTGTGTATACTATAAATATATGGACTTCTTGATTTCATAGAAAACTATCAGTTTTTCCAACCACTCCCCATTCAAACCTTCATAGATGAATGCATGGTCTAGCTTTCTTCAGATAAAACAAGTCTTGGGGAACCTTATTTTACCGAAGAAGCCTGGGGAATCTAGATTGAACTATTATTACCATATATATTTTTAGAGGATGGGAAGGGTAACAGTAAGATCTGTGGACGGATATCAGGTCTGCTAATGGAAAATATGAATAGGGGATAACAAGGTAGAGTACCTATTCACATGAGTTTTTTCTATCCTATCTGGAATGCCCAGTAAGGTCAATGGCCAGGAATGATGGGAGATGAAGGTCTTCTAAAGTGAACCACATTGCCTGCCTGTTAATGGGCCAATGAGTAAAAATATATGAATCGATTACTATGTTCCTAGATAAGGATAATTCTAATCAAGATTTATTTATTTGTCGTGTCAGGGCAACCAGTCAATTGTATTACATTTGTAACAGAACAAAACAAACAGACAGACAGACAAAATACAAAATTTGCGAGTTTGGTAGTTGATTAAATGTCCTTTGCCCAGTAGCTGGCCACTTGGAGTGCCTCTGGTGTTGCTGCAAGAAGGTCCTCCACTGTGCATGTGGCAGGGCTCAGGTTGCATTGCAGCAGGTGGTCAGTGGTTTGCTCTTCTCCACACTCGCATGTCGTGGATTCCACTTTGTAGCCCCATTTCTTTAGGTTGGCTCTGAATCTCGTGGTGCCAGAGCGCAGTCTGTTCAGCGTCTTCCAAGTCGCCCAGTCTTCTGTGTGCCCAGAGGGGAGTCTCTCATTTGGTATCAGCCATTGGTTGAGGTTCTGGGTTTGAGCCTGCCACTTTTGGACTCTCGCTTGCTGAGGTGTTCCAGCGAGTGTCTCTGTAGATTTTAGAAAACTATTTCTAGATTCTAATCAAGATGAGGATCAATCTAATCAAAAATGGAAGAAAGAAAAACAATAAAATGAAATAATACAGAAGTTATAGAGTCCTTCAAGTTACTGACCTGTTTGACTTGTAGGCCATGGCTCCAAATTCTTTCCAGCAGGTCACAAAGGCTAGCAATGAGTGTATTTTCTTCCAGTCCTGTTATATTGGCTTCACCATGTCCCAGTTCCACTGCTTCATGGCCCATCTTCTCTACCAGCATACGTTTCGTCTGCAAAGAAGCATTTTAAAATTAAGTTTCAGCAATTTACAAGTACTGCTGGCCAAATGTCCAGCCATAGTAAATGAGCAAAAATATTGTTATGTATGTGATGTACAACATATCACATCACATTGTACAATATATCAAGGTAAGTAGGTTATGTTATTCATAAGGTCAAGTGCAGAAGTGTTTGTGGTGGCAGTGAGTGTACAACGGTGGTCCACTTTGCCACGTATTGAGCGGGGGGACAAGTAGAGGTTTCCCCACATCTAATAACGTTTGTAAGCATTGCTGGTATACTGTACTCACAAGGTCAGGCTAAATACTGAAGGATTATGGTGGTAAGAAATACTCTGATCACAAGTGCCTTCTGTTTTTTCAGCAAATCATGTTTTACTTAAGACTCACCTTCATTCGACATTCTTTGAGTAAACCCTCCACAAATTTCCAGTTTGTCTGAGCAATTACAGCGGGAGAAAGATCAGAGAGTTTGGGCTGCCTCAGATTTTTCCCCAAAGTCCTTGCTTCTTGCATGTACTTCTAAATCCAGGAAGAAAAGAAAAGTAGGATGAGTACAAAAAAGCAAAGACTTCTGACCTCTTTAATCTTATGTAACCGGCACTCACATTGCACTAAAAGGTACGTGCCATTGTGGTTTAGCTCAAAAATTTAAAAGCAGGAGGCAAGAGGGCAGAGAATACCCATGCAGGATTTATTGCTTTGAGGGAAGACATTTGCTACAATAATGCATGCTCTCCGGGGAGTTTTTTTGTAGTGAGCTTTTAATGGTATTTCAACAGACGCGAGCCCTTAGAGATGCACAGGGAGATTGCTTCAGGAAAATGCATATGTTTGTACGCCAAATATATATACATTATACCGAGCCTCAAGAGAACAAGTTTAGCATTTTGGCACATCTTGGAACTAACGGGCAACACAACATGGACAAAGGTTGCATGGAAATGGGTAAATGTATATCCCGAACCTACTTCTCTATTATTTTTTAATGAGTAGACTTGCTGTTTATTCCATCCATCCTTCCATTCTTCTTTTGGCTCCCTTCCAAAAGAATTCTTAATTAATTACACTGTGGCTCCTATCAACGATGCAGCCTTTCCCTACTATATTAACTCCTTACCATAAAAGGCTAATAATATAAAGAAATAAAACTCAATTAATCCAATAGATAAAACACATGATGAAACTGGATAATAGTGGATTAAACCACAATTCAGTCATGCACTGCCCTTAATTTCTCTCCTCCTCAGCAAAACAGGTGTAACACCAACTGAGCTCCTTTAAATGCTGTCCCAGCTACACTGCCAGCTTCTGCACTGTTCTTGTAATGACAATAGAGTCTATCTTTTATCTTTTAATTAGTTTTAATCAGTTTGTCTTTTAATCATTACATGTAGCCCGCCCATTGTTATTGTGCCTGTGTCTATTGTAATTTTTACATTGCTATGTATCCATATGTTTTATGTAATTATGATGTTATTGTTTATTGTTCGCATTTTCGGTTGTGTCTTGGTTTTTCTTTATTGTAATTGTTGTTTTTGGCTTGGCCTCATGTAAGCCGCTCCGAGTCCCCATCGGGGAGATGGGTTTTGTTTTGTTTTGTTTTTGTCGTGTCAGGAGCATCCTGTTGTGAGAGAATTGGCCGTCTGCAAGGACGTTGCCCAGGGGACACCCGGATGATTTTGATGTTTTATCATCCTTGTGGGAGGCTTCTCTCATGTCCCCGCATGAGGAGCTAGAGCTGATAGAGGGAGCTCATCCACCTCTCCCCGGATTCGAACCTGCGACCTGTCGGTCTTCAGTCCTGCTGGCACAGGGCTTCAACCCACTGCGCCACCGGGGGGGAGATGGTGGCGGGGTATAAATAAAGATTATTATTATGATAATAATAATCTTTATTTATACCCCGCCACCATCTCCCCCCCGGTGGCGCAGTTGTAATTATTATTATTATTATGATAATCATCATCATCATCATCATCATCATCATCATCATCGTCGTCGACATGGGCAAATTTCAGCCTACCAGGTGTTTTGGACTTCAACTCCCACAATCCCTAACAGCCAATAAGCTGTTGGGAATTGTGGGAGTTGGGAGTCCAAAACACCTAAACGGCCAAAGCTAGTCCTTACCTGGTCTAGCAACATTAGTTTGCTAAACTGTGAAATGCACTAGCAGACTGATGTAACTGAAAAGTAATGCCTGCACATTTTGCCTCACTTCTCACATTCTTTTAAAGGATCCTGAGAATAAAAACTTGATTGGCTTGGTCTATGTGCAAAAGTTCCCTAATCTTCTCCTTTCCCCCAGATCTACTTTTAATATATATGTGTTATTGTGACAATTTTTATGCTTATATTGTTTTGTTAATCTTATGTTTCTGTTCTTTACTCTGTATGTATTGATGATGTTACTTGGAAACTGCTCCGAGTCCCCTCGGGGAGATAGAGCGGTATATAAATAAAGTTGTGTTGTTGTCATTGGTATTAACTTTGAATCTATCCTAGGGATTTAAGCAATCCAGAATGGGAATATATTTTGTAGAAAGCTTATTTTAAACCATCTTGAAAATTGCTCTTCTTCCAAGCTACTACTTCTTCATTGAAGGTAGAGAAAGAAAATCACAAGCACAAAATTGAAAGACGTGATCAATAATTGTATCTAGATTGGACATCAGTTAAAAACCTGATACTATTTAATGAGCAATGATGATATTCATTGGGTTGTTGTAGGTTTTTTCGGGCTATATGGCCATGCTCTAGAGGAGTGGTTCTCAACCTGGAGTCCCCAGATGTTTTTGGCCTTCAACTCCCAGAAATCCTAACAGCTGGTACACTGGCTGGGATTTCTGGGAGTTATAGGCCAAAAACCTCTGGGGACCCCAGGTTGAGAACCACTGCTCTAGAGGCATTCTCTCCTGACGTTTCACCTGCATCTATGGCAAGCATCCTCAGAGGTTGCTTGCCACAGATGCAGGCGAAATGTCAGGAGAGAATGCCTCTAGAACATGGCCATATAGCCCGAAAAAACCTACAACAACCCAGTGATTCCGGCCATGAAAGCCTTCAACAATACATGATATTCATTATTTTCTGAGAATCCTTTAAACAGAATTTCAGTCGCATTTCCAAGGTATCTCATTATGTACATATATACAAATCCATACATTCCAAGATCTGAAACACTGTTCCTAGTCATTTTGAAAAAGGGATAATCAACTGTACCTTCTCCCAAAGGAGGAGATTTGTCCAGTTTTCCAGATGTTGTGGAATTGCAATGTTTACTTACCGCGTTTTCATTAATTCAACAGATCTACCCTTAGTGGTGACTATTAAGTGGATGTGGGTCAATAACTAAAGCTTACATGTTACTTTAAAAAAAACATCCCAGGCCCTGAAACAATTTGCATTTTCTCTGACAAATTAAAGCAAGTGATTGTCTAAGTCCCAAACAGTGAAAGACCTAACAAAACATCAGTGAAGAGAAAGCTAAAGATGTAAAAACTAATGAAAGAAAGGGACGAGGAAGAGGATGGGTGGCAATAATTCAAAGTGTGGTTCTAATCAGACAATTGAAAGAAAAGATCTTACTCTACTTGCCTTTGCAAATCGCTTTAAGGAGAATGAAAAAAGGCAAATGGGATTTAGAGATATATATTGGAATAGGTCAGTCTTTCCAACACAACTTTTGGCACTTCAATAGGGTTGCAGAAGACAAAAGAATCTGAATGTCTCTTTCGGGTTTCATATTGCAAAGCTGATCAAAAGGCATGTGTCACTGTAGAAGTCACCCAAAGCTTGGAAAATGTCCCATTTTAGATGACACTTCCCAGAACTGACCATTCAGCATAGTTACTGGCCAGAGGATTGTGGGAGTTGTAGTGAAAAATGTTAATTCCACCCCTCCCCACACAAACACTTAGCTCTTGAAAAAGTTGCATGATGAGAGCCACACTTCAAACTACCATAGAGATGTGCATAAAATTCTACCTCTAAAAAAAAGCAGTGGTTTGCGTGATGAAGACGATAGGCAGCTCTTGGCAAAATTAAAGAAGACATACCAGGCAACATTCAGAGAATGATTTTTTAGGTGGCCGTGCAGGAGGGGGCGGGCCCTGGTCCCACTCCCAGAAAGCCATTGAGTTCTGACGAATCAAGAACTCCTCCGATGGCTAAGACACAACCAATGGCAGAGACAGTAGATGGAGAAAAAGAAGAAGGCGGTATGTGCATGCATAAAGGGTAAAAGCAAAAACAGAAAGGGAAAAAAGAATAAATTCAGCACCAATACGAACAAATTAAAAAACACAAGAGTGTAATATTGAACAATACAAGGTAAGGCTCCAACCCCTCATATTTAATAGTAATATATGCTTCCAAATACTACTTTTCACATACTTTCAAGAACGGAATGATGATGATGGATCTACAATTAATCAACTGGATTTTTAGCGAAGTAGATATTCATATATGACAGAAACAGAATAAATAATGATATAGATGTATACATAATTTATAGGTCATTTGCTCTAATAGCCCACTGGACATATTGTTATACATTTAAAAGGTAACAAATGCCATACGTTATCAAAGCTATACAGACAAATGCAGGACTTATCCCACCCTTCTCCAAACTGCAGGCTGCAATGGGTGCTAAGTTCAGTACAGGCAACACAGCGTGAAAAATGTTCTGCTTCGGAAAAATGAGCAAGAAAACAAAAAAAAGCAAAGTAACTTTAACAGCTATGAAAAAGCATAGTAATTTGTTTCTGTCTTTAAAGGAGAGGTAATGAAAAGGAGCGGAAAATAATAAAGGTAATGAAAAGGAGCGGAAAATAATAAAGGCAAGATGAAATCTAACAACAACTCATGCAGAAATTTCCAAGTTTCAGTTTTCAGTGATGACAGTACCTAGAAAAGCATTTTCCTCGTTGTAAAGGCTAAATAGCATATCTTTCTCTGTACCACCACCTAGAATAGGATCATTCCTAAACATTTTGTTGCTGTAAAATGAGTAGCCATTATCTCACTTCTGCCAATTTCAGCGTACCCTAAACCACTCAAGTCTTATCATCTCCTGAGACAGAAATGTCTTAAACCTGTTTTCCCTCTTTCCAGCACATGTTATGTGTCATCAAAGGCTTTCATGAGTTGCTGTGAGTTGTCAGGCTGTATGGCCATGTTCCAGAAGCATTCTCTCCTGATTTTTGCCCACATCTATGGCAGGCATCCTCAGAGATTGTGAGGTCAGTTGGAAACTAGGCAAGTGAGGTTTATATATCTCTAAAGTGTCCAGGGTGGGAGAAAGAACTCTTGTCTACTTGAGGCAAGTGTGAATGTTGCAATTGACCACCTTGATTAGCATTTGATAACCTTGTAGATTCAAAGCATATCTAACTGCTGCCTGGGAATCCTTTTTTGGGAGGTGTTAGCTAGCCCTGATTGATTCTTGTTTGGAATTCCCCTGTTTTTTTAGTGTTGCTTTTTATTTATTGATTTTAGAGGTTTTTAATACTGGTAGCCAGATTTTGTTCATGATAAACAGCCATGATAAATTAAGCTGCCCTTTTGCAACCTCTGCTACCTGAAGCAGATGATAGGCATGACCCTGCCATAAAACTGAGTTGAAAAATAAAGACAAGGTTCCCTTACTTTTCTGGGCACTTTAATTTCCAGGAGAGAGATATTTGCAAATCAGAAGTACTTGTATATGCTAGAACTTTGATTTGGAGCTCTAAGGGCAGAACAAAATACTGTAAATAACAGTGGACTATAAACCTTTTGCCATTAATATGTAGGGAAATGTACTCTTTATCTCCATGCTATCATGTTTTAGGTTTCCCTGGCACCAACAGACAATGATGGCAAGTGAGTAGGAAACAATATCATAGCTATTATATGTTTGGGAGGGAAATGTAATTTGGAACCTATTTTCAGTACTAGTCCCTTACTGACTATAACTTTCTTTCACTCGTAGCATGCTGAGTCAAAGGTGCACAACTCTTTTATTGTCAAATATAACTTCCACAGACAATTTAAGTGTGCACCCCAGGGGTTTCTCTTATGCTTCTCAAAAAGACCAATGCCTATGTTTCCGTGGAAGTAAACACTGCATGCCAAGGACAGCATCCCCTTGGAAAGTAATGGAAGGAAGTAAAACAATAGTTGTCTTCCTAAGAAAACAAAATTCTGGGGATTAATTCTCGGAAGGAGTTCACTTGTTACATCTCTTGGTCACAGGAGATTTTTGTTCATTCACTTAATAAGGGTGTCACTTAAAAAAAAAGAGTCAGAAAAATGATATTTTAGGTTGGAAATTGCAACCTTCCAAGCCTCCACTAACTGTTAATGTATACAATTGCTAACCTGTATTCTATGTGTGTGTTGATTTTCCAGTTTTGCTTCCCTCTTTGATGTAGGAGGAGTTATACATGTGCAAACTCAGGACTCTTATTTTGTTTTTAGTATGCTTTTGAACTTCACTGAAGGTGGATGTCTGCTTATGGACTTTAATGAGATAAGCTTGGTATTAGACCTCTTTGGATGTGTATGCTCATGGGCTTGAGTGAGTACAGATATGCTTAAAGACACTGAAAAGACGATGTGCCTGTATACTGAATATATACAAGTTTGTTAGTAAACAAGATATGTTATTTTTCAAAGACTACCTTGTCTTGTCTCTTGAGTGCGTGTTTTAAGGGAGTGTATATCTTTTTGGGTAACAGCAGTTACTACTGCAAATTCTACTTCAACCAACCATCCTCTGATGGTTCTCCATCATCAACTCCGCTGAACCAGCCACGTTGTCCAAATGCCCAATCACCATCTCCCAAAGCAGTTACTCTACTCTGAACGTAAGAACGGAAAACGTAATGTTGGTGGACAGGAAAAGAGATTTAATGATGGGCTCAAAGCCAACCTTAAAAACTGTGGCATAGACACCGAGAACTGGGGAGCCCTGGCCCTTGTGCACTCCAGCTGGAGGTCAGCTGTGACTAGCAGTGCTGTAGAATTTGAAGAGGCACGAATGGAGGGCGAAAGAGAGAAATATGCCAAGAGGAAGGCACGTCAAGTCAACCCTGACCAGGACCACCTGGAAACCAATGTCCTCACTGCAGGAGAATATGTGAGTCAAAAATAGAGCTCTACAATCACCTACAGGGCACCGCAACTGGAGGACAATCTTACTTAGACAACAAGGGATCACCTAAGTAATATTTTTGTAGTGGCTTGTTTTTATCCTTTGCCATTTAAAGACATGGTTCCTCAGTTTAACAGCTGAGCTACCTGCATGCTATTACATTGACGTTTTATGAATATCACTAGTCTTAAGGATTGACTTCTAACAAGGTCATGCCATTCTTGACTTGTGGTTTTCAGGTGGTCTCTATGTTCATGGAGATTTTGCCAAACGGAGGTGGCATCATTTTTAGCTTTGCAATAAAATTATGGTGCACTGGAATTTCCAGTAGATTATGGACTTTCCAATATTTTAGACATCCTCACTCTCCACTGATTCACATGTCCAGTGTGCTGGATTTCAAAGCAAATGCTCAGCTCTGGTTTTAAATAAATGAGAAGCACAATCACCATGCCGATACTTCTTTTCAAAAGACTTTTGTTAAATTGAATTAACAGGGAGCTCTTATGGGTTTTCTACAATCTCTTCAAACTTTTAAGAATCTGCAGAAACTGTATCTGGTCCATGACTCAGATCCAGGATACTATAGAGACCTAAATTCAGAATCCTTTGTCCTCAGAAGATAAATTGGAGCTCTCCTTGCATTTTACTATGTGGCAGAGACCTTTCTGTTTAGTCGGTCTTTTGAAATTTCAGTTGTGCTTTGTTTGAGCTATATTTTTATTTATTTTGTAATGTCACTGTATTTTATTATTTACTTTTAACTGTTATTATCTACTCCGAATAGTGTGTAAACACTTAAAAACGAGGATATAGTCCACAAACAAATATAAATAAACTTCTTCTTAAGACACATTCCTGCCATTTCCTTTTTGCAAAAGCCCTTCTCTATGTTTTCTTTTCCCTGAAAGCATTCTTCTACAGACTGGGAGAACAAGCTAGTGAACCAGAGAAACACTTCAAAAGTTTTGAAATTCCACCCCTTTGAGAGCAATTATTATTGTCCTATGAGAACAAGCCCAAATGGGGGCCAGCCAGGCAACACTTCAGGCTAGAAAAAGAGAGCTGCTCTTCCACATAATTTGAAGCAGTTTGAAAGGGGAATGTGTGTCATATCATGCTTACTCCTTTGGTAAATATACCGCGTTGAGTCGCCTACGGGCTGAGAAACTACGGTATACAAATAAAGTAAATAAATAAAATAAGTTTCATATATATTTTTTTTAACATTATTATCTGCATTGGCAATGGGTCGGTGGTGGGAGGTGAATGCAAGTGCTTCTGAGGTCCTTTTCCTCACTGATAGGGGAGCCACAACCCTGAGGGTCGGGACCCCTGGGGGGGGGTTGCGAGGGAATGTCAGAGGGGTCACCATGGGGGTTCTGTGTGGGAAGTTTGGCCCAATTCTATCATTGGTGGGGTTCAGAATGCTCTTCGATTGTAGGTAAACTATAAATCCCTGCAACAACAACTCCTAAATGTCAAGGTCTATTTTCCTCAAACTCCACCAGTGTTTAATTTGGACATATTGAGTATTCGTACCAAGTTTGATCAAGATCCATCAGAGTCCACAGTGCTCTCTGGATGTAGGTGAACTACAACCCAAAACTCAAGGTCAATGCCCACCAAACCCTTCCAGTATTGTATGTTGGTCATGGGAGTTTTGTGTGCCAAGTTTGGTTCAATTCTATCATTGGTGGAGTTCAGAATGCTCTTTGATTGTAGGTGAACTATAAATCCCAACAACTACTACTTCCAAATGACAAAATCAATCCCCTCTCCCGAAACCCCACCTGTTGTAGTAGAGCCTTTAACTAATGTTGCAAGCAGTAGTATGGGTGTCAGAAGGGGGAAAAGGGTTACTAGTTTTGGAACTAACTCTGAGTCTGGTCCTTTAAGGCGTCTGTGATTCCAACACCACAAGTATTCCAATGTGGGTGTATCGGGTATTTGTGCCAAATTTGGTCCAGTGAATGAAAATCCATCCTGCATATCAGATATTTACATTATGATTCATAACAGTAGCAAAATTACAGTTACGAAGCAGCAATGAAAATAATTTTATGGTTGGGGGTCACCACAACATGAGAAACTGTATTAAGGGGTCACAGCGTTAGAACCACTGCTATAAGAAGTTGCCTTGACAGTTAAAGTAGAGTATTGTGCTATAATTGGCTAGTGTGAGAGCTAGTTGTAGGGCAATGAAGTCCGCTCCTTTATTTTATAGTTGATAGACTGACATATGGCAGCCTGCTTCCTTCAAGGCTGTAAACAAAATTTAGTACCTCTACAAAGGTGATGAGAGAGAAAGAGAGGGGGAAGAAAAAGAAAGAAAGCCTCTCTCATATCACTTTCAATTGTCTGAACAAAAGTTCCTTACTTTTCCAACACATAAATGGCCATTTTTATCCATATATAAAACACTTTTCAGTGGATAATTGAAATATCACATTTAAATTCCTCTGTTCTTCCTCTGATGTCCAATTACAATAGTAATCATGTCAATACATACTTAGGTCAAGTTTCTATATGGCTTTTTAGAGCATTTTTGAAAAACAAAGCATGGGTTCGACGTTTTGCATTGTCTATGTACAGGCCCTCTCTTGCTCAGCATTAAAATGATCCAAATATGGTAATGGAAAAACATCTAAACGACTAAAAGTTCTTTCACGTATTTGCTCAGTAACTTGTGATTTTGTAAACTCTTCACAAACACAATTGTCCCAGCCACCTACTGCAAAACACAATACTTACCTCTCTTAAATCGTTGTCCAAACCAATGTGCTCTGAATGTTGTCGGATGCGATCTTTCCGGCGCTGTGCTGTAGCGCTGCGACTCACCCACCGACTAAGTTTATTTGATAGAAGGGAAAGAGAGTGGGGAAACTGTATTAGAAATGTCATTTGAACAATCATTTGGACCAAAAAAGGTTTTAACACTGTTATCACACATTTTTACAAGCCTCACTTCTCTGCAAAGTGCTACAAAGGTCTCCTATTTTTAGTTCTCCCTAAGTTGCCCCCGGTAGCACAATGGGTAAAACCCTTGTGCCGGCAGGACTGAAGACCGACAGGTCAGAGGTTCGAATCCAGGGAGAGAATGGATGAGCTTCCTCTGTCAGCTTCCAGCTCCCCATGCGGGACATGAGAGAAGCTTCCCCTAAGGATGGTAAAACATCAAAACATCCGGGAGTCCCCTGGGCAACGTCCTTGCAGACAGCCAATTTCCTCACACCAGAAGGAACCTGCAGTTTCTCGAGTCGCTTCTGACATGAAAAAATAAAGTTCCACCTAGAGAATGCACAGTGAATCACTGGGACTCATCATTCAACCATCCGTCTTCTCTGGCTGGAACTATCAGCAGAATTTGGGCCATTATGACACATTAAAATCTTGTCAAGATGAAATAGTGAAGACAGCATATCATTAATACATTTTGAGTTACTCTTTTCTGGCTAATACAAACACAGAAGTGGAAGCAACTTCAAAGTTCAAATTAGTCCAAAATTCACATATTAATATCCTTGATAAGTACCGTATATTCCGGCATATAAGACAACTAGGCATATAATACGACCCCCAATTTTTCCAGTTAAAATATAGAGTTTGGAATATATTCACCGTACAAGACTACCCCTCTTCCAACGCATACCAAATAATTTTTTTAAAGCATCAGATTTGATTTCAAAATGGTAATTTTCCTATTACTGTACCTCCTTCTCTGCCTCTCAGATCTCGCACATGCGCACCTGCACCGCTTCACTGCAGTCTTCAGGAGAGAGATTTGAGCAGCAGAGGAGGAGGTACGGTAATAGGATACAAGGGCGGGCTAGACAGGTAAAAGAGGTGTGTTTTTCTGGGCCTCTTCTCTTTTTTCCATACCCTGGGCACCCCTGACGCCTGCAGCTTGGTCCGCCCTTCACTTACACCTTCCTGGTGAGGTGCCTCTTCACCTCACCATCGGGACCGCATTAAGTCCACGAATCCTGATGAATGGATTTTCTTCTACCGTACTTGTACAGCGTTGCCCTTAATGCTTTCATACAGTCACTGCATACGGCACGGATGCGGCCACTGCCATTTTTGAGCTCCCCCCAAAATATGCAGCAACCACAGATTCTCCAATCTGGATTGGAAATTTCAGCACCCGCTCTATAAGACGACTCCCGCGTATATGACTACCCCCACATATAAGACTACTCTTGTGTATATGACTATTCCCGTGTATAAGACGACCCCTGAATTTTGAGAAGATTTTCTTGGGTTAAAAAATAGTCTTATACATCAGAATATACGGTAGTAAACCAAGGACTGTTTACCATCAGTTCCATGGTGGAACAGCATGTGCTATCAAATTGCTTGCCCTAATGTTTAAATCGTGTTAGTACAGCAGGTTCTCCAGCAAAGGATCACCGCCTTGTCGGGGCGCTGGAGCTTGAGCACCTCAATGATGTCATGAGCGAAACCGTGAAGGGCCACCCAAGACGGGGCGGTTGTGGCAGAGAGGTCAGACCAAGCGTGATCCCTGGGGAAGGCAATGGCAAACCACTCCAGTATCCTTGCCAAGAAAACTAAATGGACCAGTACAACCAGAGATATGTCGGTATGCCATTGGAAGATGGGACTCCCAGGTCGGAAGATGGCAAAAATGCTACTGGGGAGGAGCAGAGGATAAGTTCAACTAGCCCCAGATGTGATGACGCAGCTAGCTCAAAGCCGAAAGGAAGGCTAGCGGCCGACGGTACTGGAGGTGAACGACGAATCCGATGCTCTAAAGATCAACACACCATAGGCACCTGGAATGTAAGATCTATGAGCCAGGGCAAATTGGATGTTGTTATTGGCGAGATGTCAAGACTAAAGATAGACATTTTGGGGGTCAGCGAACTGAAGTGGACTGGAATGGGCCACTTCACATCAGATGACCACCAGATCTACTACTGCGGACAAGAGGAACATCGAAGAAATGGAGTAGCCTTCATAATTAATAAGAAATTCGCTAAAGCAGTGCTTGGATACAATCCAAAAAATGACAGAATGATCTCAATTCGAGTGCAAGGAAAGCCTTTCAACATTACAGTGATCCAAATATACGCCCCAACCACAGCTGCTGAAGAAGCAGAAGTAGATCAGTTCTATGAGGATCTGCAGGACTAATGGATAATACACCAAAAAGAGACATTATTTTCATTACAGGAGACTGGAATGCCAAGGTGGGAAGTCAAATGACAACTGGGATCACAGGCAAGCATGGTCTGGGAGAACAAAATGAAGCGGGACGCAGGCTGATAGAATTTTGCCAGGAAAACTCGCTGTGTATAACGAATACTCTCTTCCAACAACCTAAAAGACGGCTTTATACATGGACCTCACCAGATGGTCAACACCGAAATCAGATTGACTACATCCTTTGCAGCCAAAGGTGGCGGACATCCATCCAGTCGGTGAAAACAAGACCTGGGGCTGACTGTAGCTCAGATCACGAACTTCTTATTGCCCAATTTAGAATAAAAATAAAGAGATCAGGGAAAATACACAGACCAGTTAGATATGATCTCACTAACATTCCTAGCGAATATACAGTGGAAGTGAAGAACAGATTTGAAGGACTAGATTTAGTAAACAGAGTCCCAGAAGAACTATGGACAGAAGTCCGAGACATTGTTCAGGAGGCGGCAACAAAGTACGTCCCAAAGAAAAAGAAAACCAAGAAGGCAAAATGGTTGTCTGCTGAGACACTGGAAGTAGCCCAAGAAAGGTGGAAAGCAAAAGGAAACAGGGATAAGGGGAGATATGCCCAGTTAAATGCGCAATTCCAGAGGTTAGCCAGAAGAGATAAGGAACTATTTTTAAATAAGCAATGCATGGAAGTGGAAAAAGACAACAGAATAGGAAGGACAAGAGACCTCTTCCAGAAAATTAGAAACATTGGAGGTAAATTTCAGGCAAAAATTGGTATGATAAGAAACAAAGATGGCAGGGACCTAACAGAAGCTGAAGAGATCAAGAGAAGGTGGCGAGACTATACAGAAGATCTGTATAGGAAGGATAATAATATTGAGGATAGTTTTGACGGTGTGGTGAATGAATTAGAAACAGACATCCTGAGGAGTGAGGTTGAATGGGCCTTAAGAAGCATTGCTAACAACAAGGCAGCAGGAGATGACGGGATCCCAGCTGAACTGTTTAAAATCTTAAAAGATGATGCTGTCAAGGTGATGCATGCCATTTGCCAGCAAATATGGAAAACACAAGAATGGCCATCAGACTGGAAAAAATCAACTTATATCCCCATACCAAAAAAGGGAAATGCGAAAGACTGCTCAAACTTCCGTACAGTGGCCCTTATTTCTCATGCCAGTAAGGTAATGCTCAAGATCCTGCAAGGGAGACTCCAGCAATACATGGAGCGAGAGTTGCCAGATGTTCAAGCTGGGTTTAGAAAAGGTAGAGGAACGAGAGACCAAATTGCCAATATCCGCTGGATAATGGAGAAAGGCAGGGAGTTTCAGAAAAACATCTACTTCTGCTTCATTGACTATTCTAAAGCCTTTGACTGTGTGGATCATAATAAATTGTGGCAAGTTCTTAGTGGGATGGGCATCCCAAGCCACCTTGTCTCTCTCCTGAGGAATCTGTACAAGGACCAAGTAGCAACAGTAAGAACTGACCATGGAACAACAGAGTGGTTCAAGATTGGGAAAGGCGTACGGCAAGGCTGCATCCTCTCACCCAACCTTTTTAACTTGTATGCAGAACACATCATGCGATGTGCGGGGCTGGATGAATGCAAGCTGGGGTGAAAATTGCTGGAAGAAACATTAACAACCTCAGATATGCAGATGACACCACTTTGATGGCCGAAAGCGAGGAGGAGCTGAGGAGCCTTCTAATCAAGGTGAAAGAAGAAAGCACAAAAACTGGGTTGCAGCTAAACATAAAAAAACCAAGATTATGGCAACAAGAATGATTGACAACTGGAAAATAGAGGGAGAAAACGTGGAGGCCGTGACAGACTTTGTATTTCTAGGTGCAAAGATTACTGCAGATGCAGACTGTAGCCAGGAAATCAGAAGACGCTTACTTCTTGGGAGGAGAGCAATGTCCAATCTCGATAAAATAGCAAAGAGTAGAGACATCAGAATGGCAACAAAGATCCGCCTAGTCAAAGCCATGGTATTCCCTGTAGTAACATACGGATGTGAGAGCTGGACCTTAGGGAAGGCTGAGCGAAGGAAGATCGATGCTTTTGAGCTGTGGTGTTGGAGGAAAGTTCTGAGAGTGCCTTGGACTGCGAGAAGATCCAACCAGTCCATCCTCCAAGGAAATAAAGCCCGACTGCTCACTGGAGGGAAGGATACTAGAGACAAAGTTGAAGTACTTTGGCCACATCATGAGGAGACAGGAAAGCCTAGAGAAGACAATTATGCTGGGGAAAGTGGAAGGCAAAAGGAAGAGGGGCCGACCAAGGGCAAGATGGATGGATGGCATCCTTGAAGTGACTGGACTGACCTTGAAGGAGACCCTGGGGGTGGTGACGGCCGACAGGGAGCTCTGGCGTGGGCTGGTCCATGAGGTCACGAAGAGTCGGAGACGACTGAACGAATGAACAACAACAACACAGCAGGTTAACCATCAGCTGCAGTAAATCTTGCGAATCAAAAGGTTGATAGTTTGAACCCTGGGTTGGAATGAGCTCCTGGCCTTTAGCCCAGCTTCTGCTTACCTAGCAGCTCAAAAGCAAAGTATGAGTAGATAAATAAGTTCTGTTTAAAGCGGGCAGGTATTTAAGGCACCCATAAGAAAATGCCAGAAAATGCCGGTAATTCGATCAAGGAGGAAGTTTATGAACAAAGCTCTTCGGAAGGGGAGATGGAGCGACAGCACTCCCTCTTGGCCGGAATCAAGCACAAGCCTCCAAGATGCCGAATATGGGAAAAGCCTATATATACTTCTATCTATGTACACTTGTCTGTCTTGTCACTGTATAAACAGCATTGAATGTTTGCTGTATATGTGTTCAGTGATCCGCCCTGAACCCCCTTTAGGGTGAGAAGGGCGGAATATAAATACTGTAAATAAAATTAATGGTTAAATAAACATTTGATGACTGAGTCTCAGAGAGCCAGATCCACACAGAAGTGCATTTGGAAGAGATCTGATGAGACAGCATGCTTGGCAGATGGCTCATGAAGGCTTCTTCTCCATCCTTATCTCTCAGGGTTTTAAAATGAAAACTTTTATTTTTAAACATTTAAGCCATATTGGAGGCAATATTGGTAAGATTATGTGTTTCAGATCAACGAACAAAAAATGTGGCCTATCTATGAACAGGGCAGCCATAAATACAATTTAGACTTACGTAAAAAAAACAAAACCCCAAAACATTAAGAATTCTAAGTAAAGGTAAAGATTTCCCCTGACGTTAAGTCTAGTCTTCTAGGTAAAGGTAAAGGTTTTCCCAGACATTAAGTCCAGTCATGAAGTTTAGTTTCACAACCCTGCGCTTCTTTATGAGCTCCCTCCAAATAACTTGCTCCTATTCTTATCTCATTCGAGTTTTTAACATTTTATCTTGTACAGTGTGGAACACATCTCACCACGCTAAAACAGTGGATATGGCTCTTAATGAGACATGCCGCATTATCACGGGGTGTCTGTGCCCTACACCACTGGAGAAACTACATTGTCTAGCCGGTATTGCATCACCTGCCGGGAAGTAGCAACCAATAGTGAAAGGACCAAGTCAGTGACATCTCCAGCTCATCCCTTGTTTGGGTATCAGCCAGCACGTCAACAACTTAAATCAAGAAATAGTTTTCTAAGATCTACAGAGACACTCACTGGAACACCCCAGCAAGCGAGAGTCCAAAAGTGGCAGGCTCAAACCCAGAACCTCAATCAATGGCTGATACCAAATGAGAGACTCCCCCCTGGGCACACAGAAAACTGGGCGACTCGGAAGGCGCTGAACAGACTGCACTCTGGCACCACGAGATGCAGAGCCAACCTTAAGAAATGGGGCTACAAAGTGGAATCCACAACATGCGAGTGTGGAGAAGAGTAAACCACTCACCACCTGCTGCAATGTAACCTGAGCCCTGCTACATGAACAATGGAGGACCTCCTTGCGGCAACACCAGAGGCATTCTAAGTGGCCAGATACTGGTCAAAGGACATTTAAACAACTACCAAGCTTGCAAACTTTGTGTTTTGTCTGTCTGTTTTTTTGTTAAAAATGTAATACAACTGTCCGGTTGCTCCTGACACGATAAATAAATCCTGTACATGTAGCCCACCCATTGTCTCTGCGATTGTGTTTATTGCAATGTTATTTTGTTACTGTATTCATTTGTGGGGGGTTTTTTTGGGGTTTTTTCTTATGTAATTTTGATGCTGTTGCTTGTTGCTTATGTTTTGGTTTTAATTTTGCTGTAATATGTTGTCCGGGCTTGGCCCCATGTAAGCGCTCCGAGTCCCCGTTGGGGAAATGGTGGCGGGGTATAAATAAAGATAATGTTGGTGATGATGATGATGATGATTATTATTATTATGTCCGACTCTGGGCGCTGGTGCTCATCTCCATTTCTAAGTCGAAGAGCCAGCATTGTCTGTAGACACCTCCAAGGTCATGTAGCCAGCATGACTGCATGGAGCACCATTACCTTCCCGCCGGAGCGGTACCTATTGATCTACTCACATTTGTATGTTTTCAAACTGCTAGGTTGGCAGAAACTGGGGCTAACAGCAAGAGCTCACTCTGCTCCCGGATTTGAACTACCGTCCTTTCGGTCAGCAAAATTCAGCAGCTCAGCAATTTAACCCACTGCATCAAATTACTATCAAATGGGCTTGGTTCTTAGTGGAGGACTTCCTCTGTCTCCTACATGCATATTACCCAAATTAAATGATCCAGAGTTTGAAAGGCCAACCATCTAGAAAAAGTTTTGTTCTGAATCTTTGCTCCAAGGGAGCAACTAAGATCACAACTCCAGGTTTAGCTCTTGTGCCGGCTGGGCCACATGAGCTTTGAGATTTCCCTCAGGCGTTCTGGAAGAGCTTCTATATTTAATTCTGTTCCCCAAAGCTCAAGTCAGTACCTTGGAAAAGTTTAATGTTCTTCATGAATGTTACAAGTGCTGGTGCTTTGAACTGGTTACAGATGTCTGGAGGGATGAACCGAGTTTTCCCCTTCTGGGAGAGCTAATCAAAACTATCAAAGCCTAATCAGGGAACATTGCCCAAACGGATTCTTTTAAGATTAAGAAAAGCAAGAACCTCTTCCAGCATATCCACTTCTTCTTTCATTTATGCAAACGTAGGCTGTAAAGAGCAAAGTCTATGACCTACTCAGAACGTGGAAAAGTTATTTTGGAATACAACTCCCCAAAGCCCCCAGACAACATGATGGACGTCTGGTAATTACAATAAAAAAGGGAGAAAATGGCCAAATTTTGGTGTTAACTGCAAATCTTTTTATCTGGGGGAATAAGAGGACAGCTTTCCACTGTAGCCCCAAAGTTGCAACCATTCAAACATTTTGCTTTTATTGCCTTGTTTTTGTTTTACTGTCTCTTACAAATTTTTGCTAGTCATAATAAATTCTTTTTTATTTGTGTCTAACACAAATGCTTACCAGGAAATAAGTCTATAGTACATTGATTCTGACACTGAAATTATTCCAACCTACTCCTGAATAAACAATCACAGGATTACAGTGGGGCGGCTGTACCCACGAGTGTTTAGTTCCAGGAGTTCATGTGAGTGCGAAAAAACAAGTATTCTCACAGTCCATACTATCAAATGGGAGTGATATCAATGTGTACATTTCAACATATCTTTTTAATATGTTTAATTTAATAATAGGGTGCATGATGATCCATGGATGCCCTGCTCTCAGTCCCACCCCCATCTCACGTGAGGTTGGTGGGAATGAAAAAGAGAGGGCCTTCTCTGTGATTGCCCCCCACCTCTGGAACTCCCTCCCTAAAGAAATACTGATGGCCCCCTCCCTCCTCTCATTCAAAGAACAACTTTGCTCATTAGCATATGGAGAGGAGGAGGATTAGACAATGAGAGATCACTACCGGACCTCTGGTCAAGAACAATGGTTGTATTCGGGCTCTATTAGTCCATGTTGGCCCAGTTGTTGCCACTGGTCTCACAATTCAACCCACATGAATTTGTGAATTTTGATTGGCTCCTGTAAATTAATGTAGATGTTTTTATTGTTTAGGTTTTATGTCTTTATACAATGTCGTTGATTATATTTTGTTTAATTTATTGATATTAGATTCTAATGTTGGCTGCCGATTAGCTTCTGAGCACAATTCAATAACAACAACAACAACAACAACAACAACAACAGATGATTCATTGGAACTTGTGCCACAAATACCATTTTCCTGTGACAAAGAACTGGTGGGACCACAAGCCTGAAAAAGTTCAGAAAATGAACACATCAAACTCCTCCGGGACTTCTGAATTCATACTGACAAGGGTTTTGAAGCACAATATTCCTGACCTCACAATCGTATTAAAAAACCATGTATGGATCGTCGATGTTGCAATTCCAGGTGACAACAGGATTGAAGAGAAACAACTGGAAAAGCTGACATGATGCAAGGATTTAAAGATGGAACTGCAAAGACTCTGGCACAAGCCAATAAAGGTGGTCCCAGTTGTGATCGGCACACTGGGTGCAGTGCCTAAAGACCTTGGCCTGCACTTAAACACAATCGGCGCTGACAAAATTACCATCAGTCAGCTGCAAAAGGCCACCCTACTGGCATCTGCACACATTAATTGCTATTACATCACACAGTCCTAAACACTTGGCTTCAGCTAATGTGTATATTTATTTATTTACTGTATTTATATATTGCCCCTCTCAGCCCTCAGGCGACTTGAGGCGATTTCCAAGGCAAAATTCAATGCCACAAAAGTATAAGTACAATTTAAAAAACATTGACATAAGTAAAATCACAACAACAGCAGTCATTAGTGAATCCTTATTAAAAAACATTGTCCAGTCCCATCGTATAGTTGTTCCATTTTCTTATGTCAGCTATTCTGTATTTGAAAACGCTTGCTCGAAAAGTCATGTCTTCGAGTTTTTTTCGAAATATCAAAAGGGAAGAAGCTGGTATCCCTAGGGAGGGTGTTCCATAGCCAAGGGGCTACCACTGAGAAGGCCCTGTCTCTCGTCCCCGCTCCAAGTCGCCCCTGTGCTGAGATGAGCGGTATACAAATGTAGTAAATAAATACTTGTGACAAAGGTGGGACTGAGAGCAGGGCCTCCCCAGACGATCTTAAAGTCCTCGATGGTTCATAAGAGGAGATGTGTTCAGACAGGTAAGTTGGGCCAGAACTGTTTAGGGTAGTGGTTCTCAACCTGGGGTCCCCAGATGTTTTTAGCCTTCAACTCCCAGAAATCCTAACAGCTGGTAAACTGGCTGGGATTTCTGGGAGATGTAGGCTAAAAACATCTGGGAACCCCAGGTTGAGAACCACTGGTTTAGGGCTTTATTGGCCAAAGCCAGCACTTTGAATTGGGCCCAGTAGCAAACCAGCAGCCAGTGGAGCTGGCGCACCAGGGGGGTTATATGCTTCCTGAAAGCCACTCCTGTTAGCAACCTGGCTGCCATCCGTTGGACCAGTTGAAGCTTCCGGACAGTCTTCAAAGGCAACCCCATGTAGAGTGCATTGCAGTAGTCTATACAGGATGTAACCAGAACCTGGACTGCCGTGGCCAAGTCAGACTTCCCAAGGTATGGGTGCAGCTGGCACACAAGCTTTAACTGTGCAAATGCTTGTTTTGTGTAGATATTATAGCACTGACAATTCCTTTATTATAGCTCTGGCAATTTGTCCCCTGCATTTAAATTGTGTAATTGAGTATTTCATATTTGTAGTTAAGACTATCAAATTGTAGGCCAAATTGTTGGCCAACATATCTCGAGGTCCAAAGATCCCTTGCCCCTGCTATTAAAAAATTACATGAGCTTCCCATGGTGAGTTAAAAGGAAGTTTGCCACCCTTGGAGTATCCCTGCAGCGATGGCAACTAATAAATTTCATTGGAAAGGAAAGTTGAACTATCTAAGTAGGTCTGTTTATGTTATTTTGGAATATCATTGGCATTTGAGTTGGTACACCTCCTGTACACAGATCCTTGGTAATGTAGTAATGTGGTCATGCTCTCACATCATGAAGATGTAATCTGTTATTTCAGTGAGGAAGATGGGAGAAAGGGAGCAAGTAGAAAATTTGCCTCAAAGTATGTTGTTTTTCAGTTTAATGGCCAAGGTCTGGTCCCAGTCAGACCTTGGCCATTAAGAAAAGCAGACTGATAATGTGGTCGTGTTTTCTTCCTTTCTTAGTCTAACAGTGGGAAATCCAGCAAAGAGTGAAAGCACAGTGTATTATGTCTTTAGACAGAATGGTGTCAGGCAGTCTGTTGCGGCGCTTTGCTTCAGACTGCAAAGAGGTTAACTGAAATGTTACAAAGACAACATGAAAATTCCACTGTCGGTAGAATTTAATCGGAGCAAGCCTATTGCAGGAAAAGTAATTGAAGTTTTTGTGATAACTATCAGTCTGTAATCTTTTTGATTATGATTTTAACACACCTGTGGCTTTGAGAACCCAAGACGAATAAAGAACAGATATAAACAATTCACTTTAAACTATCCAGTAATTGCATTGCTGCACAGTTTAATAGTCTACGGTAGGCCTTCCGGATTTGGTGCTTCAGATCAGCAAATTTAGCTATTTAACAACAACAACAACAACAACAACAACAACAACAACAGATGATTCATTGGAACTTGTGCCACAAATACCATTTTCCTGTGACAAAGAACTGGTGGGACTACAAGCCTGAAAAAGTTACAGAAAATGAACACATCATTCATCTTCAGGACAGCCCCACAGAAGGAACATTAGACCAAAGCAGGCAAAAGGAAGGTATGACATCACAAGAAGCTTAGACTTGCTATTCTGAAATAGCGAAAGATATGAGTTTTACCGTGGAAAAAAAAAGTCTAATCTAAACAAAGACCATTAGGCTTCAGGCATATCATGACATAAAATCCCTCGCTTGAAAAGGCAGTAAGAAAAGGGGTAGAAGTAGATAGACTCAATCTAGGAAGCCATGCGTAAGACCTTGGAAGAGCTGTTAATAACAAGGTCAACAGTCTCCCATTCATAGGGTCACTGTAAGGGACGGCAATTAATAATACTACATTGCTGAACTTGCTGACCGAAAGGTCGGCGGTTTGAATCTGGGAGCAGGGTGAGCTCCCACTGTTAGCCCCAGCTTCTGCCAATTTAACAGTACGAAAACATGCAAATGTGAGTAGATCAATAGATAGCGCTCGGGTGGGAAGGTAGTGGTGTTCCATGCAGTCATGCTGGCCACATGACCTTAGAGGTATCTACGGACAACGCCGCTCTTCAGCTTAGAAATGGAGATGAGCACCACCTCCCCAGAGTCAGACACGACTAGACTTAATGTCAAGGGGAAACCTCTACCTTACTATATAAAGACATGATGTACCTGTTCTAAGGATACATTTGTGTAAACTTACTTGTTATTGGTAGGTCCAGCTGCCAACACATCTGATTGAAGCTTGGGGAAGAAACCTTGCTCATATTTGCCTTGACCTATCTTCATATCAAGCAGGTGCGGATGAATTGCAGTGTGATCTATCTTTGACAGACGGTGTTCAATAGCTTGAGCTGGGAATAGTAATTGAAACACAACATTACTTGAGTCTAGGGATCTCTCTATTGCAGTGAGGAACTATCTTTAGAGCAGGTCCATTTGGAGAATTCTTGTGTCATTTCACAGAATGTTTAACATATCTTGGAACATATCTTTGATACATTGGAAGAAAGTTCATAAAGTTTATAAAATTTTATCCAATGAGATCACTTCAACTATTGTGTTTTGAAAGAATGAACTGACCTGCCAAGTTAGATTTTTAATGCTGAATGCATTGCTGGCTTTGTGAACAATTATATTAGTGCAATCTCAGAATATTTTAAAATAGTTTGGTTATCTTATATTTCATTTTTATATTGTACTAGCCGTCCCCTGACACATGTTGCTGTGGCCCAGTCTGTGTATATGTGTTTTGTGTGTGTATATATTTGTGTATATGTGTATATATGTGTGTGTATATATGTGTGTATCTATTTGTGTATTTCTGTGTTTATATGTGTATATGTATATTGTGTATGTGTGTGTGTATGCATATATGTGTGTATGTATATGTATATGTATGTAGGTGTATATGTATGTGTGTTTATACTGTATGTGTATATTTGTGTCTGCCTGCATACATATATATGTGTGTATATATGTGTGCATGTCTCTATGTATATTTCTGTGTTTATATGTGTATATGTATATTGTGCATATGTGTGTGCTTGTGCATATGCATATGGGTGTGTATGTATATATGTGTGTAGGTGCATATGTAGGTGTGTATATGTGTATATTTGTGTGTGTTTGAGTATATATATGTTTGTTTGTGTCTGTATGTATGTGTGCATGCATGTGTATATGAATGTATGTGTATAAGTATATATGGTTCATTTTGGGGGGGTTTAAAGTCAGTTCTGCTGGGGGTTTTTTGTGTGTTTTTAGGGGTGATGGTCACTCGTTGGCATGGTAAGTGTCTTGTGTCCAAATTTGGTGTCAATTCACCCAGTGGTTTTTGAGTTATGTTAATCCCACAAACGAACATTACATTTTTATTTATATAGATTAACAGTTGCTTCTGTCATGAAATCAAAGGCAGGATATACTGAAAGCTCATTTGTCTGTCCATACCTGCTTCTTTCAAGGTGCTGCACTTCTGATATGTCGATGTTCTTAATGCAGGCGCCCTGACATTATACATTCTGATCTTCTCTATCCTTGAGTCAAACACTCTGAGAAAAGGATCTTTTTCTTCCCACTGGGACATAATTTTATTGTCGATGAATGTTGCAAACATTTGGGTTTCAATGAAATGTGAGAGGAATGGAAGGTAAGGTTCAGGCTGATCAGACAGAAATGAAGCCTAGAGAAGAAGGGAAGAATGAGACAACTTGAAAACAACACTGTTAACTTCACACAACATAGCATACTTTTGAGCAATTTGATTTTTTTTCATGCCAGAAGCAACTTGAGAAACTGCAAGTAGCTTCTGGTGTGAGACAATTGACCATCCGCAAGGATGTTGTCCAGGGGACGCCTGGATGTTTTTGATGTTTTACCATCCTTGTGGGAGGCTTCTCTCATGTCCCCGCATGGGGAGCTGGACCTCCAACCTGTCGGTCTTCAGTCCTGCTGGCACAAGAGTTTAACCTATTGTGCCACCAGAGGCTCCTGCAGCAATTTGATTAACTGGCCAATTCTGTCCTATGGATATTTTCAGAAGGGTCCTTTTCACACTACGCAATTCTATCCTATAAAGTCCTATATGCTTCGAGTCCAACCTATCTTTGAGACCACATCTCTTTCTACAAACTGGCGAGGGCTCTGAGATCAACAGGGGATCTGTTCTCTCGGTCCCACCACCATCTCAAGCGCGGTTGGTGGGGACGAGAGAGAGAGGGCCTTCTCAGTGGTGCTCCCCTCCCATTCTCTGGAATATCCTCCCAAAAGAGATTAGATTAGCCCCCACCCTTCAATCCTTCCATTCCTACCTGAAAACATAGATGTTCAAGCAGGTTTTTGACCTCGAGTAGGCTGAAGTTGACACTTGACACTTTGTGAATCAATGGCAGCTAGTTTTATCTACTGTTGTTTTAAAAATTGTATTATTTTGATTTTATGCTATACGTATTGACAGGGGTTGTTTTTATAATTGTATATGTACTGATTCAAAACTACTAAAATGCAAAGCAAATTAATTTCTTCCTTCCTATTAAAGGATGAGCAAAGAGCAACTTTGTGGACCATAAGTGAGCCATTCCCCTCCAGATCGAAAAATATGTTCCCCCTCAAGTGATCTTAATAGGGGCATTTCCATGCCTTTTGGTGAAACATGAAGTGAAAAAAACACCGTATATACTCAAGTATAAGCCAAGTTTTTCAGCCCTTTTTTGAGGCTGAAAAAACCCCTTGGCTTATATTCAAGTCAAAGTTATCTATTATTTTGATCTATTATTATTATTATTATTATTATTATTATTATTACATTTATTTTTTAACTACTACTACTACTATTATTACATTTACATTATTTTCCTCTATTATTATTACATTTATTTTACTCAATTTATTATTACTACATTTATTATTTTACTCTATTATTACTATTATTATTACATTTCCATTATTTTACTAGTATTATTATTATATTACATTTATTATTTTACTCTATTATTATTGGAAGGATACGTAAGCACATTTACATTGAAGAAGCTTAGAATAATGGTGTAATCAGAGTTGGAGAGTCTTATCTTAAATTACAATTCTGTGTAAATATTCAAAAAGATTTTACCTATTGGTGCCTCAATGTAATTTTATTGGTATCTATTTTTATTTTTGGAATTTACCAGTAGCAGCGGCATTTCCCACCCTTGGCTTGTACTCAAGTCAATGCATTTTCCCAGTTTTTTTGTGGTAACATTCGATGTCTTGGCTTATATTCAGGCCGACTTATACTCGAGTATATATGGTAAACCTTTTCAGAAACAGGATACAATTAGAAAGTGTCTTCCAGCTTTGTACTGTTTTGAAAAGGCTTCTTCCGGGATTAAAATAGGCCAGGGGACACTCCAAAAATTGACACAAATACCCCATACCTCTTACAGCATTTTTCGGTCTGCCTGGGAGTAATTGATTGTTTATAGAGAGTACGACCTTCTAAAGTTCTCCTGATGGGCTAATGCCACCTCCTGCCTTCCCAAGTTGTTCACTCCTGGTTTAGGCGAACATTTCGGTCCACAATTTCTGCCATACCTATTACTTGGATATGCCAGGAGAGCTGAGAACTTGCCCTTACAAGATACATGCAGCACTCATGACCTGTCCCTGAGCTACGAGCCTTTAAAATAGGAAGCCATTGACATAGCTTAGAAGGGAAATAATATGGTTCCTTTTACCTTGTCAAAATTTTGCATCTGTTCCCTATTTGTCAGCCATGATTCTCTATCCTGTGCAGCTTGAATGACGAAAGCTTCATAATCGGCAAACATCTGTGTGAAGCGGTTGGCAAAGACCTCCCGAAGCTGCACGTTCAGTTTGTAGTCCCTCAGCTCCCCATCTTCACACTGGAGCTTAACGTCTCTCTCTTTTTCTACCAGAGGAGCGGTAATGCTCATCTTATCCATTGCAACCCCTGTCCTTTTGGCCAGCGCCTGGAGGCGGGCAATGGTTTCGTTGCCTTTCAGGAGCTCGTACATGTTGATGGTGTTGCTGGGGATGTTTCCGTTCTTTTTGTCATTGGCCAAGTCGTTCAGAACGAGGTTCTTCAACTTGGTAGCACTCTCGCTACAAGGGAAGTTGCCCTCGAGGGGAATTTCATACTGAAGGAGAACCTCCGAGATTTCTTGGATGAAATTCAACTTGTTAGGAAACTGAGGAAGTTCCTCTGGCAACTCGATAAAGTGGTTATCGATATCCACAAAACAGAGGTTGGCCTGGAAAAAAATAACAAAATATACAACATTATTAATATCTCTACTGATCCTCAATAGTAAAAATGAACAGACAGTTTGGACCTAGCAGCCAAAATAGTTACTTCTTCACTTGGCCAGTGAAACATCTTCAGACAAGAAACAATCAGGGACAGCCTCAACAAAGGATTCCCCCATGAAGTAACAAGCCACACCTAAAAACTGTAAGGCCATCAAATGTTAATCAAGGTGACCAATTGAAACATTCACACCAAGCTACAACAGACAGGAGTTATTTCTCCCACCCTGGACCTTCCACAGATATATAAATCCAATTTTCCTATATATCAGACGTCACAACCTCTGAGGATGCCTGCCATAGATGCAGGGGAAACGTCAGGAGAGAATGCTTCTAGAACATGGCCATATAGACTGAAAAACCTATAACAACCCAGAAACATCTTCTTCAGCCTACATTTGCCTTGAGGATAGTAGTGGGGCACAACATAAACTGACACCAATAAACAGTTCTCATTCTATCACAGAGAAACCATTTGTGAACATCTTACAATGTTGGCACGACAGCAATGAAACACAACAATAATAAACATTATACGCCCACTTTCATTTTAAAGCGCATTCTGGACAGACATTTGAGAGTAATGCTTCATCATCTAGTGCTTTGGTGTCTGATCACTTCTGAATGTTCACTGTACTATTGTGGCATGCTGCCTGTGGGTGTTCTTGTCTCATCATGTCTTATTGTGTTTTCAAATTTATAATTATATCCTATTATGATTTGTTTGTCAGATTGGTTATTGAAAATGTGAGTGTTACATTTGTACAAGGGTATACTTCAGCTAACATAGCCTCTCACAGTGAAGAGATCGTTTTTCCCTGGATGCATTTTGGAAGTATCCTTCAGGTAATCCCTAGAAGTTTCAAAAAATTGTATCCACTTATGTAAGACTTATCTGACCTAATTGCTTCATTACACATTTGTATCTTATTAATTTTAATACATTGGCAATTTCTAATTTTTATTTCATGTCAAAAGCATGAAATAATATATTTATATTTATTTATATATATTATTTCATGCTATATTATATATTATATTTATTTTAATTAATAAATATAAAACTGATAAAATAAAGGGAGCACAAGCTAAATAATTTTAGACCAAAAATGGGCAACAGCGACCACATTGTCAGTAGCTTTGAATAGTTCTTCTCTTCCCTTTTGATTGTGCTGACCATCTTCATCTGTGTTGACCTCTTTCGACTGTGTTGTCCATTTCTGACTGTG